>JAQJVK010000001.1:213524515-214252015 GCA_035578135.1 Flexamia atlantica
TGCTAGAGATATAGATTAATTTGTATACCTACTGGAGATATCGATTAATGGAATATTGACTAGAGATATCGATTAATTAGTATACCTACAGGAGATATCGATTAATTAGTATACGTACTAGAGATATCGATTAATTAGTATACCTACTAGGGATATCGATTAATTAGAATACCTACTAGGGATATCGATTAATTAGTATACCTACTAGAGATATCGATTAATTACAATATCTACTAGTGATATCGATTATTTAGTATACCTACTAGAGATATAGATTAATTTGTATACCTACTGGAGATATCGATTAATTGGAATATTGACTAGAGATATCGATTAATTAGTATACCTACAGGAGATATCGATTAATTAGTATACGTACTAGAGATATCGATTAATTAGTATACCAACTAGGGATATCGATTAATTAGAATACTTACTAGGGATATTGATTAATTGGAATATCTACTAGAGATATCGATTGATTAGTATACCTACTAAAGATATCGATTAATTAGAATACCTACTAGAGATATCGATTAATTAGTATACCTACTAGAGATATCGATTAATTAGAGTATCTACTAGAGATATCGATTAATTAGTATACCTACTAAAGATATCGATTAATTAGAATACCTACTAGAGATATCGATTAATTAGTATACCCTACTAGAGATATCGATTAATTAGAGTATCTACTAGAGATATCGATTAATTAGTATACCTACTAGAGATATCGATTAATTAGTATACCTACTAGAGATATCGATTAATTAGTATACCTACTAGAGATATCGATTGATTCGAATATCTACTAGAGATATCGATTAATTAGTATACCTACTAGTGATATCGATTATTTAGTATACCTACTAGAGATATAGATTAATTTGTATACCTACTGGAGATATCGATTAATTGGAATATTGACTAGAGATATCGATTAATTAGTATACCTACAGGAGATATCGATTAATTAGTATACGTACTAGAGATATCGATTAATTAGTATACCAACTAGGGATATCGATTAATTAGAATACCTACTAGGGATATTGATTAATTGGAATATCTACTAGAGATATCGATTAATTAGTATACCTACTAAAGATATCGCTTAATTAGAATATCGACTGGAGAAATCGATGATATTAGAATATCTACTAGTGATATCGATTAATTAGAATATCTACTAGAGCTATCGATTAATTAGTATACCTACTGGAGATATCTATTAATTAGTATACCTACTAGGGATATCGATGAATTAGAATACCTACTAGATATATCGATTAATTAGTATACCTACTAGAGATATCGATTAATTAGAATATCTACTAGAGATATCGATAAATTAGTATACCTAATGGAGATATCGATTAATTAGTATACCTACTAGAGATATCGATTAATTAGAATATCGACTGGAGAAATCGATGATAATAGAATATCTAATAGTGATATCGATTAATTAGAACATCTACTAGAGCTATCGATTAATTAGTATACCGACTAAAGATATCGATTAATTAGAATACCTACTAGAGATATCGATTAAATAGTATACCTACTAGAGATATCGATTATTTAGAGTATCGACTAGAGATATCGATTAATTAGTATACCTACTAGAGATAGATATAGATTAATTTGAATATCGACTAGAGATATCGATTAATTAGTATACCTAATGGAGATATCGATTAATTAGTATACGTACTAGAGATATAGATTGATTAATATATCTACTAGAGATATTCGATTAATTAGAACATGTCGACTAGAGATATCGATTGATTAGAATATGTACTAGAGATATCGATTAATTAGAATATCGACTAGAGATATCGATTAATTAGTATACCCACTGGAGATATCGATTAATTAGTATACCTACTAGAGATATCGATTAATTAGTATACCTACTAGAGATATCGATTAATTAGTATACCTACTAGAGATATCGATTGATTCAAATATCTACTAGAGATATCGATTAATTAGTATACCTACTAGTGATATCGATTATTTAGTATACCTACTAGAGATATAGATTAATTTGTATACCTACTAGAGCTATCGATTAATTAGTATACCGACTAAAGATATCGATTAATTAGAATACCTACTAGAGATATCGATTAAATAGTATACCTACTAGAGATATCGATTATTTAGAGTATCGACTAGAGATATAGATTAATTAGTATACCTACTAGAGATAGATATAGATTAATTTGAATATCGACTAGAGATATCGATTAATTAGTATACCTACTAAAGATATCGCTTAATTAGAATATCGACTGGAGAAATCGATGATATTAGAATATCTACTAGTGATATCGATTAATTAGAATATCTACTAGAGCTATCGATTAATTAGTATACCTACTGGAGATATCTATTAATTAGTATACCTACTAGGGATATCGATGAATTAGAATACCTACTAGATATATCGATTAATTAGTATACCTACTAGAGATATCGATTAATTAGAATATCTACTAGAGATATCGATAAATTAGTATACCTAATGGAGATATCGATTAATTAGTATACCTACTAGAGATATCGATTAATTAGAATATCGACTGGAGAAATCGATGATAATAGAATATCTACTAGTGATATCGATTAATTAGAACATCTACTAGAGCTATCGATTATTAGTATACCGACTAAAGATATCGATTAATTAGAATACCTACTAGAGATATCGATTAAATAGTATACCTACTAGAGATATCGATTATTTAGAGTATCGACTAGAGATATCGATTAATTAGTATACCTACTAGAGATAGATATAGATTAATTTGAATATCGACTAGAGATATCGATTAATTAGTATACCTAATGGAGATATCGATTAATTAGTATACGTACTAGAGATATCGATTGATTAATATATCTACTAGAGATATCGAATAATTAGAACATGTCGACTAGAGATATCGATTGATTAGAATATGTACTAGAGATATCGATTAATTAGAATATCGACTAGAGATATCGATTAATTAGTATACCCACTGGAGATATCGATTAATTAGTATACCTACTAGAGATATCGATTAATTAGTATACCTACAGGAGATATCGATTAATTAGTATACGTACTAGAGATATCGATTAATTAGTATACCAACTAGGGATATCGATTAATTAGAATACTTACTAGGGATATTGATTAATTGGAATATCTACTAGAGATATCGATTAATTAGTATACCTACTAAAGATATCGATTAATTAGAATACCTACTAGAGATATCGATTAATTAGAACATGTCGACTAGAGATATCGATTGATTAGAATATCTACTAGAGATGTCGATTAATTAGAATATTGACTAGATATATCGATTATTTTGCATACCTACTAGAGATATCGATTATTTAGTATACCTGCTAGAGATATAGATTAATTTGTATACCTACTGGAGATATCGATTAATTGGAATATTGACTAGAGATATCGATTAATTAGTATACCTACAGGAGATATCGATTAATTAGTATACGTACTAGAGATATCGATTAATTAGTATACCTACTAGGGATATCGATTAATTAGAATACCTACTAGGGATATCGATTAATTAGTATACCTACTAGAGATATCGATTAATTACAATATCTACTAGTGATATCGATTATTTAGTATACCTACTAGAGATATAGATTAATTTGTATACCTACTGGAGATATCGATTAATTGGAATATTGACTAGAGATATCGATTAATTAGTATACCTACAGGAGATATCGATTAATTAGTATACGTACTAGAGATATCGATTAATTAGTATACCAACTAGGGATATCGATTAATTAGAATACTTACTAGGGATATTGATTAATTGGAATATCTACTAGAGATATCGATAAATTAGTATACCTACTAAAGATATCGATTAATTAGAATACCTACTAGAGATATCGATTAATTAGTATACCTACTAGAGATATCGATTAATTAGAGTATCTACTAGAGATATCGATTAATTAGTATACCTACTAAAGATATCGATTAATTAGAATACCTACTAGAGATATCGATTAATTAGTATACCTACTAGAGATATCGATTAATTAGAGTATCTACTAGAGATATCGATTAATTAGTATACCTACTAGAGATATCGATTAATTAGTATACCTACTAGAGATATCGATTAATTAGTATACCTACTAAAGATATCGATTGATTCGAATATCTACTAGAGATATCGATTAATTAGTATACCTACTAGTGATATCGATTATTTAGTATACCTACTAGAGATATAGATTAATTTGTATACCTACTAGAGATATCGATTAATTAGAGTATCTACTAGAGATATCGATTAATTAGTATACCTACTAGAGATATCGATTAATTAGTATACCTACTAGAGATATCGATTAATTAGTATACCTACTAGAGATATCGATTAATTAGAATATCTACTAGAGATATCGATAAATTAGTATACCTAATGGAGATATCGATTAATTAGTATACCTACTAGAGATATCGATTAATTAGAATATCGACTGGAGAAATCGATGATAATAGAATATCTACTAGTGATATCGATTAATTAGAACATCTACTAGAGCTATCGATTAATTAGTATACCGACTAAAGATATCGATTAATTAGAATACCTACTAGAGATATCGATTAAATAGTATACCTACTAGAGATATCGATTATTTAGAGTATCGACTAGAGATATCGATTAATTAGTATACCTACTAGAGATAGATATAGATTAATTTGAATATCGACTAGAGATATCGATTAATTAGTATACCTAATGGAGATATCGATTAATTAGTATACGTACTAGAGATATCGATTGATTAATATATCTACTAGAGATATCGAATAATTAGAACATGTCGACTAGAGATATCGATTGATTAGAATATGTACTAGAGATATCGATTAATTAGAATATCGACTAGAGATATCGATTAATTAGTATACCCACTGGAGATATCGATTAATTAGTATACCTACTAGAGATATCGATTAATTAGTATACCTACAGGAGATATCGATTAATTAGTATACGTACTAGAGATATCGATTAATTAGTATACCAACTAGGGATATCGATTAATTAGAATACTTACTAGGGATATTGATTAATTGGAATATCTACTAGAGATATCGATTAATTAGTATACCTACTAAAGATATCGATTAATTAGAATACCTACTAGAGATATCGATTAATTAGAACATGTCGACTAGAGATATCGATTGATTAGAATATCTACTAGAGATGTCGATTAATTAGAATATTGACTAGATATATCGATTATTTAGCATACCTACTAGAGATATCGATTATTTAGTATACCTGCTAGAGATATAGATTAATTTGTATACCTACTGGAGATATCGATTAATTGGAATATTGACTAGAGATATCGATTAATTAGTATACCTACAGGAGATATCGATTAATTAGTATACGTACTAGAGATATCGATTAATTAGTATACCTACTAGGGATATCGATTAATTAGAATACCTACTAGGGATATCGATTAATTAGTATACCTACTAGAGATATCGATTAATTACAATATCTACTAGTGATATCGATTATTTAGTATACCTACTAGAGATATAGATTAATTTGTATACCTACTGGAGATATCGATTAATTGGAATATTGACTAGAGATATCGATTAATTAGTATACCTACAGGAGATATCGATTAATTAGTATACGTACTAGAGATATCGATTAATTAGTATACCAACTAGGGATATCGATTAATTAGAATACTTACTAGGGATATTGATTAATTGGAATATCTACTAGAGATATCGATTTATTGGTATACCTACTAAAGATATCGATTAATTAGAATACCTACTAGAGATATCGATTAATTAATATACCTACTAGAGATATCGACTAATTACAATACCTACTAGAGATATCGATTAATTAGTATACCTACTAGAGATAGATATAGATTAATTTGAATATCGACTAGAGATATCGATAAATTAGTATACCTAATGGAGATATCGATTAATTAGTATACCTACTAGAGATATCGATTAATTAGAACATGTCGACTAGAGATAACGATTGATTAGTATATCTACTAGAGATATCGATTAATTAGAACATGTCGACTAGAGATATCGATTGATTAGAATATGTACTAGAGATATCGATTGATTAGAATATCTACTAGAGATGTCGATTAATTAGAATATTGACTAGAGATATCGATTAATTAGTATACCTACAGGAGATATCGATTAATTAGTATACGTACTAGAGATCTCGATTAATTAGTATACTTCTAGGGATATCGATTAATTAGAATACCTACTAGGGATATCGATTAATTGGAATATCTACTAGAGCTATCGATAAATTAGTATACCTACTAGAGATATCGATTAATTAGAGTATCGACTAGAGATATCGATTAATTAGTATACCTACTAGAGATATCGATTGATTCGAATATTTACTAGAGATATCGATTAATTAGAACATGTCGACTAGAGATATCGATTAATTAGAATATCGACTGGAGAAATCGATGATATTAGAATATCTACTACTGATATCGATTAATTAGAATATCTACTAGAGCTATCGATTAATTAGTATACCTATTAGAGATATCGATTAATTACAATACCTACTAGAGATATCGATTATTTAGCATACCTACTGGAGATATCGATTAATTGGAATATTGACTAGAGATATCGATTAATTAGTATACGTACTAGGGATATCGATTAATTGGAATATCTACTAGAGATATCGATTTATTAGTATACCTACTAAAGATATCGATTAATTAGAATACCTACTAGAGATATCGATTAATTAATATACCTACTAGAGATATCGATTAATTACAATACCTACTAGAGATATCGATTAATTAGTATACCTACTAGAGATAGATATAGATTAATTAGAATATCGACTAGAGATATCGATAAATTAGTATACCTAATGGAGATATCGATTAATTAATATACCTACTAGAGATATCGATTAATTAGAACATGTCGACTAGAGATATCGATTGATTAGAATATCTACTAGAGATGTCGATTAATTAGAATATTGACTAGATATATCGATTATTTAGCATACCTACTAGAGATATCGATTATTTAGTATACCTGCTAGAGATATAGATTAATTTGTATACCTACTGGAGATATCGATTAATTGGAATATTGACTAGAGATATCGATTAATTAGTATACCTACAGGAGATATCGATTAATTAGTATACGTACTAGAGATATCGATTAATTAGTATACCTACTAGGGATATCGATTAATTAGAATACCTACTAGGGATATCGATTAATTAGTATACCTACTAGAGATATCGATTAATTACAATATCTACTAGTGATATCGATTATTTAGTATACCTACTAGAGATATAGATTAATTTGTATACCTACTGGAGATATCGATTAATTGGAATATTGACTAGAGATATCGATTAATTAGTATACCTACAGGAGATATCGATTAATTAGTATACGTACTAGAGATATCGATTAATTAGTATACCAACTAGGGATATCGATTAATTAGAATACTTACTAGGGATATTGATTAATTGGAATATCTACTAGAGATATCGATTGATTAGTATACCTACTAAAGATATCGATTAATTAGAATACCTACTAGAGATATCGATTAATTAGTATACCTACTAGAGATATCGATTAATTAGAGTATCTACTAGAGATATCGATTAATTAGTATACCTACTAAAGATATCGATTAATTAGAATACCTACTAGAGATATCGATTAATTAGTATACCTACTAGAGATATCGATTAATTAGAGTATCTACTAGAGATATCGATTAATTAGTATACCTACTAGAGATATCGATTAATTAGTATACCTACTAGAGATATCGATTAATTAGTATACCTACTAGAGATATCGATTGATTCGAATATCTACTAGAGATATCGATTAATTAGTATACCTACTAGTGATATCGATTATTTAGTATACCTACTAGAGATATAGATTAATTTGTATACCTACTGGAGATATCGATTAATTGGAATATTGACTAGAGATATCGATTAATTAGTATACCTACAGGAGATATCGATTAATTAGTATACGTACTAGAGATATCGATTAATTAGTATACCAACTAGGGATATCGATTAATTAGAATACCTACTAGGGATATTGATTAATTGGAATATCTACTAGAGATATCGATTAATTAGTATACCTACTAAAGATATCGCTTAATTAGAATATCGACTGGAGAAATCGATGATATTAGAATATCTACTAGTGATATCGATTAATTAGAATATCTACTAGAGCTATCGATTAATTAGTATACCTACTGGAGATATCTATTAATTAGTATACCTACTAGGGATATCGATGAATTAGAATACCTACTAGATATATCGATTAATTAGTATACCTACTAGAGATATCGATTAATTAGAATATCTACTAGAGATATCGATAAATTAGTATACCTAATGGAGATATCGATTAATTAGTATACCTACTAGAGATATCGATTAATTAGAATATCGACTGGAGAAATCGATGATAATAGAATATCTAATAGTGATATCGATTAATTAGAACATCTACTAGAGCTATCGATTAATTAGTATACCGACTAAAGATATCGATTAATTAGAATACCTACTAGAGATATCGATTAAATAGTATACCTACTAGAGATATCGATTATTTAGAGTATCGACTAGAGATATCGATTAATTAGTATACCTACTAGAGATAGATATAGATTAATTTGAATATCGACTAGAGATATCGATTAATTAGTATACCTAATGGAGATATCGATTAATTAGTATACGTACTAGAGATATAGATTGATTAATATATCTACTAGAGATATCGATTAATTAGAACATGTCGACTAGAGATATCGATTGATTAGAATATGTACTAGAGATATCGATTAATTAGAATATCGACTAGAGATATCGATTAATTAGTATACCCACTGGAGATATCGATTAATTAGTATACCTACTAGAGATATCGATTAATTAGTATACCTACTAGAGATATCGATTAATTAGTATACCTACTAGAGATATCGATTGATTCAAATATCTACTAGAGATATCGATTAATTAGTATACCTACTAGTGATATCGATTATTTAGTATACCTACTAGAGATATAGATTAATTTGTATACCTACTAGAGCTATCGATTAATTAGTATACCGACTAAAGATATCGATTAATTAGAATACCTACTAGAGATATCGATTAAATAGTATACCTACTAGAGATATCGATTATTTAGAGTATCGACTAGAGATATAGATTAATTAGTATACCTACTAGAGATAGATATAGATTAATTTGAATATCGACTAGAGATATCGATTAATTAGTATACCTACTAAAGATATCGCTTAATTAGAATATCGACTGGAGAAATCGATGATATTAGAATATCTACTAGTGATATCGATTAATTAGAATATCTACTAGAGCTATCGATTAATTAGTATACCTACTGGAGATATCTATTAATTAGTATACCTACTAGGGATATCGATGAATTAGAATACCTACTAGATATATCGATTAATTAGTATACCTACTAGAGATATCGATTAATTAGAATATCTACTAGAGATATCGATAAATTAGTATACCTAATGGAGATATCGATTAATTAGTATACCTACTAGAGATATCGATTAATTAGAATATCGACTGGAGAAATCGATGATAATAGAATATCTACTAGTGATATCGATTAATTAGAACATCTACTAGAGCTATCGATTAATTAGTATACCGACTAAAGATATCGATTAATTAGAATACCTACTAGAGATATCGATTAAATAGTATACCTACTAGAGATATCGATTATTTAGAGTATCGACTAGAGATATCGATTAATTAGTATACCTACTAGAGATAGATATAGATTAATTTGAATATCGACTAGAGATATCGATTAATTAGTATACCTAATGGAGATATCGATTAATTAGTATACGTACTAGAGATATCGATTGATTAATATATCTACTAGAGATATCGAATAATTAGAACATGTCGACTAGAGATATCGATTGATTAGAATATGTACTAGAGATATCGATTAATTAGAATATCGACTAGAGATATCGATTAATTAGTATACCCACTGGAGATATCGATTAATTAGTATACCTACTAGAGATATCGATTAATTAGTATACCTACAGGAGATATCGATTAATTAGTATACGTACTAGAGATATCGATTAATTAGTATACCAACTAGGGATATCGATTAATTAGAATACTTACTAGGGATATTGATTAATTGGAATATCTACTAGAGATATCGATTAATTAGTATACCTACTAAAGATATCGATTAATTAGAATACCTACTAGAGATATCGATTAATTAGAACATGTCGACTAGAGATATCGATTGATTAGAATATCTACTAGAGATGTCGATTAATTAGAATATTGACTAGATATATCGATTATTTAGCATACCTACTAGAGATATCGATTATTTAGTATACCTGCTAGAGATATAGATTAATTTGTATACCTACTGGAGATATCGATTAATTGGAATATTGACTAGAGATATCGATTAATTAGTATACCTACAGGAGATATCGATTAATTAGTATACGTACTAGAGATATCGATTAATTAGTATACCTACTAGGGATATCGATTAATTAGAATACCTACTAGGGATATCGATTAATTAGTATACCTACTAGAGATATCGATTAATTACAATATCTACTAGTGATATCGATTATTTAGTATACCTACTAGAGATATAGATTAATTTGTATACCTACTGGAGATATCGATTAATTGGAATATTGACTAGAGATATCGATTAATTAGTATACCTACAGGAGATATCGATTAATTAGTATACGTACTAGAGATATCGATTAATTAGTATACCAACTAGGGATATCGATTAATTAGAATACTTACTAGGGATATTGATTAATTGGAATATCTACTAGAGATATCGATAAATTAGTATACCTACTAAAGATATCGATTAATTAGAATACCTACTAGAGATATCGATTAATTAGTATACCTACTAGAGATATCGATTAATTAGAGTATCTACTAGAGATATCGATTAATTAGTATACCTACTAAAGATATCGATTAATTAGAATACCTACTAGAGATATCGATTAATTAGTATACCTACTAGAGATATCGATTAATTAGAGTATCTACTAGAGATATCGATTAATTAGTATACCTACTAGAGATATCGATTAATTAGTATACCTACTAGAGATATCGATTAATTAGTATACCTACTAAAGATATCGATTGATTCGAATATCTACTAGAGATATCGATTAATTAGTATACCTACTAGTGATATCGATTATTTAGTATACCTACTAGAGATATAGATTAATTTGTATACCTACTAGAGATATCGATTAATTAGAGTATCTACTAGAGATATCGATTAATTAGTATACCTACTAGAGATATCGATTAATTAGTATACCTACTAGAGATATCGATTAATTAGTATACCTACTAGAGATATCGATTAATTAGAATATCTACTAGAGATATCGATAAATTAGTATACCTAATGGAGATATCGATTAATTAGTATACCTACTAGAGATATCGATTAATTAGAATATCGACTGGAGAAATCGATGATAATAGAATATCTACTAGTGATATCGATTAATTAGAACATCTACTAGAGCTATCGATTAATTAGTATACCGACTAAAGATATCGATTAATTAGAATACCTACTAGAGATATCGATTAAATAGTATACCTACTAGAGATATCGATTATTTAGAGTATCGACTAGAGATATCGATTAATTAGTATACCTACTAGAGATAGATATAGATTAATTTGAATATCGACTAGAGATATCGATTAATTAGTATACCTAATGGAGATATCGATTAATTAGTATACGTACTAGAGATATCGATTGATTAATATATCTACTAGAGATATCGAATAATTAGAACATGTCGACTAGAGATATCGATTGATTAGAATATGTACTAGAGATATCGATTAATTAGAATATCGACTAGAGATATCGATTAATTAGTATACCCACTGGAGATATCGATTAATTAGTATACCTACTAGAGATATCGATTAATTAGTATACCTACAGGAGATATCGATTAATTAGTATACGTACTAGAGATATCGATTAATTAGTATACCAACTAGGGATATCGATTAATTAGAATACTTACTAGGGATATTGATTAATTGGAATATCTACTAGAGATATCGATTAATTAGTATACCTACTAAAGATATCGATTAATTAGAATACCTACTAGAGATATCGATTAATTAGAACATGTCGACTAGAGATATCGATTGATTAGAATATCTACTAGAGATGTCGATTAATTAGAATATTGACTAGATATATCGATTATTTAGCATACCTACTAGAGATATCGATTATTTAGTATACCTGCTAGAGATATAGATTAATTTGTATACCTACTGGAGATATCGATTAATTGGAATATTGACTAGAGATATCGATTAATTAGTATACCTACAGGAGATATCGATTAATTAGTATACGTACTAGAGATATCGATTAATTAGTATACCTACTAGGGATATCGATTAATTAGAATACCTACTAGGGATATCGATTAATTAGTATACCTACTAGAGATATCGATTAATTACAATATCTACTAGTGATATCGATTATTTAGTATACCTACTAGAGATATAGATTAATTTGTATACCTACTGGAGATATCGATTAATTGGAATATTGACTAGAGATATCGATTAATTAGTATACCTACAGGAGATATCGATTAATTAGTATACGTACTAGAGATATCGATTAATTAGTATACCAACTAGGGATATCGATTAATTAGAATACTTACTAGGGATATTGATTAATTGGAATATCTACTAGAGATATCGATAAATTAGTATACCTACTAAAGGTATCGATTAATTAGAATACCTACTAGAGATATCGATTAATTAGTATACCTACTAGAGATATCGATTAATTAGAGTATCTACTAGAGATATCGATTAATTAGTATACCTACTAAAGATATCGATTAATTAGAATACCTACTAGAGATATCGATTAATTAGTATACCTACTAGAGATATCGATTAATTAGAGTATCTACTAGAGATATCGATTAATTAGTATACCTACTAGAGATATCGATTAATTAGTATACCTACTAGAGATATCGATTAATTAGTATACCTACTAAAGATATCGATTGATTCGAATATCTACTAGAGATATCGATTAATTAGTATACCTACTAGTGATATCGATTATTTAGTATACCTACTAGAGATATAGATTAATTTGTATACCTACTGGAGATATCGATTAATTGGAATATTGACTAGAGATATCGATTAATTAGTATACCTACAGGAGATATCGATTAATTAGTATACGTACTAGAGATATCGATTAATTAGTATACCAACTAGGGATATCGATTAATTAGAATACCTACTAGGGATATTGATTAATTGGAATATCTACTAGAGATATCGATTAATTAGTATACCTACTAAAGATATCGCTTAATTAGAATATCGACTGGAGAAATCGATGATATTAGAATATCTACTAGTGATATCGATTAATTAGAATATCTACTAGAGCTATCGATTAATTAGTATACCTACTGGAGATATCTATTAATTAGTATACCTACTAGGGATATCGATGAATTAGAATACCTACTAGATATATCGATTAATTAGTATACCTACTAGAGATATCGATTAATTAGAATATCTACTAGAGATATCGATAAATTAGTATACCTAATGGAGATATCGATTAATTAGTATACCTACTAGAGATATCGATTAATTAGAATATCGACTGGAGAAATCGATGATAATAGAATATCTAATAGTGATATCGATTAATTAGAACATCTACTAGAGCTATCGATTAATTAGTATACCGACTAAAGATATCGATTAATTAGAATACCTACTAGAGATATCGATTAAATAGTATACCTACTAGAGATATCGATTATTTAGAGTATCGACTAGAGATATCGATTAATTAGTATACCTACTAGAGATAGATATAGATTAATTTGAATATCGACTAGAGATATCGATTAATTAGTATACCTAATGGAGATATCGATTAATTAGTATACGTACTAGAGATATAGATTGATTAATATATCTACTAGAGATATCGATTAATTAGAACATGTCGACTAGAGATATCGATTGATTAGAATATGTACTAGAGATATCGATTAATTAGAATATCGACTAGAGATATCGATTAATTAGTATACCCACTGGAGATATCGATTAATTAGTATACCTACTAGAGATATCGATTAATTAGTATACCTACTAGAGATATCGATTAATTAGTATACCTACTAGAGATATCGATTGATTCAAATATCTACTAGAGATATCGATTAATTAGTATACCTACTAGTGATATCGATTATTTAGTATACCTACTAGAGATATAGATTAATTTGTATACCTACTAGAGCTATCGATTAATTAGTATACCGACTAAAGATATCGATTAATTAGAATACCTACTAGAGATATCGATTAAATAGTATACCTACTAGAGATATCGATTATTTAGAGTATCGACTAGAGATATCGATTAATTAGTATACCTACTGGAGATGGATATAGATTAATTTGAATATCGACTAGAGATATCGATTAATTAGTATACCTACTAAAGATATCGCTTAATTAGAATATCGACTGGAGAAATCGATGATATTAGAATATCTACTAGTGATATCGATTAATTAGAATATCTACTAGAGCTATCGATTAATTAGTATACCTACTGGAGATATCTATTAATTAGTATACCTACTAGGGATATCGATGAATTAGAATACCTACTAGATATATCGATTAATTAGTATACCTACTAGAGATATCGATTAATTAGAATATCTACTAGAGATATCGATAAATTAGTATACCTAATGGAGATATCGATTAATTAGTATACCTACTAGAGATATCGATTAATTAGAATATCGACTGGAGAAATCGATGATAATAGAATATCTACTAGTGATATCGATTAATTAGAACATCTACTAGAGCTATCGATTAATTAGTATACCGACTAAAGATATCGATTAATTAGAATACCTACTAGAGATATCGATTAAATAGTATACCTACTAGAGATATCGATTATTTAGAGTATCGACTAGAGATATCGATTAATTAGTATACCTACTAGAGATAGATATAGATTAATTTGAATATCGACTAGAGATATCGATTAATTAGTATACCTAATGGAGATATCGATTAATTAGTATACGTACTAGAGATATCGATTGATTAATATATCTACTAGAGATATCGATTAATTAGAACATGTCGACTAGAGATATCGATTGATTAGAATATGTACTAGAGATATCGATTAATTAGAATATCGACTAGAGATATCGATTAATTAGTATACCCACTGGAGATATCGATTAATTAGTATACCTACTAGAGATATCGATTAATTAGAATATCGACTGGAGAAATCGATGAAATTAGAATATCTACTAGTGATATCGATTAATTAGAATATCTACTAGAGCTATCGATTTATTAGTATACCTACTAGAGATATCGATTAATTACAATATCTACTAGTGATATCGATTATTTGGTATACCTACTAGAGATATAGATTAATTTGTATACCTACTGGAGATATCGATTAATTGGAATATTGACTAGAGATATCGATTAATTAGTATACCTACAGGAGATATCGATTAATTAGTATACGTACTAGAGATATCGATTAATTAGTATACGTACTAGAGATATCGATTAATTAGTATACCAACTAGGGATATCGATTAATTAGAATACTTACTAGGGATATTGATTAATTGGAATATCTACTAGAGATATCGATTAATTAGTATACCTACTAAAGATATCGATTAATTAGAATACCTACTAGAGATATCGATTAATTAGTATACCTACTAGAGATATCGATTAATTAGAGTATCTACTAGAGATATCGATTAATTAGTATACCTACTAGAGATATCGATTAATTAGTATACCTACTAGAGATATCGATTGATTCGAATATCTACTAGAGATATCGATTAATTAGTATACCTACTAGAGATATCGATTAATTAGTATACCTACTGGAGATATCTATTAATTAGTATACCTACTAGGGATATCGATGAATTAGAATACCTACTAGATATATCGATTAATTAGTATACCTATTAGAGATATAGATTAATTTGTATACCTACTGGAGATATCGATTAATTGGAATATTGACTAGAGATATCGATTAATTAGTATACCTACAGGAGATATCGATTAATTAGTATACGTACTAGAGATATCGATTAATTAGTACACCTACTAGGGATATCGATTAATTAGAATACCTACTAGGGATATTGATTAATTGGAATATCTACTAGAGATATCGATTAATTAGTATACCTACTAAAGATATCGATTAATTAGAATACCTACTAGAGATATCGATTAATTAGTATACCTACTAGAGATATCGATAATTAGTATACCTACTAGAGATATCGATTAATTAGTATACCTACTAGAGATATCGATTAATTAGTATACCTACTAGAGATATCGATAATTAGAATATCGACTGGAGAAATCGATGATATTAGAATATCGACTAGAGATATCGATTAATTAGTATACCTACTAGAGATATCGATTAATTAGTATACCTACTAGAGATATCGATTGATTCGAATATCTACTAGAGATATCGATTAATTAGAACATGTCGTCTAGAGATATCGATTGCTTAGAATATCTACTAGAGATATCGCTTATTTAGAACATCGACTTAATTAGAATATCGACTGGAGAAATCGATGATATAAGAATATCTACTAGTGATATCGATTAATAAGAATATCTACTAGAGCTATCGATTAAATAGTATACCTATTAGAGATATCGATTAATTACAATACCTAATAGAGATATCGATTATTTAGTATACCTACTAGAGATATCGATTAATTTGTATACCTACTGGTGATATCGATTAATTAGAATATCTACTAGAGGTATCGATTAATTAGTATAATTACTAGGGATATCGATTAATTGGAATATCTACTAGAGATATCGATTAATTAGTATACCTACTAGAGATATCGATTAATTAGAATATCGACTGGAGAAATCGATGATATTAGAATATCGACTAGAGATATCGATTAATTAGTATACCTACTAGAGATATCGATTAATTAGTATACCTACTAGAGATATCGATTGATTCGAATATCTACTAGAGATATCGATTAATTAGAACATGTCGTCTAGAGATATCGATTGATTAGAATATCTACTAGAGATATCGCTTATTTAGAACATCGACAAGAGCTATCGATTAATTAGTATACCTACTAGAGATATCGATTAATTAGAATATCGACTGGAGAAATCCATGATATAAGAATATCTACTAGTGATATCGATTAATTAGAATATCTACTAGAGCTATCGATTAAATAGTATACCTATTAGAGATATCGATTAATTACAATACCTAATAGAGATATCGATTATTTAGTATACCTACTAGAGATATCGATTAATTTGTATACCTACTGGTGATATCGATTAATTAGAATATCTACTAGAGGTATCGATTAATTAGTATAATTACTAGGGATATCGATTAATTGGAATATCTACTAGAGATATCGATTTATTGGTATACCTACTAAAGATATCGATTAATTAGAATACCTACTAGAGATATCGACTAATTACAATACCTACTAGAGATATCGATTAATTAGTATACCTACTAGAGATAGATATAGATTAATTTGAATATCGACTAGAGATATCGATAAATTAGTATACCTAATGGAGATATCGATTAATTAGTATACCTACTAGAGATATCGATTAATTAGAACATGTCGACTAGAGATAACGATTGATTAGTATATCTACTAGAGATATCGATTAATTAGAACATGTCGACTAGAGATATCGATTGATTAGAATATGTACTAGAGATATCGATTGATTAGAATATCTACTAGAGATGTCGATTAATTAGAATATTGACTAGAGATATCGATTAATTAGTATACCTACAGGAGATATCGATTAATTAGTATACGTACTAGAGATCTCGATTAATTAGTATACTTCTAGGGATATCGATTAATTAGAATACCTACTAGGGATATCGATTAATTGGAATATCTACTAGAGCTATCGATAAATTAGTATACCTACTAGAGATATCGATTAATTAGAGTATCGACTAGAGATATCGATTAATTAGTATACCTACTAGAGATATCGATTGATTCGAATATTTACTAGAGATATCGATTAATTAGAACATGTCGACTAGAGATATCGATTAATTAGAATATCGACTGGAGAAATCGATGATATTAGAATATCTACTACTGATATCGATTAATTAGAATATCTACTAGAGCTATCGATTAATTAGTATACCTATTAGAGATATCGATTAATTACAATACCTACTAGAGATATCGATTATTTAGCATACCTACTGGAGATATCGATTAATTGGAATATTGACTAGAGATATCGATTAATTAGTATACGTACTAGGGATGTCGATTAATTGGAATATCTACTAGAGATATCGATTTATTAGTATACCTACTAAAGATATCGATTAATTAGAATACCTACTAGAGATATCGATTAATTAATATACCTACTAGAGATATCGATTAATTACAATACCTACTAGAGATATCGATTAATTAGTATACCTACTAGAGATAGATATAGATTAATTAGAATATCGACTAGAGATATCGATAAATTAGTATACCTAATGGAGATATCGATTAATTAATATACCTACTAGAGATATCGATTAATTAGAACATGTCGACTAGAGATATCGATTGATTAGAATATCTACTAGAGATGTCGATTAATTAGAATATTGACTAGATATATCGATTATTTAGCATACCTACTAGAGATATCGATTATTTAGTATACCTGCTAGAGATATAGATTAATTTGTATACCTACTGGAGATATCGATTAATTGGAATATTGACTAGAGATATCGATTAATTAGTATACCTACAGGAGATATCGATTAATTAGTATACGTACTAGAGATATCGATTAATTAGTATACCTACTAGGGATATCGATTAATTAGAATACCTACTAGGGATATCGATTAATTAGTATACCTACTAGAGATATCGATTAATTACAATATCTACTAGTGATATCGATTATTTAGTATACCTACTAGAGATATAGATTAATTTGTATACCTACTGGAGATATCGATTAATTGGAATATTGACTAGAGATATCGATTAATTAGTATACCTACAGGAGATATCGATTAATTAGTATACGTACTAGAGATATCGATTAATTAGTATACCAACTAGGGATATCGATTAATTAGAATACTTACTAGGGATATTGATTAATTGGAATATCTACTAGAGATATCGATTGATTAGTATACCTACTAAAGATATCGATTAATTAGAATACCTACTAGAGATATCGATTAATTAGTATACCTACTAGAGATATCGATTAATTAGAGTATCTACTAGAGATATCGATTAATTAGTATACCTACTAAAGATATCGATTAATTAGAATACCTACTAGAGATATCGATTAATTAGTATACCTACTAGAGATATCGATTAATTAGAGTATCTACTAGAGATATCGATTAATTAGTATACCTACTAGAGATATCGATTAATTAGTATACCTACTAGAGATATCGATTAATTAGTATACCTACTAGAGATATCGATTGATTCGAATATCTACTAGAGATATCGATTAATTAGTATACCTACTAGTGATATCGATTATTTAGTATACCTACTAGAGATATAGATTAATTTGTATACCTACTGGAGATATCGATTAATTGGAATATTGACTAGAGATATCGATTAATTAGTATACCTACAGGAGATATCGATTAATTAGTATACGTACTAGAGATATCGATTAATTAGTATACCAACTAGGGATATCGATTAATTAGAATACCTACTAGGGATATTGATTAATTGGAATATCTACTAGAGATATCGATTAATTAGTATACCTACTAAAGATATCGCTTAATTAGAATATCGACTGGAGAAATCGATGATATTAGAATATCTACTAGTGATATCGATTAATTAGAATATCTACTAGAGCTATCGATTAATTAGTATACCTACTGGAGATATCTATTAATTAGTATACCTACTAGGGATATCGATGAATTAGAATACCTACTAGATATATCGATTAATTAGTATACCTACTAGAGATATCGATTAATTAGAATATCTACTAGAGATATCGATAAATTAGTATACCTAATGGAGATATCGATTAATTAGTATACCTACTAGAGATATCGATTAATTAGAATATCGACTGGAGAAATCGATGATAATAGAATATCTAATAGTGATATCGATTAATTAGAACATCTACTAGAGCTATCGATTAATTAGTATACCGACTAAAGATATCGATTAATTAGAATACCTACTAGAGATATCGATTAAATAGTATACCTACTAGAGATATCGATTATTTAGAGTATCGACTAGAGATATCGATTAATTAGTATACCTACTAGAGATAGATATAGATTAATTTGAATATCGACTAGAGATATCGATTAATTAGTATACCTAATGGAGATATCGATTAATTAGTATACGTACTAGAGATATAGATTGATTAATATATCTACTAGAGATATCGATTAATTAGAACATGTCGACTAGAGATATCGATTGATTAGAATATGTACTAGAGATATCGATTAATTAGAATATCGACTAGAGATATCGATTAATTAGTATACCCACTGGAGATATCGATTAATTAGTATACCTACTAGAGATATCGATTAATTAGTATACCTACTAGAGATATCGATTAATTAGTATACCTACTAGAGATATCGATTGATTCAAATATCTACTAGAGATATCGATTAATTAGTATACCTACTAGTGATATCGATTATTTAGTATACCTACTAGAGATATAGATTAATTTGTATACCTACTAGAGCTATCGATTAATTAGTATACCGACTAAAGATATCGATTAATTAGAATACCTACTAGAGATATCGATTAAATAGTATACCTACTAGAGATATCGATTATTTAGAGTATCGACTAGAGATATAGATTAATTAGTATACCTACTAGAGATAGATATAGATTAATTTGAATATCGACTAGAGATATCGATTAATTAGTATACCTACTAAAGATATCGCTTAATTAGAATATCGACTGGAGAAATCGATGATATTAGAATATCTACTAGTGATATCGATTAATTAGAATATCTACTAGAGCTATCGATTAATTAGTATACCTACTGGAGATATCTATTAATTAGTATACCTACTAGGGATATCGATGAATTAGAATACCTACTAGATATATCGATTAATTAGTATACCTACTAGAGATATCGATTAATTAGAATATCTACTAGAGATATCGATAAATTAGTATACCTAATGGAGATATCGATTAATTAGTATACCTACTAGAGATATCGATTAATTAGAATATCGACTGGAGAAATCGATGATAATAGAATATCTACTAGTGATATCGATTAATTAGAACATCTACTAGAGCTATCGATTAATTAGTATACCGACTAAAGATATCGATTAATTAGAATACCTACTAGAGATATCGATTAAATAGTATACCTACTAGAGATATCGATTATTTAGAGTATCGACTAGAGATATCGATTAATTAGTATACCTACTAGAGATAGATATAGATTAATTTGAATATCGACTAGAGATATCGATTAATTAGTATACCTAATGGAGATATCGATTAATTAGTATACGTACTAGAGATATCGATTGATTAATATATCTACTAGAGATATCGAATAATTAGAACATGTCGACTAGAGATATCGATTGATTAGAATATGTACTAGAGATATCGATTAATTAGAATATCGACTAGAGATATCGATTAATTAGTATACCCACTGGAGATATCGATTAATTAGTATACCTACTAGAGATATCGATTAATTAGTATACCTACAGGAGATATCGATTAATTAGTATACGTACTAGAGATATCGATTAATTAGTATACCAACTAGGGATATCGATTAATTAGAATACTTACTAGGGATATTGATTAATTGGAATATCTACTAGAGATATCGATTAATTAGTATACCTACTAAAGATATCGATTAATTAGAATACCTACTAGAGATATCGATTAATTAGTATACCTACTAGAGATATCGATTAATTAGAGTATCTACTAGAGATATCGATTAATTAGTATACCTACTAGAGATATCGATTAATTAGTATACCTACTAGAGATATCGATTGATTCGAATATCTACTAGAGATATCGATTAATTAGTATACCTACTAGAGATATCGATTAATTAGTATACCTACTGGAGATATCTATTAATTAGTATACCTACTAGGGATATCGATGAATTAGAATACCTACTAGATATATCGATTAATTAGTATACCTACTAGAGATATCGATTAATTAGAATATCTACTAGAGATATCGATACATTAGTATACCTAATGGAGATATCGATTTATTAGTATACCTACTAGAGATATCGATTAATTAGAATATCGACTGGAGAAATCGATGATAATAGAATATCTACTAGTGATATCGATTAATTAGAGTATCGACTAGAAATATAGATTAATTAGTATACCTACTGGAGATATCTATTAATTAGTATACCTACTAGGGATATCGATGAATTAGAATACCTACTAGATATATCGATTAATTAGAATACCTACTAGAGATATCGATTAATTAGAATATCTACTAGAGATATCGATAAATTAGTATACCTAATGGAGATATCGATTAATTAGTATACCTACTAGAGATATCGATTAATTAGAATATCGACTGGAGAAATCGATGATAATAGAATATCTACTAGTGATATCGATTAATTAGAACATCTACTAGAGCTATCGATTAATTAGTATACCGACTAAAGATATCGATTAATTAGAATACCTACTAGAGATATCGATTAAATAGTATACCTACTAGAGATATCGATTAATTAGTGTATCGACTAGAGATATCGATTAATTAGTATACCTACTAGAGATAGATATAGATTAATTTGAATATCGACTAGAGATATCGATTAATTAGTATACCTAATGGAGATATCGATTAATTAGTATACGTACTAGAGATATCGATTGATTAGTATATCTACTAGAGATATCGATTAATTTGAACATATCGACTAGAGATATCGATTGATTAGAATATGTACTAGAGATATTGATTAATTAGAATATCGACTAGAGATATCGATTAATTAGTATACCCACTGGAGATATCGATTAATTAGTATACCTACTAAAGATATCGATTAATTAGTATACCTACTAGTGATATCGATTAATTACAATACCTACTAGTGATATCGATTATTTAGTATACCTATTAGAGATATAGATTAATTTGTATACCTACTGGAGATATCGATTAATTGGAATATTGACTAGAGATATCGATTAATTAGTATAGCTACAGGAGATATCGATTAATTAGTATACGTATTAGAGATATCGATTAATTAGTACACCTACTAGGGATATCGATTAATTAGAATACCTACTAGGGATATTGATTAATTGGAATATCTACTAGAGATATCGATTAATTAGTATGCCTACTAAAGATATCGATTAATTAGAATACCTACTAGAGATATCGATTAATTAGTATACCTACTAGAGATATCGATAATTAGTATACCTACTAGAGATATCGATTAATTAGTATACCTACTAGAGATATCGATTAATTAGTATACCTACTAGAGATATCGATAATTAGAATATCGACTGGAGAAATCGATGATATTAGAATATCGACTAGAGATATCGATTAATTAGTATACCTACTAGAGATATCGATTAATTAGTATACCTACTAGAGATATCGATTGATTCGAATATCTACTAGAGATATCGATTAATTAGAACATGTCGTCTAGAGATATCGATTGATTAGAATATCTACTAGAGATATCGCTTATTTAGAACATCGACTTAATTAGAATATCGACTGGAGAAATCGATGATATAAGAATATCTACTAGTGATATCGATCAATTAGAATATCTACTAGAGATATCGATTAATTAGTACACCTACTAGGGATATCGATTAATTAGAATACCTACTAGGGATATTGATTAATTGGAATATCTACTAGAGATATCGATTAATTAGTATACCTACTAAAGATATCGATTAATTAGAATACCTAATAGAGATATCGATTAATTAGTATACCTACTAGAGATATCGATAATTAGTATACCTACTAGAGATATCGATTAATTAGTATATCTACTAGAGATATCGATTAATTAGTATACCTACTAGAGATATCGATAATTAGAATATCGACTGGAGAAATCGATTATATTAGAATATCGACTAGAGATATCGATTAATTTGTATACCTACTGGTGATATCGATTAATTAGAATATCTACTAGAGGTATCGATTAATTAGTATAATTACTAGGGATAACGATTAATTGGAATATCTACTAGAGATATCGATTGATTAGTATACCTACTAGAGATATCGATTAATTAGAATATCGACTGGAGAAATCGATGATATTAGAATATCGACTAGAGATATCGATTAATTAGTATACCTACTAGAGATATCGATTAATTAGTATACCTACTAGAGATATCGATTGATTCGAATATCTACTAGAGATATCGATTAATTAGAACATGTCGTCTAGAGATATCGATTGATTAGAATATCTACTAGAGTTATCGCTTATTTAGAACATCGACAAGAGCTATCGATTAATTAGTATACCTACTAGAGATATCGATTAATTAGAATATCGACTGGAGAAATCCATGATATAAGAATATCTACTAGTGATATCGATTAATTAGAATATCTACTAGAGCTATCGATTAAATAGTATACCTATTAGAGATATCGATTAATTACAATACCTAATAGAGATATCGATTATTTAGTATACCTACTAGAGATATCGATTAATTTGTATACCTACTGGTGATATCGATTAATTAGAATATCTACTAGAGGTATGGATTAATTAGTATAATTACTAGGGATATCGATTAATTGGAATATCTACTAGAGATATCGATTTATTGGTATACCTACTAAAGATATCGATTAATTAGAATACCTACTAGAGATATCGATTAATTAATATACCTACTAGAGATATCGATTAATTACAATACCTACTAGAGATATCGATTAATTAGTATACCTACTAGAGATAGATATAGATTAATTTGAATATCGACTAGAGATATCGATAAATTAGTATACCTAATGGAGATATCGATTAATTAGTATACCTACTAGAGATATCGATTAATTAGAACATGTCGACTAGAGATAACGATTGATTAGTATATCTACTAGAGATATCGATTAATTAGAACATGTCGACTAGAGATATCGATTGATTAGAATATGTACTAGAGATATCGATTGATTAGAATATCTACTAGAGATGTCGATTAATTAGAATATTGACTAGAGATATCGATTAATTAGTATACCTACATGAGATATCGATTAATTAGTATACGTACTAGAGATATCGATTAATTAGTATACCTACTAGGGATATCGATTAATTAGAATACCTACTAGGGATATCGATTAATTGGAATATCTACTAGAGATATCGATAAATTAGTATACCTACTAGAGATATCGATTAATTAGAGTATCGACTAGAGATATCGATTAATTAGTATACCTACTAGAGATATCGATTAATTAGTATACCTACTAGAGATATCGATTGATTCGAATATTTACTAGAGATATCGATTAATTAGAACATGTCGACTAGAGATATCGATAAATTAGAATATCGACTGGAGAAATCGATGATATTAGAATATCTACTACTGATATCGATTAATTAGAATATCTACTAGAGCTATCGATTAATTAGTATACCTATTAGAGATATCGATTAATTACAATACCTACTAGAGATATCGATTATTTAGCATACCTACTAGAGATATCGATTAATTTGTATACCTACTGGAGATATCAATTAATTGGAATATTGACTAGAGATATCGATTAATTAGTATACGTACTAGGGATATCGATTAATTGGAATATCTACTAGAGATATCGATTTATTAGTATACCTACAAAGATATCGATTAATTAGAATACCTACTAGAGATATCGATTAATTAATATACCTACTAGAGATATCGATTAATTACAATACCTACTAGAGATATCGATTAATTAGTATACCTACTAGAGATAGATATAGATTAATTAGAATATCGACTAGAGATATCGATAAATTAGTATACCTAATGGAGATATCGATTAATTAGTATACGTACTAGAGATATCGATTAATTAGTATACCTACTAGGGATATCGATTAATTAGAATACCTACTAGGGATATTGATTAATTGGAATATCTACTAGAGATATCGATTAATTAGTATACCTACTAAAGATATCGATTAATTAGAATACCTACTAGAGATATCGATTAATTAGTATACCTACTAGAGATATCGATTAATTAGAGTATCTACTAGAGATATCGATTAATTAGTATACCTACTAGAGATATCGATTAATTAGTATACCCACTAGAGATATCGATTAATTAGTATACCTACTAGAGATATCGATTGATTCGAATATCTACTAGAGATATCGATTAATTAGTATACCTACTAGTGATATCGATTATTTAGTATACCTACAAGAGATATAGATTAATTTGTATACCTACTGGAGATATCGATTAATTGGAATATTGACTAGAGATATCGATTAATTAGTATACCTACAGGAGATATCGATTAATTAGTATACGTACTAGAGATATCGATTAATTAGTATACCAACTAGGGATATCGATTAATTAGAATACCTACTAGGGATATTGATTAATTGGAATATCTACTAGAGATATCGATTAATTAGTATACCTACTAAAGATATCGCTTAATTAGAATATCGACTGGAGAAATCGATGATATTAGAATATCTACTAGTGATATCGATTAATTAGAATATCTACTAGAGCTATCGATTAATTAGTATACCTACTGGAGATATCTATTAATTAGTATACCTACTAGGGATATCGATGAATTAGAATACCTACTAGATATATCGATTAATTAGTATACCTACTAGAGATATCGATTAATTAGAATATCTACTAGAGATATCGATAAATTAGTATACCTAATGGAGATATCGATTAATTAGAATATCGACTGGAGAAATCGATGAAATTAGAATATCTACTAGTGATATCGATTAATTAGAATATCTACTAGAGCTATCGATTTATTAGTATACCTACTGGAGATATCTATTAATTAGTATACCTACTAGGGATATCGATTATTTGGTATACCTACTAGAGATATAGATTAATTTGTATACCTACTGGAGATATCGATTAATTGGAATATTGACTAGAGATATCGATTAATTAGTATACCTACAGGAGATATCGATTAATTAGTATACGTACTAGAGATATCGATTAATTAGAATACCTACTAGAGATATCGATTAATTAGTATACCTACTAGAGATATCGATTAATTAGAGTATCTACTAGAGATATCGATTAATTAGTATACCTACTAGAGATATCGATTAATTAGTATACCTACTAGAGATATCGATTGATTCGAATATCTACTAGAGATATCGATTAATTAGTATACCTACTAGAGATATCGATTAATTAGTATACCTACTGGAGATATCTATTAATTAGTATACCTACTAGGGATATCGATGAATTAGAATACCTACTAGATATATCGATTAATTAGAATACCTACTAGAGATATCGATTAATTAGAATATCTACTAGAGATATCGATAAATTAGTATACCTAATGGAGATATCGATTAATTAGTATACCTACTAGAGATATCGATTAATTAGAATATCGACTGGAGAAATCGATGATAATAGAATATCTACTAGTGATATCGATTAATTAGAACATCTACTAGAGCTATCGATTAATTAGTATACCGACTAAAGATATCGATTAATTAGAATACCTACTAGAGATATCGATTAAATAGTATACCTACTAGAGATATCGATTAATTAGAGTATCGACTAGAGATATCGATTAATTAGTATACCTACTAGAGATAGATATAGATTAATTTGAATATCGACTAGAGATATCGATTAATTAGTATACCTAATGGAGATATCGATTAATTAGTATACGTACTAGAGATATCGATTGATTAGTATATCTACTAGAGATATCGATTAATTAGAACATGTCGACTAGAGATATCGATTGATTAGAATATGTACTAGAGATATTGATTAATTAGAATATCGACTAGAGATATCGATTAATTAGTATACCCACTGGAGATATCGATTAATTAGTATACCTACTAAAGATATCGATTAATTAGTATACCTACTAGTGATATCGATTAATTACAATACCTACTAGTGATATCGATTATTTAGTATACCTATTAGAGATATAGATTAATTTGTATACCTACTGGAGATATCGATTAATTGGAATATTGACTAGAGATATCGATTAATTAGTATACCTACAGGAGATATCGATTAATTAGTATACGTACTAGAGATATCGATTAATTAGTACACCTACTAGGGATATCGATTAATTAGAATACCTACTAGGGATATTGATTAATTGGAATATCTACTAGAGATATCGATTAATTAGTATGCCTACTAAAGATATCGATTAATTAGAATACCTACTAGAGATATCGATTAATTAGTATACCTACTAGAGATATCGATTAATTAGTATACCTACTAGAGATATCGATTGATTCGAATATCTACTAGAGATATCGATTAATTAGAACATGTCGTCTAGAGATATCGATTGATTAGAATATCTACTAGAGATATCGCTTATTTAGAACATCGACTTAATTAGAATATCGACTGGAGAAATCGATGATATAAGAATATCTACTAGTGATATCGATCAATTAGAATATCTACTAGAGATATCGATTAATTAGTACACCTACTAGGGATATCGAATAATTAGAATACCTACTAGGGATATTGATTAATTGGAATATCTACTAGAGATATCGATTAATTAGTATACCTACTAAAGATATCGATTAATTAGAATACCTAATAGAGATATCGATTAATTAGTATACCTACTAGAGATATCGATAATTAGTATACCTACTAGAGATATCGATTAATTAGTATACCTACTAGAGATATCGATTAATTAGTATACCTACTAGAGATATCGATAATTAGAATATCGACTGGAGAAATCGATTATATTAGAATATCGACTAGAGATATCGATTAATTTGTATACCTACTGGTGATATCGATTAATTAGAATATCTACTAGAGGTATCGATTAATTAGTATAATTACTAGGGATATCGATTAATTGGAATATCTACTAGAGATATCGATTGATTAGTATACCTACTAGAGATATCGATTAATTAGAATATCGACTGGAGAAATCGATGATATTAGAATATCGACTAGAGATATCGATTAATTAGTATACCTACTAGAGATATCGATTAATTAGTATACCTACTAGAGATATCGATTGATTCGAATAGCTACTAGAGATATCGATTAATTAGAACATGTCGTCTAGAGATATCGATTGATTAGAATATCTACTAGAGATATCGCTTATTTAGAACATCGACAAGAGCTATCGATTAATTAGTATACCTACTAGAGATATCGATTAATTAGAATATCGACTGGAGAAATCCATGATATAAGAATATCTACTAGTGATATCGATTAATTAGAATATCTACTAGAGCTATCGATTAAATAGTATACCTATTAGAGATATCGATTAATTAGTATACCTACTAGAGATATCGATAATTAGTATACCTACTAGAGATATCGATTAATTAGTATACCTACTAGAGATATCGATTAATTAGTATACCTACTAGAGATATCGATAATTAGAATATCGACTGGAGAAATCGATTATATTAGAATATCGACTAGAGATATCGATTAATTTGTATACCTACTGGTGATATCGATTAATTAGAATATCTACTAGAGGTATCGATTAATTAGTATAATTACTAGGGATATCGATTAATTGGAATATCTACTAGAGATATCGATTGATTAGTATACCTACTAGAGATATCGATTAATTAGAATATCGACTGGAGAAATCGATGATATTAGAATATCGACTAGAGATATCGATTAATTAGTATACCTACTAGAGATATCGATTAATTAGTATACCTACTAGAGATATCGATTGATTCGAATAGCTACTAGAGATATCGATTAATTAGAACATGTCGTCTAGAGATATCGATTGATTAGAATATCTACTAGAGATATCGCTTATTTAGAACATCGACAAGAGCTATCGATTAATTAGTATACCTACTAGAGATATCGATTAATTAGAATATCGACTGGAGAAATCCATGATATAAGAATATCTACTAGTGATATCGATTAATTAGAATATCTACTAGAGCTATCGATTAAATAGTATACCTATTAGAGATATCGATTAATTACAATACCTAATAGAGATATCGATTATTTAGTATACCTACTAGAGATATCGATTAATTTGTATACCTACTGGTGATATCGATTAATTAGAATATCTACTAGAGGTATGGATTAATTAGTATAATTACTAGGGATATCGATTAATTGGAATATCTACTAGAGATATCGATTTATTGGTATACCTACTAAAGATATCGATTAATTAGAATACCTACTAGAGATATCGATTAATTAATATACCTACTAGAGATATCGATTAATTACAATACCTACTAGAGATATCGATTAATTAGTATACCTAATAGAGATAGATATAGATTAATTTGAATATCGACTAGAGATATCGATAAATTAGTATACCTAATGGAGATATCGATTAATTAGTATACCTACTAGAGATATCGATTAATTAGAACATGTCGACTAGAGATAACGATTGATTAGTATATCTACTAGAGATATCGATTAATTAGAACATGTCGACTAGAGATATCGATTGATTAGAATATGTACTAGAGATATCGATTGATTAGAATATCTACTAGAGATGTCGATTAATTAGAATATTGACTAGAGATATCGATTAATTAGTATACCTACATGAGATATCGATTAATTAGTATACGTACTAGAGATATCGATTAATTAGTATACCTACTAGGGATATCGATTAATTAGAATACCTACTAGGGATATCGATTAATTGGAATATCTACTAGAGATATCGATAAATTAGTATACCTACTAGAGATATCGATTAATTAGAGTATCGACTAGAGATATCGATTAATTAGTATACCTACTAGAGATATCGATTAATTAGTATACCTACTAGAGATATCGATTGATTCGAATATTTACTAGAGATATCGATTAATTAGAACATGTCGACTAGAGATATCGATTAATTAGAATATCGACTGGAGAAATCGATGATATTAGAATATCTACTACTGATATCGATTAATTAGAATATCTACTAGAGCTATCGATTAATTAGTATACCTATTAGAGATATCGATTAATTACAATACCTACTAGAGATATCGATTATTTAGCATACCTACTAGAGATATCGATTAATTTGTATACCTACTGGAGATATCGATTAATTGGAATATTGACTAGAGATATCGATTAATTAGTATACGTACTAGGGATATCGATTAATTGGAATATCTACTAGAGATATCGATTTATTAGTATACCTACTAAAGATATCGATTAATTAGAATACCTACTAGAGATATCGATTAATTAATATACCTACTAGAGATATCGATTAATTACAATACCTACTAGAGATATCGATTAATTAGTATACCTACTAGAGATAGATATAGATTAATTAGAATATCGACTAGAGATATCGATAAATTAGTATACCTAATGGAGATATCGATTAATTAGTATACGTACTAGAGATATCGATTAATTAGTATACCTACTAGAGATATCGATTGATTCGAATATCTACTAGAGATATCGATTAATTAGTATACCTACTAGAGATATCGATTAATTAGTATACCTACTAGAGATATCGATTACTTAGAGTATCTACTAGAGATATCGATTAATTAGAGTATCTACTAGAGATATCGATTAATTAGTATACCTACTAGAGATATCGATTAATTAGTATACCTACTAGAGATATCGATTGATTCGAATATCTACTAGAGATATCGATTAATTAGTATACCTACTAGTGATATCGATTATTTAGTATACCTACAAGAGATATAGATTAATTTGTATACCTACTGGAGATATCGATTAATTGGAATATTGACTAGAGATATCGATTAATTAGTATACCTACAGGAGATATCGATTAATTAGTATACGTACTAGAGATATCGATTAATTAGTATACCAACTAGGGATATCGATTAATTAGAATACCTACTAGGGATATTGATTAATTGGAATATCTACTAGAGATATCGATTAATTAGTATACCTACTAAAGATATCGCTTAATTAGAATATCGACTGGAGAAATCGATGATATTAGAATATCTACTAGTGATATCGATTAATTAGAATATCTACTAGAGCTATCGATTAATTAGTATACCTACTGGAGATATCTATTAATTAGTATACCTACTAGGGATATCGATGAATTAGAATACCTACTAGATATATCGATTAATTAGTATACCTACTAGAGATATCGATTAATTAGAATATCTACTAGAGATATCGATAAATTAGTATACCTAATGGAGATATCGATTAATTAGTATACCTACTAGAGATATCGATTAATTAGAATATCGACTGGAGAAATCGATGATAATAGAATATCTACTAGTGATATCGATTAATTAGAACATCTACTAGAGCTATCGATTAATTAGTATACCGACTAAAGATATCGATTAATTAGAATACCTACTAGAGATATCGATTAAATAGTATACCTACTAGAGATATCGATTATTTAGAGTATCGACTAGAGATATCGATTAATTAGTATACCTACTAGAGATAGATATAGATTAATTTGAATATCGACTAGAGATATCGATTAATTAGTATACCTAATGGAGATATCGATTAATTAGTATACGTACTAGAGATATCGATTGATTAATATATCTACTAGAGATATCGATTAATTAGAACATGTCGACTAGAGATATCGATTGATTAGAATATGTACTAGAGATATCGATTAATTAGAATATCGACTAGAGATATCGATTAATTAGTATACCTACTAGAGATATCGATTAATTAGTATATCGACTGGAGAAATCGATGAAATTAGAATATCTACTAGTGATATCGATTAATTAGAATATCTACTAGAGCTATCGATTTATTAGTATACCTACTAGAGATATCGATTAATTACAATATCTACTAGTGATATCGATTATTTGGTATACCTACTAGAGATATAGATTAATTTGTATACCTACTGGAGATATCGATTAATTGGAATATTGACTAGAGATATCGATTAATTAGTATACCTACAGGAGATATCGATTAATTAGTATACGTACTAGAGATATCGATTAATTAGTATACCAACTAGGGATATCGATTAATTAGAATACTTACTAGGGATATTGATTAATTGGAATATCTACTAGAGATATCGATTAATTAGTATACCTACTAAAGATATCGATTAATTAGAATACCTACTAGAGATATCGATTAATTAGTATACCTACTAGAGATATCGATTAATTAGAGTATCTACTAGAGATATCGATTAATTAGTATACCTACTAGAGATATCGATTAATTAGTATACCTACTAGAGATATCGATTGATTCGAATATCTACTAGAGATATCGATTAATTAGTATACCTACTAGAGATATCGATTAATTAGTATACCTACTGGAGATATCTATTAATTAGTATACCTACTAGGGATATCGATGAATTAGAATACCTACTAGATATATCGATTAATTAGTATACCTACTAGAGATATCGATTAATTAGAATATCTACTAGAGATATCGATAAATTAGTATACCTAATGGAGATATCGATTAATTAGTATACCTACTAGAGATATCGATTAATTAGAATATCGACTGGAGAAATCGATGATAATAGAATATCTACTAGTGATATCGATTAATTAGAACATCTACTAGAGCTATCGATTAATTAGTATACCGACTAAAGATATCGATTAATTAGAATACCTACTAGAGATATCGATTAAATAGTATACCTACTAGAGATATCGATTAATTAGAGTATCGACTAGAGATATCGATTAATTAGTATACCTACTAGAGATAGATATAGATTAATTTGAATATCGACTAGAGATATCGATTAATTAGTATACCTAATGGAGATATCGATTAATTAGTATACGTACTAGAGATATCGATTGATTAGTATATCTACTAGAGATATCGATTAATTAGAACATGTCGACTAGAGATATCGATTGATTAGAATATGTACTAGAGATATTGATTAATTAGAATATCGACTAGAGATATCGATTAATTAGTATACCCACTGGAGATATCGATTAATTAGTATACCTACTAGAGATATCGCTTAATTAGAATATCGACTGGAGAAATCGATGATATTAGAATATCTACTAGTGATATCGATTAATTAGAATATCTACTAGAGCTATCGATTTATTAGTATACCTACTACAGATATCGATTAATTACAATACCTACTAGTGATATCGATTATTTAGTATACCTATTAGAGATATAGATTAATTTGTATACCTACTGGAGATATCGATTAATTGGAATATTGACTAGAGATATCGATTAATTAGTATACCTACAGGAGATATCGATCAATTAGTATACGTACTAGAGATATCGATTAATTAGTATACGTACTAGAGATATCGATTAATTAGTATACCTACTAGGGATATCGATTAATTAGAATACCTACTAGGGATATTGATTAATTGGAATATCTACTAGAGATATCGATTAATTAGTATACCTACTAAAGATATCGATGAATTAGAATACCTACTAGAGATATCGATTAATTAGTATACCTACTAGAGATATCGATTAATTAGAGTATCGACTAGAGATATCGATAAATTAGTATACCTAATGGAGATATCGATTAATTAGTATACCTACTAGAGATATCGATTAATTAGAATATCGACTGGAGTAATCGATGATAATAGAATATTTACTAGTGATATCGATTAATTAGAACATCTACTAGAGATATCGATTAATTAGTATACCGACTAAAGATATCGATTAATTAGAATACCTACTAGAGATATCGATTAAATAGTATTCCTAATAGAGATATCGATTAATTAGAATATCGACTGGAGAAATCGATGATAATAGAATATCTACTAGTGATATCGATTAATTAGAACATCTACTAGAGATATCGATTAATTAGTATACCTAATGGAGATATCGATTAATTAGTATACGTACTAGAGATATCGATTGATTAGTATATCTACTAGAGATATCGATTAATTAGAACATGTCGACTAGAGATATCGATTGATTAGAATATGTACTAGAGATATTGATTAATTAGAATATCGACTAGAGATATCGATTAATTAGTATACCCACTGGAGATATCGATTAATTAGTATACCTACTAGAGATATCGATTAATTAGAATATCGACTGGAGAAATCGATGATATTAGAATATCGACTAGGGATATCGATTAATTAGAGTATCGACAAGAGATATAGATTAATTAGTATACCTACTAGAGATATCGATTAATTAGTATACCTACTAGTGATATCGATTAATTAGAATATCTACTAGAGCTATCGATTTATTAGTATACCTACTAGAGATATCGATTAATTACAATACCTACTAGTGATATCGATTATTTAGTATACCTATTAGAGATATATATTAATTTGTATACCTACTGGAGATATCGATTAATTGGAATATTGACTAGAGATATCGATTAATTAGTATACCTACAGGAGATATCGATTAATTAGTATACGTACTAGAGATATCGATTAATTAGTACACCTACTAGGGATATCGATTAATTAGAATACCTACTAGGGATATTGATTAATTGGAATATCTACTAGAGATATCGATTAATTAGTATACCTACTAGTGATATCGATTATTTAGTATACCTACTAGAGATATAGATTAATTTGTATACCTACTGGAGATATCGATTAATTGGAATATTGACTAGAGATATCGATTAATTAGTATACCTACAGGAGATATCGATTAATTAGTATACGTACTAGAGATATCGATTAATTAGTATACCAACTAGGGATATCGATTAATTAGAATACCTACTAGGGATATTGATTAATTGGAATATCTACTAGAGATATCGATTAATTAGTATACCTACTAAAGATATCGCTTAATTAGAATATCGACTGGAGAAATCGATGATATTAGAATATCTACTAGTGATATCGATTAATTAGAATATCTACTAGAGCTATCGATTAATTAGTATACCTACTGGAGATATCTATTAATTAGTATACCTACTAGGGATATCGATGAATTAGAATACCTACTAGATATATCGATTAATTAGTATACCTACTAGAGATATCGATTAATTAGAATATCTACTAGAGATATCGATAAATTAGTATACCTAATGGAGATATCGATTAATTAGTATACCTACTAGAGATATCGATTAATTAGAATATCGACTGCAGAAATCGATGATAATAGAATATCTACTAGTGATATCGATTAATTAGAACATCTACTAGAGCTATCGATTAATTAGTATACCGACTAAAGATATCGATTAATTAGAATACCTACTAGAGATATCGATTAAATAGTATACCTACTAGAGATATCGATTATTTAGAGTATCGACTAGAGATATCGATTAATTAGTATACCTACTAGAGATAGATATAGATTAATTTGAATATCGACTAGAGATATCGATTAATTAGTATACCTAATGGAGATATCGATTAATTAGTATACGTACTAGAGATATCGATTGATTAATATATCTACTAGAGATATCGAATAATTAGAACATGTCGACTAGAGATATCGATTGATTAGAATATGTACTAGAGATATCGATTAATTAGAATATCGACTAGAGATATCGATTAATTAGTATACCCACTGGAGATATCGATTAATTAGTATACCTACTAGAGATATCGATTAATTAGAATATCGACTGGAGAAATCGATGAAATTAGAATATCTACTAGTGATATCGATTAATTAGAATATCTACTAGAGCTATCGATTTATTAGTATACCTACTAGAGATATCGATTAATTACAATATCTACTAGTGATATCGATTATTTGGTATACCTACTAGAGATATAGATTAATTTGTATACCTACTGGAGATATCGATTAATTGGAATATTGACTAGAGATATCGATTAATTAGTATACCTACAGGAGATATCGATTAATTAGTATACGTACTAGAGATATCGATTAATTAGTATACCAACTAGGGATATCGATTAATTAGAATACCTACTAGGGATATTGATTAATTGGAATATCTACTAGAGATATCGATTAATTAGTATACCTACTAAAGATATCGCTTAATTAGAATATCGACTGGAGAAATCGATGATATTAGAATATCTACTAGTGATATCGATTAATTAGAATATCTACTAGAGCTATCGATTAATTAGTATACCTACTGGAGATATCTATTAATTAGTATACCTACTAGGGATATCGATGAATTAGAATACCTACTAGATATATCGATTAATTAGTATACCTACTAGAGATATCGATTAATTAGAATATCTACTAGAGATATCGATAAATTAGTATACCTAATGGAGATATCGATTAATTAGTATACCTACTAGAGATATCGATTAATTAGAATATCGACTGGAGAAATCGATGATAATAGAATATCTACTAGTGATATCGATTAATTAGAACATCTACTAGAGCTATCGATTAATTAGTATACCGACTAAAGATATCGATTAATTAGAATACCTACTAGAGATATCGATTAAATAGTATACCTACTAGAGATATCGATTATTTAGAGTATCGACTAGAGATATCGATTAATTAGTATACCTACTAGAGATAGATATAGATTAATTTGAATATCGACTAGAGATATCGATTAATTAGTATACCTAATGGAGATATCGATTAATTAGTATACGTACTAGAGATATCGATTGATTAATATATCTACTAGAGATATCGATTAATTAGAACATGTCGACTAGAGATATCGATTGATTAGAATATGTACTAGAGATATCGATTAATTAGAATATCGACTAGAGATATCGATTAATTAGTATACCTACTAGAGATATCGATTAATTAGTATATCGACTGGAGAAATCGATGAAATTAGAATATCTACTAGTGATATCGATTAATTAGAATATCTACTAGAGCTATCGATTTATTAGTATACCTACTAGAGATATCGATTAATTACAATATCTACTAGTGATATCGATTATTTGGTATACCTACTAGAGATATAGATTAATTTGTATACCTACTGGAGATATCGATTAATTGGAATATTGACTAGAGATATCGATTAATTAGTATACCTACAGGAGATATCGATTAATTAGTATACGTACTAGAGATATCGATTAATTAGTATACCAACTAGGGATATCGATTAATTAGAATACTTACTAGGGATATTGATTAATTGGAATATCTACTAGAGATATCGATTAATTAGTATACCTACTAAAGATATCGATTAATTAGAATACCTACTAGAGATATCGATTAATTAGTATACCTACTAGAGATATCGATTAATTAGAGTATCTACTAGAGATATCGATTAATTAGTATACCTACTAGAGATATCGATTAATTAGTATACCTACTAGAGATATCGATTGATTCGAATATCTACTAGAGATATCGATTAATTAGTATACCTACTAGAGATATCGATTAATTAGTATACCTACTGGAGATATCTATTAATTAGTATACCTACTAGGGATATCGATGAATTAGAATACCTACTAGATATATCGATTAATTAGTATACCTACTAGAGATATCGATTAATTAGAATATCTACTAGAGATATCGATAAATTAGTATACCTAATGGAGATATCGATTAATTAGTATACCTACTAGAGATATCGATTAATTAGAATATCGACTGGAGAAATCGATGATAATAGAATATCTACTAGTGATATCGATTAATTAGAACATCTACTAGAGCTATCGATTAATTAGTATACCGACTAAAGATATCGATTAATTAGAATACCTACTAGAGATATCGATTAAATAGTATACCTACTAGAGATATCGATTAATTAGAGTATCGACTAGAGATATCGATTAATTAGTATACCTACTAGAGATAGATATAGATTAATTTGAATATCGACTAGAGATATCGATTAATTAGTATACCTAATGGAGATATCGATTAATTAGTATACGTACTAGAGATATCGATTGATTAGTATATCTACTAGAGATATCGATTAATTAGAACATGTCGACTAGAGATATCGATTGATTAGAATATGTACTAGAGATATTGATTAATTAGAATATCGACTAGAGATATCGATTAATTAGTATACCCACTGGAGATATCGATTAATTAGTATACCTACTAGAGATATCGCTTAATTAGAATATCGACTGGAGAAATCGATGATATTAGAATATCTACTAGTGATATCGATTAATTAGAATATCTACTAGAGCTATCGATTTATTAGTATACCTACTACAGATATCGATTAATTACAATACCTACTAGTGATATCGATTATTTAGTATACCTATTAGAGATATAGATTAATTTGTATACCTACTGGAGATATCGATTAATTGGAATATTGACTAGAGATATCGATTAATTAGTATACCTACAGGAGATATCGATCAATTAGTATACGTACTAGAGATATCGATTAATTAGTATACGTACTAGAGATATCGATTAATTAGTATACCTACTAGGGATATCGATTAATTAGAATACCTACTAGGGATATTGATTAATTGGAATATCTACTAGAGATATCGATTAATTAGTATACCTACTAAAGATATCGATGAATTAGAATACCTACTAGAGATATCGATTAATTAGTATACCTACTAGAGATATCGATTAATTAGAGTATCGACTAGAGATATCGATAAATTAGTATACCTAATGGAGATATCGATTAATTAGTATACCTACTAGAGATATCGATTAATTAGAATATCGACTGGAGTAATCGATGATAATAGAATATTTACTAGTGATATCGATTAATTAGAACATCTACTAGAGATATCGATTAATTAGTATACCGACTAAAGATATCGATTAATTAGAATACCTACTAGAGATATCGATTAAATAGTATTCCTAATAGAGATATCGATTAATTAGAATATCGACTGGAGAAATCGATGATAATAGAATATCTACTAGTGATATCGATTAATTAGAACATCTACTAGAGATATCGATTAATTAGTATACCTAATGGAGATATCGATTAATTAGTATACGTACTAGAGATATCGATTGATTAGTATATCTACTAGAGATATCGATTAATTAGAACATGTCGACTAGAGATATCGATTGATTAGAATATGTACTAGAGATATTGATTAATTAGAATATCGACTAGAGATATCGATTAATTAGTATACCCACTGGAGATATCGATTAATTAGTATACCTACTAGAGATATCGATTAATTAGAATATCGACTGGAGAAATCGATGATATTAGAATATCGACTAGGGATATCGATTAATTAGAGTATCGACAAGAGATATAGATTAATTAGTATACCTACTAGAGATATCGATTAATTAGTATACCTACTAGTGATATCGATTAATTAGAATATCTACTAGAGCTATCGATTTATTAGTATACCTACTAGAGATATCGATTAATTACAATACCTACTAGTGATATCGATTATTTAGTATACCTATTAGAGATATATATTAATTTGTATACCTACTGGAGATATCGATTAATTGGAATATTGACTAGAGATATCGATTAATTAGTATACCTACAGGAGATATCGATTAATTAGTATACGTACTAGAGATATCGATTAATTAGTACACCTACTAGGGATATCGATTAATTAGAATACCTACTAGGGATATTGATTAATTGGAATATCTACTAGAGATATCGATTAATTAGTATACCTACTAGTGATATCGATTATTTAGTATACCTACTAGAGATATAGATTAATTTGTATACCTACTGGAGATATCGATTAATTGGAATATTGACTAGAGATATCGATTAATTAGTATACCTACAGGAGATATCGATTAATTAGTATACGTACTAGAGATATCGATTAATTAGTATACCAACTAGGGATATCGATTAATTAGAATACCTACTAGGGATATTGATTAATTGGAATATCTACTAGAGATATCGATTAATTAGTATACCTACTAAAGATATCGCTTAATTAGAATATCGACTGGAGAAATCGATGATATTAGAATATCTACTAGTGATATCGATTAATTAGAATATCTACTAGAGCTATCGATTAATTAGTATACCTACTGGAGATATCTATTAATTAGTATACCTACTAGGGATATCGATGAATTAGAATACCTACTAGATATATCGATTAATTAGTATACCTACTAGAGATATCGATTAATTAGAATATCTACTAGAGATATCGATAAATTAGTATACCTAATGGAGATATCGATTAATTAGTATACCTACTAGAGATATCGATTAATTAGAATATCGACTGCAGAAATCGATGATAATAGAATATCTACTAGTGATATCGATTAATTAGAACATCTACTAGAGCTATCGATTAATTAGTATACCGACTAAAGATATCGATTAATTAGAATACCTACTAGAGATATCGATTAAATAGTATACCTACTAGAGATATCGATTATTTAGAGTATCGACTAGAGATATCGATTAATTAGTATACCTACTAGAGATAGATATAGATTAATTTGAATATCGACTAGAGATATCGATTAATTAGTATACCTAATGGAGATATCGATTAATTAGTATACGTACTAGAGATATCGATTGATTAATATATCTACTAGAGATATCGAATAATTAGAACATGTCGACTAGAGATATCGATTGATTAGAATATGTACTAGAGATATCGATTAATTAGAATATCGACTAGAGATATCGATTAATTAGTATACCCACTGGAGATATCGATTAATTAGTATACCTACTAGAGATATCGATTAATTAGAATATCGACTGGAGAAATCGATGAAATTAGAATATCTACTAGTGATATCGATTAATTAGAATATCTACTAGAGCTATCGATTTATTAGTATACCTACTAGAGATATCGATTAATTACAATATCTACTAGTGATATCGATTATTTGGTATACCTACTAGAGATATAGATTAATTTGTATACCTACTGGAGATATCGATTAATTGGAATATTGACTAGAGATATCGATTAATTAGTATACCTACAGGAGATATCGATTAATTAGTATACGTACTAGAGATATCGATTAATTAGTATACCAACTAGGGATATCGATTAATTAGAATACTTACTAGGGATATTGATTAATTGGAATATCTACTAGAGATATCGATTAATTAGTATACCTACTAAAGATATCGATTAATTAGAATACCTACTAGAGATATCGATTAATTAGTATACCTACTAGAGATATCGATTAATTAGAATACCTACTAGATATATCGATTAATTAGTATACCTACTAGAGATATCGATTAATTAGAATATCTACTAGAGATATCGATACATTAGTATACCTAATGGAGATATCGATTTATTAGTATACCTACTAGAGATATCGATTAATTAGAATATCGACTGGAGAAATCGATGATAATAGAATATCTACTAGTGATATCGATTAATTAGAGTATCGACTAGAAATATAGATTAATTAGTATACCTACTGGAGATATCTATTAATTAGTATACCTACTAGGGATATCGATGAATTAGAATACCTACTAGATATATCGATTAATTAGAATACCTACTAGAGATATCGATTAATTAGAATATCTACTAGAGATATCGATAAATTAGTATACCTAATGGAGATATCGATTAATTAGTATACCTACTAGAGATATCGATTAATTAGAATATCGACTGGAGAAATCGATGATAATAGAATATCTACTAGTGATATCGATTAATTAGAACATCTACTAGAGCTATCGATTAATTAGTATACCGACTAAAGATATCGATTAATTAGAATACCTACTAGAGATATCGATTAAATAGTATACCTACTAGAGATATCGATTAATTAGAGTATCGACTAGAGATATCGATTAATTAGTATACCTACTAGAGATAGATATAGATTAATTTGAATATCGACTAGAGATATCGATTAATTAGTATACCTAATGGAGATATCGATTAATTAGTATACGTACTAGAGATATCGATTGATTAGTATATCTACTAGAGATATCGATTAATTAGAACATGTCGACTAGAGATATCGATTGATTAGAATATGTACTAGAGATATTGATTAATTAGAATATCGACTAGAGATATCGATTAATTAGTATACCCACTGGAGATATCGATTAATTAGTATACCTACTAAAGATATCGATTAATTAGTATACCTACTAGTGATATCGATTAATTACAATACCTACTAGTGATATCGATTATTTAGTATACCTATTAGAGATATAGATTAATTTGTATACCTACTGGAGATATCGATTAATTGGAATATTGACTAGAGATATCGATTAATTAGTATACCTACAGGAGATATCGATTAATTAGTATACGTATTAGAGATATCGATTAATTAGTACACCTACTAGGGATATCGATTAATTAGAATACCTACTAGGGATATTGATTAATTGGAATATCTACTAGAGATATCGATTAATTAGTATGCCTACTAAAGATATCGATTAATTAGAATACCTACTAGAGATATCGATTAATTAGTATACCTACTAGAGATATCGATAATTAGTATACCTACTAGAGATATCGATTAATTAGTATACCTACTAGAGATATCGATTAATTAGTATACCTACTAGAGATATCGATAATTAGAATATCGACTGGAGAAATCGATGATATTAGAATATCGACTAGAGATATCGATTAATTAGTATACCTACTAGAGATATCGATTAATTAGTATACCTACTAGAGGTATCGATTGATTCGAATATCTACTAGAGATATCGATTAATTAGAACATGTCGTCTAGAGATATCGATTGATTAGAATATCTACTAGAGATATCGCTTATTTAGAACATCGACTTAATTAGAATATCGACTGGAGAAATCGATGATATAAGAATATCTACTAGTGATATCGATCAATTAGAATATCTACTAGAGATATCGATTAATTAGTACACCTACTAGGGATATCGATTAATTAGAATACCTACTAGGGATATTGATTAATTGGAATATCTACTAGAGATATCGATTAATTAGTATACCTACTAAAGATATCGATTAATTAGAATACCTAATAGAGATATCGATTAATTAGTATACCTACTAGAGATATCGATAATTAGTATACCTACTAGAGATATCGATTAATTAGTATACCTACTAGAGATATCGATTAATTAGTATACCTACTAGAGATATCGATAATTAGAATATCGACTGGAGAAATCGATTATATTAGAATATCGACTAGAGATATCGATTAATTTGTATACCTACTGGTGATATCGATTAATTAGAATATCTACTAGAGGTATCGATTAATTAGTATAATTACTAGGGATATCGATTAATTGGAATATCTACTAGAGATATCGATTGATTAGTATACCTACTAGAGATATCGATTAATTAGAATATCGACTGGAGAAATCGATGATATTAGAATATCGACTAGAGATATCGATTAATTAGTATACCTACTAGAGATATCGATTAATTAGTATACCTACTAGAGATATCGATTGATTCGAATATCTACTAGAGATATCGATTAATTAGAACATGTCGTCTAGAGATATCGATTGATTAGAATATCTACTAGAGATATCGCTTATTTAGAACATCGACAAGAGCTATCGATTAATTAGTATACCTACTAGAGATATCGATTAATTAGAATATCGACTGGAGAAATCCATGATATAAGAATATCTACTAGTGATATCGATTAATTAGAATATCTACTAGAGCTATCGATTAAATAGTATACCTATTAGAGATATCGATTAATTACAATACCTAATAGAGATATCGATTATTTAGTATACCTACTAGAGATATCGATTAATTTGTATACCTACTGGTGATATCGATTAATTAGAATATCTACTAGAGGTATGGATTAATTAGTATAATTACTAGGGATATCGATTAATTGGAATATCTACTAGAGATATCGATTTATTGGTATACCTACTAAAGATATCGATTAATTAGAATACCTACTAGAGATATCGATTAATTAATATACCTACTAGAGATATCGATTAATTACAATACCTACTAGAGATATCGATTAATTAGTATACCTACTAGAGATAGATATAGATTAATTTGAATATCGACTAGAGATATCGATAAATTAGTATACCTAATGGAGATATCGATTAATTAGTATACCTACTAGAGATATCGATTAATTAGAACATGTCGACTAGAGATAACGATTGATTAGTATATCTACTAGAGATATTGATTAATTAGAAAATGTCGACTAGAGATATCGATTGATTAGAATATGTACTAGAGATATCGATTGATTAGAATATCTACTAGAGATGTCGATTAATTAGAATATTGACTAGAGATATCGATTAATTAGTATACCTACATGAGATATCGATTAATTAGTATACGTACTAGAGATATCGATTAATTAGTATACCTACTAGGGATATCGATTAATTAGAATACCTACTAGGGATATCGATTAATTGGAATATCTACTAGAGATATCGATAAATTAGTATACCTACTAGAGATATCGATTAATTAGAGTATCGACTAGAGATATCGATTAATTAGTATACCTACTAGAGATATCGATTAATTAGTATACCTACTAGAGATATCGATTGATTCGAATATTTACTAGAGATATCGATTAATTAGAACATGTCGACTAGAGATATCGATTAATTAGAATATCGACTGGAGAAATCGATGATATTAGAATATCTACTACTGATATCGATTAATTAGAATATCTACTAGAGCTATCGATTAATTAGTATACCTATTAGAGATATCGATTAATTACAATACCTACTAGAGATATCGATTATTTAGCATACCTACTAGAGATATCGATTAATTTGTATACCTACTGGAGATATCGATTAATTGGAATATTGACTAGAGATATCGATTAATTAGTATACGTACTAGGGATATCGATTAATTGGAATATCTACTAGAGATATCGATTTATTAGTATACCTACTAAAGATATCGATTAATTAGAATACCTACTAGAGATATCGATTAATTAATATACCTACTAGAGATATCGATTAATTACAATACCTACTAGAGATATCGATTAATTAGTATACCTACTAGAGATAGATATAGATTAATTAGAATATCGACTAGAGATATCGATAAATTAGTATACCTAATGGAGATATCGATTAATTAGTATACGTACTAGAGATATCGATTAATTAGTATACCTACTAGGGATATCGATTAATTAGAATACCTACTAGGGATATTGATTAATTGGAATATCTACTAGAGATATCGATTAATTAGTATACCTACTAAAGATATCGATTAATTAGAATACCTACTAGAGATATCGATTAATTAGTATACCTACTAGAGATATCGATTAATTAGAGTATCTACTAGAGATATCGATTAATTAGTATACCTACTAGAGATATCGATTAATTAGTATACCTACTAGAGATATCGATTAATTAGTATACCTACTAGAGATATCGATTAATTAGTATACCTACTAGAGATATCGATTGATTCGAATATCTACTAGAGATATCGATTAATTAGTATACCTACTAGTGATATCGATTATTTAGTATACCTACAAGAGATATAGATTAATTGGAATATTGACTAGAGATATCGATTAATTAGTATACCTACAGGAGATATCGATTAATTAGTATACGTACTAGAGATATCGATTAATTAGTATACCAACTAGGGATATCGATTAATTAGAATACCTACTAGGGATATTGATTAATTGGAATATCTACTAGAGATATCGATTAATTAGTATACCTACTAAAGATATCGCTTAATTAGAATATCGACTGGAGAAATCGATGATATTAGAATATCTACTAGTGATATCGATTAATTAGAATATCTACTAGAGCTATCGATTAATTAGTATACCTACTGGAGATATCTATTAATTAGTATACCTACTAGGGATATCGATGAATTAGAATACCTACTAGATATATCGATTAATTAGTATACCTACTAGAGATATCGATTAATTAGAATATCTACTAGAGATATCGATAAATTAGTATACCTAATGGAGATATCGATTAATTAGAATATCGACTGGAGAAATCGATGAAATTAGAATATCTACTAGTGATATCGATTAATTAGAATATCTACTAGAGCTATCGATTTATTAGTATACCTACTAGAGATATCGATTAATTACAATATCTACTAGTGATATCGATTATTTGGTATACCTACTAGAGATATAGATTAATTTGTATACCTACTGGAGATATCGATTAATTGGAATATTGACTAGAGATATCGATTAATTAGTATACCTACAGGAGATATCGATTAATTAGTATACGTACTAGAGATATCGATTAATTAGTATACCTACTAGAGATATCGATTAATTAGAGTATCTACTAGAGATATCGATTAATTAGTATACCTACTAGAGATATCGATTAATTAGTATACCTACTAGAGATATCGATTGATTCGAATATCTACTAGAGATATCGATTAATTAGTATACCTACTAGAGATATCGATTAATTAGTATACCTACTGGAGATATCTATTAATTAGTATACCTACTAGGGATATCGATGAATTAGAATACCTACTAGATATATCGATTAATTAGTATACCTACTAGAGATATCGATTAATTAGAATATCTACTAGAGATATCGATACATTAGTATACCTAATGGAGATATCGATGTATTAGTATACCTACTAGAGATATCGATTAATTAGAATATCGACTGGAGAAATCGATGATAATAGAATATCTACTAGTGATATCGATTAATTAGAGTATCGACTAGAAATATAGATTAATTAGTATACCTACTGGAGATATCTATTAATTAGTATACCTACTAGGGATATCGATGAATTAGAATACCTACTAGATATATCGATTAATTAGAATACCTACTAGAGATATCGATTAATTAGAATATCTACTAGAGATATCGATAAATTAGTATACCTAATGGAGATATCGATTAATTAGTATACCTACTAGAGATATCGATTAATTAGAATATCGACTGGAGAAATCGATGATAATAGAATATCTACTAGTGATATCGATTAATTAGAACATCTACTAGAGCTATCGATTAATTAGTATACCGACTAAAGATATCGATTAATTAGAATACCTACTAGAGATATCGATTAAATAGTATACCTACTAGAGATATCGATTAATTAGAGTATCGACTAGAGATATCGATTAATTAGTATACCTACTAGAGATAGATATAGATTAATTTGAATATCGACTAGAGATATCGATTAATTAGTATACCTAATGGAGATATCGATTAATTAGTATACGTACTAGAGATATCGATTGATTAGTATATCTACTAGAGATATCGATTAATTAGAACATGTCGACTAGAGATATCGATTGATTAGAATATGTACTAGAGATATTGATTAATTAGAATATCGACTAGAGATATCGATTAATTAGTATACCCACTGGAGATATCGATTAATTAGTATACCTACTAAAGATATCGATTAATTAGTATACCTACTAGTGATATCGATTAATTACAATACCTACTAGTGATATCGATTATTTAGTATACCTATTAGAGATATAGATTAATTTGTATACCTACTGGAGACATCGATTAATTGGAATATTGACTAGAGATTTCGATTAATTAGTATACCTACAGGAGATATCGATTAATTAGTATACGTACTAGAGATATCGATTAATTAGTACACCTACTAGGGATATCGATTAATTAGAATACCTACTAGGGATATTGATTAATTGGAATATCTACTAGAGATATCGATTAATTAGTATGCCTACTAAAGATATCGATTAATTAGAATACCTACTAGAGATATCGATTAATTAGTATACCTACTAGAGATATCGATAATTAGTATACCTACTAGAGATATCGATTAATTAGTATACCTACTAGAGATATCGATTAATTAGTATACCTACTAGAGATATCGATAATTAGAATATCGACTTGAGAAATCGATGATATTAGAATATCGACTAGAGATATCGATTAATTAGTATACCTACTAGAGATATCGATTAATTAGTATACCTACTAGAGATATCGATTGATTCGAATATCTACTAGAGATATCGATTAATTAGAACATGTCGTCTAGAGATATCGATTGATTAGAATATCTACTAGAGATATCGCTTATTTAGAACATCGACTTAATTAGAATATCGACTGGAGAAATCGATGATATAAGAATATCTACTAGTGATATCGATCAATTAGAATATCTACTAGAGATATCGATTAATTAGTACACCTACTAGGGATATCGATTAATTAGAATACCTACTAGGGATATTGATTAATTGGAATATCTACTAGAGATATCGATTAATTAGTATACCTACTAAAGATATCGATTAATTAGAATACCTAATAGAGATATCGATTAATTAGTATACCTACTAGAGATATCGATAATTAGTATACCTACTAGAGATATCGATTAATTAGTATACCTACTAGAGATATCGATTGATTCGAATATTTACTAGAGATATCGATTAATTAGAACATGTCGACTAGAGATATCGATTAATTAGAATATCGACTGGAGAAATCGATGATATTAGAATATCTACTACTGATATCGATTAATTAGAATATCTACTAGAGCTATCGATTAATTAGTATAATTACTAGGGATATCGATTAATTGGAATATCTACTAGAGATATCGATTGATTAGTATACCTACTAGAGATATCGATTAATTAGAATATCGACTGGAGAAATCGATGATATTAGAATATCGACTAGAGATATCGATTAATTAGTATACCTACTAGAGATATCGATTAATTAGTATACCTACTAGAGATATCGATTGATTCGAATATCTACTAGAGATATCGATTAATTAGAACATGTCGTCTAGAGATATCGATTGATTAGAATATCTACTAGAGATATCGCTTATTTAGAACATCGACAAGAGCTATCGATTAATTAGTATACCTACTAGAGATATCGATTAATTAGAATATCGACTGGAGAAATCCATGATATAAGAATATCTACTAGTGATATCGATTAATTAGAATATCTACTAGAGCTATCGATTAAATAGTATACCTATTTGAGATATCGATTAATTACAATACCTAATAGAGATATCGATTATTTAGTATACCTACTAGAGATAGATATAGATTAATTTGAATATCGACTAGAGATATCGATAAATTAGTATACCTAATGGAGATATCGATTAATTAGTATACCTACTAGAGATATCGATTAATTAGAACATGTCGACTAAAGATAACGATTGATTAGTATATCTACTAGAGATATTGATTAATTAGAACATGTCGACTAGAGATATCGATTGATTAGAATATGTACTAGAGATATCGATTGATTAGAATATCTACTAGAGATGTCGATTAATTAGAATATTGACTAGAGATATCGATTAATTAGTATACCTACATGAGATATCGATTAATTAGTATACGTACTAGAGATATCGATTAATTAGTATACCTACTAGGGATATCGATTAATTAGAATACCTACTAGGGATATCGATTAATTGGAATATCTACTAGAGATATCGATAAATTAGTATACCTACTAGAGATATCGATTAATTAGAGTATCGACTAGAGATATCGATTAATTAGTATACCTACTAGAGATATCGATTAATTAGTATACCTACTAGAGATATCGATTGATTCGAATATTTACTAGAGATATCGATTAATTAGAACATGTCGACTAGAGATATCGATTAATTAGAATATCGACTGGAGAAATCGATGATATTAGAATATCTACTACTGATATCGATTAATTAGAATATCTACTAGAGCTATCGATTAATTAGTATACCTATTAGAGATATCGATTAATTACAATACCTACTAGAGATATCGATTATTTAGCATACCTACTAGAGATATCGATTAATTTGTATACCTACTGGAGATATCGATTAATTGGAATATTGACTAGAGATATCGATTAATTAGTATACGTACTAGGGATATCGATTAATTGGAATATCTACTAGAGATATCGATTTATTAGTATACCTACTAAAGATATCGATTAATTAGAATACCTACTAGAGATATCGATTAATTAATATACCTACTAGAGATATCGATTAATTACAATACCTACTAGAGATATCGATTAATTAGTATACCTACTAGAGATAGATATAGATTAATTAGAATATCGACTAGAGATATCGATAAATTAGTATACCTAATGGAGATATCGATTAATTAGTATACGTACTAGAGATATCGATTAATTAGTATACCTACTAGGGATATCGATTAATTAGAATACCTACTAGGGATATTGATTAATTGGAATATCTACTAGAGATATCGATTAATTAGTATACCTACTAAAGATATCGATTAATTAGAATACCTACTAGAGATATCGATTAATTAGTATACCTACTAGAGATATCGATTAATTAGAGTATCTACTAGAGATATCGATTAATTAGTATACCTACTAGAGATATCGATTAATTAGTATACCTACTAGAGATATCGATTAATTAGTATACCTACTAGAGATATCGATTGATTCGAATATCTACTAGAGATATCGATTAATTAGTATACCTACTAGTGATATCGATTATTTAGTATACCTACAAGAGATATAGATTAATTTGTATACCTACTGGAGATATCGATTAATTGGAATATTGACTAGCGATATCGATTAATTAGTATACCTACAGGAGATATCGATTAATTAGTATACGTACTAGAGATATCGATTAATTAGTATACCAACTAGGGATATCGATTAATTAGAATACCTACTAGGGATATTGATTAATTGGAATATCTACTAGAGATATCGATTAATTAGTATACCTACTAAAGATATCGCTTAATTAGAATATCGACTGGAGAAATCGATGATATTAGAATATCTACTAGTGATATCGATTAATTAGAATATCTACTAGAGCTATCGATTAATTAGTATACCTACTGGAGATATCTATTAATTAGTATACCTACTAGGGATATCGATGAATTAGAATACCTACTAGATATATCGATTAATTAGTATACCTACTAGAGATATCGATTAATTAGAATATCTACTAGAGATATCGATAAATTAGTATACCTAATGGAGATATCGATTAATTAGAATATCGATTGGAGAAATCGATGAAATTAGAATATCTACTAGTGATATCGATTAATTAGAATATCTACTAGAGCTATCGATTTATTAGTATACCTACTAGAGATATCGATTAATTACAATATCTACTAGTGATATCGATTATTTGGTATACCTACTAGAGATATAGATTAATTTGTATACCTACTGGAGATATCGATTAATTGGAATATTGACTAGAGATATCGATTAATTAGTATACCTACAGGAGATATCGATTAATTAGTATACGTACTAGAGATATCGATTAATTAGTATACCAACTAGGGATATCGATTAATTAGAATACTTACTAGGGATATTGATTAATTGGAATATCTACTAGAGATATCGATTAATTAGTATACCTACTAAAGATATCGATTAATTAGAATACCTACTAGAGATATCGATTAATTAGTATACCTACTAGAGATATCGATTAATTAGAGTATCTACTAGAGATATCGATTAATTAGTATACCTACTAGAGATATCGATTAATTAGTATACCTACTAGAGATATCGATTGATTCGAATATCTACTAGAGATATCGAATAATTAGTATACCTACTAGAGATATCGATTAATTAGTATACCTACTGGAGATATCTATTAATTAGTATACCTACTAGGGATATCGATGAATTAGAATACCTACTAGATATATCGATTAATTAGTATACCTACTAGAGATATCGATTAATTAGAATATCTACTAGAGATATCGATACATTAGTATACCTAATGGAGATATCGATGTATTAGTATACCTACTAGAGATATCGATTAATTAGAATATCGACTGGAGAAATCGATGATAATAGAATATCTACTAGTGATATCGATTAATTAGAGTATCGACTAGAAATATAGATTAATTAGTATACCTACTGGAGATATCTATTAATTAGTATACCTACTAGGGATATCGATGAATTAGAATACCTACTAGATATATCGATTAATTAGAATACCTACTAGAGATATCGATTAATTAGAATATCTACTAGAGATATCAATAAATTAGTATACCTAATGGAGATATCGATTAATTAGTATACCTACTAGAGATATCGATTAATTAGAATATCGACTGGAGAAATCGATGATAATAGAATATCTACTAGTGATATCGATTAATTAGAACATCTACTAGAGCTATCGATTAATTAGTATACCGACTAAAGATATTGATTAATTAGAATACCTACTAGAGATATCGATTAAATAGTATACCTACTAGAGATATCGATTAATTAGAGTATCGACTAGAGATATCGATTAATTAGTATACCTACTAGAGATAGATATAGATTAATTTGAATATCGACTAGAGATATCGATTAATTAGTATACCTAATGGAGATATCGATTAATTAGTATACGTACTAGAGATATCGATTGATTAGTATATCTACTAGAGATATCGATTAATTAGAACATGTCGACTAGAGATATCGATTGATTAGAATATGTACTAGAGATATTGATTAATTAGAATATCGACTAGAGATATCGATTAATTAGTATACCCACTGGAGATATCGATTAATTAGTATACCTACTAAAGATATCGATTAATTAGTATACCTACTAGTGATATCGATTAATTACAATACCTACTAGTGATATCGATTATTTAGTATACCTATTAGAGATATAGATTAATTTGTATACCTACTGGAGACATCGATTAATTGGAATATTGACTAGAGATTTCGATTAATTAGTATACCTACAGGAGATATCGATTAATTAGTATACGTACTAGAGATATCGATTAATTAGTACACCTACTAGGGATATCGATTAATTAGAATACCTACTAGGGATATTGATTAATTGGAATATCTACTAGAGATATCGATTAATTAGTATGCCTACTAAAGATATCGATTAATTAGAATACCTACTAGAGATATTGATTAATTAGTATACCTACTAGAGATATCGATAATTAGTATACCTACTAGAGATATCGATTAATTAGTATACCTACTAGAGATATCGATTAATTAGTATACCTACTAGAGATATCGATAATTAGAATATCGACTGGAGAAATCGATGATATTAGAATATCGACTAGAGATATCGATTAATTAGTATACCTACTAGAGATATCGATTAATTAGTATACCTACTAGAGATATCGATTGATTCGAATATCTACTAGAGATATCGATTAATTAGAACATGTCGTCTAGAGATATCGATTGATTAGAATATCTACTAGAGATATCGCTTATTTAGAACATCGACAAGAGCTATCGATTAATTAGTATACCTACTAGAGATATCGATTAATTAGAATATCGACTGGAGAAATCCATGATATAAGAATATCTACTAGTGATATCGATTAATTAGAATATCTACTAGAGCTATCGATTAAATAGTATACCTACTAGAGATATCGATTAATTAGTATACCTACTAGAGATATCGATTAATTAGTATACCAACTAGGGATATCGATTAATTAGAATACCTACTAGGGATATTGATTAATTGGAATATCTACTAGAGATATCGATTAATTAGTATACCTACTAGAGATATCGATTATTTAGTATACCTACAAGAGATATAGATTAATTTGTATACCTACTGGAGATATCGATTAATTGGAATATTGACTAGAGATATCGATTAATTAGTATACCTACAGGAGATATCGATTAATTAGTATACGTACTAGAGATATCGATTAATTAGTATACCAACTAGGGATATCGATTAATTAGAATATCGACTGGAGAAATCGATGATATTAGAATATCGACTAGAGATATCGATTAATTAGTATAACTACTAGAGATATCGATTGATTCGAATATCTACTAGAGATATCGATTAATTAGTATACCTACTAGTGATATCGATTATTTAGTATACCTACAAGAGATATAGATTAATTTGTATACCTACTGGAGATATCGATTAATTGGAATATTGACTAGAGATATCGATTAATTAGTATACCTACAGGAGATATCGATTAATTAGTATACGTACTAGAGATATCGATTAATTAGTATACCAACTAGGGATATCGATTAATTAGAATACCTACTAGGGATATTGATTAATCGGAATATCTACTAGAGATATCGATTAATTAGTATACCTACTAAAGATATCGCTTAATTAGAATATCGACTGGAGAAATCGATGATATTAGAATATCTACTAGTGATATCGATTAATTAGAATATCTACTAGAGCTATCGATTAATTAGTATACCTACTGGAGATATCTATTAATTAGTATACCTACTAGGGATATCGATGAATTAGAATACCTACTAGATATATCGATTAATTAGTATACCTACTAGAGATATCGATTAATTAGAATATCTACTAGAGATATCGATAAATTAGTATACCTAATGGAGATATCGATTAATTAGTATACCTACTAGAGATATCGATTAATTAGAATATCTACTAGAGATATCGATAAATTAGTATACCTAATGGAGATATCGATAAATTAGTATACCTAATGGAGATATCGATTAATTAGTATACCTACTAGAGATATCGATTAATTGGAATATTGACTAGAGATATCGATTAATTAGTATACCTACAGGAGATATCGATTAATTAGTATACGTACTAGAGATATCGATTAATTAGTACACCTACTAGGGATATCGATTAATTAGAATACCTACTAGGGATATTGATTAATTGGAATATCTACTAGAGATATCGATTAATTAGTATACCTACTAAAGATATCGATTAATTAGAATACCTACTAGAGATATCGATTAATTAGTATACCTACTAGAGATATCGATTAATTAGAATATCGACTGGAGAAATCGATGATATTAGAATATCTACTAGTGATATAGATTAATTTGAATATCGACTAGAGATATCGATAAATTAGTATACCTAATGGAGATATCGATTAATTAGTATACCTACTAGAGATATCGATTAATTAGAACATGTCGACTAGAGATAACGATTGATTAGTATATCTACTAGAGATATTGATTAATTAGAAAATGTCGACTAGAGATATCGATTGATTAGAATATGTACTAGAGATATCGATTGATTAGATTATCTACTAGAGATGTCGATTAATTAGAATATTGACTAGAGATATCGATTAATTAGTATACCTACATGAGATATCGATTAATTAGTATACGTACTAGAGATATCGATTAATTAGTATACCTACTAGGGATATCGATTAATTAGAATACCTACTAGGGATATCGATTAATTGGAATATCTACTAGAGATATCGATAAATTAGTATACCTACTAGAGATATCGATTAATTAGAGTATCGACTAGAGATATCGATTAATTAGTATACCTACTAGAGATATCGATTAATTAGTATACCTACTAGAGATATCGATTGATTCGAATATTTACTAGAGATATCGATTAATTAGAACATGTCGACTAGAGATATCGATTAATTAGAATATCGACTGGAGAAATCGATGATATTAGAATATCTACTACTGATATCGATTAATTAGAATATCTACTAGAGCTATCGATTAATTAGTATACCTATTAGAGATATCGATTAATTACAATACCTACTAGAGATATCGATTATTTAGCATACCTACTAGAGATATCGATTAATTTGTATACCTACTGGAGATATCGATTAATTGGAATATTGACTAGAGATATCGATTAATTAGTATACGTACTAGGGATATCGATTAATTGGAATATCTACTAGAGATATCGATTTATTAGTATACCTACTAAAGATATCGATTAATTAGAATACCTACTAGAGATATCGATTAATTAATATACCTACTAGAGATATCGATTAATTACAATACCTACTAGAGATATCGATTAATTAGTATACCTACTAGAGATAGATATAGATTAATTAGAATATCGACTAGAGATATCGATAAATTAGTATACCTAATGGAGATATCGATTAATTAGTATACGTACTAGAGATATCGATTAATTAGTATACCTACTAGGGATATCGATTAATTAGAATACCTACTAGGGATATTGATTAATTGGAATATCTACTAGAGATATCGATTAATTAGTATACCTACTAAAGATATCGATTAATTAGAATACCTACTAGAGATATCGATTAATTAGTATACCTACTAGAGATATCGATTAATTAGAGTATCTACTAGAGATATCGATTAATTAGTATACCTACTAGAGATATCGATTAATTAGTATACCTACTAGAGATATCGATTAATTAGTATACCTACTAGAGATATCGATTGATTCGAATATCTACTAGAGATATCGATTAATTAGTATACCTACTAGTGATATCGATTATTTAGTATACCTACAAGAGATATAGATTAATTTGTATACCTACTGGAGATATCGATTAATTGGAATATTGACTAGAGATATCGATTAATTAGTATACCTACAGGAGATATCGATTAATTAGTATACGTACTAGAGATATCGATTAATTAGTATACCAACTAGGGATATCGATTAATTAGAATACCTACTAGGGATATTGATTAATTGGAATATCTACTAGAGATATCGATTAATTAGTATACCTACTAAAGATATCGCTTAATTAGAATATCGACTGGAGAAATCGATGATATTAGAATATCTACTAGTGATATCGATTAATTAGAATATCTACTAGAGCTATCGATTAATTAGTATACCTACTGGAGATATCTATTAATTAGTATACCTACTAGGGATATCGATGAATTAGAATACCTACTAGATATATCGATTAATTAGTATACCTACTAGAGATATCGATTAATTAGAATATCTACTAGAGATATCGATAAATTAGTATACCTAATGGAGATATCGATTAATTAGAATATCGACTGGAGAAATCGATGAAATTAGAATATCTACTAGTGATATCGATTAATTAGAATATCTACTAGAGCTATCGATTTATTAGTATACCTACTAGAGATATCGATTAATTACAATATCTACTAGTGATATCGATTATTTGGTATACCTACTAGAGATATAGATTAATTTGTATACCTACTGGAGATATCGATTAATTGGAATATTGACTAGAGATATCGATTAATTAGTATACCTACAGGAGATATCGATTAATTAGTATACGTACTAGAGATATCGATTAATTAGTATACCTACTAGAGATATCGATTAATTAGAGTATCTACTAGAGATATCGATTAATTAGTATACCTACTAGAGATATCGATTAATTAGTATACCTACTAGAGATATCGATTGATTCGAATATCTACTAGAGATATCGATTAATTAGTATACCTACTAGAGATATCGATTAATTAGTATACCTACTGGAGATATCTATTAATTAGTATACCTACTAGGGATATCGATGAATTAGAATACCTACTAGATATATCGATTAATTAGAATACCTACTAGAGATATCGATTAATTAGAATATCTACTAGAGATATCGATAAATTAGTATACCTAATGGAGATATCGATTAATTAGTATACCTACTAGAGATATCGATTAATTAGAATATCGACTGGAGAAATCGATGATAATAGAATATCTACTAGTGATATCGATTAATTAGAACATCTACTAGAGCTATCGATTAATTAGTATACCGACTAAAGATATCGATTAATTAGAATACCTACTAGAGATATCGATTAAATAGTATACCTACTAGAGATATCGATTAATTAGAGTATCGACTAGAGATATCGATTAATTAGTATACCTACTAGAGATAGATATAGATTAATTTGAATATCGACTAGAGATATCGATTAATTAGTATACCTAATGGAGATATCGATTAATTAGTATACGTACTAGAGATATCGATTGATTAGTATATCTACTAGAGATATCGATTAATTAGAACATGTCGACTAGAGATATCGATTGATTAGAATATGTACTAGAGATATTGATTAATTAGAATATCGACTAGAGATATCGATTAATTAGTATACCCACTGGAGATATCGACTAATTAGTATACCTACTAAAGATATCGATTAATTAGTATACCTACTAGTGATATCGATTAATTACAATACCTACTAGTGATATCGATTATTTAGTATACCTATTAGAGATATAGATTAATTTGTATACCTACTGGAGACATCGATTAATTGGAATATTGACTAGAGATTTCGATTAATTAGTATACCTACAGGAGATATCGATTAATTAGTATACGTACTAGAGATATCGATTAATTAGTACACCTACTAGGGATATCGATTAATTAGAATACCTACTAGGGATATTGATTAATTGGAATATCTACTAGAGATATCGATTAATTAGTATGCCTACTAAAGATATCGATTAATTAGAATACCTACTAGAGATATCGATTAATTAGTATACCTACTAGAGATATCGATAATTAGTATACCTACTAGAGATATCGATTAATTAGTATACCTACTAGAGATATCGATTAATTAGTATACCTACTAGAGATATCGATAATTAGAATATCGACTTGAGAAATCGATGATATTAGAATATCGACTAGAGATATCGATTAATTAGTATACCTACTAGAGATATCGATTAATTAGTATACCTACTAGAGATATCGATTGATTCGAATATCTACTAGAGATATCGATTAATTAGAACATGTCGTCTAGAGATATCGATTGATTAGAATATCTACTAGAGATATCGCTTATTTAGAACATCGACTTAATTAGAATATCGACTGGAGAAATCGATGATATAAGAATATCTACTAGTGATATCGATCAATTAGAATATCTACTAGAGATATCGATTAATTAGTACACCTACTAGGGATATCGATTAATTAGAATACCTACTAGGGATATTGATTAATTGGAATATCTACTAGAGATATCGATTAATTAGTATACCTACTAAAGATATCGATTAATTAGAATACCTAATAGAGATATCGATTAATTAGTATACCTACTAGAGATATCGATAATTAGTATACCTACTAGAGATATCGATTAATTAGTATACCTACTAGAGATATCGATTAATTAGTATACCTACTAGAGATATCGATAATTAGAATATCGACTGGAGAAATCGATTATATTAGAATATCGACTAGAGATATCGATTAATTTGTATACCTACTGGTGATATCGATTAATTAGAATATCTACTAGAGGTATCGATTAATTAGTATAATTACTAGGGATATCGATTAATTGGAATATCTACTAGAGATATCGATTGATTAGTATACCTACTAGAGATATCGATTAATTAGAATATCGACTGGAGAAATCGATGATATTAGAATATCGACTAGAGATATCGATTAATTAGTATACCTACTAGAGATATCGATTAATTAGTATACCTACTAGAGATATCGATTGATTCGAATATCTACTAGAGATATCGATTAATTAGAACATGTCGTCTAGAGATATCGATTGATTAGAATATCTACTAGAGATATCGCTTATTTAGAACATCGACAAGAGCTATCGATTAATTAGTATACCTACTAGAGATATCGATTAATTAGAATATCGACTGGAGAAATCCATGATATAAGAATATCTACTAGTGATATCGATTAATTAGAATATCTACTAGAGCTATCGATTAAATAGTATACCTATTAGAGATATCGATTAATTACAATACCTAATAGAGATATCGATTATTTAGTATACCTACTAGAGATAGATATAGATTAATTTGAATATCGACTAGAGATATCGATAAATTAGTATACCTAATGGAGATATCGATTAATTAGTATACCTACTAGAGATATCGATTAATTAGAACATGTCGACTAGAGATAACGATTGATTAGTATATCTACTAGAGATATTGATTAATTAGAACATGTCGACTAGAGATATCGATTGATTAGAATATGTACTAGAGATATCGATTGATTAGAATATCTACTAGAGATGTCGATTAATTAGAATATTGACTAGAGATATCGATTAATTAGTATACCTACATGAGATATCGATTAATTAGTATACGTACTAGAGATATCGATTAATTAGTATACCTACTAGGGATATCGATTAATTAGAATACCTACTAGGGATATCGATTAATTGGAATATCTACTAGAGATATCGATAAATTAGTATACCTACTAGAGATATCGATTAATTAGAGTATCGACTAGAGATATCGATTAATTAGTATACCTACTAGAGATATCGATTAATTAGTATACCTACTAGAGATATCGATTGATTCGAATATTTACTAGAGATATCGATTAATTAGAACATGTCGACTAGAGATATCGATTAATTAGAATATCGACTGGAGAAATCGATGATATTAGAATATCTACTACTGATATCGATTAATTAGAATATCTACTAGAGCTATCGATTAATTAGTATACCTATTAGAGATATCGATTAATTACAATACCTACTAGAGATATCGATTATTTAGCATACCTACTAGAGATATCGATTAATTTGTATACCTACTGGAGATATCGATTAATTGGAATATTGACTAGAGATATCGATTAATTAGTATACGTACTAGGGATATCGATTAATTGGAATATCTACTAGAGATATCGATTTATTAGTATACCTACTAAAGATATCGATTAATTAGAATACCTACTAGAGATATCGATTAATTAATATACCTACTAGAGATATCGATTAATTACAATACCTACTAGAGATATCGATTAATTAGTATACCTACTAGAGATAGATATAGATTAATTAGAATATCGACTAGAGATATCGATAAATTAGTATACCTAATGGAGATATCGATTAATTAGTATACGTACTAGAGATATCGATTAATTAGTATACCTACTAGGGATATCGATTAATTAGAATACCTACTAGGGATATTGATTAATTGGAATATCTACTAGAGATATCGATTAATTAGTATACCTACTAAAGATATCGATTAATTAGAATACCTACTAGAGATATCGATTAATTAGTATACCTACTAGAGATATCGATTAATTAGAGTATCTACTAGAGATATCGATTAATTAGTATACCTACTAGAGATATCTATTAATTAGTATACCTACTAGAGATATCGATTAATTAGTATACCTACTAGAGATATCGATTGATTCGAATATCTACTAGAGATATCGATTAATTAGTATACCTACTAGTGATATCGATTATTTAGTATACCTACAAGAGATATAGATTAATTTGTATACCTACTGGAGATATCGATTAATTGGAATATTGACTAGAGATATCGATTAATTAGTATACCTACAGGAGATATCGATTAATTAGTATACGTACTAGAGATATCGATTAATTAGTATACCAACTAGGGATATCGATTAATTAGAATACCTACTAGGGATATTGATTAATTGGAATATCTACTAGAGATATCGATTAATTAGTATACCTACTAAAGATATCGCTTAATTAGAATATCGACTGGAGAAATCGATGATATTAGAATATCTACTAGTGATATCGATTAATTAGAATATCTACTAGAGCTATCGATTAATTAGTATACCTACTGGAGATATCTATTAATTAGTATACCTACTAGGGATATCGATGAATTAGAATACCTACTAGATATATCGATTAATTAGTATACCTACTAGAGATATCGATTAATTAGAATATCTACTAGAGATATCGATAAATTAGTATACCTAATGGAGATATCGATTAATTAGAATATCGATTGGAGAAATCGATGAAATTAGAATATCTACTAGTGATATCGATTAATTAGAATATCTACTAGAGCTATCGATTTATTAGTATACCTACTAGAGATATCGATTAATTACAATATCTACTAGTGATATCGATTATTTGGTATACCTACTAGAGATATAGATTAATTTGTATACCTACTGGAGATATCGATTAATTGGAATATTGACTAGAGATATCGATTAATTAGTATACCTACAGGAGATATCGATTAATTAGTATACGTACTAGAGATATCGATTAATTAGTATACCAACTAGGGATATCGATTAATTAGAATACTTACTAGGGATATTGATTAATTGGAATATCTACTAGAGATATCGATTAATTAGTATACCTACTAAAGATATCGATTAATTAGAATACCTACTAGAGATATCGATTAATTAGTATACCTACTAGAGATATCGATTAATTAGAGTATCTACTAGAGATATCGATTAATTAGTATACCTACTAGAGATATCGATTAATTAGTATACCTACTAGAGATATCGATTGATTCGAATATCTACTAGAGATATCGAATAATTAGTATACCTACTAGAGATATCGATTAATTAGTATACCTACTGGAGATATCTATTAATTAGTATACCTACTAGGGATATCGATGAATTAGAATACCTACTAGATATATCGATTAATTAGTATACCTACTAGAGATATCGATTAATTAGAATATCTACTAGAGATATCGATACATTAGTATACCTAATGGAGATATCGATGTATTAGTATACCTACTAGAGATATCGATTAATTAGAATATCGACTGGAGAAATCGATGATAATAGAATATCTACTAGTGATATCGATTAATTAGAGTATCGACTAGAAATATAGATTAATTAGTATACCTACTGGAGATATCTATTAATTAGTATACCTACTAGGGATATCGATGAATTAGAATACCTACTAGATATATCGATTAATTAGAATACCTACTAGAGATATCGATTAATTAGAATATCTACTAGAGATATCGATAAATTAGTATACCTAATGGAGATATCGATTAATTAGTATGCCTACTAGAGATATCGATTAATTAGAATATCGACTGGAGAAATCGATGATAATAGAATATCTACTAGTGATATCGATTAATTAGAACATCTACTACAGCTATCGATTAATTAGTATACCGACTAAAGATATCGATTAATTAGAATACCTACTAGAGATATCGATTAAATAGTATACCTACTAGAGATATCGATTAATTAGAGTATCGACTAGAGATATCGATTAATTAGTATACCTACTAGAGATAGATATAGATTAATTTGAATATCGACTAGAGATATCGATTAATTAGTATACCTAATGGAGATATCGATTAATTAGTATACGTACTAGAGATATCGATTGATTAGTATATCTACTAGAGATATCGATTAATTAGAACATGTCGACTAGAGATATCGATTGATTAGAATATGTACTAGAGATATTGATTAATTAGAATATCGACTAGAGATATCGATTAATTAGTATACCCACTGGAGATATCGATTAATTAGTATACCTACTAAAGATATCGATTAATTAGTATACCTACTAGTGATATCGATTAATTACAATACCTACTAGTGATATCGATTATTTAGTATACCTATTAGAGATATAGATTAATTTGTATACCTACTGGAGACATCGATTAATTGGAATATTGACTAGAGATTTCGATTAATTAGTATACCTACAGGAGATATCGATTAATTAGTATACGTACTAGAGATATCGATTAATTAGTACACCTACTAGGGATATCGATTAATTAGAATACCTACTAGGGATATTGATTAATTGGAATATCTACTAGAGATATCGATTAATTAGTATGCCTACTAAAGATATCGATTAATTAGAATACCTACTAGAGATATCGATTAATTAGTATACCTACTAGAGATATCGATAATTAGTATACCTACTAGAGATATCGATTAATTAGTATACCTACTAGAGATATCGATTAATTAGTATACCTACTAGAGATATCGATAATTAGAATATCGACTGGAGAAATCGATGATATTAGAATATCGACTAGAGATATCGATTAATTAGTATACCTACTAGAGATATCGATTAATTAGTATACCTACTAGAGATATCGATTGATTCGAATATCTACTAGAGATATCGATTAATTAGAACATGTCGTCTAGAGATATCGATTGATTAGAATATCTACTAGAGATATCGCTTATTTAGAACATCGACTTAATTAGAATATCGACTGGAGAAATCGATGATATAAGAATATCTACTAGTGATATCGATCAATTAGAATATCTACTGGAGATATCGATTAATTAGTACACCTACTAGGGATATCGATTAATTAGAATACCTACTAGGGATATTGATTAATTGGAATATCTACTAGTGATATCGATTAATTAGAATATCTACTAGAGCTATCGATTTATTAGTATACCTACTAGAGATATCGATTAATTACAATATCTACTAGTGATATCGATTATTTGGTATACCTACTAGAGATATAGATTAATTTGTATACCTACTGGAGATATCGATTAATTGGAATATTGACTAGAGATATCGATTAATTAGTATACCTACAGGAGATATCGATTAATTAGTATACGTACTAGAGATATCGATTAATTAGTATACCAACTAGGGATATCGATTAATTAGAATACTTACTAGGGATATTGATTAATTGGAATATCTACTAGAGATATCGATTAATTAGTATACCTACTAAAGATATCGATTAATTAGAATACCTACTAGAGATATCGATTAATTAGTATACCTACTAGAGATATCGATTAATTAGAGTATCTACTAGAGATATCGATTAATTAGTATACCTACTAGAGATATCGATTAATTAGTATACCTACTAGAGATATCGATTGATTCGAATATCTACTAGAGATATCGAATAATTAGTATACCTACTAGAGATATCGATTAATTAGTATACCTACTGGAGATATCTATTAATTAGTATACCTACTAGGGATATCGATGAATTAGAATACCTACTAGATATATCGATTAATTAGTATACCTACTAGAGATATCGATTAATTAGAATATCTACTAGAGATATCGATACATTAGTATACCTAATGGAGATATCGATGTATTAGTATACCTACTAGAGATATCGATTAATTAGAATATCGACTGGAGAAATCGATGATAATAGAATATCTACTAGTGATATCGATTAATTAGAGTATCGACTAGAAATATAGATTAATTAGTATACCTACTGGAGATATCTATTAATTAGTATACCTACTAGGGATATCGATGAATTAGAATACCTACTAGATATATCGATTAATTAGAATACCTACTAGAGATATCGATTAATTAGAATATCTACTAGAGATATCGATAAATTAGTATACCTAATGGAGATATCGATTAATTAGTATGCCTACTAGAGATATCGATTAATTAGAATATCGACTGGAGAAATCGATGATAATAGAATATCTACTAGTGATATCGATTAATTAGAACATCTACTACAGCTATCGATTAATTAGTATACCGACTAAAGATATCGATTAATTAGAATACCTACTAGAGATATCGATTAAATAGTATACCTACTAGAGATATCGATTAATTAGAGTATCGACTAGAGATATCGATTAATTAGTATACCTACTAGAGATAGATATAGATTAATTTGAATATCGACTAGAGATATCGATTAATTAGTATACCTAATGGAGATATCGATTAATTAGTATACGTACTAGAGATATCGATTGATTAGTATATCTACTAGAGATATCGATTAATTAGAACATGTCGACTAGAGATATCGATTGATTAGAATATGTACTAGAGATATTGATTAATTAGAATATCGACTAGAGATATCGATTAATTAGTATACCCACTGGAGATATCGATTAATTAGTATACCTACTAAAGATATCGATTAATTAGTATACCTACTAGTGATATCGATTAATTACAATACCTACTAGTGATATCGATTATTTAGTATACCTATTAGAGATATAGATTAATTTGTATACCTACTGGAGACATCGATTAATTGGAATATTGACTAGAGATTTCGATTAATTAGTATACCTACAGGAGATATCGATTAATTAGTATACGTACTAGAGATATCGATTAATTAGTACACCTACTAGGGATATCGATTAATTAGAATACCTACTAGGGATATTGATTAATTGGAATATCTACTAGAGATATCGATTAATTAGTATGCCTACTAAAGATATCGATTAATTAGAATACCTACTAGAGATATCGATTAATTAGTATACCTACTAGAGATATCGATAATTAGTATACCTACTAGAGATATCGATTAATTAGTATACCTACTAGAGATATCGATTAATTAGTATACCTACTAGAGATATCGATAATTAGAATATCGACTTGAGAAATCGATGATATTAGAATATCGACTAGAGATATCGATTAATTAGTATACCTACTAGAGATATCGATTAATTAGTATACCTACTAGAGATATCGATTGATTCGAATATCTACTAGAGATATCGATTAATTAGAACATGTCGTCTAGAGATATCGATTGATTAGAATATCTACTAGAGATATCGCTTATTTAGAACATCGACTTAATTAGAATATCGACTGGAGAAATCGATGATATAAGAATATCTACTAGTGATATCGATCAATTAGAATATCTACTAGAGATATCGATTAATTAGTACACCTACTAGGGATATCGATTAATTAGAATACCTACTAGGGATATTGATTAATTGGAATATCTACTAGAGATATCGATTAATTAGTATACCTACTAAAGATATCGATTAATTAGAATACCTAATAGAGATATCGATTAATTAGTATACCTACTAGAGATATCGATAATTAGTATACCTACTAGAGATATCGATTAATTAGTATACCTACTAGAGATATCGATTAATTAGTATACCTACTAGAGATATCGATAATTAGAATATCGACTGGAGAAATCGATTATATTAGAATATCGACTAGAGATATCGATTAATTTGTATACCTACTGGTGATATCGATTAATTAGAATATCTACTAGAGGTATCGATTAATTAGTATAATTACTAGGGATATCGATTAATTGGAATATCTACTAGAGATATCGATTGATTAGTATACCTACTAGAGATATCGATTAATTAGAATATCGACTGGAGAAATCGATGATATTAGAATATCGACTAGAGATATCGATTAATTAGTATACCTACTAGAGATATCGATTAATTAGTATACCTACTAGAGATATCGATTGATTCGAATATCTACTAGAGATATCGATTAATTAGAACATGTCGTCTAGAGATATCGATTGATTAGAATATCTACTAGAGATATCGCTTATTTAGAACATCGACAAGAGCTATCGATTAATTAGTATACCTACTAGAGATATCGATTAATTAGAATATCGACTGGAGAAATCCATGATATAAGAATATCTACTAGTGATATCGATTAATTAGAATATCTACTAGAGCTATCGATTAAATAGTATACCTATTAGAGATATCGATTAATTACAATACCTAATAGAGATATCGATTATTTAGTATACCTACTAGAGATAGATATAGATTAATTTGAATATCGACTAGAGATATCGATAAATTAGTATACCTAATGGAGATATCGATTAATTAGTATACCTACTAGAGATATCGATTAATTAGAACATGTCGACTAGAGATAACGATTGATTAGTATATCTACTAGAGATATTGATTAATTAGAACATGTCGACTAGAGATATCGATTGATTAGAATATGTACTAGAGATATCGATTGATTAGAATATCTACTAGAGATGTCGATTAATTAGAATATTGACTAGAGATATCGATTAATTAGTATACCTACATGAGATATCGATTAATTAGTATACGTACTAGAGATATCGATTAATTAGTATACCTACTAGGGATATCGATTAATTAGAATACCTACTAGGGATATTGATTAATTGGAATATCTACTAGAGATATCGATAAATTAGTATACCTACTAGAGATATCGATTAATTAGAGTATCGACTAGAGATATCGATTAATTAGTATACCTACTAGAGATATCGATTAATTAGTATACCTACTAGAGATATCGATTGATTCGAATATTTACTAGAGATATCGATTAATTAGAACATGTCGACTAGAGATATCGATTAATTAGAATATCGACTGGAGAAATCGATGATATTAGAATATCTACTACTGATATCGATTAATTAGAATATCTACTAGAGCTATCGATTAATTAGTATACCTATTAGAGATATCGATTAATTACAATACCTACTAGAGATATCGATTATTTAGCATACCTACTAGAGATATCGATTAATTTGTATACCTACTGGAGATATCGATTAATTGGAATATTGACTAGAGATATCGATTAATTAGTATACGTACTAGGGATATCGATTAATTGGAATATCTACTAGAGATATCGATTTATTAGTATACCTACTAAAGATATCGATTAATTAGAATACCTACTAGAGATATCGATTAATTAATATACCTACTAGAGATATCGATTAATTACAATACCTACTAGAGATATCGATTAATTAGTATACCTACTAGAGATAGATATAGATTAATTAGAATATCGACTAGAGATATCGATAAATTAGTATACCTAATGGAGATATCGATTAATTAGTATACGTACTAGAGATATCGATTAATTAGTATACCTACTAGGGATATCGATTAATTAGAATACCTACTAGGGATATTGATTAATTGGAATATCTACTAGAGATATCGATTAATTAGTATACCTACTAAAGATATCGATTAATTAGAATACCTACTAGAGATATCGATTAATTAGTATACCTACTAGAGATATCGATTAATTAGAGTATCTACTAGAGATATCGATTAATTAGTATACCTACTAGAGATATCGATTAATTAGTATACCTACTAGAGATATCGATTAATTAGTATACCTACTAGAGATATCGATTGATTCGAATATCTACTAGAGATATCGATTAATTAGTATACCTACTAGTGATATCGATTATTTAGTATACCTACAAGAGATATAGATTAATTTGTATACCTACTGGAGATATCGATTAATTGGAATATTGACTAGAGATATCGATTAATTAGTATACCTACAGGAGATATCGATTAATTAGTATACGTACTAGAGATATCGATTAATTAGTATACCAACTAGGGATATCGATTAATTAGAATACCTACTAGGGATATTGATTAATTGGAATATCTACTAGAGATATCGATTAATTAGTATACCTACTAAAGATATCGCTTAATTAGAATATCGACTGGAGAAATCGATGATATTAGAATATCTACTAGTGATATCGATTAATTAGAATATCTACTAGAGCTATCGATTAATTAGTATACCTACTGGAGATATCTATTAATTAGTATACCTACTAGGGATATCGATGAATTAGAATACCTACTAGATATATCGATTAATTAGTATACCTACTAGAGATATCGATTAATTAGAATATCTACTAGAGATATCGATAAATTAGTATACCTAATGGAGATATCGATTAATTAGAATATCGATTGGAGAAATCGATGAAATTAGAATATCTACTAGTGATATCGATTAATTAGAATATCTACTAGAGCTATCGATTTATTAGTATACCTACTAGAGATATCGATTAATTACAATATCTACTAGTGATATCGATTATTTGGTATACCTACTAGAGATATAGATTAATTTGTATACCTACTGGAGATATCGATTAATTGGAATATTGACTAGAGATATCGATTAATTAGTATACCTACAGGAGATATCGATTAATTAGTATACGTACTAGAGATATCGATTAATTAGTATACCAACTAGGGATATCGATTAATTAGAATACTTACTAGGGATATTGATTAATTGGAATATCTACTAGAGATATCGATTAATTAGTATACCTACTAAAGATATCGATTAATTAGAATACCTACTAGAGATATCGATTAATTAGTATACCTACTAGAGATATCGATTAATTAGAGTATCTACTAGAGATATCGATTAATTAGTATACCTACTAGAGATATCGATTAATTAGTATACCTACTAGAGATATCGATTGATTCGAATATCTACTAGAGATATCGAATAATTAGTATACCTACTAGAGATATCGATTAATTAGTATACCTACTGGAGATATCTATTAATTAGTATACCTACTAGGGATATCGATGAATTAGAATACCTACTAGATATATCGATTAATTAGTATACCTACTAGAGATATCGATTAATTAGAATATCTACTAGAGATATCGATACATTAGTATACCTAATGGAGATATCGATGTATTAGTATACCTACTAGAGATATCGATTAATTAGAATATCGACTGGAGAAATCGATGATAATAGAATATCTACTAGTGATATCGATTAATTAGAGTATCGACTAGAAATATAGATTAATTAGTATACCTACTGGAGATATCTATTAATTAGTATACCTACTAGGGATATCGATGAATTAGAATACCTACTAGATATATCGATTAATTAGAATACCTACTAGAGATATCGATTAATTAGAATATCTACTAGAGATATCGATAAATTAGTATACCTAATGGAGATATCGATTAATTAGTATGCCTACTAGAGATATCGATTAATTAGAATATCGACTGGAGAAATCGATGATAATAGAATATCTACTAGTGATATCGATTAATTAGAACATCTACTACAGCTATCGATTAATTAGTATACCGACTAAAGATATCGATTAATTAGAATACCTACTAGAGATATCGATTAAATAGTATACCTACTAGAGATATCGATTAATTAGAGTATCGACTAGAGATATCGATTAATTAGTATACCTACTAGAGATAGATATAGATTAATTTGAATATCGACTAGAGATATCGATTAATTAGTATACCTAATGGAGATATCGATTAATTAGTATACGTACTAGAGATATCGATTGATTAGTATATCTACTAGAGATATCGATTAATTAGAACATGTCGACTAGAGATATCGATTGATTAGAATATGTACTAGAGATATTGATTAATTAGAATATCGACTAGAGATATCGATTAATTAGTATACCCACTGGAGATATCGATTAATTAGTATACCTACTAAAGATATCGATTAATTAGTATACCTACTAGTGATATCGATTAATTACAATACCTACTAGTGATATCGATTATTTAGTATACCTATTAGAGATATAGATTAATTTGTATACCTACTGGAGACATCGATTAATTGGAATATTGACTAGAGATTTCGATTAATTAGTATACCTACAGGAGATATCGATTAATTAGTATACGTACTAGAGATATCGATTAATTAGTACACCTACTAGGGATATCGATTAATTAGAATACCTACTAGGGATATTGATTAATTGGAATATCTACTAGAGATATCGATTAATTAGTATGCCTACTAAAGATATCGATTAATTAGAATACCTACTAGAGATATCGATTAATTAGTATACCTACTAGAGATATCGATAATTAGTATACCTACTAGAGATATCGATTAATTAGTATACCTACTAGAGATATCGATTAATTAGTATACCTACTAGAGATATCGATTATTAGAATATCGACTGGAGAAATCGATGATATTAGAATATCGACTAGAGATATCGATTAATTAGTATACCTACTAGAGATATCGATTAATTAGTATACCTACTAGAGATATCGATTGATTCGAATATCTACTAGAGATATCGATTAATTAGAACATGTCGTCTAGAGATATCGATTGATTAGAATATCTACTAGAGATATCGCTTATTTAGAACATCGACTTAATTAGAATATCGACTGGAGAAATCGATGATATAAGAATATCTACTAGTGATATCGATCAATTAGAATATCTACTGGAGATATCGATTAATTAGTACACCTACTAGGGATATCGATTAATTAGAATACCTACTAGGGATATTGATTAATTGGAATATCTACTAGAGATATCGATTAATTAGTATACCTACTAAAGATATCGATTAATTAGAATACCTAATAGAGATATCGATTAATTAGTATACCTACTAGAGATATCGATAATTAGTATACCTACTAGAGATATCGATTAATTAGTATACCTACTAGAGATATCGATTAATTAGTATACCTACTAGAGATATCGATAATTAGAATATCGACTGGAGAAATCGATTATATTAGAATATCGACTAGAGATATCGATTAATTTGTATACCTACTGGTGATATCGATTAATTAGAATATCTACTAGAGGTATCGATTAATTAGTATAATTACTAGGGATATCGATTAATTGGAATATCTACTAGAGATATCGATTGATTAGTATACCTACTAGAGATATCGATTAATTAGAATATCGACTGGAGAAATCGATGATATTAGAATATCGACTAGAGATATCGATTAATTAGTATACCTACTAGAGATATCGATTAATTAGTATACCTACTAGAGATATCGATTGATTCGAATATCTACTAGAGATATCGATTAATTAGTATACCTACTAGTGATATCGATTATTTAGTATACCTACAAGAGATATAGATTAATTTGTATACCTACTGGAGATATCGATTAATTGGAATATTGACTAGAGATATCGATTAATTAGTATACCTACAGGAGATATCGATTAATTAGTATACGTACTAGAGATATCGATTAATTAGTATACCAACTAGGGATATCGATTAATTAGAATACCTACTAGGGATATTGATTAATTGGAATATCTACTAGAGATATCGATTAATTAGTATACCTACTAAAGATATCGCTTAATTAGAATATCGACTGGAGAAATCGATGATATTAGAATATCTACTAGTGATATCGATTAATTAGAATATCTACTAGAGCTATCGATTAATTAGTATACCTACTGGAGATATCTATTAATTAGTATACCTACTAGGGATATCGATGAATTAGAATACCTACTAGATATATCGATTAATTAGTATACCTACTAGAGATATCGATTAATTAGAATATCTACTAGAGATATCGATAAATTAGTATACCTAATGGAGATATCGATTAATTAGAATATCGATTGGAGAAATCGATGAAATTAGAATATCTACTAGTGATATCGATTAATTAGAATATCTACTAGAGCTATCGATTTATTAGTATACCTACTAGAGATATCGATTAATTACAATATCTACTAGTGATATCGATTATTTGGTATACCTACTAGAGATATAGATTAATTTGTATACCTACTGGAGATATCGATTAATTGGAATATTGACTAGAGATATCGATTAATTAGTATACCTACAGGAGATATCGATTAATTAGTATACGTACTAGAGATATCGATTAATTAGTATACCAACTAGGGATATCGATTAATTAGAATACTTACTAGGGATATTGATTAATTGGAATATCTACTAGAGATATCGATTAATTAGTATACCTACTAAAGATATCGATTAATTAGAATACCTACTAGAGATATCGATTAATTAGTATACCTACTAGAGATATCGATTAATTAGAGTATCTACTAGAGATATCGATTAATTAGTATACCTACTAGAGATATCGATTAATTAGTATACCTACTAGAGATATCGATTGATTCGAATATCTACTAGAGATATCGAATAATTAGTATACCTACTAGAGATATCGATTAATTAGTATACCTACTGGAGATATCTATTAATTAGTATACCTACTAGGGATATCGATGAATTAGAATACCTACTAGATATATCGATTAATTAGTATACCTACTAGAGATATCGATTAATTAGAATATCTACTAGAGATATCGATACATTAGTATACCTAATGGAGATATCGATGTATTAGTATACCTACTAGAGATATCGATTAATTAGAATATCGACTGGAGAAATCGATGATAATAGAATATCTACTAGTGATATCGATTAATTAGAGTATCGACTAGAAATATAGATTAATTAGTATACCTACTGGAGATATCTATTAATTAGTATACCTACTAGGGATATCGATGAATTAGAATACCTACTAGATATATCGATTAATTAGAATACCTACTAGAGATATCGATTAATTAGAATATCTACTAGAGATATCGATAAATTAGTATACCTAATGGAGATATCGATTAATTAGTATGCCTACTAGAGATATCGATTAATTAGAATATCGACTGGAGAAATCGATGATAATAGAATATCTACTAGTGATATCGATTAATTAGAACATCTACTACAGCTATCGATTAATTAGTATACCGACTAAAGATATCGATTAATTAGAATACCTACTAGAGATATCGATTAAATAGTATACCTACTAGAGATATCGATTAATTAGAGTATCGACTAGAGATATCGATTAATTAGTATACCTACTAGAGATAGATATAGATTAATTTGAATATCGACTAGAGATATCGATTAATTAGTATACCTAATGGAGATATCGATTAATTAGTATACGTACTAGAGATATCGATTGATTAGTATATCTACTAGAGATATCGATTAATTAGAACATGTCGACTAGAGATATCGATTGATTAGAATATGTACTAGAGATATTGATTAATTAGAATATCGACTAGAGATATCGATTAATTAGTATACCCACTGGAGATATCGATTAATTAGTATACCTACTAAAGATATCGATTAATTAGTATACCTACTAGTGATATCGATTAATTACAATACCTACTAGTGATATCGATTATTTAGTATACCTATTAGAGATATAGATTAATTTGTATACCTACTGGAGACATCGATTAATTGGAATATTGACTAGAGATTTCGATTAATTAGTATACCTACAGGAGATATCGATTAATTAGTATACGTACTAGAGATATCGATTAATTAGTACACCTACTAGGGATATCGATTAATTAGAATACCTACTAGGGATATTGATTAATTGGAATATCTACTAGAGATATCGATTAATTAGTATGCCTACTAAAGATATCGATTAATTAGAATACCTACTAGAGATATCGATTAATTAGTATACCTACTAGAGATATCGATAATTAGTATACCTACTAGAGATATCGATTAATTAGTATACCTACTAGAGATATCGATTAATTAGTATACCTACTAGAGATATCGATAATTAGAATATCGACTGGAGAAATCGATGATATTAGAATATCGACTAGAGATATCGATTAATTAGTATACCTACTAGAGATATCGATTAATTAGTATACCTACTAGAGATATCGATTGATTCGAATATCTACTAGAGATATCGATTAATTAGAACATGTCGTCTAGAGATATCGATTGATTAGAATATCTACTAGAGATATCGCTTATTTAGAACATCGACTTAATTAGAATATCGACTGGAGAAATCGATGATATAAGAATATCTACTAGTGATATCGATCAATTAGAATATCTACTGGAGATATCGATTAATTAGTACACCTACTAGGGATATCGATTAATTAGAATACCTACTAGGGATATTGATTAATTGGAATATCTACTAGTGATATCGATTAATTAGAATATCTACTAGAGCTATCGATTTATTAGTATACCTACTAGAGATATCGATTAATTACAATATCTACTAGTGATATCGATTATTTGGTATACCTACTAGAGATATAGATTAATTTGTATACCTACTGGAGATATCGATTAATTGGAATATTGACTAGAGATATCGATTAATTAGTATACCTACAGGAGATATCGATTAATTAGTATACGTACTAGAGATATCGATTAATTAGTATACCAACTAGGGATATCGATTAATTAGAATACTTACTAGGGATATTGATTAATTGGAATATCTACTAGAGATATCGATTAATTAGTATACCTACTAAAGATATCGATTAATTAGAATACCTACTAGAGATATCGATTAATTAGTATACCTACTAGAGATATCGATTAATTAGAGTATCTACTAGAGATATCGATTAATTAGTATACCTACTAGAGATATCGATTAATTAGTATACCTACTAGAGATATCGATTGATTCGAATATCTACTAGAGATATCGAATAATTAGTATACCTACTAGAGATATCGATTAATTAGTATACCTACTGGAGATATCTATTAATTAGTATACCTACTAGGGATATCGATGAATTAGAATACCTACTAGATATATCGATTAATTAGTATACCTACTAGAGATATCGATTAATTAGAATATCTACTAGAGATATCGATACATTAGTATACCTAATGGAGATATCGATGTATTAGTATACCTACTAGAGATATCGATTAATTAGAATATCGACTGGAGAAATCGATGATAATAGAATATCTACTAGTGATATCGATTAATTAGAGTATCGACTAGAAATATAGATTAATTAGTATACCTACTGGAGATATCTATTAATTAGTATACCTACTAGGGATATCGATGAATTAGAATACCTACTAGATATATCGATTAATTAGAATACCTACTAGAGATATCGATTAATTAGAATATCTACTAGAGATATCGATAAATTAGTATACCTAATGGAGATATCGATTAATTAGTATGCCTACTAGAGATATCGATTAATTAGAATATCGACTGGAGAAATCGATGATAATAGAATATCTACTAGTGATATCGATTAATTAGAACATCTACTACAGCTATCGATTAATTAGTATACCGACTAAAGATATCGATTAATTAGAATACCTACTAGAGATATCGATTAAATAGTATACCTACTAGAGATATCGATTAATTAGAGTATCGACTAGAGATATCGATTAATTAGTATACCTACTAGAGATAGATATAGATTAATTTGAATATCGACTAGAGATATCGATTAATTAGTATACCTAATGGAGATATCGATTAATTAGTATACGTACTAGAGATATCGATTGATTAGTATATCTACTAGAGATATCGATTAATTAGAACATGTCGACTAGAGATATCGATTGATTAGAATATGTACTAGAGATATTGATTAATTAGAATATCGACTAGAGATATCGATTAATTAGTATACCCACTGGAGATATCGATTAATTAGTATACCTACTAAAGATATCGATTAATTAGTATACCTACTAGTGATATCGATTAATTACAATACCTACTAGTGATATCGATTATTTAGTATACCTATTAGAGATATAGATTAATTTGTATACCTACTGGAGACATCGATTAATTGGAATATTGACTAGAGATTTCGATTAATTAGTATACCTACAGGAGATATCGATTAATTAGTATACGTACTAGAGATATCGATTAATTAGTACACCTACTAGGGATATCGATTAATTAGAATACCTACTAGGGATATTGATTAATTGGAATATCTACTAGAGATATCGATTAATTAGTATGCCTACTAAAGATATCGATTAATTAGAATACCTACTAGAGATATCGATTAATTAGTATACCTACTAGAGATATCGATAATTAGTATACCTACTAGAGATATCGATTAATTAGTATACCTACTAGAGATATCGATTAATTAGTATACCTACTAGAGATATCGATAATTAGAATATCGACTTGAGAAATCGATGATATTAGAATATCGACTAGAGATATCGATTAATTAGTATACCTACTAGAGATATCGATTAATTAGTATACCTACTAGAGATATCGATTGATTCGAATATCTACTAGAGATATCGATTAATTAGAACATGTCGTCTAGAGATATCGATTGATTAGAATATCTACTAGAGATATCGCTTATTTAGAACATCGACTTAATTAGAATATCGACTGGAGAAATCGATGATATAAGAATATCTACTAGTGATATCGATCAATTAGAATATCTACTAGAGATATCGATTAATTAGTACACCTACTAGGGATATCGATTAATTAGAATACCTACTAGGGATATTGATTAATTGGAATATCTACTAGAGATATCGATTAATTAGTATACCTACTAAAGATATCGATTAATTAGAATACCTAATAGAGATATCGATTAATTAGTATACCTACTAGAGATATCGATAATTAGTATACCTACTAGAGATATCGATTAATTAGTATACCTACTAGAGATATCGATTAATTAGTATACCTACTAGAGATATCGATAATTAGAATATCGACTGGAGAAATCGATTATATTAGAATATCGACTAGAGATATCGATTAATTTGTATACCTACTGGTGATATCGATTAATTAGAATATCTACTAGAGGTATCGATTAATTAGTATAATTACTAGGGATATCGATTAATTGGAATATCTACTAGAGATATCGATTGATTAGTATACCTACTAGAGATATCGATTAATTAGAATATCGACTGGAGAAATCGATGATATTAGAATATCGACTAGAGATATCGATTAATTAGTATACCTACTAGAGATATCGATTAATTAGTATACCTACTAGAGATATCGATTGATTCGAATATCTACTAGAGATATCGATTAATTAGAACATGTCGTCTAGAGATATCGATTGATTAGAATATCTACTAGAGATATCGCTTATTTAGAACATCGACAAGAGCTATCGATTAATTAGTATACCTACTAGAGATATCGATTAATTAGAATATCGACTGGAGAAATCCATGATATAAGAATATCTACTAGTGATATCGATTAATTAGAATATCTACTAGAGCTATCGATTAAATAGTATACCTATTAGAGATATCGATTAATTACAATACCTAATAGAGATATCGATTATTTAGTATACCTACTAGAGATAGATATAGATTAATTTGAATATCGACTAGAGATATCGATAAATTAGTATACCTAATGGAGATATCGATTAATTAGTATACCTACTAGAGATATCGATTAATTAGAACATGTCGACTAGAGATAACGATTGATTAGTATATCTACTAGAGATATTGATTAATTAGAACATGTCGACTAGAGATATCGATTGATTAGAATATGTACTAGAGATATCGATTGATTAGAATATCTACTAGAGATGTCGATTAATTAGAATATTGACTAGAGATATCGATTAATTAGTATACCTACATGAGATATCGATTAATTAGTATACGTACTAGAGATATCGATTAATTAGTATACCTACTAGGGATATCGATTAATTAGAATACCTACTAGGGATATCGATTAATTGGAATATCTACTAGAGATATCGATAAATTAGTATACCTACTAGAGATATCGATTAATTAGAGTATCGACTAGAGATATCGATTAATTAGTATACCTACTAGAGATATCGATTAATTAGTATACCTACTAGAGATATCGATTGATTCGAATATTTACTAGAGATATCGATTAATTAGAACATGTCGACTAGAGATATCGATTAATTAGAATATCGACTGGAGAAATCGATGATATTAGAATATCTACTACTGATATCGATTAATTAGAATATCTACTAGAGCTATCGATTAATTAGTATACCTATTAGAGATATCGATTAATTACAATACCTACTAGAGATATCGATTATTTAGCATACCTACTAGAGATATCGATTAATTTGTATACCTACTGGAGATATCGATTAATTGGAATATTGACTAGAGATATCGATTAATTAGTATACGTACTAGGGATATCGATTAATTGGAATATCTACTAGAGATATCGATTTATTAGTATACCTACTAAAGATATCGATTAATTAGAATACCTACTAGAGATATCGATTAATTAATATACCTACTAGAGATATCGATTAATTACAATACCTACTAGAGATATCGATTAATTAGTATACCTACTAGAGATAGATATAGATTAATTAGAATATCGACTAGAGATATCGATAAATTAGTATACCTAATGGAGATATCGATTAATTAGTATACGTACTAGAGATATCGATTAATTAGTATACCTACTAGGGATATCGATTAATTAGAATACCTACTAGGGATATTGATTAATTGGAATATCTACTAGAGATATCGATTAATTAGTATACCTACTAAAGATATCGATTAATTAGAATACCTACTAGAGATATCGATTAATTAGTATACCTACTAGAGATATCGATTAATTAGAGTATCTACTAGAGATATCGATTAATTAGTATACCTACTAGAGATATCGATTAATTAGTATACCTACTAGAGATATCGATTAATTAGTATACCTACTAGAGATATCGATTGATTCGAATATCTACTAGAGATATCGATTAATTAGTATACCTACTAGTGATATCGATTATTTAGTATACCTACAAGAGATATAGATTAATTTGTATACCTACTGGAGATATCGATTAATTGGAATATTGACTAGAGATATCGATTAATTAGTATACCTACAGGAGATATCGATTAATTAGTATACGTACTAGAGATATCGATTAATTAGTATACCAACTAGGGATATCGATTAATTAGAATACCTACTAGGGATATTGATTAATTGGAATATCTACTAGAGATATCGATTAATTAGTATACCTACTAAAGATATCGCTTAATTAGAATATCGACTGGAGAAATCGATGATATTAGAATATCTACTAGTGATATCGATTAATTAGAATATCTACTAGAGCTATCGATTAATTAGTATACCTACTGGAGATATCTATTAATTAGTATACCTACTAGGGATATCGATGAATTAGAATACCTACTAGATATATCGATTAATTAGTATACCTACTAGAGATATCGATTAATTAGAATATCTACTAGAGATATCGATAAATTAGTATACCTAATGGAGATATCGATTAATTAGAATATCGATTGGAGAAATCGATGAAATTAGAATATCTACTAGTGATATCGATTAATTAGAATATCTACTAGAGCTATCGATTTATTAGTATACCTACTAGAGATATCGATTAATTACAATATCTACTAGTGATATCGATTATTTGGTATACCTACTAGAGATATAGATTAATTTGTATACCTACTGGAGATATCGATTAATTGGAATATTGACTAGAGATATCGATTAATTAGTATACCTACAGGAGATATCGATTAATTAGTATACGTACTAGAGATATCGATTAATTAGTATACCAACTAGGGATATCGATTAATTAGAATACTTACTAGGGATATTGATTAATTGGAATATCTACTAGAGATATCGATTAATTAGTATACCTACTAAAGATATCGATTAATTAGAATACCTACTAGAGATATCGATTAATTAGTATACCTACTAGAGATATCGATTAATTAGAGTATCTACTAGAGATATCGATTAATTAGTATACCTACTAGAGATATCGATTAATTAGTATACCTACTAGAGATATCGATTGATTCGAATATCTACTAGAGATATCGAATAATTAGTATACCTACTAGAGATATCGATTAATTAGTATACCTACTGGAGATATCTATTAATTAGTATACCTACTAGGGATATCGATGAATTAGAATACCTACTAGATATATCGATTAATTAGTATACCTACTAGAGATATCGATTAATTAGAATATCTACTAGAGATATCGATACATTAGTATACCTAATGGAGATATCGATGTATTAGTATACCTACTAGAGATATCGATTAATTAGAATATCGACTGGAGAAATCGATGATAATAGAATATCTACTAGTGATATCGATTAATTAGAGTATCGACTAGAAATATAGATTAATTAGTATACCTACTGGAGATATCTATTAATTAGTATACCTACTAGGGATATCGATGAATTAGAATACCTACTAGATATATCGATTAATTAGAATACCTACTAGAGATATCGATTAATTAGAATATCTACTAGAGATATCGATAAATTAGTATACCTAATGGAGATATCGATTAATTAGTATGCCTACTAGAGATATCGATTAATTAGAATATCGACTGGAGAAATCGATGATAATAGAATATCTACTAGTGATATCGATTAATTAGAACATCTACTACAGCTATCGATTAATTAGTATACCGACTAAAGATATCGATTAATTAGAATACCTACTAGAGATATCGATTAAATAGTATACCTACTAGAGATATCGATTAATTAGAGTATCGACTAGAGATATCGATTAATTAGTATACCTACTAGAGATAGATATAGATTAATTTGAATATCGACTAGAGATATCGATTAATTAGTATACCTAATGGAGATATCGATTAATTAGTATACGTACTAGAGATATCGATTGATTAGTATATCTACTAGAGATATCGATTAATTAGAACATGTCGACTAGAGATATCGATTGATTAGAATATGTACTAGAGATATTGATTAATTAGAATATCGACTAGAGATATCGATTAATTAGTATACCCACTGGAGATATCGATTAATTAGTATACCTACTAAAGATATCGATTAATTAGTATACCTACTAGTGATATCGATTAATTACAATACCTACTAGTGATATCGATTATTTAGTATACCTATTAGAGATATAGATTAATTTGTATACCTACTGGAGACATCGATTAATTGGAATATTGACTAGAGATTTCGATTAATTAGTATACCTACAGGAGATATCGATTAATTAGTATACGTACTAGAGATATCGATTAATTAGTACACCTACTAGGGATATCGATTAATTAGAATACCTACTAGGGATATTGATTAATTGGAATATCTACTAGAGATATCGATTAATTAGTATGCCTACTAAAGATATCGATTAATTAGAATACCTACTAGAGATATCGATTAATTAGTATACCTACTAGAGATATCGATAATTAGTATACCTACTAGAGATATCGATTAATTAGTATACCTACTAGAGATATCGATTAATTAGTATACCTACTAGAGATATCGATAATTAGAATATCGACTGGAGAAATCGATGATATTAGAATATCGACTAGAGATATCGATTAATTAGTATACCTACTAGAGATATCGATTAATTAGTATACCTACTAGAGATATCGATTGATTCGAATATCTACTAGAGATATCGATTAATTAGAACATGTCGTCTAGAGATATCGATTGATTAGAATATCTACTAGAGATATCGCTTATTTAGAACATCGACTTAATTAGAATATCGACTGGAGAAATCGATGATATAAGAATATCTACTAGTGATATCGATCAATTAGAATATCTACTGGAGATATCGATTAATTAGTACACCTACTAGGGATATCGATTAATTAGAATACCTACTAGGGATATTGATTAATAGGAATATCTACTAGAGATATCGATTAATTAGTATACCTACTAAAGATATCGATTAATTAGAATACCTAATAGAGATATCGATTAATTAGTATACCTACTAGAGATATCGATAATTAGTATACCTACTAGAGATATCGATTAATTAGTATACCTACTAGAGATATCGATTAATTAGTATACCTACTAGAGATATCGATAATTAGAATATCGACTGGAGAAATCGATTATATTAGAATATCGACTAGAGATATCGATTAATTTGTATACCTACTGGTGATATCGATTAATTAGAATATCTACTAGAGGTATCGATTAATTAGTATAATTACTAGGGATATCGATTAATTGGAATATCTACTAGAGATATCGATTGATTAGTATACCTACTAGAGATATCGATTAATTAGAATATCGACTGGAGAAATCGATGATATTAGAATATCGACTAGAGATATCGATTAATTAGTATACCTACTAGAGATATCGATTAATTAGTATACCTACTAGAGATATCGATTGATTCGAATATCTACTAGAGATATCGATTAATTAGAACATGTCGTCTAGAGATATCGATTGATTAGAATATCTACTAGAGATATCGCTTATTTAGAACATCGACAAGAGCTATCGATTAATTAGTATACCTACTAGAGATATCGATTAATTAGAATATCGACTGGAGAAATCCATGATATAAGAATATCTACTAGTGATATCGATTAATTAGAATATCTACTAGAGCTATCGATTAAATAGTATACCTATTAGAGATATCGATTAATTACAATACCTAATAGAGATATCGATTATTTAGTATACCTACTAGAGATAGATATAGATTAATTTGAATATCGACTAGAGATATCGATAAATTAGTATACCTAATGGAGATATCGATTAATTAGTATACCTACTAGAGATATCGATTAATTAGAACATGTCGACTAGAGATAACGATTGATTAGTATATCTACTAGAGATATCGATTAATTAGAACATGTCGACTAGAGATATCGATTGATTAGAATATGTACTAGAGATATCGATTGATTAGAATATCTACTAGAGATGTCGATTAATTAGAATATTGACTAGAGATATCGATTAATTAGTATACCTACATGAGATATCGATTAATTAGTATACGTACTAGAGATATCGATTAATTAGTATACCTACTAGGGATATCGATTAATTAGAATACCTACTAGGGATATCGATTAATTGGAATATCTACTAGAGATATCGATAAATTAGTATACCTACTAGAGATATCGATTAATTAGAGTATCGACTAGAGATATCGATTAATTAGTATACCTACTAGAGATATCGATTAATTAGTATACCTACTAGAGATATCGATTGATTCGAATATTTACTAGAGATATCGATTAATTAGAACATGTCGACTAGAGATATCGATTAATTAGAATATCGACTGGAGAAATCGATGATATTAGAATATCTACTACTGATATCGATTAATTAGAATATCTACTAGAGCTATCGATTAATTAGTATACCTATTAGAGATATCGATTAATTACAATACCTACTAGAGATATCGATTATTTAGCATACCTACTAGAGATATCGATTAATTTGTATACCTACTGGAGATATCGATTAATTGGAATATTGACTAGAGATATCGATTAATTAGTATACGTACTAGGGATATCGATTAATTGGAATATCTACTAGAGATATCGATTTATTAGTATACCTACTAAAGATATCGATTAATTAGAATACCTACTAGAGATATCGATTAATTAATATACCTACTAGAGATATCGATTAATTACAATACCTACTAGAGATATCGATTAATTAGTATACCTACTAGAGATAGATATAGATTAATTAGAATATCGACTAGAGATATCGATAAATTAGTATACCTAATGGAGATATCGATTAATTAGTATACGTACTAGAGATATCGATTAATTAGTATACCTACTAGGGATATCGATTAATTAGAATACCTACTAGGGATATTGATTAATTGGAATATCTACTAGAGATATCGATTAATTAGTATACCTACTAAAGATATCGATTAATTAGAATACCTACTAGAGATATCGATTAATTAGTATACCTACTAGAGATATCGATTAATTAGAGTATCTACTAGAGATATCGATTAATTAGTATACCTACTAGAGATATCGATTAATTAGTATACCTACTAGAGATATCGATTAATTAGTATACCAACTAGGGATATCGATTAATTAGAATACCTACTAGGGATATTGATTAATTGGAATATCTACTAGAGATATCGATTAATTAGTATACCTACTAGAGATATCGATTATTTAGTATACCTACAAGAGATATAGATTAATTTGTATACCTACTGGAGATATCGATTAATTGGAATATTGACTAGAGATATCGATTAATTAGTATACCTACAGGAGATATCGATTAATTAGTATACGTACTAGAGATATCGATTAATTAGTATACCAACTAGGGATATCGATTAATTAGAATATCGACTGGAGAAATCGATGATATTAGAATATCGACTAGAGATATCGATTAATTAGTATAACTACTAGAGATATCGATTGATTCGAATATCTACTAGAGATATCGATTAATTAGTATACCTACTAGTGATATCGATTATTTAGTATACCTACAAGAGATATAGATTAATTTGTATACCTACTGGAGATATCGATTAATTGGAATATTGACTAGAGATATCGATTAATTAGTATACCTACAGGAGATATCGATTAATTAGTATACGTACTAGAGATATCGATTAATTAGTATACCAACTAGGGATATCGATTAATTAGAATACCTACTAGGGATATTGATTAATTGGAATATCTACTAGAGATATCGATTAATTAGTATACCTACTAAAGATATCGCTTAATTAGAATATCGACTGGAGAAATCGATGATATTAGAATATCTACTAGTGATATCGATTAATTAGAATATCTACTAGAGCTATCGATTAATTAGTATACCTACTGGAGATATCTATTAATTAGTATACCTACTAGGGATATCGATGAATTAGAATACCTACTAGATATATCGATTAATTAGTATACCTACTAGAGATATCGATTAATTAGAATATCTACTAGAGATATCGATAAATTAGTATACCTAATGGAGATATCGATTAATTAGTATACCTACTAGAGATATCGATTAATTAGAATATCTACTAGAGATATCGATAAATTAGTATACCTAATGGAGATATCGATAAATTAGTATACCTAATGGAGATATCGATTAATTAGTATACCTACTAGAGATATCGATTAATTGGAATATTGACTAGAGATATCGATTAATTAGTATACCTACAGGAGATATCGATTAATTAGTATACGTACTAGAGATATCGATTAATTAGTACACCTACTAGGGATATCGATTAATTAGAATACCTACTAGGGATATTGATTAATTGGAATATCTACTAGAGATATCGATTAATTAGTATACCTACTAAAGATATCGATTAATTAGAATACCTACTAGAGATATCGATTAATTAGTATACCTACTAGAGATATCGATTAATTAGAATATCGACTGGAGAAATCGATGATATTAGAATATCTACTAGTGATATCGATTAATTTGAATATCTACTAGAGCTATCGATTAATTAGTATACCTACTAAAGATATCGATTAATTAGAATACCTACTAGAGATATCGATTAATTAGTATACCTACTAGAGATATCGATTAATTAGAGTATCGACTAGAGATATCGATTAATTAGTATACCGACTAAAGATATCGATTAATTAGAATACCTACTAGAGATATCGATTAAATAGTATACCTACTAGAGATATCGATTATTTAGAGTATCGACTAGAGATATCGATTAATTAGTATACCTACTAGAGATTGATATAGATTAATTTGAATATCGACTAGAGATATCGATTAATTAGTATACCTAATGGAGATATCGATTAATTAGTATACGTACTAGAGATATCGATTGATTAATATATCTACTAGAGATATCGATTAATTAGAACATGTCGACTAGAGATATCGATTGATTAGAATATGTACTAGAGATATCGATTAATTAGAATATCGACTAGAGATATCGATTAATTAGTATACCCACTGGAGATATCGATTAATTAGTATACCTACTAGAGATATCGATTAATTAGAATATCGACTGGAGAAATCGATGAAATTAGAATATCTACTAGTGATATCGATTAATTAGAATATCTACTAGAGCTATCGATTTTTTAGTATACCTACTAGAGATATCGATTAATTACAATATCTACTAGTGATATCGATTATTTGGTATACCTACTAGAGATATAGATTAATTTGTATACCTACTGGAGATATCGATTAATTGGAATATTGACTAGAGATATCGATTAATTAGTATACCTACAGGAGATATCGATTAATTAGTATACGTACTAGAGATATCGATTAATTAGTATACCAACTAGGGATATCGATTAATTAGAATACTTACTAGGGATATTGATTAATTGGAATATCTACTAGAGATATCGATTAATTAGTATACCTACTAAAGATATCGATTAATTAGAATACCTACTAGAGATATCGATTAATTAGTATACCTACTAGAGATATCGATTAATTAGAGTATCTACTAGAGATATCGATTAATTAGTATACCTACTAGAGATATCGATTAATTAGTATACCTACTAGAGATATCGATTGATTCGAATATCTACTAGAGATATCGATTAATTAGTATACCTACTAGAGATATAGATTAATTAGTATACCTACTGGAGATATCTATTAATTAGTATACCTACTAGGGATATCGATGAATTAGAATACCTACTAGATATATCGATTAATTAGTATACCTACTAGAGATATCGATTAATTAGAATATCTACTAGAGATATCGATAAATTAGTATACCTAATGGAGATATCGATTTATTAGTATACCTACTAGAGATATCGATTAATTAGAATATCGACTGGAGAAATCGATGATAATAGAATATCTACTAGTGATATCGATTAATTAGAGTATCGACTAGAAATATAGATTAATTAGTATACCTACTGGAGATATCTATTAATTAGTATACCTACTAGGGATATCGATGAATTAGAATACCTACTAGATATATCGATTAATTAGTATACCTACTAGAGATATCGATTAATTAGAATATCTACTAGAGATATCGATAAATTAGTATACCTAATGGAGATATCGATTAATTAGTATACCTACTAGAGATATCGATTAATTAGAATATCGACTGGAGAAATCGATGATAATAGAATATCTACTAGTGATATCGATTAATTAGAACATCTACTAGAGCTATCGATTAATTAGTATACCGACTAAAGATATCGATTAATTAGAATACCTACTAGAGATATCGATTAAATAGTATACCTACTAGAGATATCGATTAATTAGAGTATCGACTAGAGATATCGATTAATTAGTATACCTACTAGAGATAGATATAGATTAATTTGAATATCGACTAGAGATATCGATTAATTAGTATACCTAATGGAGATATCGATTAATTAGTATACGTACTAGAGATATCGATTGATTAGTATATCTACTAGAGATATCGATTAATTAGAACATGTCGACTAGAGATATCGATTGATTAGAATATGTACTAGAGATATTGATTAATTAGAATATCGACTAGAGATATCGATTAATTAGTATACCCACTGGAGTTATCGATTAATTAGTATACCTACTAGAGATATCGCTTAATTAGAATATCGACTGGAGAAATCGATGATATTAGAATATCTACTAGTGATATCGATTAATTAGAATATCTACTAGAGCTATCGATTTATTAGTATACCTACTACAGATATCGATTAATTACAATACCTACTAGTGATATCGATTATTTAGTATACCTATTAGAGATATAGATTAATTTGTATACCTACTGGAGATATCGATTAATTGGAATATTGACTAGAGATATCGATTAATTAGTATACCTACAGGAGATATCGATCAATTAGTATACGTACTAGAGATATCGATTAATTAGTATACGTACTAGAGATATCGATTAATTAGTATACCTACTAGGGATATCGATTAATTAGAATACCTACTAGGGATATTGATTAATTGGAATATCTACTAGAGATATCGATTAATTAGTATACCTACTAAAGATATCGATGAATTAGAATACCTACTAGAGATATCGATTAATTAGTATACCTACTAGAGATATCGATTAATTAGAGTATCGACTAGAGATATCGATAAATTAGTATACCTAATGGAGATATCGATTAATTAGTATACCTACTAGAGATATCGATTAATTAGAATATCGACTGGAGTAATCGATGATAATAGAATATTTACTAGTGATATCGATTAATTAGAACATCTACTAGAGATATCGATTAATTAGTATACCGACTAAAGATATCGATTAATTAGAATACCTACTAGAGATATCGATTAAATAGTATTCCTAATAGAGATATCGATTAATTAGAATATCGACTGGAGAAATCGATGATAATAGAATATCTACTAGTGATATCGATTAATTAGAACATCTACTAGAGATATCGATTAATTAGTATACCTAATGGAGATATCGATTAATTAGTATACGTACTAGAGATATCGATTGATTAGTATATCTACTAGAGATATCGATTAATTAGAACATGTCGACTAGAGATATCGATTGATTAGAATATGTACTAGAGATATTGATTAATTAGAATATCGACTAGAGATATCGATTAATTAGTATACCCACTGGAGATATCGATTAATTAGTATACCTACTAGAGATATCGATTAATTAGAATATCGACTGGAGAAATCGATGATATTAGAATATCGACTAGGGATATCGATTAATTAGAGTATCGACTAGAGATATAGATTAATTAGTATACCTACTAGAGATATCGATTAATTAGTATACCTACTAGTGATATCGATTAATTAGAATATCTACTAGAGCTATCGATTTATTAGTATACCTACTAGAGATATCGATTAATTACAATACCTACTAGTGATATCGATTATTTAGTATACCTGTTAGAGATATAGATTAATTTGTATACCTACTAAAGATATCGATGAATTAGAACATCTACTAGAGATATCGATTAATTAGTATACCTAATGGAGATATCGATTAATTAGTATACGTACTAGAGATATCGATTAATTAGTACACCTACTAGGGATATCGATTAATTAGAATACCTACTAGGGATATTGATTAATTGGAATATCTACTAGAGATATCGATTAATTAGTATACCTACTAAAGATATCGATTAATTAGAATACCTACTAGAGATATCGATTAATTAGTATACCTACTAGAGATATCGATTAATTAGAATATCGACTGGAGAAATCGATGATATTAGAATATCTACTAGTGATATCGATTAATTTGAATATCTACTAGAGCTATCGATTAATTAGTATACCTACTAAAGATATCGATTAATTAGAATACCTACTAGAGATATCGATTAATTAGTATACCTACTAGAGATATCGATTAATTAGAGTATCGACTAGAGATATCGATTAATTAGTATACCTTCTAGAGATAGATATAGATTAATTTGAATATCGACTAGAGATATCGATTAATTAGTATACCTAATGGAGATATCGATTAATTAGTATACGTACTAGAGATATCGATTGATTAGAATATCTACTAGAGATATCGATTAATTAGAACATCGACTGGAGATATCGATGAATTAGAATATGTACTAGTGATATCGATTAATTAGAATATCTACTACAGATTAGAATATCGACTAGAGATATCGATTAATTAGTATACCTACTAGAGATATCGATTAATTAGAACATGTCAACTAGAGATATCGATTGATTCGAATATCTACTAGAGATATCGATTAATTAGAACATGTCAACTAGAGATATCGATTGATTAGAATATCTACTAGAGATATCGATTAATTAGAATATCGACTAGAGATATCGATTAATTAGTATACCTACTACATATATCGATTAATTAGAGTATCGACTAGAGATTTCGATTAATTAGTATACCTACTTGAGATATCTATTAATTAGTATACCTACTAGAGATATCGATTGATTAGAATATCTACTAGAGATATCGATTAATTAGTAAACCTACTAGAGATATTTATTAATTAGTATACCTAATAGAGATATCGAATAATTAGTATACCTACTAGAGATATCGATTGATTCGAATATCTACTAGAGATATCGATTAATTAGAACATGTCGACTAGAGATATCGATTAATTAGAATATCGACTGGAGAAATCGATGATATTAGAATATCTACTACTGATATCGATTAATTAGAATATCTACTAGAGCTATCGATTTATTAGTATACCTACTAGAGATATCGATTAATTACAATATCTACTAGTGATATCGATTATTTGGTATACCTACTAGAGATATAGATTAATTTGTATACCTACTGGAGATATCGATTAATTGGAATATTGACTAGAGATATCGATTAATTAGTATACCTACAGGAGATATCGATTAATTAGTATACGTACTAGAGATATCGATTAATTAGTATACCAACTAGGGATATCGATTAATTAGAATACTTACTAGGGATATTGATTAATTGGAATATCTACTAGAGATATCGATTAATTAGTATACCTACTAAAGATATCGATTAATTAGAATACCTACTAGAGATATCGATTAATTAGTATACCTACTAGAGATATCGATTAATTAGAGTATCTACTAGAGATATCGATTAATTAGTATACCTACTAGGGATATCGATGAATTAGAATACCTACTAGATATATCGATTAATTAGTATACCTACTAGAGATATCGATTAATTAGAATATCTACTAGAGATATCGATAAATTAGTATACCTAATGGAGATATCGATTTATTAATATACCTACTAGAGATATCGATTAATTAGAATATCGACTGGAGAAATCGATGATAATAGAATATCTACTAGTGATATCGATTAATTAGAGTATCGACTAGAGATATAGATTAATTAGTATATCTACTGGAGATATCTATTAATTAGTATACCTACTAGGGATATCGATGAATTAGAATACCTACTAGATATATCGATTAATTAGTATACCTACTAGAGATATCGATTAATTAGAATATCTACTAGAGATATCGATAAATTAGTATACCTAATGGAGATATCGATTAATTAGTATACCTACTAGAGATATCGATTAATTAGAATATCGACTGGAGAAATCGATGATAATAGAATATCTACTAGTGATATCGATTAATTAGTATACCCACTGGAGATATCGATTAATTAGTATACCTACTAAAGATATCGATTAATTAGTATACCTACTAGTGATATCGATTAATTACAATACCTACTAGTGATATCGATTATTTAGTATACCTATTAGAGATATAGATTAATTTGTATACCTACTGGAGACATCGATTAATTGGAATATTGACTAGAGATTTCGATTAATTAGTATACCTACAGGAGATATCGATTAATTAGTATACGTACTAGAGATATCGATTAATTAGTACACCTACTAGGGATATCGATTAATTAGAATACCTACTAGGGATATTGATTAATTGGAATATCTACTAGAGATATCGATTAATTAGTATGCCTACTAAAGATATCGATTAATTAGAATACCTACTAGAGATATCGATTAATTAGTATACCTACTAGAGATATCGATAATTAGTATACCTACTAGAGATATCGATTAATTAGTATACCTACTAGAGATATCGATTAATTAGTATACCTACTAGAGATATCGATAATTAGAATATCGACTGGAGAAATCGATGATATTAGAATATCGACTAGAGATATCGATTAATTAGTATACCTACTAGAGATATCGATTAATTAGTATACCTACTAGAGATATCGATTGATTCGAATATCTACTAGAGATATCGATTAATTAGAACATGTCGTCTAGAGATATCGATTGATTAGAATATCTACTAGAGATATCGCTTATTTAGAACATCGACTTAATTAGAATATCGACTGGAGAAATCGATGATATAAGAATATCTACTAGTGATATCGATCAATTAGAATATCTACTGGAGATATCGATTAATTAGTACACCTACTAGGGATATCGATTAATTAGAATACCTACTAGGGATATTGATTAATTGGAATATCTACTAGAGATATCGATTAATTAGTATACCTACTAAAGATATCGATTAATTAGAATACCTAATAGAGATATCGATTAATTAGTATACCTACTAGAGATATCGATAATTAGTATACCTACTAGAGATATCGATTAATTAGTATACCTACTAGAGATATCGATTAATTAGTATACCTACTAGAGATATCGATAATTAGAATATCGACTGGAGAAATCGATTATATTAGAATATCGACTAGAGATATCGATTAATTTGTATAACTACTGGTGATATCGATTAATTAGAATATCTACTAGAGGTATCGATTAATTAGTATAATTACTAGGGATATCGATTAATTGGAATATCTACTAGAGATATCGATTGATTAGTATACCTACTAGAGATATCGATTAATTAGAATATCGACTGGAGAAATCGATGATATTAGAATATCGACTAGAGATATCGATTAATTAGTATACCTACTAGAGATATCGATTAATTAGTATACCTACTAGAGATATCGATTGATTCGAATATCTACTAGAGATATCGATTAATTAGAACATGTCGTCTAGAGATATCGATTGATTAGAATATCTACTAGAGATATCGCTTATTTAGAACATCGACAAGAGCTATCGATTAATTAGTATACCTACTAGAGATATCGATTAATTAGAATATCGACTGGAGAAATCCATGATATAAGAATATCTACTAGTGATATCGATTAATTAGAATATCTACTAGAGCTATCGATTAAATAGTATACCTATTAGAGATATCGATTAATTACAATACCTAATAGAGATATCGATTATTTAGTATACCTACTAGAGATAGATATAGATTAATTTGAATATCGACTAGAGATATCGATAAATTAGTATACCTAATGGAGATATCGATTAATTAGTATACCTACTAGAGATATCGATTAATTAGAACATGTCGACTAGAGATAACGATTGATTAGTATATCTACTAGAGATATCGATTAATTAGAACATGTCGACTAGAGATATCGATTGATTAGAATATGTACTAGAGATATCGATTGATTAGAATATCTACTAGAGATGTCGATTAATTAGAATATTGACTAGAGATATCGATTAATTAGTATACCTACATGAGATATCGATTAATTAGTATACGTACTAGAGATATCGATTAATTAGTATACCTACTAGGGATATCGATTAATTAGAATACCTACTAGGGATATCGATTAATTGGAATATCTACTAGAGATATCGATAAATTAGTATACCTACTAGAGATATCGATTAATTAGAGTATCGACTAGAGATATCGATTAATTAGTATACCTACTAGAGATATCGATTAATTAGTATACCTACTAGAGATATCGATTGATTCGAATATTTACTAGAGATATCGATTAATTAGAACATGTCGACTAGAGATATCGATTAATTAGAATATCGACTGGAGAAATCGATGATATTAGAATATCTACTACTGATATCGATTAATTAGAATATCTACTAGAGCTATCGATTAATTAGTATACCTATTAGAGATATCGATTAATTACAATACCTACTAGAGATATCGATTATTTAGCATACCTACTAGAGATATCGATTAATTTGTATACCTACTGGAGATATCGATTAATTGGAATATTGACTAGAGATATCGATTAATTAGTATACGTACTAGGGATATCGATTAATTGGAATATCTACTAGAGATATCGATTTATTAGTATACCTACTAAAGATATCGATTAATTAGAATACCTACTAGAGATATCGATTAATTAATATACCTACTAGAGATATCGATTAATTACAATACCTACTAGAGATATCGATTAATTAGTATACCTACTAGAGATAGATATAGATTAATTAGAATATCGACTAGAGATATCGATAAATTAGTATACCTAATGGAGATATCGATTAATTAGTATACCTACTAGAGATATCGATTAATTAGTATACCTACTAGAGATATCGATTAATTAGTATACCAACTAGGGATATCGATTAATTAGAATACCTACTAGGGATATTGATTAATTGGAATATCTACTAGAGATATCGATTAATTAGTATACCTACTAGAGATATCGATTATTTAGTATACCTACAAGAGATATAGATTAATTTGTATACCTACTGGAGATATCGATTAATTGGAATATTGACTAGAGATATCGATTAATTAGTATACCTACAGGAGATATCGATTAATTAGTATACGTACTAGAGATATCGATTAATTAGTATACCAACTAGGGATATCGATTAATTAGAATATCGACTGGAGAAATCGATGATATTAGAATATCGACTAGAGATATCGATTAATTAGTATACCTACTAGAGATATCGATTGATTCGAATATCTACTAGAGATATCGATTAATTAGTATACCTACTAGTGATATCGATTATTTAGTATACCTACAAGAGATATAGATTAATTTGTATACCTACTGGAGATATCGATTAATTGGAATATTGACTAGAGATATCGATTAATTAGTATACCTACTAAAGATATCGCTTAATTAGAATATCGACTGGAGAAATCGATGATATTAGAATATCTACTAGTGATATCGATTAATTAGAATATCTACTAGAGCTATCGATTAATTAGTATACCTACTGGAGATATCTATTAATTAGTATACCTACTAGGGATATCGATGAATTAGAATACCTACTAGATATATCGATTAATTAGTATACCTACTAGAGATATCGATTAATTAGAATATCTACTAGAGATATCGATAAATTAGTATACCTAATGGAGATATCGATTAATTAGTATACCTACTAGAGATATCGATTAATTAGAATATCTACTAGAGATATCGATAAATTAGTATACCTAATGGAGATATCGATAAATTAGTATACCTAATGGAGATATCGATTAATTAGTATACCTACTAGAGATATCGATTAATTGGAATATTGACTAGAGATATCGATTAATTAGTATACCTACAGGAGATATCGATTAATTAGTATACCTACTAGAGATATCGATTAATTAGAGTATCTACTAGAGATATCGATTAATTAGTATACCTACTAGAGATATCGATTAATTAGTATACCTACTAGAGATATCGATTAATTAGTATACCTACTGGAGATATCTATTAATTAGTATACCTACTAGGGATATCGATGAATTAGAATACCTACTAGATATATCGATTAATTAGTATACCTACTAGAGATATCGATTAATTAGTATACCTACTAGGGATATCGATTAATTAGAATACCTACTAGGGATATTGATTAATTGGAATATCTACTAGAGATATCGATTAATTAGTATACCTACTAAAGATATCGATTAATTAGAATACCTACTAGAGATATCGATTAATTAGTATACCTACTAGAGATATCGATTAATTAGAGTATCTACTAGAGATATCGATTAATTAGTATACCTACTAGAGATATCGATTAATTAGTATACCTACTAGAGATATCGATTAATTAGTATACCAACTAGGGATATCGATTAATTAGAATACCTACTAGGGATATTGATTAATTGGAATATCTACTAGAGATATCGATTAATTAGTATACCTACTAGAGATATCGATTATTTAGTATACCTACAAGAGATATAGATTAATTTGTATACCTACTGGAGATATCGATTAATTGGAATATTGACTAGAGATATCGATTAATTAGTATACCTACAGGAGATATCGATTAATTAGTATACGTACTAGAGATATCGATTAATTAGTATACCAACTAGGGATATCGATTAATTAGAATATCGACTGGAGAAATCGATGATATTAGAATATCGACTAGAGATATCGATTAATTAGTATACCTACTAGAGATATCGATTGATTCGAATATCTACTAGAGATATCGATTAATTAGTATACCTACTAGTGATATCGATTATTTAGTATACCTACAAGAGATATAGATTAATTTGTATACCTACTGGAGATATCGATTAATTGGAATATTGACTAGAGATATCGATTAATTAGTATACCTACAGGAGATATCGATTAATTAGTATACGTACTAGAGATATCGATTAATTAGTATACCAACTAGGGATATCGATTAATTAGAATACCTACTAGGGATATTGATTAATTGGAATATCTACTAGAGATATCGATTAATTAGTATACCTACTAAAGATATCGCTTAATTAGAATATCGACTGGAGAAATCGATGATATTAGAATATCTACTAGTGATATCGATTAATTAGAATATCTACTAGAGCTATCGATTAATTAGTATACCTACTGGAGATATCTATTAATTAGTATACCTACTAGGGATATCGATGAATTAGAATACCTACTAGATATATCGATTAATTAGTATACCTACTAGAGATATCGATTAATTAGAATATCTACTAGAGATATCGATAAATTAGTATACCTAATGGAGATATCGATTAATTAGTATACCTACTAGAGATATCGATTAATTAGAATATCTACTAGAGATATCGATAAATTAGTATACCTAATGGAGATATCGATAAATTAGTATACCTAATGGAGATATCGATTAATTAGTATACCTACTAGAGATATCGATTAATTGGAATATCTACTAGAGATATCGATTAATTAGTATACCTACTAAAGATATCGATTAATTAGAATACCTACTAGAGATATCGATTAATTAGTATACCTACTAGAGATATCGATTAATTAGAGTATCTACTAGAGATATCGATTAATTAGTATACCTACTAGAGATATCGATTAATTAGAATACCTACTAGGGATATTGATTAATTGGAATATCTACTAGAGATATCGATTAATTAGTATACCTACTAAAGATATCGATTAATTAGAATACCTACTAGAGATATCGATTAATTAGTATACCTACTAGAGATATCGATTAATTAGAGTATCTACTAGAGATATCGATTAATTAGTATACCTACTAGAGATATCGATTAATTAGTATACCTACTAGAGATATCGATTAATTAGTATACCAACTAGGGATATCGATTAATTAGAATACCTACTAGGGATATTGATTAATTGGAATATCTACTAGAGATATCGATTAATTAGTATACCTACTAGAGATATCGATTATTTAGTATACCTACAAGAGATATAGATTAATTTGTATACCTACTGGAGATATCGATTAATTGGAATATTGACTAGAGATATCGATTAATTAGTATACCTACAGGAGATATCGATTAATTAGTATACGTACTAGAGATATCGATTAATTAGTATACCAACTAGGGATATCGATTAATTAGAATATCGACTGGAGAAATCGATGATATTAGAATATCGACTAGAGATATCGATTAATTAGTATACCTACTAGAGATATCGATTGATTCGAATATCTACTAGAGATATCGATTAATTAGTATACCTACTAGTGATATCGATTATTTAGTATACCTACAAGAGATATAGATTAATTTGTATACCTACTGGAGATATCGATTAATTGGAATATTGACTAGAGATATCGATTAATTAGTATACCTACAGGAGATATCGATTAATTAGTATACGTACTAGAGATATCGATTAATTAGTATACCAACTAGGGATATCGATTAATTAGAATACCTACTAGGGATATTGATTAATTGGAATATCTACTAGAGATATCGATTAATTAGTAAATCTACTAAAGATATCGCTTAATTAGAATATCGACTGGAGAAATCGATGATATTAGAATATCTACTAGTGATATCGATTAATTAGAATATCTACTAGAGCTATCGATTAATTAGTATACCTACTGGAGATATCTATTAATTAGTATACCTACTAGGGATATCGATGAATTAGAATACCTACTAGATATATCGATTAATTAGTATACCTACTAGAGATATCGATTAATTAGAATATCTACTAGAGATATCGATAAATTAGTATACCTAATGGAGATATCGATTAATTAGTATACCTACTAGAGATATCGATTAATTAGAATATCTACTAGAGATATCGATAAATTAGTATACCTAATGGAGATATCGATAAATTAGTATACCTAATGGAGATATCGATTAATTAGTATACCTACTAGAGATATCGATTAATTGGAATATTGACTAGAGATATCGATTAATTAGTATACCTACAGGAGATATCGATTAATTAGTATACGTACTAGAGATATCGATTAATTAGTACACCTACTAGGGATATCGATTAATTAGAATACCTACTAGGGATATTGATTAATTGGAATATCTACTAGAGATATCGATTAATTAGTATACCTACTAAAGATATCGATTAATTAGAATACCTACTAGAGATATCGATTAATTAGTATACCTACTAGAGATATCGATTAATTAGAATATCGACTGGAGAAATCGATGATATTAGAATATCTACTAGTGATATCGATTAATTTGAATATCTACTAGAGCTATCGATTAATTAGTATACCTACTAAAGATATCGATTAATTAGAATACCTACTAGAGATATCGATAATTAGAATATCGACTGGAGAAATCGATTATATTAGAATATCGACTAGAGATATCGATTAATTTGTATAACTACTGGTGATATCGATTAATTAGAATATCTACTAGAGGTATCGATTAATTAGTATAATTACTAGGGATATCGATTAATTGGAATATCTACTAGAGATATCGATTGATTAGTATACCTACTAGAGATATCGATTAATTAGAATATCGACTGGAGAAATCGATGATATTAGAATATCGACTAGAGATATCGATTAATTAGTATACCTACTAGAGATATCGATTAATTAGAATATCGACTGGAGAAATCCATGATATAAGAATATCTACTAGTGATATCGATTAATTAGAATATCTACTAGAGCTATCGATTAAATAGTATACCTATTAGAGATATCGATTAATTACAATACCTACTAGAGATATCGATTAATTAGTATACCTACTAGAGATATCGATTAATTAGAACATGTCGACTAGAGATAACGATTGATTAGTATATCTACTAGAGATATCGATTAATTAGAACATGTCGACTAGAGATATCGATTGATTAGAATATGTACTAGAGATATCGATTGATTAGAATATCTACTAGAGATGTCGATTAATTAGAATATTGACTAGAGATATCGATTAATTAGTATACCTACATGAGATATCGATTAATTAGTATACGTACTAGAGATATCGATTAATTAGTATACCTACTAGGGATATCGATTAATTAGAATACCTACTAGGGATATCGATTAATTGGAATATCTACTAGAGATATCGATAAATTAGTATACCTACTAGAGATATCGATTAATTAGAGTATCGACTAGAGATATCGATTAATTAGTATACCTACTAGAGATATCGATTAATTAGTATACCTACTAGAGATATCGATTGATTCGAATATTTACTAGAGATATCGATTAATTAGAACATGTCGACTAGAGATATCGATTAATTAGAATATAGACTGGAGAAATCGATGATATTAGAATATCTACTACTGATATCGATTAATTAGAATATCTACTAGAGCTATCGATTAATTAGTATACCTATTAGAGATATCGATTAATTACAATACCTACTAGAGATATCGATTATTTAGCATACCTACTAGAGATATCGATTAATTTGTATACCTACTGGAGATATCGATTAATTGGAATATTGACTAGAGATATCGATTAATTAGTATACGTACTAGGGATATCGATTAATTGGAATATCTACTAGAGATATCGATTTATTAGTATACCTACTAAAGATATCGATTAATTAGAATACCTACTAGAGATATCGATTAATTAATATACCTACTAGAGATATCGATTAATTACAATACCTACTAGAGATATCGATTAATTAGTATACCTACTAGAGATAGATATAGATTAATTAGAATATCGACTAGAGATATCGATAAATTAGTATACCTAATGGAGATATCGATTAATTAGTATACGTACTAGAGATATCGATTAATTAGTATACCTACTAGGGATATCGATTAATTAGAATACCTACTAGGGATATTGATTAATTGGAATATCTACTAGAGATATCGATTAATTAGTATACCTACTAAAGATATCGATTAATTAGAATACCTACTAGAGATATCGATTAATTAGTATACCTACTAGAGATATCGATTAATTAGAGTATCTACTAGAGATATCGATTAATTAGTATACCTACTAGAGATATCGATTAATTAGTATACCTACTAGAGATATCGATTAATTAGTATACCAACTAGGGATATCGATTAATTAGAATACCTACTAGGGATATTGATTAATTGGAATATCTACTAGAGATATCGATTAATTAGTATACCTACTAGAGATATCGATTATTTAGTATACCTAAAAGAGATATAGATTAATTTGTATACCTACTGGAGATATCGATTAATTGGAATATTGACTAGAGATATCGATTAATTAGTATACCTACAGGAGATATCGATTAATTAGTATACGTACTAGAGATATCGATTAATTAGTATACCAACTAGGGATATCGATTAATTAGAATATCGACTGGAGAAATCGATGATATTAGAATATCGACTAGAGATATCGATTAATTAGTATACCTACTAGAGATATCGATTGATTCGAATATCTACTAGAGATATCGATTAATTAGTATACCTACTAGTGATATCGATTATTTAGTATACCTACAAGAGATATAGATTAATTTGTATACCTACTGGAGATATCGATTAATTGGAATATTGACTAGAGATATCGATTAATTAGTATACCTACAGGAGATATCGATTAATTAGTATACGTACTAGAGATATCGATTAATTAGTATACCAACTAGGGATATCGATTAATTAGAATACCTACTAGGGATATTGATTAATTGGAATATCTACTAGAGATATCGATTAATTAGTATACCTACTAAAGATATCGCTTAATTAGAATATCGACTGGAGAAATCGATGATATTAGAATATCTACTAGTGATATCGATTAATTAGAATATCTACTAGAGCTATCGATTAATTAGTATACCTACTGGAGATATCTATTAATTAGTATACCTACTAGGGATATCGATGAATTAGAATACCTACTAGATATATCGATTAATTAGTATACCTACTAGAGATATCGATTAATTAGAATATCTACTAGAGATATCGATAAATTAGTATACCTAATGGAGATATCGATTAATTAGTATACCTACTAGAGATATCGATTAATTAGAATATCTACTAGAGATATCGATAAATTAGTATACCTAATGGAGATATCGATAAATTAGTATACCTAATGGAGATATCGATTAATTAGTATACCTACTAGAGATATCGATTAATTGGAATATTGACTAGAGATATCGATTAATTAGTATACCTACAGGAGATATCGATTAATTAGTATACGTACTAGAGATATCGATTAATTAGTACACCTACTAGGGATATCGATTAATTAGAATACCTACTAGGGATATTGATTAATTGGAATATCTACTAGAGATATCGATTAATTAGTATACCTACTAAAGATATCGATTAATTAGAATACCTACTAGAGATATCGATTAATTAGTATACCTACTAGAGATATCGATTAATTAGAATATCGACTGGAGAAATCGATGATATTAGAATATCTACTAGTGATATCGATTAATTTGAATATCTACTAGAGCTATCGATTAATTAGTATACCTACTAAAGATATCGATTAATTAGAATACCTACTAGAGATATCGATTAATTAGTATACCTACTAGAGATATCGATTAATTAGAGTATCGACTAGAGATATCGATTAATTAGTATACCGACTAAAGATATCGATTAATTAGAATACCTACTAGAGATATCGATTAAATAGTATACCTACTAGAGATATCGATTATTTAGAGTATCGACTAGAGATATCGATTAATTAGTATACCTACTAGAGATAGATATAGATTAATTTGAATATCGACTAGAGATATCGATTAATTAGTATACCTAATGGAGATATCGATTAATTAGTATACGTACTAGAGATATCGATTGATTAATATATCTACTAGAGATATCGATTAATTAGAACATGTCGACTAGAGATATCGATTGATTAGAATATGTACTAGAGATATCGATTAATTAGAATATCGACTAGAGATATCGATTAATTAGTATACCCACTGGAGATATCGATTAATTAGTATACCTACTAGAGATATCGATTAATTAGAATATCGACTGGAGAAATCGATGAAATTAGAATATCTACTAGTGATATCGATTAATTAGAATATCTACTAGAGCTATCGATTTTTTAGTATACCTACTAGAGATATCGATTAATTACAATATCTACTAGTGATATCGATTATTTGGTATACCTACTAGAGATATAGATTAATTTGTATACCTACTGGAGATATCGATTAATTGGAATATTGACTAGAGATATCGATTAATTAGTATACCTACAGGAGATATCGATTAATTAGTATACGTACTAGAGATATCGATTAATTAGTATACCAACTAGGGATATCGATTAATTAGAATACTTACTAGGGATATTGATTAATTGGAATATCTACTAGAGATATCGATTAATTAGTATACCTACTAAAGATATCGATTAATTAGAATACCTACTAGAGATATCGATTAATTAGTATACCTACTAGAGATATCGATTAATTAGAGTATCTACTAGAGATATCGATTAATTAGTATACCTACTAGAGATATCGATTAATTAGTATACCTACTAGAGATATCGATTGATTCGAATATCTACTAGAGATATCGATTAATTAGTATACCTACTAGAGATATAGATTAATTAGTATACCTACTGGAGATATCTATTAATTAGTATACCTACTAGGGATATCGATGAATTAGAATACCTACTAGATATATCGATTAATTAGTATACCTACTAGAGATATCGATTAATTAGAATATCTACTAGAGATATCGATAAATTAGTATACCTAATGGAGATATCGATTTATTAGTATACCTACTAGAGATATCGATTAATTAGAATATCGACTGGAGAAATCGATGATAATAGAATATCTACTAGTGATATCGATTAATTAGAGTATCGACTAGAAATATAGATTAATTAGTATACCTACTGGAGATATCTATTAATTAGTATACCTACTAGGGATATCGATGAATTAGAATACCTACTAGATATATCGATTAATTAGTATACCTACTAGAGATATCGATTAATTATAATATCTACTAGAGATATCGATAAATTAGTATACCTAATGGAGATATCGATTAATTAGTATACCTACTAGAGATATCGATTAATTAGAATATCGACTGGAGAAATCGATGATAATAGAATATCTACTAGTGATATCGATTAATTAGAACATCTACTAGAGCTATCGATTAATTAGTATACCGACTAAAGATATCGATTAATTAGAATACCTACTAGAGATATCGATTAAATAGTATACCTACTAGAGATATCGATTAATTAGAGTATCGACTAGAGATATCGATTAATTAGTATACCTACTAGAGATAGATATAGATTAATTTGAATATCGACTAGAGATATCGATTAATTAGTATACCTAATGGAGATATCGATTAATTAGTATACGTACTAGAGATATCGATTGATTAGTATATCTACTAGAGATATCGATTAATTAGAACATGTCGACTAGAGATATCGATTGATTAGAATATGTACTAGAGATATTGATTAATTAGAATATCGACTAGAGATATCGATTAATTAGTATACCCACTGGAGATATCGATTAATTAGTATACCTACTAGAGATATCGCTTAATTAGAATATCGACTGGAGAAATCGATGATATTAGAATATCTACTAGTGATATCGATTAATTAGAATATCTACTAGAGCTATCGATTTATTAGTATACCTACTACAGATATCGATTAATTACAATACCTACTAGTGATATCGATTATTTAGTATACCTATTAGAGATATAGATTAATTTGTATACCTACTGGAGATATCGATTAATTGGAATATTGACTAGAGATATCGATTAATTAGTATACCTACAGGAGATATCGATCAATCAGTATACGTACTAGAGATATCGATTAATTAGTATACGTACTAGAGATATCGATTAATTAGTATACCTACTAGGGATATCGATTAATTAGAATACCTACTAGGGATATTGATTAATTGGAATATCTACTAGAGATATCGATTAATTAGTATACCTACTAAAGATATCGATGAATTAGAATACCTACTAGAGATATCGATTAATTAGTATACCTACTAGAGATATCGATTAATTAGAGTATCGACTAGAGATATCGATAAATTAGTATACCTAATGGAGATATCGATTAATTAGTATACCTACTAGAGATATCGATTAATTAGAATATCGACTGGAGTAATCGATGATAATAGAATATTTACTAGTGATATCGATTAATTAGAACATCTACTAGAGATATCGATTAATTAGTATACCGACTAAAGATATCGATTAATTAGAATACCTACTAGAGATATCGATTAAATAGTATTCCTAATATAGATATCGATTAATTAGAATATCGACTGGAGAAATCGATGATAATAGAATATCTACTAGTGATATCGATTAATTAGAACATCTACTAGAGATATCGATTAATTAGTATACCTAATGGAGATATCGATTAATTAGTATACGTACTAGAGATATCGATTGATTAGTATATCTACTAGAGATATCGATTAATTAGAACATGTCGACTAGAGATATCGATTGATTAGAATATGTACTAGAGATATTGATTAATTAGAATATCGACTAGAGATATCGATTAATTAGTATACCCACTGGAGATATCGATTAATTAGTATACCTACTAGAGATATCGATTAATTAGAATATCGACTGGAGAAATCGATGATATTAGAATATCGACTAGGGATATCGATTAATTAGAGTATCGACTAGAGATATAGATTAATTAGTATACCTACTAGAGATATCGATTAATTAGTATACCTACTAGTGATATCGATTAATTAGAATATCTACTAGAGCTATCGATTTATTAGTATACCTACTAGAGATATCGATTAATTACAATACCTACTAGTGATATCGATTATTTAGTATACCTGTTAGAGATATAGATTAATTTGTATACCTACTAAAGATATCGATGAATTAGAATACCTACTAGAGATATCGATTAATTAGTATACCTACTAGAGATATCGATTAATTGGAATATTGACTAGAGATATCGATTAATTAGTATACCTACAGGAGATATCGATTAATTAGTATACGTACTAGAGATATCGATTAATTAGTACACCTACTAGGGATATCGATTAATTAGAATACCTACTAGGGATATTGATTAATTGGAATATCTACTAGAGATATCGATTAATTAGTATACCTACTAAAGATATCGATTAATTAGAATACCTACTAGAGATATCGATTAATTAGTATACCTACTAGAGATATCGATTAATTAGAATATCGACTGGAGAAATCGATGATATTAGAATATCTACTAGTGATATCGATTAATTTTAATATCTACTAGAGCTATCGATTAATTAGTATACCTACTAAAGATATCGATTAATTAGAATACCTACTAGAGATATCGATTAATTAGTATACCTACTAGAGATATCGATTAATTAGAGTATCGACTAGAGATATCGATTAATTAGTATACCTTCTAGAGATAGATATAGATTAATTTGAATATCGACTAGAGATATCGATTAATTAGTATACCTAATGGAGATATCGATTAATTAGTATACGTACTAGAGATATCGATTGATTAGAATATCTACTAGAGATATCGATTAATTAGAACATCGACTGGAGATATCGATGAATTAGAATATGTACTAGTGATATCGATTAATTAGAATATCTACTACAGATTAGAATATCGACTAGAGATATCGATTAATTAGTATACCTACTAGAGATATCGATTAATTAGAACATGTCAACTAGAGATATCGATTGATTCGAATATCTACTAGAGATATCGATTAATTAGAACATGTCAACTAGAGATATCGATTGATTAGAATATCTACTAGAGATATCGATTAATTAGAATATCGACTAGAGATATCGATTAATTAGTATACCTACTACATATATCGATTAATTAGAGTATCGACTAGAGATTTCGATTAATTAGTATACCTACTTGAGATATCTATTAATTAGTATACCTACTAGAGATATCGATTGATTAGAATATCTACTAGAGATATCGATTAATTAGTAAACCTACTAGAGATATTTATTAATTAGTATACCTAATAGAGATATCGAATAATTAGTATACCTACTAGAGATATCGATTGATTCGAATATCTACTAGAGATATCGATTAATTAGAACATGTCGACTAGAGATATCGATTAATTAGAATATCGACTGGAGAAATCGATGATATTAGAATATCTACTACTGATATCGATTAATTAGAATATCTACTAGAGCTATCGATTTATTAGTATACCTACTAGAGATATCGATTAATTACAATATCTACTAGTGATATCGATTATTTGGTATACCTACTAGAGATATAGATTAATTTGTATACCTACTGGAGATATCGATTAATTGGAATATTGACTAGAGATATCGATTAATTAGTATACCTACAGGAGATATCGATTAATTAGTATACGTACTAGAGATATCGATTAATTAGTATACCAACTAGGGATATCGATTAATTAGAATACTTACTAGGGATATTGATTAATTGGAATATCTACTAGAGATATCGATTAATTAGTATACCTACTAAAGATATCGATTAATTAGAATACCTACTAGAGATATCGATTAATTAGTATACCTACTAGAGATATCGATTAATTAGAGTATCTACTAGAGATATCGATTAATTAGTATACCTACTAGGGATATCGATGAATTAGAATACCTACTAGATATATCGATTAATTAGTATACCTACTAGAGATATCGATTAATTAGAATATCTACTAGAGATATCGATAAATTAGTATACCTAATGGAGATATCGATTTATTAGTATACCTACTAGAGATATCGATTAATTAGAATATCGACTGGAGAAATCGATGATAATAGAATATCTACTAGTGATATCGATTAATTAGAGTATCGACTAGAGATATAGATTAATTAGTATATCTACTGGAGATATCTATTAATTAGTATACCTACTAGGGATATCGATGAATTAGAATACCTACTAGATATATCGATTAATTAGTATACCTACTAGAGATATCGATTAATTAGAATATCTACTAGAGATATCGATAAATTAGTATACCTAATGGAGATATCGATTAATTAGTATACCTACTAGAGATATCGATTAATTAGAATATCGACTGGAGAAATCGATGATAATAGAATATCTACTAGTGATATCGATTAATTAGAACATCTACTAGAGCTATCGATTAATTAGTATACCGACTAAAGATATCGATTAATTAGAATACCTACTAGAGATATCGATTAAATAGTATACCTACTAGAGATATCGATTAATTAGAGTATCGACTAGAGATATCGATTAATTAGTATACCTACTAGAGATAGATATAGATTAATTTGAATATCGACTAGAGATATCGATTAATTAGTATACCTACAGGAGATATCGATTAATTAGTATACGTACTAGAGATATCGATTAATTAGTACACCTACTAGGGATATCGATTAATTAGAATACCTACTAGGGATATTGATTAATTGGAATATCTACTAGAGATATCGATTAATTAGTATGCCTACTAAAGATATCGATTAATTAGAATACCTACTAGAGATATCGATTAATTAGTATACCTACTAGAGATATCGATAATTAGTATACCTACTAGAGATATCGATTAATTAGTATACCTACTAGAGATATCGATTAATTAGTATACCTACTAGAGATATCGATAATTAGAATATCGACTGGAGAAATCGATGATATTAGAATATCGACTAGAGATATCGATTAATTAGTATACCTACTAGAGATATCGATTAATTAGTATACCTACTAGAGATATCGATTGATTCGAATATCTACTAGAGATATCGATTAATTAGAACATGTCGTCTAGAGATATCGATTGATTAGAATATCTACTAGAGATATCGCTTATTTAGAACATCGACTTAATTAGAATATCGACTGGAGAAATCGATGATATAAGAATATCTACTAGTGATATCGATCAATTAGAATATCTACTGGAGATATCGATTAATTAGTACACCTACTAGGGATATCGATTAATTAGAATACCTACTAGGGATATTGATTAATTGGAATATCTACTAGAGATATCGATTAATTAGTATACCTACTAAAGATATCGATTAATTAGAATACCTAATAGAGATATCGATTAATTAGTATACCTACTAGAGATATCGATAATTAGTATACCTACTAGAGATATCGATTAATTAGTATACCTACTAGAGATATCGATTAATTAGTATACCTACTAGAGATATCGATAATTAGAATATCGACTGGAGAAATCGATTATATTAGAATATCGACTAGAGATATCGATTAATTTGTATAACTACTGGTGATATCGATTAATTAGAATATCTACTAGAGGTATCGATTAATTAGTATAATTACTAGGGATATCGATTAATTGGAATATCTACTAGAGATATCGATTGATTAGTATACCTACTAGAGATATCGATTAATTAGAATATCGACTGGAGAAATCGATGATATTAGAATATCGACTAGAGATATCGATTAATTAGTATACCTACTAGAGATATCGATTAATTAGTATACCTACTAGAGATATCGATTGATTCGTATATCTACTAGAGATATCGATTAATTAGAACATGTCGTCTAGAGATATCGATTGATTAGAATATCTACTAGAGATATCGCTTATTTAGAACATCGACAAGAGCTATCGATTAATTAGTATACCTACTAGAGATATCGATTAATTAGAATATCGACTGGAGAAATCCATGATATAAGAATATCTACTAGTGATATCGATTAATTAGAATATCTACTAGAGCTATCGATTAAATAGTATACCTATTAGAGATATCGATTAATTACAATACCTAATAGAGATATCGATTATTTAGTATACCTACTAGAGATAGATATAGATTAATTTGAATATCGACTAGAGATATCGATAAATTAGTATACCTAATGGAGATATCGATTAATTAGTATACCTACTAGAGATATCGATTAATTAGAACATGTCGACTAGAGATAACGATTGATTAGTATATCTACTAGAGATATCGATTAATTAGAACATGTCGACTAGAGATATCGATTGATTAGAATATGTACTAGAGATATCGATTGATTAGAATATCTACTAGAGATGTCGATTAATTAGAATATTGACTAGAGATATCGATTAATTAGTATACCTACATGAGATATCGATTAATTAGTATACGTACTAGAGATATCGATTAATTAGTATACCTACTAGGGATATCGATTAATTAGAATACCTACTAGGGATATCGATTAATTGGAATATCTACTAGAGATATCGATAAATTAGTATACCTACTAGAGATATCGATTAATTAGAGTATCGACTAGAGATATCGATTAATTAGTATACCTACTAGAGATATCGATTAATTAGTATACCTACTAGAGATATCGATTGATTCGAATATTTACTAGAGATATCGATTAATTAGAACATGTCGACTAGAGATATCGATTAATTAGAATATCGACTGGAGAAATCGATGATATTAGAATATCTACTACTGATATCGATTAATTAGAATATCTACTAGAGCTATCGATTAATTAGTATACCTATTAGAGATATCGATTAATTACAATACCTACTAGAGATATCGATTATTTAGCATACCTACTAGAGATATCGATTAATTTGTATACCTACTGGAGATATCGATTAATTGGAATATTGACTAGAGATATCGATTAATTAGTATACGTACTAGGGATATCGATTAATTGGAATATCTACTAGAGATATCGATTTATTAGTATACCTACTAAAGATATCGATTAATTAGAATATCTACTAGAGATATCGATTAATTAGAATATCGACTGGAGAAATCGATGATATTAGAATATCTACTACTGATATCGATTAATTAAAATATCTACTAGAGCTATCGATTTATTAGTATACCTACTAGAGATATCGATTAATTACAATATCTACTAGTGATATCGATTATTTGGTATACCTACTAGAGATATAGATTAATTTGTATACCTACTGGAGATATCGATTAATTGGAATATTGACTAGAGATATCGATTAATTAGTATACCTACAGGAGATATCGATTAATTAGTATACGTACTAGAGATATCGATTAATTAGTATACCAACTAGGGATATCGATTAATTAGAATACTTACTAGGGATATTGATTAATTGGAATATCTACTAGAGATATCGATTAATTAGTATACCTACTAAAGATATCGATTAATTAGAATACCTACTAGAGATATCGATTAATTAGTATACCTACTAGAGATATCGATTAATTAGAGTATCTACTAGAGATATCGATTAATTAGTATACCTACTAGGGATATCGATGAATTAGAATACCTACTAGATATATCGATTAATTAGTATACCTACTAGAGATATCGATTAATTAGAATATCTACTAGAGATATCGATAAATTAGTATACCTAATGGAGATATCGATTTATTAGTATACCTACTAGAGATATCGATTAATTAGAATATCGACTGGAGAAATCGATGATAATAGAATATCTACTAGTGATATCGATTAATTAGAGTATCGACTAGAGATATAGATTAATTAGTATATCTACTGGAGATATCTATTAATTAGTATACCTACTAGGGATATCGATGAATTAGAATACCTACTAGATATATCGATTAATTAGTATACCTACTAGAGATATCGATTAATTAGAATATCTACTAGAGATATCGATAAATTAGTATACCTAATGGAGATATCGATTAATTAGTATACCTACTAGAGATATCGATTAATTAGAATATCGACTGGAGAAATCGATGATAATAGAATATCTACTAGTGATATCGATTAATTAGAACATCTACTAGAGCTATCGATTAATTAGTATACCGACTAAAGATATCGATTAATTAGAATACCTACTAGAGATATCGATTAAATAGTATACCTACTAGAGATATCGATTAATTAGAGTATCGACTAGAGATATCGATTAATTAGTATACCTACTAGAGATAGATATAGATTAATTTGAATATCGACTAGAGATATCGATTAATTAGTATACCTACAGGAGATATCGATTAATTAGTATACGTACTAGAGATATCGATTAATTAGTACACCTACTAGGGATATCGATTAATTAGAATACCTACTAGGGATATTGATTAATTGGAATATCTACTAGAGATATCGATTAATTAGTATGCCTACTAAAGATATCGATTAATTAGAATACCTACTAGAGATATCGATTAATTAGTATACCTACTAGAGATATCGATAATTAGTATACCTACTAGAGATATCGATTAATTAGTATACCTACTAGAGATATCGATTAATTAGTATACCTACTAGAGATATCGATAATTAGAATATCGACTGGAGAAATCGATGATATTAGAATATCGACTAGAGATATCGATTAATTAGTATACCTACTAGAGATATCGATTAATTAGTATACCTACTAGAGATATCGATTGATTCGAATATCTACTAGAGATATCGATTAATTAGAACATGTCGTCTAGAGATATCGATTGATTAGAATATCTACTAGAGATATCGCTTATTTAGAACATCGACTTAATTAGAATATCGACTGGAGAAATCGATGATATAAGAATATCTACTAGTGATATCGATCAATTAGAATATCTACTGGAGATATCGATTAATTAGTACACCTACTAGGGATATCGATTAATTAGAATACCTACTAGGGATATTGATTAATTGGAATATCTACTAGAGATATCGATTAATTAGTATACCTACTAAAGATATCGATTAATTAGAATACCTAATAGAGATATCGATTAATTAGTATACCTACTAGAGATATCGATAATTAGTATACCTACTAGAGATATCGATTAATTAGTATACCTACTAGAGATATCGATTAATTAGTATACCTACTAGAGATATCGATAATTAGAATATCGACTGGAGAAATCGATTATATTAGAATATCGACTAGAGATATCGATTAATTTGTATAACTACTGGTGATATCGATTAATTAGAATATCTACTAGAGGTATCGATTAATTAGTATAATTACTAGGGATATCGATTAATTGGAATATCTACTAGAGATATCGATTGATTAGTATACCTACTAGAGATATCGATTAATTAGAATATCGACTGGAGAAATCGATGATATTAGAATATCGACTAGAGATATCGATTAATTAGTATACCTACTAGAGATATCGATTAATTAGTATACCTACTAGAGATATCGATTGATTCGAATATCTACTAGAGATATCGATTAATTAGAACATGTCGTCTAGAGATATCGATTGATTAGAATATCTACTAGAGATATCGCTTATTTAGAACATCGACAAGAGCTATCGATTAATTAGTATACCTACTAGAGATATCGATTAATTAGAATATCGACTGGAGAAATCCATGATATAAGAATATCTACTAGTGATATCGATTAATTAGAATATCTACTAGAGCTATCGATTAAATAGTATACCTATTAGAGATATCGATTAATTACAATACCTAATAGAGATATCGATTATTTAGTATACCTACTAGAGATAGATATAGATTAATTTGAATATCGACTAGAGATATCGATAAATTAGTATACCTAATGGAGATATCGATTAATTAGTATACCTACTAGAGATATCGATTAATTAGAACATGTCGACTAGAGATAACGATTGATTAGTATATCTACTAGAGATATCGATTAATTAGAACATGTCGACTAGAGATATCGATTGATTAGAATATGTACTAGAGATATCGATTGATTAGAATATCTACTAGAGATGTCGATTAATTAGAATATTGACTAGAGATATCGATTAATTAGTATACCTACATGAGATATCGATTAATTAGTATACGTACTAGAGATATCGATTAATTAGTATACCTACTAGGGATATCGATTAATTAGAATACCTACTAGGGATATCGATTAATTGGAATATCTACTAGAGATATCGATAAATTAGTATACCTACTAGAGATATCGATTAATTAGAGTATCGACTAGAGATATCGATTAATTAGTATACCTACTAGAGATATCGATTAATTAGTATACCTACTAGAGATATCGATTGATTCGAATATTTACTAGAGATATCGATTAATTAGAACATGTCGACTAGAGATATCGATTAATTAGAATATCGACTGGAGAAATCGATGATATTAGAATATCTACTACTGATATCGATTAATTAGAATATCTACTAGAGCTATCGATTAATTAGTATACCTATTAGAGATATCGATTAATTACAATACCTACTAGAGATATCGATTATTTAGCATACCTACTAGAGATATCGATTAATTTGTATACCTACTGGAGATATCGATTAATTGGAATATTGACTAGAGATATCGATTAATTAGTATACGTACTAGGGATATCGATTAATTGGAATATCTACTAGAGATATCGATTTATTAGTATACCTACTAAAGATATCGATTAATTAGAATACCTACTAGAGATATCGATTAATTAATATACCTACTAGAGATATCGATTAATTACAATACCTACTAGAGATATCGATTAATTAGTATACCTACTAGAGATAGATATAGATTAATTAGAATATCGACTAGAGATATCGATAAATTAGTATACCTAATGGAGATATCGATTAATTAGTATACGTACTAGAGATATCGATTAATTAGTATACCTACTAGGGATATCGATTAATTAGAATACCTACTAGGGATATTGATTAATTGGAATATCTACTAGAGATATCGATTAATTAGTATACCTACTAAAGATATCGATTAATTAGAATACCTACTAGAGATATCGATTAATTAGTATACCTACTAGAGATATCGATTAATTAGAGTATCTACTAGAGATATCGATTAATTAGTATACCTACTAGAGATATCGATTAATTAGTATACCTACTAGAGATATCGATTAATTAGTATACCAACTAGGGATATCGATTAATTAGAATACCTACTAGGGATATTGATTAATTGGAATATCTACTAGAGATATCGATTAATTAGTATACCTACTAGAGATATCGATTATTTAGTATACCTACAAGAGATATAGATTAATTTGTATACCTACTGGAGATATCGATTAATTGGAATATTGACTAGAGATATCGATTAATTAGTATACCTACAGGAGATATCGATTAATTAGTATACGTACTAGAGATATCGATTAATTAGTATACCAACTAGGGATATCGATTAATTAGAATATCGACTGGAGAAATCGATGATATTAGAATATCGACTAGAGATATCGATTAATTAGTATACCTACTAGAGATATCGATTGATTCGAATATCTACTAGAGATATCGATTAATTAGTATACCTACTAGTGATATCGATTATTTAGTATACCTACAAGAGATATAGATTAATTTGTATACCTACTGGAGATATCGATTAATTGGAATATTGACTAGAGATATCGATTAATTAGTATACCTACAGGAGATATCGATTAATTAGTATACGTACTAGAGATATCGATTAATTAGTATACCAACTAGGGATATCGATTAATTAGAATACCTACTAGGGATATTGATTAATTGGAATATCTACTAGAGATATCGATTAATTAGTATACCTACTAAAGATATCGCTTAATTAGAATATCGACTGGAGAAATCGATGATATTAGAATATCTACTAGTGATATCGATTAATTAGAATATCTACTAGAGCTATCGATTAATTAGTATACCTACTGGAGATATCTATTAATTAGTATACCTACTAGGGATATCGATGAATTAGAATACCTACTAGATATATCGATTAATTAGTATACCTACTAGAGATATCGATTAATTAGAATATCTACTAGAGATATCGATAAATTAGTATACCTAATGGAGATATCGATTAATTAGTATACCTACTAGAGATATCGATTAATTAGAATATCTACTAGAGATATCGATAAATTAGTATACCTAATGGAGATATCGATAAATTAGTATACCTAATGGAGATATCGATTAATTAGTATACCTACTAGAGATATCGATTAATTGGAATATTGACTAGAGATATCGATTAATTAGTATACCTACAGGAGATATCGATTAATTAGTATACGTACTAGAGATATCGATTAATTAGTACACCTACTAGGGATATCGATTAATTAGAATACCTACTAGGGATATTGATTAATTGGAATATCTACTAGAGATATCGATTAATTAGTATACCTACTAAAGATATCGATTAATTAGAATACCTACTAGAGATATCGATTAATTAGTATACCTACTAGAGATATCGATTAATTAGAATATCGACTGGAGAAATCGATGATATTAGAATATCTACTAGTGATATCGATTAATTTGAATATCTACTAGAGCTATCGATTAATTAGTATACCTACTAAAGATATCGATTAATTAGAATACCTACTAGAGATATCGATTAATTAGTATACCTACTAGAGATATCGATTAATTAGAGTATCGACTAGAGATATCGATTAATTAGTATACCGACTAAAGATATCGATTAATTAGAATACCTACTAGAGATATCGATTAAATAGTATACCTACTAGAGATATCGATTATTTAGAGTATCGACTAGAGATATCGATTAATTAGTATACCTACTAGAGATAGATATAGATTAATTTGAATATCGACTAGAGATATCGATTAATTAGTATACCTAATGGAGATATCGATTAATTAGTATACGTACTAGAGATATCGATTGATTAATATATCTACTAGAGATATCGATTAATTAGAACATGTCGACTAGAGATATCGATTGATTAGAATATGTACTAGAGATATCGATTAATTAGAATATCGACTAGAGATATCGATTAATTAGTATACCCACTGGAGATATCGATTAATTAGTATACCTACTAGAGATATCGATTAATTAGAATATCGACTGGAGAAATCGATGAAATTAGAATATCTACTAGTGATATCGATTAATTAGAATATCTACTAGAGCTATCGATTTTTTAGTATACCTACTAGAGATATCGATTAATTACAATATCTACTAGTGATATCGATTATTTGGTATACCTACTAGAGATATAGATTAATTTGTATACCTACTGGAGATATCGATTAATTGGAATATTGACTAGAGATATCGATTAATTAGTATACCTACAGGAGATATCGATTAATTAGTATACGTACTAGAGATATCGATTAATTAGTATACCAACTAGGGATATCGATTAATTAGAATACTTACTAGGGATATTGATTAATTGGAATATCTACTAGAGATATCGATTAATTAGTATACCTACTAAAGATATCGATTAATTAGAATACCTACTAGAGATATCGATTAATTAGTATACCTACTAGAGATATCGATTAATTAGAGTATCTACTAGAGATATCGATTAATTAGTATACCTACTAGAGATATCGATTAATTAGTATACCTACTAGAGATATCGATTGATTCGACTATCTACTAGAGATATCGATTAATTAGTATACCTACTAGAGATATAGATTAATTAGTATACCTACTGGAGATATCTATTAATTAGTATACCTACTAGGGATATCGATGAATTAGAATACCTACTAGATATATCGATTAATTAGTATACCTACTAGAGATATCGATTAATTAGAATATCTACTAGAGATATCGATAAATTAGTATACCTAATGGAGATATCGATTTATTAGTATACCTACTAGAGATATCGATTAATTAGAATATCGACTGGAGAAATCGATGATAATAGAATATCTACTAGTGATATCGATTAATTAGAGTATCGACTAGAAATATAGATTAATTAGTATACCTACTGGAGATATCTATTAATTAGTATACCTACTAGGGATATCGATGAATTAGAATACCTACTAGATATATCGATTAATTAGTATACCTACTAGAGATATCGATTAATTATAATATCTACTAGAGATATCGATAAATTAGTATACCTAATGGAGATATCGATTAATTAGTATACCTACTAGAGATATCGATTAATTAGAATATCGACTGGAGAAATCGATGATAATAGAATATCTACTAGTGATATCGATTAATTAGAACATCTACTAGAGCTATCGATTAATTAGTATACCGACTAAAGATATCGATTAATTAGAATACCTACTAGAGATATCGATTAAATAGTATACCTTCTAGAGATATCGATTAATTAGAGTATCGACTAGAGATATCGATTAATTAGTATACCTACTAGAGATAGATATAGATTAATTTGAATATCGACTAGAGATATCGATTAATTAGTATACCTAATGGAGATATCGATTAATTAGTATACGTACTAGAGATATCGATTGATTAGTATATCTACTAGAGATATCGATTAATTAGAACATGTCGACTAGAGATATCGATTGATTAGAATATGTACTAGAGATATTGATTAATTAGAATATCGACTAGAGATATCGATTAATTAGTATACCCACTGGAGATATCGATTAATTAGTATACCTACTAGAGATATCGCTTAATTAGAATATCGACTGGAGAAATCGATGATATTAGAATATCTACTAGTGATATCGATTAATTAGAATATCTACTAGAGCTATCGATTTATTAGTATACCTACTACAGATATCGATTAATTACAATACCTACTAGTGATATCGATTATTTAGTATACCTATTAGAGATATAGATTAATTTGTATACCTACTGGAGATATCGATTAATTGGAATATTGACTAGAGATATCGATTAATTAGTATACCTACAGGAGATATCGATCAATTAGTATACGTACTAGAGATATCGATTAATTAGTATACGTACTAGAGATATCGATTAATTAGTATACCTACTAGGGATATCGATTAATTAGAATACCTACTAGGGATATTGATTAATTGGAATATCTACTAGAGATATCGATTAATTAGTATACCTACTAAAGATATCGATGAATTAGAATACCTACTAGAGATATCGATTAATTAGTATACCTACTAGAGATATCGATTAATTAGAGTATCGACTAGAGATATCGATAAATTAGTATACCTAATGGAGATATCGATTAATTAGTATACCTACTAGAGATATCGATTAATTAGAATATCGACTGGAGTAATCGATGATAATAGAATATTTACTAGTGATATCGATTAATTAGAACATCTACTAGAGATATCGATTAATTAGTATACCGACTAAAGATATCGATTAATTAGAATACCTACTAGAGATATCGATTAAATAGTATTCCTAATAGAGATATCGATTAATTAGAATATCGACTGGAGAAATCGATGATAATAGAATATCTACTAGTGATATCGATTAATTAGAACATCTACTAGAGATATCGATTAATTAGTATACCTAATGGAGATATCGATTAATTAGTATACGTACTAGAGATATCGATTGATTAGTATATCTACTAGAGATATCGATTAATTAGAACATGTCGACTAGAGATATCGATTGATTAGAATATGTACTAGAGATATTGATTAATTAGAATATCGACTAGAGATATCGATTAATTAGTATACCCACTGGAGATATCGATTAATTAGTATACCTACTAGAGATATCGATTAATTAGAATATCGACTGGAGAAATCGATGATATTAGAATATCGACTAGGGATATCGATTAATTAGAGTATCGACTAGAGATATAGATTAATTAGTATACCTACTAGAGATATCGATTAATTAGTATACCTACTAGTGATATCGATTAATTAGAATATCTACTAGAGCTATCGATTTATTAGTATACCTACTAGAGATATCGATTAATTACAATACCTACTAGTGATATCGATTATTTAGTATACCTGTTAGAGATATAGATTAATTTGTATACCTACTAAAGATATCGATGAATTAGAATACCTACTAGAGATATCGATTAATTAGTATACCTACTAGAGATATCGATTAATTGGAATATTGACTAGAGATATCGATTAATTAGTATACCTACAGGAGATATCGATTAATTAGTATACGTACTAGAGATATCGATTAATTAGTACACCTACTAGGGATATCGATTAATTAGAATACCTACTAGGGATATTGATTAATTGGAATATCTACTAGAGATATCGATTAATTAGTATACCTACTAAAGATATCGATTAATTAGAATACCTACTAGAGATATCGATTAATTAGTATACCTACTAGAGATATCGATTAATTAGAATATCGACTGGAGAAATCGATGATATTAGAATATCTACTAGTGATATCGATTAATTTGAATATCTACTAGAGCTATCGATTAATTAGTATACCTACTAAAGATATCGATTAATTAGAATACCTACTAGAGATATCGATTAATTAGTATACCTACTAGAGATATCGATTAATTAGAGTATCGACTAGAGATATCGATTAATTAGTATACCTTCTAGAGATAGATATAGATTAATTTGAATATCGACTAGAGATATCGATTAATTAGTATACCTAATGGAGATATCGATTAATTAGTATACGTACTAGAGATATCGATTGATTAGAATATCTACTAGAGATATCGATTAATTAGAACATCGACTGGAGATATCGATGAATTAGAATATGTACTAGTGATATCGATTAATTAGAATATCTACTACAGATTAGAATATCGACTAGAGATATCGATTAATTAGTATACCTACTAGAGATATCGATTAATTAGAACATGTCAACTAGAGATATCGATTGATTCGAATATCTACTAGAGATATCGATTGATTCGAATATCTACTAGAGATATCGATTAATTAGAACATGTCAACTAGAGATATCGATTGATTAGAATATCTACTAGAGATATCGATTAATTAGAATATCGACTAAAGATATCGATTAATTAGAATACCTACTAGAGATATCGATTAATTAGTATACCTACTAGAGATATCGATTAATTAGAATATCGACTGGAGAAATCGATGATATTAGAATATCTACTAGTGATATCGATTAATTTGAATATCTACTAGAGCTATCGATTAATTAGTATACCTACTAAAGATATCGATTAATTAGAATACCTACTAGAGATATCGATTAATTAGTATACCTACTAGAGATATCGATTAATTAGAGTATCGACTAGAGATATCGATTAATTAGTATACCGACTAAAGATATCGATTAATTAGAATACCTACTAGAGATATCGATTAAATAGTATACCTACTAGAGATATCGATTATTTAGAGTATCGACTAGAGATATCGATTAATTAGTATACCTACTAGAGATAGATATAGATTAATTTGAATATCGACTAGAGATATCGATTAATTAGTATACCTAATGGAGATATCGATTAATTAGTATACGTACTAGAGATATCGATTGATTAATATATCTACTAGAGATATCGATTAATTAGAACATGTCGACTAGAGATATCGATTGATTAGAATATGTACTAGAGATATCGATTAATTAGAATATCGACTAGAGATATCGATTAATTAGTATACCCACTGGAGATATCGATTAATTAGTATACCTACTAGAGATATCGATTAATTAGAATATCGACTGGAGAAATCGATGAAATTAGAATATCTACTAGTGATATCGATTAATTAGAATATCTACTAGAGCTATCGATTTTTTAGTATACCTACTAGAGATATCGATTAATTACAATATCTACTAGTGATATCGATTATTTGGTATACCTACTAGAGATATAGATTAATTTGTATACCTACTGGAGATATCGATTAATTGGAATATTGACTAGAGATATCGATTAATTAGTATACCTACAGGAGATATCGATTAATTAGTATACGTACTAGAGATATCGATTAATTAGTATACCAACTAGGGATATCGATTAATTAGAATACTTACTAGGGATATTGATTAATTGGAATATCTACTAGAGATATCGATTAATTAGTATACCTACTAAAGATATCGATTAATTAGAATACCTACTAGAGATATCGATTAATTAGTATACCTACTAGAGATATCGATTAATTAGAGTATCTACTAGAGATATCGATTAATTAGTATACCTACTAGAGATATCGATTAATTAGTATACCTACTAGAGATATCGATTGATTCGAATATCTACTAGAGATATCGATTAATTAGTATACCTACTAGAGATATAGATTAATTAGTATACCTACTGGAGATATCTATTAATTAGTATACCTACTAGGGATATCGATGAATTAGAATACCTACTAGATATATCGATTAATTAGTATACCTACTAGAGATATCGATTAATTAGAATATCTACTAGAGATATCGATAAATTAGTATACCTAATGGAGATATCGATTTATTAGTATACCTACTAGAGATATCGATTAATTAGAATATCGACTGGAGAAATCGATGATAATAGAATATCTACTAGTGATATCGATTAATTAGAGTATCGACTAGAAATATAGATTAATTAGTATACCTACTGGAGATATCTATTAATTAGTATACCTACTAGGGATATCGATGAATTAGAATACCTACTAGATATATCGATTAATTAGTATACCTACTAGAGATATCGATTAATTATAATATCTACTAGAGATATCGATAAATTAGTATACCTAATGGAGATATCGATTAATTAGTATACCTACTAGAGATATCGATTAATTAGAATATCGACTGGAGAAATCGATGATAATAGAATATCTACTAGTGATATCGATTAATTAGAACATCTACTAGAGCTATCGATTAATTAGTATACCGACTAAAGATATCGATTAATTAGAATACCTACTAGAGATATCGATTAAATAGTATACCTACTAGAGATATCGATTAATTAGAGTATCGACTAGAGATATCGATTAATTAGTATACCTACTAGAGATAGATATAGATTAATTTGAATATCGACTAGAGATATCGATTAATTAGTATACCTAATGGAGATATCGATTAATTAGTATACGTACTAGAGATATCGATTGATTAGTATATCTACTAGAGATATCGATTAATTAGAACATGTCGACTAGAGATATCGATTGATTAGAATATGTACTAGAGATATTGATTAATTAGAATATCGACTAGAGATATCGATTAATTAGTATACCCACTGGAGATATCGATTAATTAGTATACCTACTAGAGATATCGCTTAATTAGATTATCGACTGGAGAAATCGATGATATTAGAATATCTACTAGTGATATCGATTAATTAGAATATCTACTAGAGCTATCGATTTATTAGTATACCTACTACAGATATCGATTAATTACAATACCTACTAGTGATATCGATTATTTAGTATACCTATTAGAGATATAGATTAATTTGTATACCTACTGGAGATATCGATTAATTGGAATATTGACTAGAGATATCGATTAATTAGTATACCTACAGGAGATATCGATCAATTAGTATACGTACTAGAGATATCGATTAATTAGTATACGTACTAGAGATATCGATTAATTAGTATACCTACTAGGGATATCGATTAATTAGAATACCTACTAGGGATATTGATTAATTGGAATATCTACTAGAGATATCGATTAATTAGTATACCTACTAAAGATATCGATGAATTAGAATACCTACTAGAGATATCGATTAATTAGTATACCTACTAGAGATATCGATTAATTAGAGTATCGACTAGAGATATCGATAAATTAGTATACCTAATGGAGATATCGATTAATTAGTATACCTACTAGAGATATCGATTAATTAGAATATCGACTGGAGTAATCGATGATAATAGAATATTTACTAGTGATATCGATTAATTAGAACATCTACTAGAGATATCGATTAATTAGTATACCGACTAAAGATATCGATTAATTAGAATACCTACTAGAGATATCGATTAAATAGTATTCCTAATAGAGATATCGATTAATTAGAATATCGACTGGAGAAATCGATGATAATAGAATATCTACTAGTGATATCGATTAATTAGAACATCTACTAGAGATATCGATTAATTAGTATACCTAATGGAGATATCGATTAATTAGTATACGTACTAGAGATATCGATTGATTAGTATATCTACTAGAGATATCGATTAATTAGAACATGTCGACTAGAGATATCGATTGATTAGAATATGTACTAGAGATATTGATTAATTAGAATATCGACTAGAGATATCGATTAATTAGTATACCCACTGGAGATATCGATTAATTAGTATACCTACTAGAGATATCGATTAATTAGAATATCGACTGGAGAAATCGATGATATTAGAATATCGACTAGGGATATCGATTAATTAGAGTATCGACTAGAGATATAGATTAATTAGTATACCTACTAGAGATATCGATTAATTAGTATACCTACTAGTGATATCGATTAATTAGAATATCTACTAGAGCTATCGATTTATTAGTATACCTACTAGAGATATCGATTAATTACAATACCTACTAGTGATATCGATTATTTAGTATACCTGTTAGAGATATAGATTAATTTGTATACCTACTAAAGATATCGATGAATTAGAATACCTACTAGAGATATCGATTAATTAGTATACCTACTAGAGATATCGATTAATTGGAATATTGACTAGAGATATCGATTAATTAGTATACCTACAGGAGATATCGATTAATTAGTATACGTACTAGAGATATCGATTAATTAGTACACCTACTAGGGATATCGATTAATTAGAATACCTACTAGGGATATTGATTAATTGGAATATCTACTAGAGATATCGATTAATTAGTATACCTACTAAAGATATCGATTAATTAGAATACCTACTAGAGATATCGATTAATTAGTATACCTACTAGAGATATCGATTAATTAGAATATCGACTGGAGAAATCGATGATATTAGAATATCTACTAGTGATATCGATTAATTTGAATATCTACTAGAGCTATCGATTAATTAGTATACCTACTAAAGATATCGATTAATTAGAATACCTACTAGAGATATCGATTAATTAGTATACCTACTAGAGATATCGATTAATTAGAGTATCGACTAGAGATATCGATTAATTAGTATACCTTCTAGAGATAGATATAGATTAATTTGAATATCGACTAGAGATATCGATTAATTAGTATACCTAATGGAGATATCGATTAATTAGTATACGTACTAGAGATATCGATTGATTAGAATATCTACTAGAGATATCGATTAATTAGAACATCGACTGGAGATATCGATGAATTAGAATATGTACTAGTGATATCGATTAATTAGAATATCTACTACAGATTAGAATATCGACTAGAGATATCGATTAATTAGTATACCTACTAGAGATATCGATTAATTAGAACATGTCAACTAGAGATATCGATTGATTCGAATATCTACTAGAGATATCGATTAATTAGAACATGTCAACTAGAGATATCGATTGATTAGAATATCTACTAGAGATATCGATTAATTAGAATATCGACTAGAGATATCGATTAATTAGTATACCTACTACATATATCGATTAATTAGAGTATCGACTAGAGATTTCGATTAATTAGTATACCTACTTGAGATATCTATTAATTAGTATACCTACTAGAGATATCGATTGATTAGAATATCTACTAGAGATATCGATTAATTAGTAAACCTACTAGAGATATTTATTAATTAGTATACCTAATAGAGATATCGAATAATTAGTATACCTACTAGAGATATCGATTGATTCGAATATCTACTAGAGATATCGATTAATTAGAACATGTCGACTAGAGATATCGATTAATTAGAATATCGACTGGAGAAATCGATGATATTAGAATATCTACTACTGATATCGATTAATTAGAATATCTACTAGAGCTATCGATTTATTAGTATACCTACTAGAGATATCGATTAATTACAATATCTACTAGTGATATCGATTATTTGGTATACCTACTAGAGATATAGATTAATTTGTATACCTACTGGAGATATCGATTAATTGGAATATTGACTAGAGATATCGATTAATTAGTATACCTACAGGAGATATCGATTAATTAGTATACGTACTAGAGATATCGATTAATTAGTATACCAACTAGGGATATCGATTAATTAGAATACTTACTAGGGATATTGATTAATTGGAATATCTACTAGAGATATCGATTAATTAGTATACCTACTAAAGATATCGATTAATTAGAATACCTACTAGAGATATCGATTAATTAGTATACCTACTAGAGATATCGATTAATTAGAGTATCTACTAGAGATATCGATTAATTAGTATACCTACTAGGGATATCGATGAATTAGAATACCTACTAGATATATCGATTAATTAGTATACCTACTAGAGATATCGATTAATTAGAATATCTACTAGAGATATCGATAAATTAGTATACCTAATGGAGATATCGATTTATTAGTATACCTACTAGAGATATCGATTAATTAGAATATCGACTGGAGAAATCGATGATAATAGAATATCTACTAGTGATATCGATTAATTAGAGTATCGACTAGAGATATAGATTAATTAGTATATCTACTGGAGATATCTATTAATTAGTATACCTACTAGGGATATCGATGAATTAGAATACCTACTAGATATATCGATTAATTAGTATACCTACTAGAGATATCGATTAATTAGAATATCTACTAGAGATATCGATAAATTAGTATACCTAATGGAGATATCGATTAATTAGTATACCTACTAGAGATATCGATTAATTAGAATATCGACTGGAGAAATCGATGATAATAGAATATCTACTAGTGATATCGATTAATTAGAACATCTACTAGAGCTATCGATTAATTAGTATACCGACTAAAGATATCGATTAATTAGAATACCTACTAAAGATATCGATGAATTAGAATACCTACTAGAGATATCGATTAATTAGTATACCTACTAGAGATATCGATTAATTAGAGTATCGACTAGAGATATCGATAAATTAGTATACCTAATGGAGATATCGATTAATTAGTATACCTACTAGAGATATCGATTAATTAGAATATCGACTGGAGTAATCGATGATAATAGAATATCTACTAGTGATATCGATTAATTAGAATATCTACTAGAGCTATCGATTTATTAGTATACCTACTACAGATATCGATTAATTACAATACCTACTAGTGATATCGATTATTTAGTATACCTATTAGAGATATAGATTAATTTGTATACCTACTGGAGATATCGATTAATTGGAATATTGACTAGAGATATCGATTAATTAGTATACCTACAGGAGATATCGATCAATTAGTATACGTACTAGAGATATCGATTAATTAGTATACGTACTAGAGATATCGATTAATTAGTATACCTACTAGGGATATCGATTAATTAGAATACCTACTAGGGATATTGATTAATTGGAATATCTACTAGAGATATCGATTAATTAGTATACCTACTAAAGATATCGATGAATTAGAATACCTACTAGAGATATCGATTAATTAGTATACCTACTAGAGATATCGATTAATTAGAGTATCGACTAGAGATATCGATAAATTAGTATACCTAATGGAGATATCGATTAATTAGTATACCTACTAGAGATATCGATTAAATAGTATACCTACTAGAGATATCGATTAATTAGAGTATCGACTAGAGATATCGATTAATTAGTATACCTACTAGAGATAGATATAGATTAATTTGAATATCGACTAGAGATATCGATTAATTAGTATACCTAATGGAGATATCGATTAATTAGTATACGTACTAGTGATATCGATTGATTAGTATATCTACTAGAGATATCGATTAATTAGAACATGTCGACTAGAGATATCGATTGATTAGAATATGTACTAGAGATATTGATTAATTAGAATATCGACTAGAGATATCGATTAATTAGTATACCCACTGGAGATATCGATTAATTAGTATACCTACTAGAGATATCGCTTAATTAGAATATCGACTGGAGAAATCGATGATATTAGAATATCTACTAGTGATATCGATTAATTAGAATATCTACTAGAGCTATCGATTTATTAGTATACCTACTACAGATATCGATTAATTACAATACCTACTAGTGATATCGATTATTTAGTATACCTATTAGAGATATAGATTAATTTGTATACCTACTGGAGATATCGATTAATTGGAATATTGACTAGAGATATCGATTAATTAGTATACCTACAGGAGATATCGATCAATTAGTATACGTACTAGAGATATCGATTAATTAGTATACGTACTAGAGATATCGATTAATTAGTATACCTACTAGGGATATCGATTAATTAGAATACCTACTAGGGATATTGATTAATTGGAATATCTACTAGAGATATCGATTAATTAGTATACCTACTAAAGATATCGATGAATTAGAATACCTACTAGAGATATCGATTAATTAGTATACCTACTAGAGATATCGATTAATTAGAGTATCGACTAGAGATATCGATAAATTAGTATACCTAATGGAGATATCGATTAATTAGTATACCTACTAGAGATATCGATTAATTAGAATATCGACTGGAGTAATCGATGATAATAGAATATTTACTAGTGATATCGATTAATTAGAACATCTACTAGAGATATCGATTAATTAGTATACCGACTAAAGATATCGATTAATTAGAATACCTACTAGAGATATCGATTAAATAGTATTCCTAATAGAGATATCGATTAATTAGAATATCGACTGGAGAAATCGATGATAATAGAATATCTACTAGTGATATCGATTAATTAGAACATCTACTAGAGATATCGATTAATTAGTATACCTAATGGAGATATCGATTAATTAGTATACGTACTAGAGATATCGATTGATTAGTATATCTACTAGAGATATCGATTAATTAGAACATGTCGACTAGAGATATCGATTGATTAGAATATGTACTAGAGATATTGATTAATTAGAATATCGACTAGAGATATCGATTAATTAGTATACCCACTGGAGATATCGATTAATTAGTATACCTACTAGAGATATCGATTAATTAGAATATCGACTGGAGAAATCGATGATATTAGAATATCGACTAGGGATATCGATTAATTAGAGTATCGACTAGAGATATAGATTAATTAGTATACCTACTAGAGATATCGATTAATTAGTATACCTACTAGTGATATCGATTAATTAGAATATCTACTAGAGCTATCGATTTATTAGTATACCTACTAGAGATATCGATTAATTACAATACCTACTAGTGATATCGATTATTTAGTATACCTGTTAGAGATATAGATTAATTTGTATACCTACTAAAGATATCGATGAATTAGAATACCTACTAGAGATATCGATTAATTAGTATACCTACTAGAGATATCGATTAATTGGAATATTGACTAGAGATATCGATTAATTAGTATACCTACAGGAGATATCGATTAATTAGTATACGTACTAGAGATATCGATTAATTAGTACACCTACTAGGGATATCGATTAATTAGAATACCTACTAGGGATATTGATTAATTGGAATATCTACTAGAGATATCGATTAATTAGTATACCTACTAAAGATATCGATTAATTAGAATACCTACTAGAGATATCGATTAATTAGTATACCTACTAGAGATATCGATTAATTAGAATATCGACTGGAGAAATCGATGATATTAGAATATCTACTAGTGATATCGATTAATTTGAATATCTACTAGAGCTATCGATTAATTAGTATACCTACTAAAGATATCGATTAATTAGAATACCTACTAGAGATATCGATTAATTAGTATACCTACTAGAGATATCGATTAATTAGAGTATCGACTAGAGATATCGATTAATTAGTATACCTTCTAGAGATAGATATAGATTAATTTGAATATCGACTAGAGATATCGATTAATTAGTATACCTAATGGAGATATCGATTAATTAGTATACGTACTAGAGATATCGATTGATTAGAATATCTACTAGAGATATCGATTAATTAGAACATCGACTGGAGATATCGATGAATTAGAATATGTACTAGTGATATCGATTAATTAGAATATCTACTACAGATTAGAATATCGACTAGAGATATCGATTAATTAGTATACCTACTAGAGATATCGATTAATTAGAACATGTCAACTAGAGATATCGATTGATTCGAATATCTACTAGAGATATCGATTAATTAGAACATGTCAACTAGAGATATCGATTGATTAGAATATCTACTAGAGATATCGATTAATTAGAATATCGACTAGAGATATCGATTAATTAGTATACCTACTACATATATCGATTAATTAGAGTATCGACTAGAGATTTCGATTAATTAGTATACCTACTTGAGATATCTATTAATTAGTATACCTACTAGAGATATCGATTGATTAGAATATCTACTAGAGATATCGATTAATTAGTAAACCTACTAGAGATATTTATTAATTAGTATACCTAATAGAGATATCGAATAATTAGTATACCTACTAGAGATATCGATTGATTCGAATATCTACTAGAGATATCGATTAATTAGAACATGTCGACTAGAGATATCGATTAATTAGAATATCGACTGGAGAAATCGATGATATTAGAATATCTACTACTGATATCGATTAATTAGAATATCTACTAGAGCTATCGATTTATTAGTATACCTACTAGAGATATCGATTAATTACAATATCTACTAGTGATATCGATTATTTGGTATACCTACTAGAGATATAGATTAATTTGTATACCTACTGGAGATATCGATTAATTGGAATATTGACTAGAGATATCGATTAATTAGTATACCTACAGGAGATATCGATTAATTAGTATACGTACTAGAGATATCGATTAATTAGTATACCAACTAGGGATATCGATTAATTAGAATACTTACTAGGGATATTGATTAATTGGAATATCTACTAGAGATATCGATTAATTAGTATACCTACTAAAGATATCGATTAATTAGAATACCTACTAGAGATATCGATTAATTAGTATACCTACTAGAGATATCGATTAATTAGAGTATCTACTAGAGATATCGATTAATTAGTATACCTACTAGGGATATCGATGAATTAGAATACCTACTAGATATATCGATTAATTAGTATACCTACTAGAGATATCGATTAATTAGAATATCTACTAGAGATATCGATAAATTAGTATACCTAATGGAGATATCGATTTATTAGTATACCTACTAGAGATATCGATTAATTAGAATATCGACTGGAGAAATCGATGATAATAGAATATCTACTAGTGATATCGATTAATTAGAGTATCGACTAGAGATATAGATTAATTAGTATATCTACTGGAGATATCTATTAATTAGTATACCTACTAGGGATATCGATGAATTAGAATACCTACTAGATATATCGATTAATTAGTATACCTACTAGAGATATCGATTAATTAGAATATCTACTAGAGATATCGATAAATTAGTATACCTAATGGAGATATCGATTAATTAGTATACCTACTAGAGATATCGATTAATTAGAATATCGACTGGAGAAATCGATGATAATAGAATATCTACTAGTGATATCGATTAATTAGAACATCTACTAGAGCTATCGATTAATTAGTATACCGACTAAAGATATCGATTAATTAGAATACCTACTAAAGATATCGATGAATTAGAATACCTACTAGAGATATCGATTAATTAGTATACCTACTAGAGATATCGATTAATTAGAGTATCGACTAGAGATATCGATAAATTAGTATACCTAATGGAGATATCGATTAATTAGTATACCTACTAGAGATATCGATTAATTAGAATATCGACTGGAGTAATCGATGATAATAGAATATCTACTAGTGATATCGATTAATTAGAATATCTACTAGAGCTATCGATTTATTAGTATACCTACTACAGATATCGATTAATTACAATACCTACTAGTGATATCGATTATTTAGTATACCTATTAGAGATATAGATTAATTTGTATACCTACTGGAGATATCGATTAATTGGAATATTGACTAGAGATATCGATTAATTAGTATACCTACAGGAGATATCGATCAATTAGTATACGTACTAGAGATATCGATTAATTAGTATACGTACTAGAGATATCGATTAATTAGTATACCTACTAGGGATATCGATTAATTAGAATACCTACTAGGGATATTGATTAATTGGAATATCTACTAGAGATATCGATTAATTAGTATACCTACTAAAGATATCGATGAATTAGAATACCTACTAGAGATATCGATTAATTAGTATACCTACTAGAGATATCGATTAATTAGAGTATCGACTAGAGATATCGATAAATTAGTATACCTAATGGAGATATCGATTAATTAGTATACCTACTAGAGATATCGATTAATTAGAATATCGACTGGAGTAATCGATGATAATAGAATATCTACTAGTGATATCGATTAATTAGAATATCTACTAGAGCTATCGATTTATTAGTATACCTACTACAGATATCGATTAATTACAATACCTACTAGTGATATCGATTATTTAGTATACCTATTAGAGATATAGATTAATTTGTATACCTACTGGAGATATCGATTAATTGGAATATTGACTAGAGATATCGATTAATTAGTATACCTACAGGAGATATCGATCAATTAGTATACGTACTAGAGATATCGATTAATTAGTATACGTACTAGAGATATCGATTAATTAGTATACCTACTAGGGATATCGATTAATTAGAATACCTACTAGGGATATTGATTAATTGGAATATCTACTAGAGATATCGATTAATTAGTATACCTACTAAAGATATCGATGAATTAGAATACCTACTAGAGATATCGATTAATTAGTATACCTACTAGAGATATCGATTAATTAGAGTATCGACTAGAGATATCGATAAATTAGTATACCTAATGGAGATATCGATTAATTAGTATACCTACTAGAGATATCGATTAAATAGTATACCTACTAGAGATATCGATTAATTAGAGTATCGACTAGAGATATCGATTAATTAGTATACCTACTAGAGATAGATATAGATTAATTTGAATATCGACTAGAGATATCGATTAATTAGTATACCTAATGGAGATATCGATTAATTAGTATACGTACTAGAGATATCGATTGATTAGTATATCTACTAGAGATATCGATTAATTAGAACATGTCGACTAGAGATATCGATTGATTAGAATATGTACTAGAGATATTGATTAATTAGAATATCGACTAGAGATATCGATTAATTAGTATACCCACTGGAGATATCGATTAATTAGTATACCTACTAGAGATATCGCTTAATTAGAATATCGACTGGAGAAATCGATGATATTAGAATATCTACTAGTGATATCGATTAATTAGAATATCTACTAGAGCTATCGATTTATTAGTATACCTACTACAGATATCGATTAATTACAATACCTACTAGTGATATCGATTATTTAGTATACCTATTAGAGATATAGATTAATTTGTATACCTACTGGAGATATCGATTAATTGGAATATTGACTAGAGATATCGATTAATTAGTATACCTACAGGAGATATCGATCAATTAGTATACGTACTAGAGATATCGATTAATTAGTATACGTACTAGAGATATCGATTAATTAGTATACCTACTAGGGATATCGATTAATTAGAATACCTACTAGGGATATTGATTAATTGGAATATCTACTAGAGATATCGATTAATTAGTATACCTACTAAAGATATCGATGAATTAGAATACCTACTAGAGATATCGATTAATTAGTATACCTACTAGAGATATCGATTAATTAGAGTATCGACTAGAGATATCGATAAATTAGTATACCTAATGGAGATATCGATTAATTAGTATACCTACTAGAGATATCGATTAATTAGAATATCGACTGGAGTAATCGATGATAATAGAATATTTACTAGTGATATCGATTAATTAGAACATCTACTAGAGATATCGATTAATTAGTATACCGACTAAAGATATCGATTAATTAGAATACCTACTAGAGATATCGATTAAATAGTATTCCTAATAGAGATATCGATTAATTAGAATATCGACTGGAGAAATCGATGATAATAGAATATCTACTAGTGATATCGATTAATTAGAACATCTACTAGAGATATCGATTAATTAGTATACCTAATGGAGATATCGATTAATTAGTATACGTACTAGAGATATCGATTGATTAGTATATCTACTAGAGATATCGATTAATTAGAACATGTCGACTAGAGATATCGATTGATTAGAATATGTACTAGAGATATTGATTAATTAGAATATCGACTAGAGATATCGATTAATTAGTATACCCACTGGAGATATCGATTAATTAGTATACCTACTAGAGATATCGATTAATTAGAATATCGACTGGAGAAATCGATGATATTAGAATATCGACTAGGGATATCGATTAATTAGAGTATCGACTAGAGATATAGATTAATTAGTATACCTACTAGAGATATCGATTAATTAGTATACCTACTAGTGATATCGATTAATTAGAATATCTACTAGAGCTATCGATTTATTAGTATACCTACTAGAGATATCGATTAATTACAATACCTACTAGTGATATCGATTATTTAGTATACCTGTTAGAGATATAGATTAATTTGTATACCTACTAAAGATATCGATGAATTAGAATACCTACTAGAGATATCGATTAATTAGTATACCTACTAGAGATATCGATTAATTGGAATATTGACTAGAGATATCGATTAATTAGTATACCTACAGGAGATATCGATTAATTAGTATACGTACTAGAGATATCGATTAATTAGTACACCTACTAGGGATATCGATTAATTAGAATACCTACTAGGGATATTGATTAATTGGAATATCTACTAGAGATATCGATTAATTAGTATACCTACTAAAGATATCGATTAATTAGAATACCTACTAGAGATATCGATTAATTAGTATACCTACTAGAGATATCGATTAATTAGAATATCGACTGGAGAAATCGATGATATTAGAATATCTACTAGTGATATCGATTAATTTGAATATCTACTAGAGCTATCGATTAATTAGTATACCTACTAAAGATATCGATTAATTAGAATACCTACTAGAGATATCGATTAATTAGTATACCTACTAGAGATATCGATTAATTAGAGTATCGACTAGAGATATCGATTAATTAGTATACCTTCTAGAGATAGATATAGATTAATTTGAATATCGACTAGAGATATCGATTAATTAGTATACCTAATGGAGATATCGATTAATTAGTATACGTACTAGAGATATCGATTGATTAGAATATCTACTAGAGATATCGATTAATTAGAACATCGACTGGAGATATCGATGAATTAGAATATGTACTAGTGATATCGATTAATTAGAATATCTACTACAGATTAGAATATCGACTAGAGATATCGATTAATTAGTATACCTACTAGAGATATCGATTAATTAGAACATGTCAACTAGAGATATCGATTGATTCGAATATCTACTAGAGATATCGATTAATTAGAACATGTCAACTAGAGATATCGATTGATTAGAATATCTACTAGAGATATCGATTAATTAGAATATCGACTAGAGATATCGATTAATTAGTATACCTACTACATATATCGATTAATTAGAGTATCGACTAGAGATTTCGATTAATTAGTATACCTACTTGAGATATCTATTAATTAGTATACCTACTAGAGATATCGATTGATTAGAATATCTACTAGAGATATCGATTAATTAGTAAACCTACTAGAGATATTTATTAATTAGTATACCTAATAGAGATATCGAATAATTAGTATACCTACTAGAGATATCGATTGATTCGAATATCTACTAGAGATATCGATTAATTAGAACATGTCGACTAGAGATATCGATTAATTAGAATATCGACTGGAGAAATCGATGATATTAGAATATCTACTACTGATATCGATTAATTAGAATATCTACTAGAGCTATCGATTTATTAGTATACCTACTAGAGATATCGATTAATTACAATATCTACTAGTGATATCGATTATTTGGTATACCTACTAGAGATATAGATTAATTTGTATACCTACTGGAGATATCGATTAATTGGAATATTGACTAGAGATATCGATTAATTAGTATACCTACAGGAGATATCGATTAATTAGTATACGTACTAGAGATATCGATTAATTAGTATACCAACTAGGGATATCGATTAATTAGAATACTTACTAGGGATATTGATTAATTGGAATATCTACTAGAGATATCGATTAATTAGTATACCTACTAAAGATATCGATTAATTAGAATACCTACTAGAGATATCGATTAATTAGTATACCTACTAGAGATATCGATTAATTAGAGTATCTACTAGAGATATCGATTAATTAGTATACCTACTAGGGATATCGATGAATTAGAATACCTACTAGATATATCGATTAATTAGTATACCTACTAGAGATATCGATTAATTAGAATATCTACTAGAGATATCGATAAATTAGTATACCTAATGGAGATATCGATTTATTAGTATACCTACTAGAGATATCGATTAATTAGAATATCGACTGGAGAAATCGATGATAATAGAATATCTACTAGTGATATCGATTAATTAGAGTATCGACTAGAGATATAGATTAATTAGTATATCTACTGGAGATATCTATTAATTAGTATACCTACTAGGGATATCGATGAATTAGAATACCTACTAGATATATCGATTAATTAGTATACCTACTAGAGATATCGATTAATTAGAATATCTACTAGAGATATCGATAAATTAGTATACCTAATGGAGATATCGATTAATTAGTATACCTACTAGAGATATCGATTAATTAGAATATCGACTGGAGAAATCGATGATAATAGAATATCTACTAGTGATATCGATTAATTAGAACATCTACTAGAGCTATCGATTAATTAGTATACCGACTAAAGATATCGATTAATTAGAATACCTACTAAAGATATCGATGAATTAGAATACCTACTAGAGATATCGATTAATTAGTATACCTACTAGAGATATCGATTAATTAGAGTATCGACTAGAGATATCGATAAATTAGTATACCTAATGGAGATATCGATTAATTAGTATACCTACTAGAGATATCGATTAATTAGAATATCGACTGGAGTAATCGATGATAATAGAATATCTACTAGTGATATCGATTAATTAGAATATCTACTAGAGCTATCGATTTATTAGTATACCTACTACAGATATCGATTAATTACAATACCTACTAGTGATATCGATTATTTAGTATACCTATTAGAGATATAGATTAATTTGTATACCTACTGGAGATATCGATTAATTGGAATATTGACTAGAGATATCGATTAATTAGTATACCTACAGGAGATATCGATCAATTAGTATACGTACTAGAGATATCGATTAATTAGTATACGTACTAGAGATATCGATTAATTAGTATACCTACTAGGGATATCGATTAATTAGAATACCTACTAGGGATATTGATTAATTGGAATATCTACTAGAGATATCGATTAATTAGTATACCTACTAAAGATATCGATGAATTAGAATACCTACTAGAGATATCGATTAATTAGTATACCTACTAGAGATATCGATTAATTAGAGTATCGACTAGAGATATCGATAAATTAGTATACCTAATGGAGATATCGATTAATTAGTATACCTACTAGAGATATCGATTAAATAGTATACCTACTAGAGATATCGATTAATTAGAGTATCGACTAGAGATATCGATTAATTAGTATACCTACTAGAGATAGATATAGATTAATTTGAATATCGACTAGAGATATCGATTAATTAGTATACCTAATGGAGATATCGATTAATTAGTATACGTACTAGAGATATCGATTGATTAGTATATCTACTAGAGATATCGATTAATTAGAACATGTCGACTAGAGATATCGATTGATTAGAATATGTACTAGAGATATTGATTAATTAGAATATCGACTAGAGATATCGATTAATTAGTATACCCACTGGAGATATCGATTAATTAGTATACCTACTAGAGATATCGCTTAATTAGAATATCGACTGGAGAAATCGATGATATTAGAATATCTACTAGTGATATCGATTAATTAGAATATCTACTAGAGCTATCGATTTATTAGTATACCTACTACAGATATCGATTAATTACAATACCTACTAGTGATATCGATTATTTAGTATACCTATTAGAGATATAGATTAATTTGTATACCTACTGGAGATATCGATTAATTGGAATATTGACTAGAGATATCGATTAATTAGTATACCTACAGGAGATATCGATCAATTAGTATACGTACTAGAGATATCGATTAATTAGTATACGTACTAGAGATATCGATTAATTAGTATACCTACTAGGGATATCGATTAATTAGAATACCTACTAGGGATATTGATTAATTGGAATATCTACTAGAGATATCGATTAATTAGTATACCTACTAAAGATATCGATGAATTAGAATACCTACTAGAGATATCGATTAATTAGTATACCTACTAGAGATATCGATTAATTAGAGTATCGACTAGAGATATCGATAAATTAGTATACCTAATGGAGATATCGATTAATTAGTATACCTACTAGAGATATCGATTAATTAGAATATCGACTGGAGTAATCGATGATAATAGAATATTTACTAGTGATATCGATTAATTAGAACATCTACTAGAGATATCGATTAATTAGTATACCGACTAAAGATATCGATTAATTAGAATACCTACTAGAGATATCGATTAAATAGTATTCCTAATAGAGATATCGATTAATTAGAATATCGACTGGAGAAATCGATGATAATAGAATATCTACTAGTGATATCGATTAATTAGAACATCTACTAGAGATATCGATTAATTAGTATACCTAATGGAGATATCGATTAATTAGTATACGTACTAGAGATATCGATTGATTAGTATATCTACTAGAGATATCGATTAATTAGAACATGTCGACTAGAGATATCGATTGATTAGAATATGTACTAGAGATATTGATTAATTAGAATATCGACTAGAGATATCGATTAATTAGTATACCCACTGGAGATATTGATTAATTAGTATACCTACTAGAGATATCGATTAATTAGAATATCGACTGGAGAAATCGATGATATTAGAATATCGACTAGGGATATCGATTAATTAGAGTATCGACTAGAGATATAGATTAATTAGTATACCTACTAGAGATATCGATTAATTAGTATACCTACTAGTGATATCGATTAATTAGAATATCTACTAGAGCTATCGATTTATTAGTATACCTACTAGAGATATCGATTAATTACAATACCTACTAGTGATATCGATTATTTAGTATACCTATTAGAGATATAGATTAATTTGTATACCTACTGGAGATATCGATTAATTGGAATATTGACTAGAGATATCGATTAATTAGTATACCTACAGGAGATATCGATTAATTAGTATACGTACTAGAGATATCGATTAATTAGTACACCTACTAGGGATATCGATTAATTAGAATACCTACTAGGGATATTGATTAATTGGAATATCTACTAGAGATATCGATTAATTAGTATACCTACTAAAGATATCGATTAATTAGAATACCTACTAGAGATATCGATTAATTAGTATACCTACTAGAGATATCGATTAATTAGAATATCGACTGGAGAAATCGATGATATTAGAATATCTACTAGTGATATCGATTAATTTGAATATCTACTAGAGCTATCGATTAATTAGTATACCTACTAAAGATATCGATTAATTAGAATACCTACTAGAGATATCGATTAATTAGTATACCTACTAGAGATATCGATTAATTAGAGTATCGACTAGAGATATCGATTAATTAGTATACCTTCTAGAGATAGATATAGATTAATTTGAATATCGACTAGAGATATCGATTAATTAGTATACCTAATGGAGATATCGATTAATTAGTATACGTACTAGAGATATCGATTGATTAGAATATCTACTAGAGATATCGATTAATTAGAACATCGACTGGAGATATCGATGAATTAGAATATGTACTAGTGATATCGATTAATTAGAATATCTACTACAGATTAGAATATCGACTAGAGATATCGATTAATTAGTATACCTACTAGAGATATCGATTAATTAGAACATGTCAACTAGAGATATCGATTGATTCGAATATCTACTAGAGATATCGATTAATTAGAACATGTCAACTAGAGATATCGATTGATTAGAATATCTACTAGAGATATCGATTAATTAGAATATCGACTAGAGATATCGATTAATTAGTATACCTACTACATATATCGATTAATTAGAGTATCGACTAGAGATTTCGATTAATTAGTATACCTACTTGAGATATCTATTAATTAGTATACCTACTAGAGATATCGATTGATTAGAATATCTACTAGAGATATCGATTAATTAGTAAACCTACTAGAGATATTTATTAATTAGTATACCTAATAGAGATATCGAATAATTAGTATACCTACTAGAGATATCGATTGATTCGAATATCTACTAGAGATATCGATTAATTAGAACATGTCGACTAGAGATATCGATTAATTAGAATATCGACTGGAGAAATCGATGATATTAGAATATCTACTACTGATATCGATTAATTAGAATATCTACTAGAGCTATCGATTAATTAGTATACCTATTAGAGATATCGATTAATTACAATACCTACTAGAGATATCGATTATTCAGTATACCTACTAGAGATATCGATTAATTAGAGTATCGACTAGAGATATCGATTAATTAGTATACCTACTAGAGATATCGATTAATTAGAATATCGACTGGAGAAATCGATGATAATAGAATATCTACTAGTGATATCGATTAATTAGAACATCTACTAGAGATATCGATTAATTAGTATACCTAATGGAGATATCGATTAATTAGTATACGTACTAGAGATATCGATTAATTAGAATATCGACTGGAGAAATCGATGATAATAGAATATCTACTAGTGATATCGATTAATTAGAACATCTACTAGAGCTATCGATTAATTAGTATACCGACTAAAGATATCGATTAATTAGAATACCTACTAGAGATATCGATTAAATAGTATACCTACTAGAGATATCGATTATTTAGAGTATCGACTAGAGATATCGATTAATTAGTATACCTACTAGAGATAGATATAGATTAATTTGAATATCGACTAGAGATATCGATTAATTAGTATACCTAATGGAGATATCGATTAATTAGTATACGTACTAGAGATATCGATTGATTAATATATCTACTAGAGATATCGATTAATTAGAACATGTCGACTAGAGATATCGATTGATTAGAACATGTACTAGAGATATCGATTAATTAGAATATCGACTAGAGATATCGATTAATTAGTATACCCACTGGAGATATCGATTAATTAGTATACCTACTAGAGATATCGATTAATTAGAATATCGACTGGAGAAATCGATGAAATTAGAATATCTACTAGTGATATCGATTAATTAGAATATCTACTAGAGCTATCGATTTATTAGTATACCTACTAGAGATATCGATTAATTACAATATCTACTAGTGATATCGATTATTTGGTATACCTACTAGAGATATAGATTAATTTGTATACCTACTGGAGATATCGATTAATTTGAATATTGACTAGAGATATCGATTAATTAGTATACCTACAGGAGATATCGATTAATTAGTATATGTACTAGAGATATCGATTAATTAGTATACCAACTAGGGATATCGATTAATTAGAATACTTACTAGGGATATTGATTAATTGGAATATCTACTAGAGATATCGATTAATTAGTATACCTACTAAAGATATCGATTAATTAGAATACCTACTAGAGATATCGATTAATTAGTATACCTACTAGAGATATCGATTAATTAGAGTATCTACTAGAGATATCGATTAATTAGTATACCTACTAGAGATATCGATTAATTAGTATACCTACTAGAGATATCGATTGATTCGAATATCTACTAGAGATATCGATTAATTAGTATACCTACTAGAGATATCGATTAATTAGTATACCTACTGGAGATATCTATTAATTAGTATACCTACTAGGGATATCGATGAATTAGAATACCTACTAGATATATCGATTAATTAGTATACCTACTAGAGATATCGATTAATTAGAATATCTACTAGAGATATCGATAAATTAGTATACCTAATGGAGATATCGATTTATTAGTATACCTACTAGAGATATCGATTAATTAGAATATCGACTGGAGAAATCGATGATAATAGAATATCTACTAGTGATATCGATTAATTAGAGTATCGACTAGAGATATAGATTAATTAGTATATCTACTGGAGATATCTATTAATTAGTATACCTACTAGGGATATCGATGAATTAGAATACCTACTAGATATATCGATTAATTAGTATACCTACTAGAGATATCGATTAATTAGAATATCTACTAGAGATATCGATAAATTAGTATACCTAATGGAGATATCGATTAATTAGTATACCTACTAGAGATATCGATTAATTAGAATATCGACTGGAGAAATCGATGATAATAGAATATCTACTAGTGATATCGATTAATTAGAACATCTACTAGAGCTATCGATTAATTAGTATACCGACTAAAGATATCGATTAATTAGAATACCTATTAGAGATATCGATTAAATAGTATACCTACTAGAGATATCGATTAATTAGAGTATCGACTAGAGATATCGATTAATTAGTATACCTACTAGAGATAGATATAGATTAATTTGAATATCGACTAGAGATATCGATTAATTAGTATACCTAATGGAGATATCGATTAATTAGTATACGTACTAGAGATATCGATTGATTAGTATATCTACTAGAGATATCGATTAATTAGAACATGTCGACTAGAGATATCGATTGATTAGAATATGTACTAGAGATATTGATTAATTAGAATATCGACTAGAGATATCGATTAATTAGTATACCCACTGGAGATATCGATTAATTAGTATACCTACTAGAGATATCGCTTAATTAGAATATCGACTGGAGAAATCGATGATATTAGAATATCTACTAGTGATATCGATTAATTAGAATATCTACTAGAGCTATCGATTTATTAGTATACCTACTACAGATATCGATTAATTACAATACCTACTAGTGATATCGATTATTTAGTATACCTATTAGAGATATAGATTAATTTGTATACCTACTGGAGATATCGATTAATTGGAATATTGACTAGAGATATCGATTAATTAGTATACCTACAGGAGATATCGATCAATTAGTATACGTACTAGAGATATCGATTAATTAGTATACGTACTAGAGATATCGATTAATTAGTATACCTACTAGGGATATCGATTAATTAGAATACCTACTAGGGATATTGATTAATTGGAATATCTACTAAAGATATCGATTAATTAGTATACCTACTAAAGATATCGATGAATTAGAATACCTACTAGAGATATCGATTAATTAGTATACCTACTAGAGATATCGATTAATTAGAGTATCGACTAGAGATATCGATAAATTAGTATACCTAATGGAGATATCGATTAATTAGAATACCTACTAGAGATATCGATTAATTAGAATATCGACTGGAGAAATCGATGATATTAGAATATCGACTAGGGATATCGATTAATTAGAACATCTACTAGAGATATCGATTAATTAGTATACCCACTGGAGATATCGATTAATTAGTATACCTACTAGAGATATCGATTAATTAGAATATCGACTAGAGATATCGATTAATTAGTATACCCACTGGAGATATCGATTAATTAGTATACCTACTAGTGATATCGATTATTTAGTATACCTATTAGAGATATAGATTAATTTGTATACCTACTGGAGATATCGATTAATTGGAATATTGACTAGAGATATCGATTAATTAGTATACCTACAGGAGATATCGATTAATTAGTATACGTACTAGAGATATCGATTAATTAGTACACCTACTAGGGATATCGATTAATTAGAATACCTACTAGGGATATTGATTAATTGGAATATCTACTAGAGATATCGATTATTTAGTATACCTATTAGAGATATAGATTAATTTGTATACCTACTGGAGATATCGATTAATTGGAATATTGACTAGAGATATCGATTAATTAGTATACCTACAGGAGATATCGATTAATTAGTATACGTACTAGAGATATCGATTGATTAGTATATCTACTAGAGATATCGATTAATTAGAACATGTCGACTAGAGATATCGATTGATTAGAATATGTACTAGAGATATTGATTAATTAGAATATCGACTAGAGATATCGATTAATTAGTATACCCACTGGAGATATCGATTAATTAGTATACCTACTAGAGATATCGATTAATTAGAATATCGACTGGAGAAATCGATGATATTAGAATATCGACTAGGGATATCGATTAATTAGAGTATCGACTAGAGATATAGATTAATTAGTATACCTACTAGAGATATCGATTAATTAGTATACCTACTAGTGATATCGATTAATTAGAATATCTACTAGAGCTATCGATTTATTAGTATACCTACTAGAGATATCGATTAATTACAATACCTACTAGTGATATCGATTATTTAGTATACCTATTAGAGATATAGATTAATTTGTATACCTACTGGAGATATCGATTAATTGGAATATTGACTAGAGATATCGATTAATTAGTATACCTACAGGAGATATCGATTAATTAGTATACGTACTAGAGATATCGATTAATTAGTACACCTACTAGGGATATCGATTAATTAGAATACCTACTAGGGATATTGATTAATTGGAATATCTACTAGAGATATCGATTAATTAGTATACCTACTAAAGATATCGATTAATTAGAATACCTACTAGAGATATCGATTAATTAGTATACCTACTAGAGATATCGATTAATTAGAATATCGACTGGAGAAATCGATGATATTAGAATATCTACTAGTGATATCGATTAATTTGAATGTCTACTAGAGCTATCGATTAATTAGTATACCTACTAAAGATATCGATTAATTAGAATACCTACTAGAGATATCGATTAATTAGTATACCTACTAGAGATATCGATTAATTAGAGTATCGACTAGAGATATCGATTAATTAGTATACCTTCTAGAGATAGATATAGATTAATTTGAATATCGACTAGAGATATCGATTAATTAGTATACCTAATGGAGATATCGATTAATTAGTATACGTACTAGAGATATCGATTGATTAGAATATCTACTAGAGATATCGATTAATTAGAACATCGACTGGAGATATCGATGAATTAGAATATGTACTAGTGATATCGATTAATTAGAATATCTACTACAGATTAGAATATCGACTAGAGATATCGATTAATTAGTATACCTACTAGAGATATCGATTAATTAGAACATGTCAACTAGAGATATCGATTGATTCGAATATCTACTAGAGATATCGATTAATTAGAACATGTCAACTAGAGATATCGATTGATTAGAATATCTACTAGAGATATCGATTAATTAGAATATCGACTAGAGATATCGATTAATTAGTATACCTACTACATATATCGATTAATTAGAGTATCGACTAGAGATTTCGATTAATTAGTATACCTACTTGAGATATTTATTAATTAGTATACCTACTAGAGATATCGATTGATTAGAATATCTACTAGAGATATCGATTAATTAGTAAACCTACTAGAGATATTTATTAATTAGTATACCTAATAGAGATATCGAATAATTAGTATACCTACTAGAGATATCGATTGATTCGAATATCTACTAGAGATATTGATTAATTAGAACATGTCGACTAGAGATATCGATTAATTAGAATATCGACTGGAGAAATCGATGATATTAGAATATCTACTACTGATATCGATTAATTAGAATATCTACTAGAGCTATCGATTAATTAGTATACCTATTAAAGATATCGATTAATTACAATACCTACTAGAGATATCGATTATTCAGTATACCTACTAGAGATATCGATTAATTAGAGTATCGACTAGAGATATCGATTAATTAGTATACCTACTAGAGATATCGATTAATTAGAATATCGACTGGAGAAATCGATGATAATAGAATATCTACTAGTGATATCGATTAATTAGAACATCTACTAGAGATATCGATTAATTAGTATACCTAATGGAGATATCGATTAATTAGTATACGTACTAGAGATATCGATTAATTAGAATATCGACTGGAGAAATCGATGATAATAGAATATCTACTAGTGATATCGATTAATTAGAACATCTACTAGAGCTATCGATTAATTAGTATACCGACTAAAGATATCGATTAATTAGAATACCTACTAGAGATATCGATTAAATAGTATACCTACTAGAGATATCGATTATTTAGAGTATCGACTAGAGATATCGATTAATTAGTATACCTACTAGAGATAGATATAGATTAATTTGAATATCGACTAGAGATATCGATTAATTAGTATACCTAATGGAGATATCGATTAATTAGTATACGTACTAGAGATATCGATTGATTAATATATCTACTAGAGATATCGATTAATTAGAACATGTCGACTAGAGATATCGATTGATTAGAATATGTACTAGAGATATCGATTAATTAGAATATCGACTAGAGATATCGATTAATTAGTATACCCACTGGAGATATCGATTAATTAGTATACCTACTAGAGATATCGATTAATTAGAATATCGACTGGAGAAATCGATGAAATTAGAATATCTACTAGTGATATCGATTAATTAGAATATCTACTAGAGCTATCGATTTATTAGTATACCTACTAGAGATATCGATTAATTACAATATCTACTAGTGATATCGATTATTTAGTATACCTACTAGAGATATAGATTAATTTGTATACCTACTGGAGATATCGATTAATTGGAATATTGACTAGAGATATCGATTAATTAGTATACCTACAGGAGATATCGATTAATTAGTATACGTACTAGAGATATCGATTAATTAGTATACCAACTAGGGATATCGATTAATTAGAATACTTACTAGGGATATTGATTAATTGGAATATCTACTAGAGATATCGATTAATTAGTATACCTACTAAAGATATCGATTAATTAGAATACCTACTAGAGATATCGATTAATTAGTATACCTACTAGAGATATCGATTAATTAGAGTATCTACTAGAGATATCGATTAATTAGTATACCTACTAGAGATATCGATTAATTAGTATACCTACTAGAGATATCGATTGATTCGAATATCTACTAGAGATATCGATTAATTAGTATACCTACTAGAGATATCGATTAATTAGTATACCTACTGGAGATATCTATTAATTAGTATACCTACTAGGGATATCGATGAATTAGAATACCTACTAGATATATCGATTAATTAGTATACCTACTAGAGATATCGATTAATTAGAATATCTACTAGAGATATCGATAAATTAGTATACCTAATGGAGATATCGATTTATTAGTATACCTACTAGAGATATCGATTAATTAGAATATCGACTGGAGAAATCGATGATAATAGAATATCTACTAGTGATATCGATTAATTAGAGTATCGACTAGAGATATAGATTAATTAGTATACCTACTGGAGATATCTATTAATTAGTATACCTACTAGGGATATCGATGAATTAGAATACCTACTAGATATATCGATTAATTAGTATACCTACTAGAGATATCGATTAATTAGAATATCTACTAGAGATATCGATTAATTAGAATATCGACTGGAGAAATCGATGATAATAGAATATCTACTAGTGATATCGATTAATTAGAACATCTACTAGAGCTATCGATTAATTAGTATACCGACTAAAGATATCGATTAATTAGAATACCTACTAGAGATATCGATTAAATAGTATACCTACTAGAGATATCGATTAATTAGAGTATCGACTAGAGATATCGATTAATTAGTATACCTACTAGAGATAGATATAGATTAATTTGAATATCGACTAGAGATATCGATTAATTAGTATACCTAATGGAGATATCGATTAATTAGTATACGTACTAGAGATATCGATTGATTAGTATATCTACTAGAGATATCGATTAATTAGAACATGTCGACTAGAGATATCGATTGATTAGAATATGTACTAGAGATATTGATTAATTAGAATATCGACTAGAGATATCGATTAATTAGTATACCCACTGGAGATATCGATTAATTAGTATACCTACTAGAGATATCGCTTAGTTAGAATATCGACTGGAGAAATCGATGATATTAGAATATCTACTAGTGATATCGATTAATTAGAATATCTACTAGAGCTATCGATTTATTAGTATACCTACTACAGATATCGATTAATTACAATACCTACTAGTGATATCGATTATTTAGTATACCTATTAGAGATATTGATTAATTTGTATACCTACTGGAGATATCGATTAATTGGAATATTGACTAGAGATATCGATTAATTAGTATACCTACAGGAGATATCGATCAATTAGTATACGTACTAGAGATATCGATTAATTAGTATACGTGCTAGAGATATCGATTAATTAGTATACCTACTAGGGATATCGATTAATTAGAATACCTACTAGGGATATTGATTAATTGGAATATCTACTAGAGATATCGATTAATTAGTATACCTACTAAAGATATCGATGAATTAGAATACCTACTAGAGATATCGATTAATTAGTATACCTACTAGAGATATCGATTAATTAGAGTATCGACTAGAATTATCGATTAATTAGTATACCTAATAAAGATATCGATTAATTAGTATACCTACTAGAGATATCGATTAATTAGAATATCGACTGGAGTAATCGATGATAATAGAATATCTACTAGTGATATCGATTAATTAGAACATCTACTAGAGATATCGATTAATTAGTATACCGACTAAAGATATCGATTAATTAGAATACCTACTAGAGATATCGATTAAATAGTATTCCTAATAGAGATATCGATTAATTAGAATATCGACTGGAGAAATCGATGATAATAGAATATCTACTAGTGATATCGATTAATTAGAACATCTACTAGAGATATCGATTAATTAGTATACCTAATGGAGATATCGATTAATTAGTATACGTACTAGAGATATCGATTGATTAGTATATCTACTAGAGATATCGATTAATTAGAACATGTCGACTAGAGATATCGATTAATTAGAGTATCGACTAGAGATATAGATTAATTAGTATACCTACTAGAGATATCGATTAATTAGTATACCTACTAGTGATATCGATTAATTAGAATATCTACTAGAGCTATCGATTTATTAGTATACCTACTAGAGATATCGATTAATTACAATACCTACTAGTGATATCGATTATTTAGTATACCTATTAGAGATATAGATTAATTTGTATACCTACTGGAGATATCGATTAATTGGAATATTGACTAGAGATATCGATTAATTAGTATACCTACAGGAGATATCGATTAATTAGTATACGTACTAGAGATATCGATTAATTAGTACACCTACTAGGGATATCGATTAATTAGAATACCTACTAGGGATATTGATTAATTGGAATATCTACTAGAGATATCGATTAATTAGTATACCTACTAAAGATATCGATTAATTAGAATACCTACTAGAGATATCGATTAATTAGTATACCTACTAGAGATATCGATTAATTAGAATATCGACTGGAGAAATCGATGATATTAGAATATCTACTAGTGATATCGATTAATTTGAATATCTACTAGAGCTATCGATTAATTAGTATACCTACTAAAGATATCGATTAATTAGAATACCTACTAGAGATATCGATTAATTAGTATACCTACTAGAGATATCGATTAATTAGTGTATCGACTAGAGATATCGATTAATTAGTATACCTTCTAGAGATAGATATAGATTAATTTGAATATCGACTAGAGATATCGATTAATTAGTATACCTAATGGAGATATCGATTAATTAGTATACGTACCAGAGATATCGATTGATTAGAATATCTACTAGAGATATCGATTAATTAGAACATCGACTGGAGATATCGATGAATTAGAATATGTACTAGTGATATCGATTAATTAGAATATCTACTACAGATTAGAATATCGACTAGAGATATCGATTAATTAGTATACCTACTAGAGATATCGATTAATTAGAACATGTCAACTAGAGATATCGATTGATTCGAATATCTACTAGAGATATCGATTAATTAGAACATGTCAACTAGAGATATCGATTGATTAGAATATCTACTAGAGATATCGATTAATTAGAATATCGACTAGAGATATCGATTAATTAGTATACCTACTACATATATCGATTAATTAGAGTATCGACTAGAGATTTCGATTAATTAGTATACCTACTTGAGATATCTATTAATTAGTATACCTACTAGAGATATCGATTGATTAGAATATCTACTAGAGATATCGATTAATTAGTAAACCTACTAGAGATATTTATTAATTAGTATACCTAATAGAGATATCGAATAATTAGTATACCTACTAGAGATATCGATTGATTCGAATATCTACTAGAGATATCGATTAATTAGAACATGTCGACTAGAGATATCGATTAATTAGAATATCGACTGGAGAAATCGATGATATTAGAATATCTACTACTGATATCGATTAATTAGAATATCTACTAGAGCTATCGATTAATTAGTATACCTATTAGAGATATCGATTAATTACAATACCTACTAGAGATATCGATTATTCAGTATACCTACTAGAGATATCGATTAATTAGAGTATCGACTAGAGATATCGATTAATTAGTATACCTACTAGAGATATCGATTAATTACAATATCGACTGGAGAAATCGATGATAATAGAATATCTACTAGTGATATCGATTAATTAGAACATCTACTAGAGATATCGATTAATTAGTATACCTAATGGAGATATCGATTAATTAGTATACGTACTAGAGATATCGATTAATTAGAATATCGACTGGAGAAATCGATGATAATAGAATATCTACTAGTGATATCGATTAATTAGAACATCTACTAGAGCTATCGATTTATTAGTATACCGACTAAAGATATCGATTAATTAGAATACCTACTAGAGATATCGATTAAATAGTATACCTACTAGAGATATCGATTATTTAGAGTATCGACTAGAGATATCGATTAATTAGTATACCTACTAGAGATAGATATAGATTAATTTGAATATTGACTAGAGATATCGATTAATTAGTATACCTAATGGAGATATCGATTAATTAGTATACGTACTAGAGATATCGATTGATTAATATATCTACTAGAGATATCGATTAATTAGAACATGTCGACTAGAGATATCGATTGATTAGAATATGTACTAGAGATATCGATTAATTAGAATATCGACTAGAGATATCGATTAATTAGTATACCCACTGGAGATATCGATTAATTAGTATACCTACTAGAGATATCGATTAATTAGAATATCGACTGGAGAAATCGATGAAATTAGAATATCTACTAGTGATATCGATTAATTAGAATATCTACTAGAGCTATCGATTTATTAGTATACCTACTAGAGATATCGATTAATTACAATATCTACTAGTGATATCGATTATTTGGTATACCTACTAGAGATATAGATTAATTTGTATACCTACTGGAGATATCGATTAATTGGAATATTGACTAGAGATATCGACTAATTAGTATACCTACAGGAGATATCGATTAATTAGTATACGTACTAGAGATATCGATTAATTAGTATACCAACTAGGGATATCGATTAATTAGAATACTTACTAGGGATATTGATTAATTGGAATATCTACTAGAGATATCGATTAATTAGTATACCTACTAAAGATATCGATTAATTAGAATACCTACTAGAGATATCGATTAATTAGTATACCTACTAGAGATATCGATTAATTAGAGTATCTACTAGAGATATCGATTAATTAGTATACCTACTAGAGATATCGATTAATTAGTATACCTACTAGAGATATCGATTGATTCGAATATCTACTAGAGATATCGATTAATTAGTATACCTACTAGAGATATCGATTAATTAGTATACCTACTGGAGATATCTATTAATTAGTATACCTACTAGGGATATCGATGAATTAGAATACCTACTAGATATATCGATTAATTAGTATACCTACTAGAGATATCGATTAATTAGAATATCTACTAGAGATATCGATAAATTAGTATACCTAATGGAGATATCGATTTATTAGTATACCTACTAGAGATATCGATTAATTAGAATATCGACTGGAGAAATCGATGATAATAGAATATCTACTAGTGATATCGATTAATTAGAGTATCGACTAGAGATATAGATTAATTAGTATATCTACTGGAGATATCTATTAATTAGTATACCTACTAGGGATATCGATGAATTAGAATACCTACTAGATATATCGATTAATTAGTATACCTACTAGAGATATCGATTAATTAGAATATCTACTAGAGATATCGATAAATTAGTATACCTAATGGAGATATCGATTAATTAGTATACCTACTAGAGATATCGATTAATTAGAATATCGACTGGAGAAATCGATGATAATAGAATATCTACTAGTGATATCGATTAATTAGAACATCTACTAGAGCTATCGATTAATTAGTATACCGACTAAAGATATCGATTAATTAGAATACCTACTAGAGATATCGATTAAATAGTATACCTACTAGAGATATCGATTAATTAGAGTATCGACTAGAGATATCGATTAATTAGTATACCTACTAGAGATAGATATAGATTAATTTGAATATCGACTAGAGATATCGATTAATTAGTATACCTAATGGAGATATCGATTAATTAGTATACGTACTAGAGATATCGATTGATTAGTATATCTACTAGAGATATCGATTAATTAGAACATGTCGACTAGAGATATCGATTGATTAGAATATGTACTAGAGATATTGATTAATTAGAATATCGACTAGAGATATCGATTAATTAGTATACCCACTGGAGATATCGATTAATTAGTATACCTACTAGAGATATCGCTTAATTAGAATATCGACTGGAGAAATCGATGATATTAGAATATCTACTAGTGATATCGATTAATTAGAATATCTACTAGAGCTATCGATTTATTAGTATACCTACTACAGATATCGATTAATTACAATACCTACTAGTGATATCGATTATTTAGTATACCTATTAGAGATATAGATTAATTTGTATACCTACTGGAGATATCGATTAATTGGAATATTGACTAGAGATATCGATTAATTAGTATACCTCTAGGAGATATCGATCAATTAGTATACGTACTAGAGATATCGATTAATTAGTATACGTACTAGAGATATCGATTAATTAGTATACCTACTAGGGATATCGATTAATTAGAATACCTACTAGGGATATTGATTAATTGGAATATCTACTAGAGATATCGATTAATTAGTATACCTACTAAAGATATCGATGAATTAGAATACCTACTAGAGATATCGATTAATTAGTATACCTACTAGAGATATCGATTAATTAGAGTATCGACTAGAGATATCGATAAATTAGTATACCTAATGGAGATATCGATTAATTAGTATACCTACTAGAGATATCGATTAATTAGAATATCGACTGGAGTAATCGATGATAATAGAATATTTACTAGTGATATCGATTAATTAGAACATCTACTAGAGATATCGATTAATTAGTATACCGACTAAAGATATCGATTAATTAGAATACCTACTAGAGATATCGATTAAATAGTATTCCTAATAGAGATATCGATTAATTAGAATATCGACTGGAGAAATCGATGATAATAGAATATCTACTAGTGATATCGATTAATTAGAACATCTACTAGAGATATCGATTAATTAGTATACCTAATGGAGATATCGATTAATTAGTATACGTACTAGAGATATCGATTGATTAGTATATCTACTAGAGATATCGATTAATTAGAACATGTCGACTAGAGATATCGATTGATTAGAATATGTACTAGAGATATTGATTAATTAGAATATCGACTAGAGATATCGATTAATTAGTATACCCACTGGAGATATCGATTAATTAGTATACCTACTAGAGATATCGATTAATTAGAATATCGACTGGAGAAATCGATGATATTAGAATATCGACTAGGGATATCGATTAATTAGAGTATCGACTAGAGATATAGATTAATTAGTATACCTACTAGAGATATCGATTAATTAGTATACCTACTAGTGATATCGATTAATTAGAATATCTACTAGAGCTATCGATTTATTAGTATACCTACTAGAGATATCGATTAATTACAATACCTACTAGTGATATCGATTATTTAGTATACCTATTAGAGATATAGATTAATTTGTATACCTACTGGAGATATCGATTAATTGGAATATTGACTAGAGATATCGATTAATTAGTATACCTACAGGAGATATCGATTAATTAGTATACGTACTAGAGATATCGATTAATTAGTACACCTACTAGGGATATCGATTAATTAGAATACCTACTAGGGATATTGATTAATTGGAATATCTACTAGAGATATCGATTAATTAGTATACCTACTAAAGATATCGATTAATTAGAATACCTACTAGAGATATCGATTAATTAGAATATCTACTAGAGATATCGATAAATTAGTATACCTAATGGAGATATCGATTTATTAGTATACCTACTAGAGATATCGATTAATTAGAATATCGACTGGAGAAATCGATGATAATAGAATATCTACTAGTGATATCGATTAATTAGAGTATCGACTAGAGATATAGATTAATTAGTATATCTACTGGAGATATCTATTAATTAGTATACCTACTAGGGATATCGATGAATTAGAATACCTACTAGATATATCGATTAATTAGTATACCTACTAGAGATATCGATTAATTAGAATATCTACTAGAGATATCGATAAATTAGTATACCTAATGGAGATATCGATTAATTAGAATTAATATCGATTGATTAGAATATCTACTAGAGATATCGATTAATTAGAATATCGACTGGAGAAATCGATGATATTAGAATATCTACTAGTGATATCGATTAATTTGAATATCTACTAGAGCTATCGATTAATTAGTATACCTACTAAAGATATCGATTAATTAGAATACCTACTAGAGATATCGATTAATTAGTATACCTACTAGAGATATCGATTAATTAGAGTATCGACTAGAGATATCGATTAATTAGTATACCTTCTAGAGATAGATATAGATTAATTTGAATATCGACTAGAGATATCGATTAATTAGTATACCTAATGGAGATATCGATTAATTAGTATACGTACTAGAGATATCGATTGATTAGAATATCTACTAGAGATATCGATTAATTAGAACATCGACTGGAGATATCGATGAATTAGAATATGTACTAGTGATATCGATTAATTAGAATATCTACTACAGATTAGAATATCGACTAGAGATATCGATTAATTAGTATACCTACTAGAGATATCGATTAATTAGAACATGTCAACTAGAGATATCGATTGATTCGAATATCTACTAGAGATATCGATTAATTAGAACATGTCAACTAGAGATATCGATTGATTAGAATATCTACTAGAGATATCGATTAATTAGAATATCGACTAGAGATATCGATTAATTAGTATACCTACTACATATATCGATTAATTAGAGTATCGACTAGAGATTTCGATTAATTAGTATACCTACTTGAGATATCTATTAATTAGTATACCTACTAGAGATATCGATTGATTAGAATATCTACTAGAGATATCGATTAATTAGTAAACCTACTAGAGATATTTATTAATTAGTATACCTAATAGAGATATCGAATAATTAGTATACCTACTAGAGATATCGATTGATTCGAATATCTACTAGAGATATCGATTAATTAGAACATGTCGACTAGAGATATCGATTAATTAGAATATCGACTGGAGAAATCGATGATATTAGAATATCTACTACTGATATCGATTAATTAGAATATCTACTAGAGCTATCGATTAATTAGTATACCTATTAGAGATATCGATTAATTACAATACCTACTAGAGATATCGATTATTCAGTATACCTACTAGAGATATCGATTAATTAGAGTATCGACTAGAGATATCGATTAATTAGTATACCTACTAGAGATATCGATTAATTACAATATCGACTGGAGAAATCGATGATAATAGAATATCTACTAGTGATATCGATTAATTAGAACATCTACTAGAGATATCGATTAATTAGTATACCTAATGGAGATATCGATTAATTAGTATACGTACTAGAGATATCGATTAATTAGAATATCGACTGGAGAAATCGATGATAATAGAATATCTACTAGTGATATCGATTAATTAGAACATCTACTAGAGCTATCGATTAATTAGTATACCGACTAAAGATATCGATTAATTAGAATACCTACTAGAGATATCGATTAAATAGTATACCTACTAGAGATATCGATTATTTAGAGTATCGACTAGAGATATCGATTAATTAGTATACGTACTAGAGATATCGATTGATTAGAATATCTACTAGAGATATCGATTAATTAGAACATCGACTGGAGATATCGATGAATTAGAATATGTACTAGTGATATCGATTAATTAGAATATCTACTACAGATTAGAATATCGACTAGAGATATCGATTAATTAGTATACCTACTAGAGATATCGATTAATTAGAACATGTCAACTAGAGATATCGATTGATTCGAATATCTACTAGAGATATCGATTAATTAGAACATGTCAACTAGAGATATCGATTGATTAGAATATCTACTAGAGATATCGATTAATTAGAATATCGACTAAAGATATCGATTAATTAGAATACCTACTAGAGATATCGATTAATTAGTATACCTACTAGAGATATCGATTAATTAGAATATCGACTGGAGAAATCGATGATATTAGAATATCTACTAGTGATATCGATTAATTTGAATATCTACTGGAGCTATCGATTAATTAGTATACCTACTAAAGATATCGATTAATTAGAATACCTACTAGAGATATCGATTAATTAGTATACCTACTAGAGATATCGATTAATTAGAGTATCGACTAGAGATATCGATTAATTAGTATACCGACTAAAGATATCGATTAATTAGAATACCTACTAGAGATATCGATTAAATAGTATACCTACTAGAGATATCGATTATTTAGAGTATCGACTAGAGATATCGATTAATTAGTATACCTACTAGAGATAGATATAGATTAATTTTAATATCGACTAGAGATATCGATTAATTAGTATACCTAATGGAGATATCGATTAATTAGTATACGTACTAGAGATATCGATTGATTAATATATCTACTAGAGATATCGATTAATTAGAACATGTCGACTAGAGATATCGATTGATTAGAATATGTACTAGAGATATCGATTAATTAGAATATCGACTAGAGATATCGATTAATTAGTATACCCACTGGAGATATCGATTAATTAGTATACCTACTAGAGATATCGATTAATTAGAATATCGACTGGAGAAATCGATGAAATTAGAATATCTACTAGTGATATCGATTAATTAGAATATCTACTAGAGCTATCGATTTTTTAGTATACCTACTAGAGATATCGATTAATTACAATATCTACTAGTGATATCGATTATTTGGTATACCTACTAGAGATATAGATTAATTTGTATACCTACTGGAGATATCGATTAATTGGAATATTGACTAGAGATATCGATTAATTAGTATACCTACAGGAGATATCGATTAATTAGTATACGTACTAGAGATATCGATTAATTAGTATACCAACTAGGGATATCGATTAATTAGAATACTTACTAGGGATATTGATTAATTGGAATATCTACTAGAGATATCGATTAATTAGTATACCTACTAAAGATATCGATTAATTAGAATACCTACTAGAGATATCGATTAATTAGTATACCTACTAGAGATATCGATTAATTAGAGTATCTACTAGAGATATCGATTAATTAGTATACCTACTAGAGATATCGATTAATTAGTATACCTACTAGAGATATCGATTGATTCGAATATCTACTAGAGATATCGATTAATTAGTATACCTACTAGAGATATAGATTAATTAGTATACCTACTGGAGATATCTATTAATTAGTATACCTACTAGGGATATCGATGAATTAGAATACCTACTAGATATATCGATTAATTAGTATACCTACTAGAGATATCGATTAATTAGAATATCTACTAGAGATATCGATAAATTAGTATACCTAATGGAGATATCGATTTATTAGTATACCTACTAGAGATATCGATTAATTAGAATATCGACTGGAGAAATCGATGATAATAGAATATCTACTAGTGATATCGATTAATTAGAGTATCGACTAGAAATATAGATTAATTAGTATACCTACTGGAGATATCTATTAATTAGTATACCTACTAGGGATATCGATGAATTAGAATACCTACTAGATATATCGATTAATTAGTATACCTACTAGAGATATCGATTAATTATAATATCTACTAGAGATATCGATAAATTAGTATACCTAATGGAGATATCGATTAATTAGTATACCTACTAGAGATATCGATTAATTAGAATATCGACTGGAGAAATCGATGATAATAGAATATCTACTAGTGATATCGATTAATTAGAACATCTACTAGAGCTATCGATTAATTAGTATACCGACTAAAGATATCGATTAATTAGAATACCTACTAGAGATATCGATTAAATAGTATACCTACTAGAGATATCGATTAATTAGAGTATCGACTAGAGATATCGATTAATTAGTATACCTACTAGAGATAGATATAGATTAATTTGAATATCGACTAGAGATATCGATTAATTAGTATACCTAATGGAGATATCGATTAATTAGTATACGTACTAGAGATATCGATTGATTAGTATATCTACTAGAGATATCGATTAATTAGAACATGTCGACTAGAGATATCGATTGATTAGAATATGTACTAGAGATATTGATTAATTAGAATATCGACTAGAGATATCGATTAATTAGTATACCCACTGGAGATATCGATTAATTAGTATACCTACTAGAGATATCGCTTAATTAGAATATCGACTGGAGAAATCGATGATATTAGAATATCTACTAGTGATATCGATTAATTAGAATATCTACTAGAGCTATCGATTTATTAGTATACCTACTACAGATATCGATTAATTACAATACCTACTAGTGATATCGATTATTTAGTATACCTATTAGAGATATAGATTAATTTGTATACCTACTGGAGATATCGATTAATTGGAATATTGACTAGAGATATCGATTAATTAGTATACCTACAGGAGATATCGATCAATTAGTATACGTACTAGAGATATCGATTAATTAGTATACGTACTAGAGATATCGATTAATTAGTATACCTACTAGGGATATCGATTAATTAGAATACCTACTAGGGATATTGATTAATTGGAATATCTACTAGAGATATCGATTAATTAGTATACCTACTAAAGATATCGATGAATTAGAATACCTACTAGAGATATCGATTAATTAGTATACCTACTAGAGATATCGATTAATTAGAGTATCGACTAGAGATATCGATAAATTAGTATACCTAATGGAGATATCGATTAATTAGTATACCTACTAGAGATATCGATTAATTAGAATATCGACTGGAGTAATCGATGATAATAGAATATTTACTAGTGATATCGATTAATTAGAACATCTACTAGAGATATCGATTAATTAGTATACCGACTAAAGATATCGATTAATTAGAATACCTACTAGAGATATCGATTAAATAGTATTCCTAATAGAGATATCGATTAATTAGAATATCGACTGGAGAAATCGATGATAATAGAATATCTACTAGTGATATCGATTAATTAGAACATCTACTAGAGATATCGATTAATTAGTATACCTAATGGAGATATCGATTAATTAGTATACGTACTAGAGATATCGATTGATTAGTATATCTACTAGAGATATCGATTAATTAGAACATGTCGACTAGAGATATCGATTGATTAGAATATGTACTAGAGATATTGATTAATTAGAATATCGACTAGAGATATCGATTAATTAGTATACCCACTGGAGATATCGATTAATTAGTATACCTACTAGAGATATCGATTAATTAGAATATCGACTGGAGAAATCGATGATATTAGAATATCGACTAGGGATATCGATTAATTAGAGTATCGACTAGAGATATAGATTAATTAGTATACCTACTAGAGATATCGATTAATTAGTATACCTACTAGTGATATCGATTAATTAGAATATCTACTAGAGCTATCGATTTATTAGTATACCTACTAGAGATATCGATTAATTACAATACCTACTAGTGATATCGATTATTTAGTATACCTGTTAGAGATATAGATTAATTTGTATACCTACTAAAGATATCGATGAATTAGAATACCTACTAGAGATATCGATTAATTAGTATACCTACTAGAGATATCGATTAATTGGAATATTGACTAGAGATATCGATTAATTAGTATACCTACAGGAGATATCGATTAATTAGTATACGTACTAGAGATATCGATTAATTAGTACACCTACTAGGGATATCGATTAATTAGAATACCTACTAGGGATATTGATTAATTGGAATATCTACTAGAGATATCGATTAATTAGTATACCTACTAAAGATATCGATTAATTAGAATACCTACTAGAGATATCGATTAATTAGTATACCTACTAGAGATATCGATTAATTAGAATATCGACTGGAGAAATCGATGATATTAGAATATCTACTAGTGATATCGATTAATTTGAATATCTACTAGAGCTATCGATTAATTAGTATACCTACTAAAGATATCGATTAATTAGAATACCTACTAGAGATATCGATTAATTAGTTTACCTACTAGAGATATCGATTAATTAGAGTATCGACTAGAGATATCGATTAATTAGTATACCTTCTAGAGATAGATATAGATTAATTTGAATATCGACTAGAGATATCGATTAATTAGTATACCTAATGGAGATATCGATTAATTAGTATACGTACTAGAGATATCGATTGATTAGAATATCTACTAGAGATATCGATTAATTAGAACATCGACTGGAGATATCGATGAATTAGAATATGTACTAGTGATATCGATTAATTAGAATATCTACTACAGATTAGAATATCGACTAGAGATATCGATTAATTAGTATACCTACTAGAGATATCGATTAATTAGAACATGTCAACTAGAGATATCGATTGATTCGAATATCTACTAGAGATATCGATTAATTAGAACATGTCAACTAGAGATATCGATTGATTAGAATATCTACTAGAGATATCGATTAATTAGAATATCGACTAGAGATATCGATTAATTAGTATACCTACTACATATATCGATTAATTAGAGTATCGACTAGAGATTTCGATTAATTAGTATACCTACTTGAGATATCTATTAATTAGTATACCTACTAGAGATATCGATTGATTAGAATATCTACTAGAGATATCGATTAATTAGTAAACCTACTAGAGATATTTATTAATTAGTATACCTAATAGAGATATCGAATAATTAGTATACCTACTAGAGATATCGATTGATTCGAATATCTACTAGAGATATCGATTAATTAGAACATGTCGACTAGAGATATCGATTAATTAGAATATCGACTGGAGAAATCGATGATATTAGAATATCTACTACTGATATCGATTAATTAGAATATCTACTAGAGCTATCGATTTATTAGTATACCTACTAGAGATATCGATTAATTACAATATCTACTAGTGATATCGATTATTTGGTATACCTACTAGAGATATAGATTAATTTGTATACCTACTGGAGATATCGATTAATTGGAATATTGACTAGAGATATCGATTAATTAGTATACCTACAGGAGATATCGATTAATTAGTATACGTACTAGAGATATCGATTAATTAGTATACCAACTAGGGATATCGATTAATTAGAATACTTACTAGGGATATTGATTAATTGGAATATCTACTAGAGATATCGATTAATTAGTATACCTACTAAAGATATCGATTAATTAGAATACCTACTAGAGATATCGATTAATTAGTATACCTACTAGAGATATCGATTAATTAGAGTATCTACTAGAGATATCGATTAATTAGTATACCTACTAGGGATATCGATGAATTAGAATACCTACTAGATATATCGATTAATTAGTATACCTACTAGAGATATCGATTAATTAGAATATCTACTAGAGATATCGATAAATTAGTATACCTAATGGAGATATCGATTTATTAGTATACCTACTAGAGATATCGATTAATTAGAATATCGACTGGAGAAATCGATGATAATAGAATATCTACTAGTGATATCGATTAATTAGAGTATCGACTAGAGATATAGATTAATTAGTATATCTACTGGAGATATCTATTAATTAGTATACCTACTAGGGATATCGATGAATTAGAATACCTACTAGATATATCGATTAATTAGTATACCTACTAGAGATATCGATTAATTAGAATATCTACTAGAGATATCGATAAATTAGTATACCTAATGGAGATATCGATTAATTAGTATACCTACTAGAGATATCGATTAATTAGAATATCGACTGGAGAAATCGATGATAATAGAATATCTACTAGTGATATCGATTAATTAGAACATCTACTAGAGCTATCGATTAATTAGTATACCGACTAAAGATATCGATTAATTAGAATACCTACTAAAGATATCGATGAATTAGAATACCTACTAGAGATATCGATTAATTAGTATACCTACTAGAGATATCGATTAATTAGAGTATCGACTAGAGATATCGATAAATTAGTATACCTAATGGAGATATCGATTAATTAGTATACCTACTAGAGATATCGATTAATTAGAATATCGACTGGAGTAATCGATGATAATAGAATATCTACTAGTGATATCGATTAATTAGAATATCTACTAGAGCTATCGATTTATTAGTATACCTACTACAGATATCGATTAATTACAATACCTACTAGTGATATCGATTATTTAGTATACCTATTAGAGATATAGATTAATTTGTATAACTACTGGAGATATCGATTAATTGGAATATTGACTAGAGATATCGATTAATTAGTATACCTACAGGAGATATCGATCAATTAGTATACGTACTAGAGATATCGATTAATTAGTATACGTACTAGAGATATCGATTAATTAGTATACCTACTAGGGATATCGATTAATTAGAATACCTACTAGGGATATTGATTAATTGGAATATCTACTAGAGATATCGATTAATTAGTATACCTACTAAAGATATCGATGAATTAGAATACCTACTAGAGATATCGATTAATTAGTATACCTACTAGAGATATCGATTAATTAGAGTATCGACTAGAGATATCGATAAATTAGTATACCTAATTGAGATATCGATTAATTAGTATACCTACTAGAGATATCGATTAAATAGTATACCTACTAGAGATATCGATTAATTAGAGTATCGACTAGAGATATCGATTAATTAGTATACCTACTAGAGATAGATATAGATTAATTTGAATATCGACTAGAGATATCGATTAATTAGTATACCTAATGGAGATATCGATTAATTAGTATACGTACTAGAGATATCGATTGATTAGTATATCTACTAGAGATATCGATTAATTAGAACATGTCGACTAGAGATATCGATTGATTAGAATATGTACTAGAGATATTGATTAATTAGAATATCGACTAGAGATATCGATTAATTAGTATACCCACTGGAGATATCGATTAATTAGTATACCTACTAGAGATATCGCTTAATTAGAATATCGACTGGAGAAATCGATGATATTAGAATATCTACTAGTGATATCGATTAATTAGAATATCTACTAGAGCTATCGATTTATTAGTATACCTACTACAGATATCGATTAATTACAATACCTACTAGTGATATCGATTATTTAGTATACCTATTAGAGATATAGATTAATTTGTATACCTACTGGAGATATCGATTAATTGGAATATTGACTAGAGATATCGATTAATTAGTATACCTACAGGAGATATCGATCAATTAGTATACGTACTAGAGATATCGATTAATTAGTATACGTACTAGAGATATCGATTAATTAGTATACCTACTAGGGATATCGATTAATTAGAATACCTACTAGGGATATTGATTAATTGGAATATCTACTAGAGATATCGATTAATTAGTATACCTACTAAAGATATCGATGAATTAGAATACCTACTAGAGATATCGATTAATTAGTATACCTACTAGAGATATCGATTAATTAGAGTATCGACTAGAGATATCGATAAATTAGTATACCTAATGGAGATATCGATTAATTAGTATACCTACTAGAGATATCGATTAATTAGAATATCGACTGGAGTAATCGATGATAATAGAATATTTACTAGTGATATCGATTAATTAGAACATCTACTAGAGATATCGATTAATTAGTATACCGACTAAAGATATCGATTAATTAGAATACCTACTAGAGATATCGATTAAATAGTATTCCTAATAGAGATATCGATTAATTAGAATATCGACTGGAGAAATCGATGATAATAGAATATCTACTAGTGATATCGATTAATTAGAACATCTACTAGAGATATCGATTAATTAGTATACCTAATGGAGATATCGATTAATTAGTATACGTACTAGAGATATCGATTGATTAGTATATCTACTAGAGATATCGATTAATTAGAACATGTCGACTAGAGATATCGATTGATTAGAATATGTACTAGAGATATTGATTAATTAGAATATCGACTAGAGATATCGATTAATTAGTATACCCACTGGAGATATCGATTAATTAGTATACCTACTAGAGATATCGATTAATTAGAATATCGACTGGAGAAATCGATGATATTAGAATATCGACTAGGGATATCAATTAATTAGAGTATCGACTAGAGATATAGATTAATTAGTATACCTACTAGAGATATCGATTAATTAGTATACCTACTAGTGATATCGATTAATTAGAATATCTACTAGAGCTATCGATTTATTAGTATACCTACTAGAGATATCGATTAATTACAATACCTACTAGTGATATCGATTATTTAGTATACCTATTAGAGATATAGATTAATTTGTATACCTACTGGAGATATCGATTAATTGGAATATTGACTAGAGATATCGATTAATTAGTATACCTACAGGAGATATCGATTAATTAGTATACGTACTAGAGATATCGATTAATTAGTACACCTACTAGGGATATCGATTAATTAGAATACCTACTAGGGATATTGATTAATTGGAATATCTACTAGAGATATCGATTAATTAGTATACCTACTAAAGATATCGATTAATTAGAATACCTACTAGAGATATCGATTAATTAGTATACCTACTAGAGATATCGATTAATTAGAATATCGACTGGAGAAATCGATGATATTAGAATATCTACTAGTGATATCGATTAATTTGAATATCTACTAGAGCTATCGATTAATTAGTATACCTACTAAAGATATCGATTAATTAGAATACCTACTAGAGATATCGATTAATTAGTATACCTACTAGAGATATCGATTAATTAGAGTATCGACTAGAGATATCGATTAATTAGTATACCTTCTAGAGATAGATATAGATTAATTTGAATATCGACTAGAGATATCGATTAATTAGTATACCTAATGGAGATATCGATTAATTAGTATACGTACTAGAGATATCGATTGATTAGAATATCTACTAGAGATATCGATTAATTAGAACATCGACTGGAGATATCGATGAATTAGAATATGTACTAGTGATATCGATTAATTAGAATATCTACTACAGATTAGAATATCGACTAGAGATATCGATTAATTAGTATACCTACTAGAGATATCGATTAATTAGAACATGTCAACTAGAGATATCGATTGATTCGAATATCTACTAGAGATATCGATTAATTAGAACATGTCAACTAGAGATATCGATTGATTAGAATATCTACTAGAGATATCGATTAATTAGAATATCGACTAGAGATATCGATTAATTAGTATACCTACTACATATATCGATTAATTAGAGTATCGACTAGAGATTTCGATTAATTAGTATACCTACTTGAGATATCTATTAATTAGTATACCTACTAGAGATATCGATTGATTAGAATATCTACTAGAGATATCGATTAATTAGTAAACCTACTAGAGATATTTATTAATTAGTATACCTAATAGAGATATCGAATAATTAGTATACCTACTAGAGATATCGATTGATTCGAATATCTACTAGAGATATCGATTAATTAGAACATGTCGACTAGAGATATCGATTAATTAGAATATCGACTGGAGAAATCGATGATATTAGAATATCTACTACTGATATCGATTAATTAGAATATCTACTAGAGCTATCGATTAATTAGTATACCTATTAGAGATATCGATTAATTACAATACCTACTAGAGATATCGATTATTCAGTATACCTACTAGAGATATCGATTAATTAGAGTATCGACTAGAGATATCGATTAATTAGTATACCTACTAGAGATATCGATTAATTAGAATATCGACTGGAGAAATCGATGATAATAGAATATCTACTAGTGATATCGATTAATTAGAACATCTACTAGAGATATCGATTAATTAGTATACCTAATGGAGATATCGATTAATTAGTATACGTACTAGAGATATCGATTAATTAGAATATCGACTGGAGAAATCGATGATAATAGAATATCTACTAGTGATATCGATTAATTAGAACATCTACTAGAGCTATCGATTAATTAGTATACCGACTAAAGATATCGATTAATTAGAATACCTACTAGAGATATCGATTAAATAGTATACCTACTAGAGATATCGATTATTTAGAGTATCGACTAGAGATATCGATTAATTAGTATACCTACTAGAGATAGATATAGATTAATTTGAATATCGACTACAGATATCGATTAATTAGTATACCTAATGGAGATATCGATTAATTAGTATACGTACTAGAGATATCGATTGATTAATATATCTACTAGAGATATCGATTAATTAGAACATGTCGACTAGAGATATCGATTGATTAGAACATGTACTAGAGATATCGATTAATTAGAATATCGACTAGAGATATCGATTAATTAGTATACCCACTGGAGATATCGATTAATTAGTATACCTACTAGAGATATCGATTAATTAGAATATCGACTGGAGAAATCGATGAAATTAGAATATCTACTAGTGATATCGATTAATTAGAATATCTACTAGAGCTATCGATTTATTAGTATACCTACTAGAGATATCGATTAATTACAATATCTACTAGTGATATCGATTATTTGGTATACCTACTAGAGATATAGATTAATTTGTATACCTACTGGAGATATCGATTAATTTGAATATTGACTAGAGATATCGATTAATTAGTATACCTACAGGAGATATCGATTAATTAGTATACGTACTAGAGATATCGATTAATTAGTATACCAACTAGGGATATCGATTAATTAGAATACTTACTAGGGATATTGATTAATTGGAATATCTACTAGAGATATCGATTAATTAGTATACCTACTAAAGATATCGATTAATTAGAATACCTACTAGAGATATCGATTAATTAGTATACCTACTAGAGATATCGATTAATTAGAGTATCTACTAGAGATATCGATTAATTAGTATACCTACTAGAGATATCGATTAATTAGTATACCTACTAGAGATATCGATTGATTCGAATATCTACTAGAGATATCGATTAATTAGTATACCTACTAGAGATATCGATTAATTAGTATACCTACTGGAGATATCTATTAATTAGTATACCTACTAGGGATATCGATGAATTAGAATACCTACTAGATATATCGATTAATTAGTATACCTACTAGAGATATCGATTAATTAGAATATCTACTAGAGATATCGATAAATTAGTATACCTAATGGAGATATCGATTTATTAGTATACCTACTAGAGATATCGATTAATTAGAATATCGACTGGAGAAATCGATGATAATAGAATATCTACTAGTGATATCGATTAATTAGAGTATCGACTAGAGATATAGATTAATTAGTATATCTACTGGAGATATCTATTAATTAGTATACCTACTAGGGATATCGATGAATTAGAATACCTACTAGATATATCGATTAATTAGTATACCTACTAGAGATATCGATTAATTAGAATATCTACTAGAGATATCGATAAATTAGTATACCTAATGGAGATATCGATTAATTAGTATACCTACTAGAGATATCGATTAATTAGAATATCGACTGGAGAAATCGATGATAATAGAATATCTACTAGTGATATCGATTAATTAGAACATCTACTAGAGCTATCGATTAATTAGTATACCGACTAAAGATATCGATTAATTAGAATACCTACTAGAGATATCGATTAAATAGTATACCTACTAGAGATATCGATTAATTAGAGTATCGACTAGAGATATCGATTAATTAGTATACCTACTAGAGATAGATATAGATTAATTTGAATATCGACTAGAGATATCGATTAATTAGTATACCTAATGGAGATATCGATTAATTAGTATACGTACTAGAGATATCGATTGATTAGTATATCTACTAGAGATATCGATTAATTAGAACATGTCGACTAGAGATATCGATTGATTAGAATATGTACTAGAGATATTGATTAATTAGAATATCGACTAGAGATATCGATTAATTAGTATACCCACTGGAGATATCGATTAATTAGTATACCTACTAGAGATATCGCTTAATTAGAATATCGACTGGAGAAATCGATGATATTAGAATATCTACTAGTGATATCGATTAATTAGAATATCTACTAGAGCTATCGATTTATTAGTATACCTACTACAGATATCGATTAATTACAATACCTACTAGTGATATCGATTATTTAGTATACCTATTAGAGATATAGATTAATTTGTATACCTACTGGAGATATCGATTAATTGGAATATTGACTAGAGATATCGATTAATTAGTATACCTACAGGAGATATCGATCAATTAGTATACGTACTAGAGATATCGATTAATTAGTATACGTACTAGAGATATCGATTAATTAGTATACCTACTAGGGATATCGATTAATTAGAATACCTACTAGGGATATTGATTAATTGGAATATCTACTAAAGATATCGATTAATTAGTATACCTACTAAAGATATCGATGAATTAGAATACCTACTAGAGATATCGATTAATTAGTATACCTACTAGAGATATCGATTAATTAGAGTATCGACTAGAGATATCGATAAATTAGTATACCTAATGGAGATATCGATTAATTAGTATACCTACTAGAGATATCGATTAATTAGAATATCGACTGGAGTAATCGATGATAATAGAATATTTACTAGTGATATCGATTAATTAGAACATCTACTAGAGATATCGATTAATTAGTATACCGACTAAAGATATCGATTAATTAGAATACCTACTAGAGATATCGATTAATTAGAATATCGACTGGAGAAATCGATGATATTAGAATATCGACTAGGGATATCGATTAATTAGAACATCTACTAGAGATATCGATTAATTAGTATACCTAATGGAGATATCGATTAATTAGTATACGTACTAGAGATATCGATTGATTAGTATATCTACTAGAGATATCGATTAATTAGAACATGTCGACTAGAGATATCGATTGATTAGAATATGTACTAGAGATATTGATTAATTAGAATATCGACTAGAGATATCGATTAATTAGTATACCCACTGGAGATATCGATTAATTAGTATACCTACTAGAGATATCGATTAATTAGAATATCGACTGGAGAAATCGATGATATTAGAATATCGACTAGGGATATCGATTAATTAGAGTATCGACTAGAGATATAGATTAATTAGTATACCTACTAGAGATATCGATTAATTAGTATACCTACTAGTGATATCGATTAATTAGAATATCTACTAGAGCTATCGATTTATTAGTATACCTACTAGAGATATCGATTAATTACAATACCTACTAGTAATATCGATTATTTAGTATACCTATTAGAGATATAGATTAATTTGTATACCTACTGGAGATATCGATTAATTGGAATATTGACTAGAGATATCGATTAATTAGTATACCTACAGGAGATATCGATTAATTAGTATACGTACTAGAGATATCGATTAATTAGTACACCTACTAGGGATATCGATTAATTAGAATACCTACTAGGGATATTGATTAATTGGAATATCTACTAGAGATATCGATTAATTAGTATACCTACTAAAGATATCGATTAATTAGAATACCTACTAGAGATATCGATTAATTAGTATACCTACTAGAGATATCGATTAATTAGAATATCGACTGGAGAAATCGATGATATTAGAATATCTACTAGTGATATCGATTAATTTGAATGTCTACTAGAGCTATCGATTAATTAGTATACCTACTAAAGATATCGATTAATTAGAATACCTACTAGAGATATCGATTAATTAGTATACCTACTAGAGATATCGATTAATTAGAGTATCGACTAGAGATATCGATTAATTAGTATACCTTCTAGAGATAGATATAGATTAATTTGAATATCGACTAGAGATATCGATTAATTAGTATACCTAATGGAGATATCGATTAATTAGTATACGTACTAGAGATATCGATTGATTAGAATATCTACTAGAGATATCGATTAATTAGAACATCGACTGGAGATATCGATGAATTAGAATATGTACTAGTGATATCGATTAATTAGAATATCTACTACAGATTAGAATATCGACTAGAGATATCGATTAATTAGTATACCTACTAGAGATATCGATTAATTAGAACATGTCAACTAGAGATATCGATTGATTCGAATATCTACTAGAGATATCGATTAATTAGAACATGTCAACTAGAGATATCGATTGATTAGAATATCTACTAGAGATATCGATTAATTAGAATATCGACTAGAGATATCGATTAATTAGTATACCTACTACATATATCGATTAATTAGAGTATCGACTAGAGATTTCGATTAATTAGTATACCTACTTGAGATATTTATTAATTAGTATACCTACTAGAGATATCGATTGATTAGGATATCTACTAGAGATATCGATTGATTAGTAAACCTACTAGAGATATTTATTAATTAGTATACCTAATAGAGATATCGAATAATTAGTATACCTACTAGAGATATCGATTGATTCGAATATCTACTAGAGATATTGATTAATTAGAACATGTCGACTAGAGATATCGATTAATTAGAATATCGACTGGAGAAATCGATGATATTAGAATATCTACTACTGATATCGATTAATTAGAATATCTACTAGAGCTATCGATTAATTAGTATACCTATTAAAGATATCGATTAATTACAATACCTACTAGAGATATCGATTATTCAGTATACCTACTAGAGATATCGATTAATTAGAGTATCGACTAGAGATATCGATTAATTAGTATACCTACTAGAGATATCGATTAATTAGAATATCGACTGGAGAAATCGATGATAATAGAATATCTACTAGTGATATCGATTAATTAGAACATCTACTAGAGATATCGATTAATTAGTATACCTAATGGAGATATCGATTAATTAGTATACGTACTAGAGATATCGATTAATTAGAATATCGACTGGAGAAATCGATGATAATAGAATATCTACTAGTGATATCGATTAATTAGAACATCTACTAGAGCTATCGATTAATTAGTATACCGACTAAAGATATCGATTAATTAGAATACCTACTAGAGATATCGATTAAATAGTATACCTACTAGAGATATCGATTATTTAGAGTATCGACTAGAGATATCGATTAATTAGTATACCTACTAGAGATAGATATAGATTAATTTGAATATCGACTAGAGATATCGATTAATTAGTATACCTAATGGAGATATCGATTAATTAGTATACGTACTAGAGATATCGATTGATTAATATATCTACTAGAGATATCGATTAATTAGAACATGTCGACTAGAGATATCGATTGATTAGAATATGTACTAGAGATATCGATTAATTAGAATATCGACTAGAGATATCGATTAATTAGTATACCCACTGGAGATATCGATTAATTAGTATACCTACTAGAGATATCGATTAATTAGAATATCGACTGGAGAAATCGATGAAATTAGAATATCTACTAGTGATATCGATTAATTAGAATATCTACTAGAGCTATCGATTTATTAGTATACCTACTAGAGATATCGATTAATTACAATATCTACTAGTGATATCGATTATTTAGTATACCTACTAGAGATATAGATTAATTTGTATACCTACTGGAGATATCGATTAATTGGAATATTGACTAGAGATATCGATTAATTAGTATACCTACAGGAGATATCGATTAATTAGTATACGTACTAGAGATATCGATTAATTAGTATACCAACTAGGGATATCGATTAATTAGAATACTTACTAGGGATATTGATTAATTGGAATATCTACTAGAGATATCGATTAATTAGTATACCTACTAAAGATATCGATTAATTAGAATACCTACTAGAGATATCGATTAATTAGTATACCTACTAGAGATATCGATTAATTAGAGTATCTACTAGAGATATCGATTAATTAGTATACCTACTAGAGATATCGATTAATTAGTATACCTACTAGAGATATCGATTGATTCGAATATCTACTAGAGATATCGATTAATTAGTATACCTACTAGAGATATCGATTAATTAGTATACCTACTGGAGATATCTATTAATTAGTATACCTACTAGGGATATCGATGAATTAGAATACCTACTAGATATATCGATTAATTAGTATACCTACTAGAGATATCGATTAATTAGAATATCTACTAGAGATATCGATAAATTAGTATACCTAATGGAGATATCGATTTATTAGTATACCTACTAGAGATATCGATTAATTAGAATATCGACTGGAGAAATCGATGATAATAGAATATCTACTAGTGATATCGATTAATTAGAGTATCGACTAGAGATATAGATTAATTAGTATACCTACTGGAGATATCTATTAATTAGTATACCTACTAGGGATATCGATGAATTTGAATACCTACTAGATATATCGATTAATTAGTATACCTACTAGAGATATCGATTAATTAGAATATCTACTAGAGATATCGATTAATTAGAATATCGACTGGAGAAATCGATGATAATAGAATATCTACTAGTGATATCGATTAATTAGAACATCTACTAGAGCTATCGATTAATTAGTATACCGACTAAAGATATCGATTAATTAGAATACCTACTAGAGATATCGATTAAATAGTATACCTACTAGAGATATCGATTAATTAGAGTATCGACTAGAGATATCGATTAATTAGTATACCTACTAGAGATAGATATAGATTAATTTGAATATCGACTAGAGATATCGATTAATTAGTATACCTAATGGAGATATCGATTAATTAGTATACGTACTAGAGATATCGATTGATTAGTATATCTACTAGAGATATCGATTAATTAGAACATGTCGACTAGAGATATCGATTGATTAGAATATGTACTAGAGATATTGATTAATTAGAATATCGACTAGAGATATCGATTAATTAGTATACCCACTGGAGATATCGATTAATTAGTATACCTACTAGAGATATCGCTTAGTTAGAATATCGACTGGAGAAATCGATGATATTAGAATATCTACTAGTGATATCGATTAATTAGAATATCTACTAGAGCTATCGATTTATTAGTATACCTACTACAGATATCGATTAATTACAATACCTACTAGTGATATCGATTATTTAGTATACCTATTAGAGATATTGATTAATTTGTATACCTACTGGAGATATCGATTAATTGGAATATTGACTAGAGATATCGATTAATTAGTATACCTACAGGAGATATCGATCAATTAGTATACGTACTAGAGATATCGATTAATTAGTATACGTGCTAGAGATATCGATTAATTAGTATACCTACTAGGGATATCGATTAATTAGAATACCTACTAGGGATATTGATTAATTGGAATATCTACTAGAGATATCGATTAATTAGTATACCTACTAAAGATATCGATGAATTAGAATACCTACTAGAGATATCGATTAATTAGTATACCTACTAGAGATATCGATTAATTAGAGTATCGACTAGAATTATCGATTAATTAGTATACCTAATAAAGATATCGATTAATTAGTATACCTACTAGAGATATCGATTAATTAGAATATCGACTGGAGTAATCGATGATAATAGAATATCTACTAGTGATATCGATTAATTAGAACATCTACTAGAGATATCGATTAATTAGTATACCGACTAAAGATATCGATTAATTAGAATACCTACTAGAGATATCGATTAAATAGTATTCCTAATAGAGATATCGATTAATTAGAATATCGACTGGAGAAATCGATGATAATAGAATATCTACTAGTGATATCGATTAATTAGAACATCTACTAGAGATATCGATTAATTAGTATACCTAATGGAGATATCGATTAATTAGTATACGTACTAGAGATATCGATTGATTAGTATATCTACTAGAGATATCGATTAATTAGAACATGTCGACTAGAGATATCGATTAATTAGAGTATCGACTAGAGATATAGATTAATTAGTATACCTACTAGAGATATCGATTAATTAGTATACCTACTAGTGATATCGATTAATTAGAATATCTACTAGAGCTATCGATTTATTAGTATACCTACTAGAGATATCGATTAATTACAATACCTACTAGTGATATCGATTATTTAGTATACCTATTAGAGATATAGATTAATTTGTATACCTACTGGAGATATCGATTAATTGGAATATTGACTAGAGATATCGATTAATTAGTATACCTACAGGAGATATCGATTAATTAGTATACGTACTAGAGATATCGATTAATTAGTACACCTACTAGGGATATCGATTAATTAGAATACCTACTAGGGATATTGATTAATTGGAATATCTACTAGAGATATCGATTAATTAGTGTATCGACTAGAGATATCGATTAATTAGTATACCTTCTAGAGATAGATATAGATTAATTTGAATATCGACTAGAGATATCGATTAATTAGTATACCTAATGGAGATATCGATTAATTAGTATACGTACTAGAGATATCGATTGATTAGAATATCTACTAGAGATATCGATTAATTAGAACATCGACTGGAGATATCGATGAATTAGAATATGTACTAGTGATATCGATTAATTAGAATATCTACTACAGATTAGAATATCGACTAGAGATATCGATTAATTAGTATACCTACTAGAGATATCGATTAATTAGAACATGTCAACTAGAGATATCGATTGATTCGAATATCTACTAGAGATATCGATTAATTAGAACATGTCAACTAGAGATATCGATTGATTAGAATATCTACTAGAGATATCGATTAATTAGAATATCGACTAGAGATATCGATTAATTAGTATACCTACTACATATATCGATTAATTAGAGTATCGACTAGAGATTTCGATTAATTAGTATACCTACTTGAGATATCTATTAATTAGTATACCTACTAGAGATATCGATTGATTAGAATATCTACTAGAGATATCGATTAATTAGTAAACCTACTAGAGATATTTATTAATTAGTATACCTAATAGAGATATCGAATAATTAGTATACCTACTAGAGATATCGATTGATTCGAATATCTACTAGAGATATCGATTAATTAGAACATGTCGACTAGAGATATCGATTAATTAGAATATCGACTGGAGAAATCGATGATATTAGAATATCTACTACTGATATCGATTAATTAGAATATCTACTAGAGCTATCGATTAATTAGTATACCTATTAGAGATATCGATTAATTACAATACCTACTAGAGATATCGATTATTCAGTATACCTACTAGAGATATCGATTAATTAGAGTATCGACTAGAGATATCGATTAATTAGTATACCTACTAGAGATATCGATTAATTACAATATCGACTGGAGAAATCGATGATAATAGAATATCTACTAGTGATATCGATTAATTAGAACATCTACTAGAGATATCGATTAATTAGTATACCTAATGGAGATATCGATTAATTAGTATACGTACTAGAGATATCGATTAATTAGAATATCGACTGGAGAAATCGATGATAATAGAATATCTACTAGTGATATCGATTAATTAGAACATCTACTAGAGCTATCGATTTATTAGTATACCGACTAAAGATATCGATTAATTAGAATACCTACTAGAGATATCGATTAAATAGTATACCTACTAGAGATATCGATTATTTAGAGTATCGACTAGAGATATCGATTAATTAGTATACCTACTAGAGATAGATATAGATTAATTTGAATATTGACTAGAGATATCGATTAATTAGTATACCTAATGGAGATATCGATTAATTAGTATACGTACTAGAGATATCGATTGATTAATATATCTACTAGAGATATCGATTAATTAGAACATGTCGACTAGAGATATCGATTGATTAGAATATGTACTAGAGATATCGATTAATTAGAATATCGACTAGAGATATCGATTAATTAGTATACCCACTGGAGATATCGATTAATTAGTATACCTACTAGAGATATCGATTAATTAGAATATCGACTGGAGAAATCGATGAAATTAGAATATCTACTAGTGATATCGATTAATTAGAATATCTACTAGAGCTATCGATTTATTAGTATACCTACTAGAGATATCGATTAATTACAATATCTACTAGTGATATCGATTATTTGGTATACCTACTAGAGATATAGATTAATTTGTATACCTACTGGAGATATCGATTAATTGGAATATTGACTAGAGATATCGACTAATTAGTATACCTACAGGAGATATCGATTAATTAGTATACGTACTAGAGATATCGATTAATTAGTATACCAACTAGGGATATCGATTAATTAGAATACTTACTAGGGATATTGATTAATTGGAATATCTACTAGAGATATCGATTAATTAGTATACCTACTAAAGATATCGATTAATTAGAATACCTACTAGAGATATCGATTAATTAGTATACCTACTAGAGATATCGATTAATTAGAGTATCTACTAGAGATATCGATTAATTAGTATACCTACTAGAGATATCGATTAATTAGTATACCTACTAGAGATATCGATTGATTCGAATATCTACTAGAGATATCGATTAATTAGTATACCTACTAGAGATATCGATTAATTAGTATACCTACTGGAGATATCTATTAATTAGTATACCTACTAGGGATATCGATGAATTAGAATACCTACTAGATATATCGATTAATTAGTATACCTACTAGAGATATCGATTAATTAGAATATCTACTAGAGATATCGATAAATTAGTATACCTAATGGAGATATCGATTTATTAGTATACCTACTAGAGATATCGATTAATTAGAATATCGACTGGAGAAATCGATGATAATAGAATATCTACTAGTGATATCGATTAATTAGAGTATCGACTAGAGATATAGATTAATTAGTATATCTACTGGAGATATCTATTAATTAGTATACCTACTAGGGATATCGATGAATTAGAATACCTACTAGATATATCGATTAATTAGTATACCTACTAGAGATATCGATTAATTAGAATATCTACTAGAGATATCGATAAATTAGTATACCTAATGGAGATATCGATTAATTAGTATACCTACTAGAGATATCGATTAATTAGAATATCGACTGGAGAAATCGATGATAATAGAATATCTACTAGTGATATCGATTAATTAGAACATCTACTAGAGCTATCGATTAATTAGTATACCGACTAAAGATATCGATTAATTAGAATACCTACTAGAGATATCGATTAAATAGTATACCTACTAGAGATATCGATTAATTAGAGTATCGACTAGAGATATCGATTAATTAGTATACCTACTAGAGATAGATATAGATTAATTTGAATATCGACTAGAGATATCGATTAATTAGTATACCTAATGGAGATATCGATTAATTAGTATACGTACTAGAGATATCGATTGATTAGTATATCTACTAGAGATATCGATTAATTAGAACATGTCGACTAGAGATATCGATTGATTAGAATATGTACTAGAGATATTGATTAATTAGAATATCGACTAGAGATATCGATTAATTAGTATACCCACTGGAGATATCGATTAATTAGTATACCTACTAGAGATATCGCTTAATTAGAATATCGACTGGAGAAATCGATGATATTAGAATATCTACTAGTGATATCGATTAATTAGAATATCTACTAGAGCTATCGATTTATTAGTATACCTACTACAGATATCGATTAATTACAATACCTACTAGTGATATCGATTATTTAGTATACCTATTAGAGATATAGATTAATTTGTATACCTACTGGAGATATCGATTAATTGGAATATTGACTAGAGATATCGATTAATTAGTATACCTCTAGGAGATATCGATCAATTAGTATACGTACTAGAGATATCGATTAATTAGTATACGTACTAGAGATATCGATTAATTAGTATACCTACTAGGGATATCGATTAATTAGAATACCTACTAGGGATATTGATTAATTGGAATATCTACTAGAGATATCGATTAATTAGTATACCTACTAAAGATATCGATGAATTAGAATACCTACTAGAGATATCGATTAATTAGTATACCTACTAGAGATATCGATTAATTAGAGTATCGACTAGAGATATCGATAAATTAGTATACCTAATGGAGATATCGATTAATTAGTATACCTACTAGAGATATCGATTAATTAGAATATCGACTGGAGTAATCGATGATAATAGAATATTTACTAGTGATATCGATTAATTAGAACATCTACTAGAGATATCGATTAATTAGTATACCGACTAAAGATATCGATTAATTAGAATACCTACTAGAGATATCGATTAAATAGTATTCCTAATAGAGATATCGATTAATTAGAATATCGACTGGAGAAATCGATGATAATAGAATATCTACTAGTGATATCGATTAATTAGAACATCTACTAGAGATATCGATTAATTAGTATACCTAATGGAGATATCGATTAATTAGTATACGTACTAGAGATATCGATTGATTAGTATATCTACTAGAGATATCGATTAATTAGAACATGTCGACTAGAGATATCGATTGATTAGAATATGTACTAGAGATATTGATTAATTAGAATATCGACTAGAGATATCGATTAATTAGTATACCCACTGGAGATATCGATTAATTAGTATACCTACTAGAGATATCGATTAATTAGAATATCGACTGGAGAAATCGATGATATTAGAATATCGACTAGGGATATCGATTAATTAGAGTATCGACTAGAGATATAGATTAATTAGTATACCTACTAGAGATATCGATTAATTAGTATACCTACTAGTGATATCGATTAATTAGAATATCTACTAGAGCTATCGATTTATTAGTATACCTACTAGAGATATCGATTAATTACAATACCTACTAGTGATATCGATTATTTAGTATACCTATTAGAGATATAGATTAATTTGTATACCTACTGGAGATATCGATTAATTGGAATATTGACTAGAGATATCGATTAATTAGTATACCTACAGGAGATATCGATTAATTAGTATACGTACTAGAGATATCGATTAATTAGTACACCTACTAGGGATATCGATTAATTAGAATACCTACTAGGGATATTGATTAATTGGAATATCTACTAGAGATATCGATTAATTAGTATACCTACTAAAGATATCGATTAATTAGAATACCTACTAGAGATATCGATTAATTAGAATATCTACTAGAGATATCGATAAATTAGTATACCTAATGGAGATATCGATTTATTAGTATACCTACTAGAGATATCGATTAATTAGAATATCGACTGGAGAAATCGATGATAATAGAATATCTACTAGTGATATCGATTAATTAGAGTATCGACTAGAGATATAGATTAATTAGTATATCTACTGGAGATATCTATTAATTAGTATACCTACTAGGGATATCGATGAATTAGAATACCTACTAGATATATCGATTAATTAGTATACCTACTAGAGATATCGATTAATTAGAATATCTACTAGAGATATCGATAAATTAGTATACCTAATGGAGATATCGATTAATTAGAATTAATATCGATTGATTAGAATATCTACTAGAGATATCGATTAATTAGAATATCGACTGGAGAAATCGATGATATTAGAATATCTACTAGTGATATCGATTAATTTGAATATCTACTAGAGCTATCGATTAATTAGTATACCTACTAAAGATATCGATTAATTAGAATACCTACTAGAGATATCGATTAATTAGTATACCTACTAGAGATATCGATTAATTAGAGTATCGACTAGAGATATCGATTAATTAGTATACCTTCTAGAGATAGATATAGATTAATTTGAATATCGACTAGAGATATCGATTAATTAGTATACCTAATGGAGATATCGATTAATTAGTATACGTACTAGAGATATCGATTGATTAGAATATCTACTAGAGATATCGATTAATTAGAACATCGACTGGAGATATCGATGAATTAGAATATGTACTAGTGATATCGATTAATTAGAATATCTACTACAGATTAGAATATCGACTAGAGATATCGATTAATTAGTATACCTACTAGAGATATCGATTAATTAGAACATGTCAACTAGAGATATCGATTGATTCGAATATCTACTAGAGATATCGATTAATTAGAACATGTCAACTAGAGATATCGATTGATTAGAATATCTACTAGAGATATCGATTAATTAGAATATCGACTAGAGATATCGATTAATTAGTATACCTACTACATATATCGATTAATTAGAGTATCGACTAGAGATTTCGATTAATTAGTATACCTACTTGAGATATCTATTAATTAGTATACCTACTAGAGATATCGATTGATTAGAATATCTACTAGAGATATCGATTAATTAGTAAACCTACTAGAGATATTTATTAATTAGTATACCTAATAGAGATATCGAATAATTAGTATACCTACTAGAGATATCGATTGATTCGAATATCTACTAGAGATATCGATTAATTAGAACATGTCGACTAGAGATATCGATTAATTAGAATATCGACTGGAGAAATCGATGATATTAGAATATCTACTACTGATATCGATTAATTAGAATATCTACTAGAGCTATCGATTAATTAGTATACCTATTAGAGATATCGATTAATTACAATACCTACTAGAGATATCGATTATTCAGTATACCTACTAGAGATATCGATTAATTAGAGTATCGACTAGAGATATCGATTAATTAGTATACCTACTAGAGATATCGATTAATTAGAATATCGACTGGAGAAATCGATGATAATAGAATATCTACTAGTGATATCGATTAATTAGAACATCTACTAGAGATATCGATTAATTAGTATACCTAATGGAGATATCGATTAATTAGTATACGTACTAGAGATATCGATTAATTAGAATATCGACTGGAGAAATCGATGATAATAGAATATCTACTAGTGATATCGATTAATTAGAACATCTACTAGAGCTATCGATTAATTAGTATACCGACTAAAGATATCGATTAATTAGAATACCTACTAGAGATATCGATTAAATAGTATACCTACTAGAGATATCGATTATTTAGAGTATCGACTAGAGATATCGATTAATTAGTATACCTACTAGAGATAGATATAGATTAATTTGAATATCGACTAGAGATATCGATTAATTAGTATACCTAATGGAGATATCGATTAATTAGTATACGTAATAGAGATATCGATTGATTAATATATCTACTAGAGATATCGATTAATTAGAACATGTCGACTAGAGATATCGATTGATTAGAACATGTACTAGAGATATCGATTAATTAGAATATCGACTAGAGATATCGATTAATTAGTATACCCACTGGAGATATCGATTAATTAGTATACCTACTAGAGATATCGATTAATTAGAATATCGACTGGAGAAATCGATGAAATTAGAATATCTACTAGTGATATCGATTAATTAGAATATCTACTAGAGCTATCGATTTATTAGTATACCTACTAGAGATATCGATTAATTACAATATCTACTAGTGATATCGATTATTTGGTATACCTACTAGAGATATAGATTAATTTGTATACCTACTGGAGATATCGATTAATTTGAATATTGACTAGAGATATCGATTAATTAGTATACCTACAGGAGATATCGATTAATTAGTATACGTACTAGAGATATCGATTGATTAATATATCTACTAGAGATATCGATTAATTAGAACATGTCGACTAGAGATATCGATTGATTAGAACATGTACTAGAGATATCGATTAATTAGAATATCGACTAGAGATATCGATTAATTAGTATACCCACTGGAGATATCGATTAATTAGTATACCTACTAGAGATATCGATTAATTAGAATATCGACTGGAGAAATCGATGAAATTAGAATATCTACTAGTGATATCGATTGATTAGAATATCTACTAGAGATATCGATTAATTAGTAAACCTACTAGAGATATTTATTAATTAGTATACCTAATAGAGATATCGAATAATTAGTATACCTACTAGAGATATCGATTGATTCGAATATCTACTAGAGATATCGATTAATTAGAACATGTCGACTAGAGATATCGATTAATTAGAATATCGACTGGAGAAATCGATGATATTAGAATATCTACTACTGATATCGATTAATTAGAATATCTACTAGAGCTATCGATTAATTAGTATACCTATTAGAGATATCGATTAATTACAATACCTACTAGAGATATCGATTATTCAGTATACCTACTAGAGATATCGATTAATTAGAGTATCGACTAGAGATATCGATTAATTAGTATACCTACTAGAGATATCGATTAATTACAATATCGACTGGAGAAATCGATGATAATAGAATATCTACTAGTGATATCGATTAATTAGAACATCTACTAGAGATATCGATTAATTAGTATACCTAATGGAGATATCGATTAATTAGTATACGTACTAGAGATATCGATTAATTAGAATATCGACTGGAGAAATCGATGATAATAGAATATCTACTAGTGATATCGATTAATTAGAACATCTACTAGAGCTATCGATTTATTAGTATACCGACTAAAGATATCGATTAATTAGAATACCTACTAGAGATATCGATTAAATAGTATACCTACTAGAGATATCGATTATTTAGAGTATCGACTAGAGATATCGATTAATTAGTATACCTACTAGAGATAGATATAGATTAATTTGAATATTGACTAGAGATATCGATTAATTAGTATACCTAATGGAGATATCGATTAATTAGTATACGTACTAGAGATATCGATTGATTAATATATCTACTAGAGATATCGATTAATTAGAACATGTCGACTAGAGATATCGATTGATTAGAATATGTACTAGAGATATCGATTAATTAGAATATCGACTAGAGATATCGATTAATTAGTATACCCACTGGAGATATCGATTAATTAGTATACCTACTAGAGATATCGATTAATTAGAATATCGACTGGAGAAATCGATGAAATTAGAATATCTACTAGTGATATCGATTAATTAGAATATCTACTAGAGCTATCGATTTATTAGTATACCTACTAGAGATATCGATTAATTACAATATCTACTAGTGATATCGATTATTTGGTATACCTACTAGAGATATAGATTAATTTGTATACCTACTGGAGATATCGATTAATTGGAATATTGACTAGAGATATCGACTAATTAGTATACCTACAGGAGATATCGATTAATTAGTATACGTACTAGAGATATCGATTAATTAGTATACCAACTAGGGATATCGATTAATTAGAATACTTACTAGGGATATTGATTAATTGGAATATCTACTAGAGATATCGATTAATTAGTATACCTACTAAAGATATCGATTAATTAGAATACCTACTAGAGATATCGATTAATTAGTATACCTACTAGAGATATCGATTAATTAGAGTATCTACTAGAGATATCGATTAATTAGTATACCTACTAGAGATATCGATTAATTAGTATACCTACTAGAGATATCGATTGATTCGAATATCTACTAGAGATATCGATTAATTAGTATACCTACTAGAGATATCGATTAATTAGTATACCTACTGGAGATATCTATTAATTAGTATACCTACTAGGGATATCGATGAATTAGAATACCTACTAGATATATCGATTAATTAGTATACCTACTAGAGATATCGATTAATTAGAATATCTACTAGAGATATCGATAAATTAGTATACCTAATGGAGATATCGATTTATTAGTATACCTACTAGAGATATCGATTAATTAGAATATCGACTGGAGAAATCGATGATAATAGAATATCTACTAGTGATATCGATTAATTAGAGTATCGACTAGAGATATAGATTAATTAGTATATCTACTGGAGATATCTATTAATTAGTATACCTACTAGGGATATCGATGAATTAGAATACCTACTAGATATATCGATTAATTAGTATACCTACTAGAGATATCGATTAATTAGAATATCTACTAGAGATATCGATAAATTAGTATACCTAATGGAGATATCGATTAATTAGTATACCTACTAGAGATATCGATTAATTAGAATATCGACTGGAGAAATCGATGATAATAGAATATCTACTAGTGATATCGATTAATTAGAACATCTACTAGAGCTATCGATTAATTAGTATACCGACTAAAGATATCGATTAATTAGAATACCTACTAGAGATATCGATTAAATAGTATACCTACTAGAGATATCGATTAATTAGAGTATCGACTAGAGATATCGATTAATTAGTATACCTACTAGAGATAGATATAGATTAATTTGAATATCGACTAGAGATATCGATTAATTAGTATACCTAATGGAGATATCGATTAATTAGTATACGTACTAGAGATATCGATTGATTAGTATATCTACTAGAGATATCGATTAATTAGAACATGTCGACTAGAGATATCGATTGATTAGAATATGTACTAGAGATATTGATTAATTAGAATATCGACTAGAGATATCGATTAATTAGTATACCCACTGGAGATATCGATTAATTAGTATACCTACTAGAGATATCGCTTAATTAGAATATCGACTGGAGAAATCGATGATATTAGAATATCTACTAGTGATATCGATTAATTAGAATATCTACTAGAGCTATCGATTTATTAGTATACCTACTACAGATATCGATTAATTACAATACCTACTAGTGATATCGATTATTTAGTATACCTATTAGAGATATAGATTAATTTGTATACCTACTGGAGATATCGATTAATTGGAATATTGACTAGAGATATCGATTAATTAGTATACCTCTAGGAGATATCGATCAATTAGTATACGTACTAGAGATATCGATTAATTAGTATACGTACTAGAGATATCGATTAATTAGTATACCTACTAGGGATATCGATTAATTAGAATACCTACTAGGGATATTGATTAATTGGAATATCTACTAGAGATATCGATTAATTAGTATACCTACTAAAGATATCGATGAATTAGAATACCTACTAGAGATATCGATTAATTAGTATACCTACTAGAGATATCGATTAATTAGAGTATCGACTAGAGATATCGATAAATTAGTATACCTAATGGAGATATCGATTAATTAGTATACCTACTAGAGATATCGATTAATTAGAATATCGACTGGAGTAATCGATGATAATAGAATATTTACTAGTGATATCGATTAATTAGAACATCTACTAGAGATATCGATTAATTAGTATACCGACTAAAGATATCGATTAATTAGAATACCTACTAGAGATATCGATTAAATAGTATTCCTAATAGAGATATCGATTAATTAGAATATCGACTGGAGAAATCGATGATAATAGAATATCTACTAGTGATATCGATTAATTAGAACATCTACTAGAGATATCGATTAATTAGTATACCTAATGGAGATATCGATTAATTAGTATACGTACTAGAGATATCGATTGATTAGTATATCTACTAGAGATATCGATTAATTAGAACATGTCGACTAGAGATATCGATTGATTAGAATATGTACTAGAGATATTGATTAATTAGAATATCGACTAGAGATATCGATTAATTAGTATACCCACTGGAGATATCGATTAATTAGTATACCTACTAGAGATATCGATTAATTAGAATATCGACTGGAGAAATCGATGATATTAGAATATCGACTAGGGATATCGATTAATTAGAGTATCGACTAGAGATATAGATTAATTAGTATACCTACTAGAGATATCGATTAATTAGTATACCTACTAGTGATATCGATTAATTAGAATATCTACTAGAGCTATCGATTTATTAGTATACCTACTAGAGATATCGATTAATTACAATACCTACTAGTGATATCGATTATTTAGTATACCTATTAGAGATATAGATTAATTTGTATACCTACTGGAGATATCGATTAATTGGAATATTGACTAGAGATATCGATTAATTAGTATACCTACAGGAGATATCGATTAATTAGTATACGTACTAGAGATATCGATTAATTAGTACACCTACTAGGGATATCGATTAATTAGAATACCTACTAGGGATATTGATTAATTGGAATATCTACTAGAGATATCGATTAATTAGTATACCTACTAAAGATATCGATTAATTAGAATACCTACTAGAGATATCGATTAATTAGAATATCTACTAGAGATATCGATAAATTAGTATACCTAATGGAGATATCGATTTATTAGTATACCTACTAGAGATATCGATTAATTAGAATATCGACTGGAGAAATCGATGATAATAGAATATCTACTAGTGATATCGATTAATTAGAGTATCGACTAGAGATATAGATTAATTAGTATATCTACTGGAGATATCTATTAATTAGTATACCTACTAGGGATATCGATGAATTAGAATACCTACTAGATATATCGATTAATTAGTATACCTACTAGAGATATCGATTAATTAGAATATCTACTAGAGATATCGATAAATTAGTATACCTAATGGAGATATCGATTAATTAGAATTAATATCGATTGATTAGAATATCTACTAGAGATATCGATTAATTAGAATATCGACTGGAGAAATCGATGATATTAGAATATCTACTAGTGATATCGATTAATTTGAATATCTACTAGAGCTATCGATTAATTAGTATACCTACTAAAGATATCGATTAATTAGAATACCTACTAGAGATATCGATTAATTAGTATACCTACTAGAGATATCGATTAATTAGAGTATCGACTAGAGATATCGATTAATTAGTATACCTTCTAGAGATAGATATAGATTAATTTGAATATCGACTAGAGATATCGATTAATTAGTATACCTAATGGAGATATCGATTAATTAGTATACGTACTAGAGATATCGATTGATTAGAATATCTACTAGAGATATCGATTAATTAGAACATCGACTGGAGATATCGATGAATTAGAATATGTACTAGTGATATCGATTAATTAGAATATCTACTACAGATTAGAATATCGACTAGAGATATCGATTAATTAGTATACCTACTAGAGATATCGATTAATTAGAACATGTCAACTAGAGATATCGATTGATTCGAATATCTACTAGAGATATCGATTAATTAGAACATGTCAACTAGAGATATCGATTGATTAGAATATCTACTAGAGATATCGATTAATTAGAATATCGACTAGAGATATCGATTAATTAGTATACCTACTACATATATCGATTAATTAGAGTATCGACTAGAGATTTCGATTAATTAGTATACCTACTTGAGATATCTATTAATTAGTATACCTACTAGAGATATCGATTGATTAGAATATCTACTAGAGATATCGATTAATTAGTAAACCTACTAGAGATATTTATTAATTAGTATACCTAATAGAGATATCGAATAATTAGTATACCTACTAGAGATATCGATTGATTCGAATATCTACTAGAGATATCGATTAATTAGAACATGTCGACTAGAGATATCGATTAATTAGAATATCGACTGGAGAAATCGATGATATTAGAATATCTACTACTGATATCGATTAATTAGAATATCTACTAGAGCTATCGATTAATTAGTATACCTATTAGAGATATCGATTAATTACAATACCTACTAGAGATATCGATTATTCAGTATACCTACTAGAGATATCGATTAATTAGAGTATCGACTAGAGATATCGATTAATTAGTATACCTACTAGAGATATCGATTAATTAGAATATCGACTGGAGAAATCGATGATAATAGAATATCTACTAGTGATATCGATTAATTAGAACATCTACTAGAGATATCGATTAATTAGTATACCTAATGGAGATATCGATTAATTAGTATACGTACTAGAGATATCGATTAATTAGAATATCGACTGGAGAAATCGATGATAATAGAATATCTACTAGTGATATCGATTAATTAGAACATCTACTAGAGCTATCGATTAATTAGTATACCGACTAAAGATATCGATTAATTAGAATACCTACTAGAGATATCGATTAAATAGTATACCTACTAGAGATATCGATTATTTAGAGTATCGACTAGAGATATCGATTAATTAGTATACCTACTAGAGATAGATATAGATTAATTTGAATATCGACTAGAGATATCGATTAATTAGTATACCTAATGGAGATATCGATTAATTAGTATACGTACTAGAGATATCGATTGATTAATATATCTACTAGAGATATCGATTAATTAGAACATGTCGACTAGAGATATCGATTGATTAGAACATGTACTAGAGATATCGATTAATTAGAATATCGACTAGAGATATCGATTAATTAGTATACCCACTGGAGATATCGATTAATTAGTATACCTACTAGAGATATCGATTAATTAGAATATCGACTGGAGAAATCGATGAAATTAGAATATCTACTAGTGATATCGATTAATTAGAATATCTACTAGAGCTATCGATTTATTAGTATACCTACTAGAGATATCGATTAATTACAATATCTACTAGTGATATCGATTATTTGGTATACCTACTAGAGATATAGATTAATTTGTATACCTACTGGAGATATCGATTAATTTGAATATTGACTAGAGATATCGATTAATTAGTATACCTACAGGAGATATCGATTAATTAGTATACGTACTAGAGATATCGATTAATTAGTATACCAACTAGGGATATCGATTAATTAGAATACTTACTAGGGATATTGATTAATTGGAATATCTACTAGAGATATCGATTAATTAGTATACCTACTAAAGATATCGATTAATTAGAATACCTACTAGAGATATCGATTAATTAGTATACCTACTAGAGATATCGATTAATTAGAGTATCTACTAGAGATATCGATTAATTAGTATACCTACTAGAGATATCGATTAATTAGTATACCTACTAGAGATATCGATTGATTCGAATATCTACTAGAGATATCGATTAATTAGTATACCTACTAGAGATATCGATTAATTAGTATACCTACTGGAGATATCTATTAATTAGTATACCTACTAGGGATATCGATGAATTAGAATACCTACTAGATATATCGATTAATTAGTATACCTACTAGAGATATCGATTAATTAGAATATCTACTAGAGATATCGATAAATTAGTATACCTAATGGAGATATCGATTTATTAGTATACCTACTAGAGATATCGATTAATTAGAATATCGACTGGAGAAATCGATGATAATAGAATATCTACTAGTGATATCGATTAATTAGAGTATCGACTAGAGATATAGATTAATTAGTATATCTACTGGAGATATCTATTAATTAGTATACCTACTAGGGATATCGATGAATTAGAATACCTACTAGATATATCGATTAATTAGTATACCTACTAGAGATATCGATTAATTAGAATATCTACTAGAGATATCGATAAATTAGTATACCTAATGGAGATATCGATTAATTAGTATACCTACTAGAGATATCGATTAATTAGAATATCGACTGGAGAAATCGATGATAATAGAATATCTACTAGTGATATCGATTAATTAGAACATCTACTAGAGCTATCGATTAATTAGTATACCGACTAAAGATATCGATTAATTAGAATACCTACTAGAGATATCGATTAAATAGTATACCTACTAGAGATATCGATTAATTAGAGTATCGACTAGAGATATCGATTAATTAGTATACCTACTAGAGATAGATATAGATTAATTTGAATATCGACTAGAGATATCGATTAATTAGTATACCTAATGGAGATATCGATTAATTAGTATACGTACTAGAGATATCGATTGATTAGTATATCTACTAGAGATATCGATTAATTAGAACATGTCGACTAGAGATATCGATTGATTAGAATATGTACTAGAGATATTGATTAATTAGAATATCGACTAGAGATATCGATTAATTAGTATACCCACTGGAGATATCGATTAATTAGTATACCTACTAGAGATATCGCTTAATTAGAATATCGACTGGAGAAATCGATGATATTAGAATATCTACTAGTGATATCGATTAATTAGAATATCTACTAGAGCTATCGATTTATTAGTATACCTACTACAGATATCGATTAATTACAATACCTACTAGTGATATCGATTATTTAGTATACCTATTAGAGATATAGATTAATTTGTATACCTACTGGAGATATCGATTAATTGGAATATTGACTAGAGATATCGATTAATTAGTATACCTACAGGAGATATCGATCAATTAGTATACGTACTAGAGATATCGATTAATTAGTATACGTACTAGAGATATCGATTAATTAGTATACCTACTAGGGATATCGATTAATTAGAATACCTACTAGGGATATTGATTAATTGGAATATCTACTAAAGATATCGATTAATTAGTATACCTACTAAAGATATCGATGAATTAGAATACCTACTAGAGATATCGATTAATTAGTATACCTACTAGAGATATCGATTAATTAGAGTATCGACTAGAGATATCGATAAATTAGTATACCTAATGGAGATATCGATTAATTAGTATACCTACTAGAGATATCGATTAATTAGAATATCGACTGGAGTAATCGATGATAATAGAATATTTACTAGTGATATCGATTAATTAGAACATCTACTAGAGATATCGATTAATTAGTATACCGACTAAAGATATCGATTAATTAGAATACCTACTAGAGATATCGATTAATTAGAATATCGACTGGAGAAATCGATGATATTAGAATATCGACTAGGGATATCGATTAATTAGAACATCTACTAGAGATATCGATTAATTAGTATTCCTAATGGAGATATCGATTAATTAGTATACGTACTAGAGATATCGATTGATTAGTATATCTACTAGAGATATCGATTAATTAGAACATGTCGACTAGAGATATCGATTGATTAGAATATGTACTAGAGATATTGATTAATTAGAATATCGACTAGAGATATCGATTAATTAGTATACCCACTGGAGATATCGATTAATTAGTATACCTACTAGAGATATCGATTAATTAGAATATCGACTGGAGAAATCGATGATATTAGAATATCGACTAGGGATATCGATTAATTAGAGTATCGACTAGAGATATAGATTAATTAGTATACCTACTAGAGATATCGATTAATTAGTATACCTACTAGTGATATCGATTAATTAGAATATCTACTAGAGCTATCGATTTATTAGTATACCTACTAGAGATATCGATTAATTACAATACCTACTAGTGATATCGATTATTTAGTATACCTATTAGAGATATAGATTAATTTGTATACCTACTGGAGATATCGATTAATTGGAATATTGACTAGAGATATCGATTAATTAGTATACCTACAGGAGATATCGATTAATTAGTATACGTACTAGAGATATCGATTAATTAGTACACCTACTAGGGATATCGATTAATTAGAATACCTACTAGGGATATTGATTAATTGGAATATCTACTAGAGATATCGATTAATTAGTATACCTACTAAAGATATCGATTAATTAGAATACCTACTAGAGATATCGATTAATTAGTATACCTACTAGAGATATCGATTAATTAGAATATCGACTGGAGAAATCGATGATATTAGAATATCTACTAGTGATATCGATTAATTTGAATGTCTACTAGAGCTATCGATTAATTAGTATACCTACTAAAGATATCGATTAATTAGAATACCTACTAGAGATATCGATTAATTAGTATACCTACTAGAGATATCGATTAATTAGAGTATCGACTAGAGATATCGATTAATTAGTATACCTTCTAGAGATAGATATAGATTAATTTGAATATCGACTAGAGATATCGATTAATTAGTATACCTAATGGAGATATCGATTAATTAGTATACGTACTAGAGATATCGATTGATTAGAATATCTACTAGAGATATCGATTAATTAGAACATCGACTGGAGATATCGATGAATTAGAATATGTACTAGTGATATCGATTAATTAGAATATCTACTACAGATTAGAATATCGACTAGAGATATCGATTAATTAGTATACCTACTAGAGATATCGATTAATTAGAACATGTCAACTAGAGATATCGATTGATTCGAATATCTACTAGAGATATCGATTAATTAGAACATGTCAACTAGAGATATCGATTGATTAGAATATCTACTAGAGATATCGATTAATTAGAATATCGACTAGAGATATCGATTAATTAGTCTACCTACTACATATATCGATTAATTAGAGTATCGACTAGAGATTTCGATTAATTAGTATACCTACTTGAGATATTTATTAATTAGTATACCTACTAGAGATATCGATTGATTAGAATATCTACTAGAGATATCGATTAATTAGTAAACCTACTAGAGATATTTATTAATTAGTATACCTAATAGAGATATCGAATAATTAGTATACCTACTAGAGATATCGATTGATTCGAATATCTACTAGAGATATTGATTAATTAGAACATGTCGACTAGAGATATCGATTAATTAGAATATCGACTGGAGAAATCGATGATATTAGAATATCTACTACTGATATCGATTAATTAGAATATCTACTAGAGCTATCGATTAATTAGTATACCTATTAAAGATATCGATTAATTACAATACCTACTAGAGATATCGATTATTCAGTATACCTACTAGAGATATCGATTAATTAGAGTATCGACTAGAGATATCGATTAATTAGTATACCTACTAGAGATATCGATTAATTAGAATATCGACTGGAGAAATCGATGATAATAGAATATCTACTAGTGATATCGATTAATTAGAACATCTACTAGAGATATCGATTAATTAGTATACCTAATGGAGATATCGATTAATTAGTATACGTACTAGAGATATCGATTAATTAGAATATCGACTGGAGAAATCGATGATAATAGAATATCTACTAGTGATATCGATTAATTAGAACATCTACTAGAGCTATCGATTAATTAGTATACCGACTAAAGATATCGATTAATTAGAATACCTACTAGAGATATCGATTAAATAGTATACCTACTAGAGATATCGATTATTTAGAGTATCGACTAGAGATATCGATTAATTAGTATACCTACTAGAGATAGATATAGATTAATTTGAATATCGACTAGAGATATCGATTAATTAGTATACCTAATGGAGATATCGATTAATTAGTATACGTACTAGAGATATCGATTGATTAATATATCTACTAGAGATATCGATTAATTAGAACATGTCGACTAGAGATATCGATTGATTAGAATATGTACTAGAGATATCGATTAATTAGAATATCGACTAGAGATATCGATTAATTAGTATACCCACTGGAGATATCGATTAATTAGTATACCTACTAGAGATATCGATTAATTAGAATATCGACTGGAGAAATCGATGAAATTAGAATATCTACTAGTGATATCGATTAATTAGAATATCTACTAGAGCTATCGATTTATTAGTATACCTACTAGAGATATCGATTAATTACAATATCTACTAGTGATATCGATTATTTAGTATACCTACTAGAGATATAGATTAATTTGTATACCTACTGGAGATATCGATTAATTGGAATATTGACTAGAGATATCGATTAATTAGTATACCTACAGGAGATATCGATTAATTAGTATACGTACTAGAGATATCGATTAATTAGTATACCAACTAGGGATATCGATTAATTAGAATACTTACTAGGGATATTGATTAATTGGAATATCTACTAGAGATATCGATTAATTAGTATACCTACTAAAGATATCGATTAATTAGAATACCTACTAGAGATATCGATTAATTAGTATACCTACTAGAGATATCGATTAATTAGAGTATCTACTAGAGATATCGATTAATTAGTATACCTACTAGAGATATCGATTAATTAGTATACCTACTAGAGATATCGATTGATTCGAATATCTACTAGAGATATCGATTAATTAGTATACCTACTAGAGATATCGATTAATTAGTATACCTACTGGAGATATCTATTAATTAGTATACCTACTAGGGATATCGATGAATTAGAATACCTACTAGATATATCGATTAATTAGTATACCTACTAGAGATATCGATTAATTAGAATATCTACTAGAGATATCGATAAATTAGTATACCTAATGGAGATATCGATTTATTAGTATACCTACTAGAGATATCGATTAATTAGAATATCGACTGGAGAAATCGATGATAATAGAATATCTACTAGTGATATCGATTAATTAGAGTATCGACTAGAGATATAGATTAATTAGTATACCTACTGGAGATATCTATTAATTAGTATACCTACTAGGGATATCGATGAATTAGAATACCTACTAGATATATCGATTAATTAGTATACCTACTAGAGATATCGATTAATTAGAATATCTACTAGAGATATCGATTAATTAGAATATCGACTGGAGAAATCGATGATAATAGAATATCTACTAGTGATATCGATTAATTAGAACATCTACTAGAGCTATCGATTAATTAGTATACCGACTAAAGATATCGATTAATTAGAATACCTACTAGAGATATCGATTAAATAGTATACCTACTAGAGATATCGATTAATTAGAGTATCGACTAGAGATATCGATTAATTAGTATACCTACTAGAGATAGATATAGATTAATTTGAATATCGACTAGAGATATCGATTAATTAGTATACCTAATGGAGATATCGATTAATTAGTATACGTACTAGAGATATCGATTGATTAGTATATCTACTAGAGATATCGATTAATTAGAACATGTCGACTAGAGATATCGATTGATTAGAATATGTACTAGAGATATTGATTAATTAGAATATCGACTAGAGATATCGATTAATTAGTATACCCACTGGAGATATCGATTAATTAGTATACCTACTAGAGATATCGCTTAGTTAGAATATCGACTGGAGAAATCGATGATATTAGAATATCTACTAGTGATATCGATTAATTAGAATATCTACTAGAGCTATCGATTTATTAGTATACCTACTACAGATATCGATTAATTACAATACCTACTAGTGATATCGATTATTTAGTATACCTATTAGAGATATTGATTAATTTGTATACCTACTGGAGATATCGATTAATTGGAATATTGACTGGAGTAATCGATGATAATAGAATATCTACTAGTGATATCGATTAATTAGAACATCTACTAGAGATATCGATTAATTAGTATACCGACTAAAGATATCGATTAATTAGAATACCTACTAGAGATATCGATTAAATAGTATTCCTAATAGAGATATCGATTAATTAGAATATCGACTGGAGAAATCGATGATAATAGAATATCTACTAGTGATATCGATTAATTAGAACATCTACTAGAGATATCGATTAATTAGTATACCTAATGGAGATATCGATTAATTAGTATACGTACTAGAGATATCGATTGATTAGTATATCTACTAGAGATATCGATTAATTAGAACATGTCGACTAGAGATATCGATTAATTAGAGTATCGACTAGAGATATAGATTAATTAGTATACCTACTAGAGATATCGATTAATTAGTATACCTACTAGTGATATCGATTAATTAGAATATCTACTAGAGCTATCGATTTATTAGTATACCTACTAGAGATATCGATTAATTACAATACAAACTAGTGATATCGATTATTTAGTATACCTATTAGAGATATAGATTAATTTGTATACCTACTGGAGATATCGATTAATTGGAATATTGACTAGAGATATCGATTAATTAGTATACCTACAGGAGATATCGATTAATTAGTATACGTACTAGAGATATCGATTAATTAGTACACCTACTAGGGATATCGATTAATTAGAATACCTACTAGGGATATTGATTAATTGGAATATCTACTAGAGATATCGATTAATTAGTATACCTACTAAAGATATCGATTAATTAGAATACCTACTAGAGATATCGATTAATTAGTATACCTACTAGAGATATCGATTAATTAGAATATCGACTGGAGAAATCGATGATATTAGAATATCTACTAGTGATATCGATTAATTTGAATATCTACTAGAGCTATCGATTAATTAGTATACCTACTAAAGATATCGATTAATTAGAATACCTACTAGAGATATCGATTAATTAGTATACCTACTAGAGATATCGATTAATTAGTGTATCGACTAGAGATATCGATTAATTAGTATACCTTCTAGAGATAGATATAGATTAATTTGAATATCGACTAGAGATATCGATTAATTAGTATACCTAATGGAGATATCGATTAATTAGTATACGTACTAGAGATATCGATTGATTAGAATATCTACTAGAGATATCGATTAATTAGAACATCGACTGGAGATATCGATGAATTAGAATATGTACTAGTGATATCGATTAATTAGAATATCTACTACAGATTAGAATATCGACTAGAGATATCGATTAATTAGTATACCTACTAGAGATATCGATTAATTAGAACATGTCAACTAGAGATATCGATTGATTCGAATATCTACTAGAGATATCGATTAATTAGAACATGTCAACTAGAGATATCGATTGATTAGAATATCTACTAGAGATATCGATTAATTAGAATATCGACTAGAGATATCGATTAATTAGTATACCTACTACATATATCGATTAATTAGAGTATCGACTAGAGATTTCGATTAATTAGTATACCTACTTGAGATATCTATTAATTAGTATACCTACTAGAGATATCGATTGATTAGAATATCTACTAGAGATATCGATTAATTAGTAAACCTACTAGAGATATTTATTAATTAGTATACCTAATAGAGATATCGAATAATTAGTATACCTACTAGAGATATCGATTGATTCGAATATCTACTAGAGATATCGATTAATTAGAACATGTCGACTAGAGATATCGATTAATTAGAATATCGACTGGAGAAATCGATGATATTAGAATATCTACTACTGATATCGATTAATTAGAATATCTACTAGAGCTATCGATTAATTAGTATACCTATTAGAGATATCGATTAATTACAATACCTACTAGAGATATCGATTATTCAGTATACCTACTAGAGATATCGATTAATTAGAGTATCGACTAGAGATATCGATTAATTAGTATACCTACTAGAGATATCGATTAATTACAATATCGACTGGAGAAATCGATGATAATAGAATATCTACTAGTGATATCGATTAATTAGAACATCTACTAGAGATATCGATTAATTAGTATACCTAATGGAGATATCGATTAATTAGTATACGTACTAGAGATATCGATTAATTAGAATATCGACTGGAGAAATCGATGATAATAGAATATCTACTAGTGATATCGATTAATTAGAACATCTACTAGAGCTATCGATTTATTAGTATACCGACTAAAGATATCGATTAATTAGAATACCTACTAGAGATATCGATTAAATAGTATACCTACTAGAGATATCGATTATTTAGAGTATCGACTAGAGATATCGATTAATTAGTATACCTACTAGAGATAGATATAGATTAATTTGAATATTGACTAGAGATATCGATTAATTAGTATACCTAATGGAGATATCGATTAATTAGTATACGTACTAGAGATATCGATTGATTAATATATCTACTAGAGATATCGATTAATTAGAACATGTCGACTAGAGATATCGATTGATTAGAATATGTACTAGAGATATCGATTAATTAGAATATCGACTAGAGATATCGATTAATTAGTATACCCACTGGAGATATCGATTAATTAGTATACCTACTAGAGATATCGATTAATTAGAATATCGACTGGAGAAATCGATGAAATTAGAATATCTACTAGTGATATCGATTAATTAGAATATCTACTAGAGCTATCGATTTATTAGTATACCTACTAGAGATATCGATTAATTACAATATCTACTAGTGATATCGATTATTTGGTATACCTACTAGAGATATAGATTAATTTGTATACCTACTGGAGATATCGATTAATTGGAATATTGACTAGAGATATCGACTAATTAGTATACCTACAGGAGATATCGATTAATTAGTATACGTACTAGAGATATCGATTAATTAGTATACCAACTAGGGATATCGATTAATTAGAATACTTACTAGGGATATTGATTAATTGGAATATCTACTAGAGATATCGATTAATTAGTATACCTACTAAAGATATCGATTAATTAGAATACCTACTAGAGATATCGATTAATTAGTATACCTACTAGAGATATCGATTAATTAGAGTATCTACTAGAGATATCGATTAATTAGTATACCTACTAGAGATATCGATTAATTAGTATACCTACTAGAGATATCGATTGATTCGAATATCTACTAGAGATATCGATTAATTAGTATACCTACTAGAGATATCGATTAATTAGTATACCTACTGGAGATATCTATTAATTAGTATACCTACTAGGGATATCGATGAATTAGAATACCTACTAGATATATCGATTAATTAGTATACCTACTAGAGATATCGATTAATTAGAATATCTACTAGAGATATCGATAAATTAGTATACCTAATGGAGATATCGATTTATTAGTATACCTACTAGAGATATCGATTAATTAGAATATCGACTGGAGAAATCGATGATAATAGAATATCTACTAGTGATATCGATTAATTAGAGTATCGACTAGAGATATAGATTAATTAGTATATCTACTGGAGATATCTATTAATTAGTATACCTACTAGGGATATCGATGAATTAGAATACCTACTAGATATATCGATTAATTAGTATACCTACTAGAGATATCGATTAATTAGAATATCTACTAGAGATATCGATAAATTAGTATACCTAATGGAGATATCGATTAATTAGTATACCTACTAGAGATATCGATTAATTAGAATATCGACTGGAGAAATCGATGATAATAGAATATCTACTAGTGATATCGATTAATTAGAACATCTACTAGAGCTATCGATTAATTAGTATACCGACTAAAGATATCGATTAATTAGAATACCTACTAGAGATATCGATTAAATAGTATACCTACTAGAGATATCGATTAATTAGAGTATCGACTAGAGATATCGATTAATTAGTATACCTACTAGAGATAGATATAGATTAATTTGAATATCGACTAGAGATATCGATTAATTAGTATACCTAATGGAGATATCGATTAATTAGTATACGTACTAGAGATATCGATTGATTAGTATATCTACTAGAGATATCGATTAATTAGAACATGTCGACTAGAGATATTGATTAATTAGAATATCGACTAGAGATATCGATTAATTAGTATACCCACTGGAGATATCGATTAATTAGTATACCTACTAGAGATATCGCTTAATTAGAATATCGACTGGAGAAATCGATGATATTAGAATATCTACTAGTGATATCGATTAATTAGAATATCTACTAGAGCTATCGATTTATTAGTATACCTACTACAGATATCGATTAATTACAATACCTACTAGTGATATCGATTATTTAGTATACCTATTAGAGATATAGATTAATTTGTATACCTACTGGAGATATCGATTAATTGGAATATTGACTAGAGATATCGATTAATTAGTATACCTCTAGGAGATATCGATCAATTAGTATACGTACTAGAGATATCGATTAATTAGTATACGTACTAGAGATATCGATTAATTAGTATACCTACTAGGGATATCGATTAATTAGAATACCTACTAGGGATATTGATTAATTGGAATATCTACTAGAGATATCGATTAATTAGTATACCTACTAAAGATATCGATGAATTAGAATACCTACTAGAGATATCGATTAATTAGTATACCTACTAGAGATATCGATTAATTAGAGTATCGACTAGAGATATCGATAAATTAGTATACCTAATGGAGATATCGATTAATTAGTATACCTACTAGAGATATCGATTAATTAGAATATCGACTGGAGTAATCGATGATAATAGAATATTTACTAGTGATATCGATTAATTAGAACATCTACTAGAGATATCGATTAATTAGTATACCGACTAAAGATATCGATTAATTAGAATACCTACTAGAGATATCGATTAAATAGTATTCCTAATAGAGATATCGATTAATTAGAATATCGACTGGAGAAATCGATGATAATAGAATATCTACTAGTGATATCGATTAATTAGAACATCTACTAGAGATATCGATTAATTAGTATACCTAATGGAGATATCGATTAATTAGTATACGTACTAGAGATATCGATTGATTAGTATATCTACTAGAGATATCGATTAATTAGAACATGTCGACTAGAGATATCGATTGATTAGAATATGTACTAGAGATATTGATTAATTAGAATATCGACTAGAGATATCGATTAATTAGTATACCCACTGGAGATATCGATTAATTAGTATACCTACTAGAGATATCGATTAATTAGAATATCGACTGGAGAAATCGATGATATTAGAATATCGACTAGGGATATCGATTAATTAGAGTATCGACTAGAGATATAGATTAATTAGTATACCTACTAGAGATATCGATTAATTAGTATACCTACTAGTGATATCGATTAATTAGAATATCTACTAGAGCTATCGATTTATTAGTATACCTACTAGAGATATCGATTAATTACAATACCTACTAGTGATATCGATTATTTAGTATACCTATTAGAGATATAGATTAATTTGTATACCTACTGGAGATATCGATTAATTGGAATATTGACTAGAGATATCGATTAATTAGTATACCTACAGGAGATATCGATTAATTAGTATACGTACTAGAGATATCGATTAATTAGTACACCTACTAGGGATATCGATTAATTAGAATACCTACTAGGGATATTGATTAATTGGAATATCTACTAGAGATATCGATTAATTAGTATACCTACTAAAGATATCGATTAATTAGAATACCTACTAGAGATATCGATTAATTAGAATATCTACTAGAGATATCGATAAATTAGTATACCTAATGGAGATATCGATTTATTAGTATACCTACTAGAGATATCGATTAATTAGAATATCGACTGGAGAAATCGATGATAATAGAATATCTACTAGTGATATCGATTAATTAGAGTATCGACTAGAGATATAGATTAATTAGTATATCTACTGGAGATATCTATTAATTAGTATACCTACTAGGGATATCGATGAATTAGAATACCTACTAGATATATCGATTAATTAGTATACCTACTAGAGATATCGATTAATTAGAATATCTACTAGAGATATCGATAAATTAGTATACCTAATGGAGATATCGATTAATTAGAATTAATATCGATTGATTAGAATATCTACTAGAGATATCGATTAATTAGAATATCGACTGGAGAAATCGATGATATTAGAATATCTACTAGTGATATCGATTAATTTGAATATCTACTAGAGCTATCGATTAATTAGTATACCTACTAAAGATATCGATTAATTAGAATACCTACTAGAGATATCGATTAATTAGTATACCTACTAGAGATATCGATTAATTAGAGTATCGACTAGAGATATCGATTAATTAGTATACCTTCTAGAGATAGATATAGATTAATTTGAATATCGACTAGAGATATCGATTAATTAGTATACCTAATGGAGATATCGATTAATTAGTATACGTACTAGAGATATCGATTGATTAGAATATCTACTAGAGATATCGATTAATTAGAACATCGACTGGAGATATCGATGAATTAGAATATGTACTAGTGATATCGATTAATTAGAATATCTACTACAGATTAGAATATCGACTAGAGATATCGATTAATTAGTATACCTACTAGAGATATCGATTAATTAGAACATGTCAACTAGAGATATCGATTGATTCGAATATCTACTAGAGATATCGATTAATTAGAACATGTCAACTAGAGATATCGATTGATTAGAATATCTACTAGAGATATCGATTAATTAGAATATCGACTAGAGATATCGATTAATTAGTATACCTACTACATATATCGATTAATTAGAGTATCGACTAGAGATTTCGATTAATTAGTATACCTACTTGAGATATCTATTAATTAGTATACCTACTAGAGATATCGATTGATTAGAATATCTACTAGAGATATCGATTAATTAGTAAACCTACTAGAGATATTTATTAATTAGTATACCTAATAGAGATATCGAATAATTAGTATACCTACTAGAGATATCGATTGATTCGAATATCTACTAGAGATATCGATTAATTAGAACATGTCGACTAGAGATATCGATTAATTAGAATATCGACTGGAGAAATCGATGATATTAGAATATCTACTACTGATATCGATTAATTAGAATATCTACTAGAGCTATCGATTAATTAGTATACCTATTAGAGATATCGATTAATTACAATACCTACTAGAGATATCGATTATTCAGTATACCTACTAGAGATATCGATTAATTAGAGTATCGACTAGAGATATCGATTAATTAGTATACCTACTAGAGATATCGATTAATTACAATATCGACTGGAGAAATCGATGATAATAGAATATCTACTAGTGATATCGATTAATTAGAACATCTACTAGAGATATCGATTAATTAGTATACCTAATGGAGATATCGATTAATTAGTATACGTACTAGAGATATCGATTAATTAGAATATCGACTGGAGAAATCGATGATAATAGAATATCTACTAGTGATATCGATTAATTAGAACATCTACTAGAGCTATCGATTAATTAGTATACCGACTAAAGATATCGATTAATTAGAATACCTACTAGAGATATCGATTAAATAGTATACCTACTAGAGATATCGATTATTTAGAGTATCGACTAGAGATATCGATTAATTAGTATACCTACTAGAGATAGATATAGATTAATTTGAATATTGACTAGAGATATCGATTAATTAGTATACCTAATGGAGATATCGATTAATTAGTATACGTACTAGAGATATCGATTGATTAATATATCTACTAGAGATATCGATTAATTAGAACATGTCGACTAGAGATATCGATTGATTAGAATATGTACTAGAGATATCGATTAATTAGAATATCGACTAGAGATATCGATTAATTAGTATACCCACTGGAGATATCGATTAATTAGTATACCTACTAGAGATATCGATTAATTAGAATATCGACTGGAGAAATCGATGAAATTAGAATATCTACTAGTGATATCGATTAATTAGAATATCTACTAGAGCTATCGATTTATTAGTATACCTACTAGAGATATCGATTAATTACAATATCTACTAGTGATATCGATTATTTGGTATACCTACTAGAGATATAGATTAATTTGTATACCTACTGGAGATATCGATTAATTGGAATATTGACTAGAGATATCGATTAATTAGTATACCTACAGGAGATATCGATTAATTAGTATACGTACTAGAGATATCGATTAATTAGTATACCAACTAGGGATATCGATTAATTAGAATACTTACTAGGGATATTGATTAATTGGAATATCTACTAGAGATATCGATTAATTAGTATACCTACTAAAGATATCGATTAATTAGAATACCTACTAGAGATATCGATTAATTAGTATACCTACTAGAGATATCGATTAATTAGAGTATCTACTAGAGATATCGATTAATTAGTATACCTACTAGAGATATCGATTAATTAGTATACCTACTAGAGATATCGATTGATTCGAATATCTACTAGAGATATCGATTAATTAGTATACCTACTAGAGATATCGATTAATTAGTATACCTACTGGAGATATCTATTAATTAGTATACCTACTAGGGATATCGATGAATTAGAATACCTACTAGATATATCGATTAATTAGTATACCTACTAGAGATATCGATTAATTAGAATATCTACTAGAGATATCGATAAATTAGTATACCTAATGGAGATATCGATTTATTAGTATACCTACTAGAGATATCGATTAATTAGAATATCGACTGGAGAAATCGATGATAATAGAATATCTACTAGTGATATCGATTAATTAGAGTATCGACTAGAGATATAGATTAATTAGTATATCTACTGGAGATATCTATTAATTAGTATACCTACTAGGGATATCGATGAATTAGAATACCTACTAGATATATCGATTAATTAGTATACCTACTAGAGATATCGATTAATTAGAATATCTACTAGAGATATCGATAAATTAGTATACCTAATGGAGATATCGATTAATTAGTATACCTACTAGAGATATCGATTAATTAGAATATCGACTGGAGAAATCGATGATAATAGAATATCTACTAGTGATATCGATTAATTAGAACATCTACTAGAGCTATCGATTAATTAGTATACCGACTAAAGATATCGATTAATTAGAATACCTACTAGAGATATCGATTAAATAGTATACCTACTAGAGATATCGATTAATTAGAGTATCGACTAGAGATATCGATTAATTAGTATACCTACTAGAGATAGATATAGATTAATTTGAATATCGACTAGAGATATCGATTAATTAGTATACCTAATGGAGATATCGATTAATTAGTATACGTACTAGAGATATCGATTGATTAGTATATCTACTAGAGATATCGATTAATTAGAACATGTCGACTAGAGATATCGATTGATTAGAATATGTACTAGAGATATTGATTAATTAGAATATCGACTAGAGATATCGATTAATTAGTATACCCACTGGAGATATCGATTAATTAGTATACCTACTAGAGATATCGCTTAATTAGAATATCGACTGGAGAAATCGATGATATTAGAATATCTACTAGTGATATCGATTAATTAGAATATCTACTAGAGCTATCGATTTATTAGTATACCTACTACAGATATCGATTAATTACAATACCTACTAGTGATATCGATTATTTAGTATACCTATTAGAGATATAGATTAATTTGTATACCTACTGGAGATATCGATTAATTGGAATATTGACTAGAGATATCGATTAATTAGTATACCTACAGGAGATATCGATCAATTAGTATACGTACTAGAGATATCGATTAATTAGTATACGTACTAGAGATATCGATTAATTAGTATACCTACTAGGGATATCGATTAATTAGAATACCTACTAGGGATATTGATTAATTGGAATATCTACTAGAGATATCGATTAATTAGTATACCTACTAAAGATATCGATGAATTAGAATACCTACTAGAGATATCGATTAATTAGTATACCTACTAGAGATATCGATTAATTAGAGTATCGACTAGAGATATCGATAAATTAGTATACCTAATGGAGATATCGATTAATTAGTATACCTACTAGAGATATCGATTAATTAGAATATCGACTGGAGTAATCGATGATAATAGAATATTTACTAGTGATATCGATTAATTAGAACATCTACTAGAGATATCGATTAATTAGTATACCGACTAAAGATATCGATTAATTAGAATACCTACTAGAGATATCGATTAAATAGTATTCCTAATAGAGATATCGATTAATTAGAATATCGACTGGAGAAATCGATGATAATAGAATATCTACTAGTGATATCGATTAATTAGAACATCTACTAGAGATATCGATTAATTAGTATACCTAATGGAGATATCGATTAATTAGTATACGTACTAGAGATATCGATTGATTAGTATATCTACTAGAGATATCGATTAATTAGAACATGTCGACTAGAGATATCGATTGATTAGAATATGTACTAGAGATATTGATTAATTAGAATATCGACTAGAGATATCGATTAATTAGTATACCCACTGGAGATATCGATTAATTAGTATACCTACTAGAGATATCGATTAATTAGAATATCGACTGGAGAAATCGATGATATTAGAATATCGACTAGGGATATCGATTAATTAGAGTATCGACTAGAGATATAGATTAATTAGTATACCTACTAGAGATATCGATTAATTAGTATACCTACTAGTGATATCGATTAATTAGAATATCTACTAGAGCTATCGATTTATTAGTATACCTACTAGAGATATCGATTAATTACAATACCTACTAGTGATATCGATTATTTAGTATACCTATTAGAGATATAGATTAATTTGTATACCTACTGGAGATATCGATTAATTGGAATATTGACTAGAGATATCGATTAATTAGTATACCTACAGGAGATATCGATTAATTAGTATACGTACTAGAGATATCGATTAATTAGTACACCTACTAGGGATATCGATTAATTAGAATACCTACTAGGGATATTGATTAATTGGAATATCTACTAGAGATATCGATTAATTAGTATACCTACTAAAGATATCGATTAATTAGAATACCTACTAGAGATATCGATTAATTAGTATACCTACTAGAGATATCGATTAATTAGAATATCGACTGGAGAAATCGATGATATTAGAATATCTACTAGTGATATCGATTAATTTGAATATCTACTAGAGCTATCGATTAATTAGTATACCTACTAAAGATATCGATTAATTAGAATACCTACTAGAGATATCGATTAATTAGTATACCTACTAGAGATATCGATTAATTAGAGTATCGACTAGAGATATCGATTAATTAGTATACCTTCTAGAGATAGATATAGATTAATTTGAATATCGACTAGAGATATCGATTAATTAGTATACCTAATGGAGATATCGATTAATTAGTATACGTACTAGAGATATCGATTGATTAGAATATCTACTAGAGATATCGATTAATTAGAACATCGACTGGAGATATCGATGAATTAGAATATGTACTAGTGATATCGATTAATTAGAATATCTACTACAGATTAGAATATCGACTAGAGATATCGATTAATTAGTATACCTACTAGAGATATCGATTAATTAGAACATGTCAACTAGAGATATCGATTGATTCGAATATCTACTAGAGATATCGATTAATTAGAACATGTCAACTAGAGATATCGATTGATTAGAATATCTACTAGAGATATCGATTAATTAGAATATCGACTAGAGATATCGATTAATTAGTATACCTACTACATATATCGATTAATTAGAGTATCGACTAGAGATTTCGATTAATTAGTATACCTACTTGAGATATTTATTAATTAGTATACCTACTAGAGATATCGATTGATTAGAATATCTACTAGAGATATCGATTAATTAGTAAACCTACTAGAGATATTTATTAATTAGTATACCTAATAGAGATATCGAATAATTAGTATACCTACTAGAGATATCGATTGATTCGAATATCTACTAGAGATATCGATTAATTAGAACATGTCGACTAGAGATATCGATTAATTAGAATATCGACTGGAGAAATCGATGATATTAGAATATCTACTACTGATATCGATTAATTAGAATATCTACTAGAGCTATCGATTAATTAGTATACCTATTAGAGATATCGATTAATTACAATACCTACTAGAGATATCGATTATTCAGTATACCTACTAGAGATATCGATTAATTAGAGTATCGACTAGAGATATCGATTAATTAGTATACCTACTAGAGATATCGATTAATTAGAATATCGACTGGAGAAATCGATGATAATAGAATATCTACTAGTGATATCGATTAATTAGAACATCTACTAGAGATATCGATTAATTAGTATACCTAATGGAGATATCGATTAATTAGTATACGTACTAGAGATATCGATTAATTAGAATATCGACTGGAGAAATCGATGATAATAGAATATCTACTAGTGATATCGATTAATTAGAACATCTACTAGAGCTATCGATTAATTAGTATACCGACTAAAGATATCGATTTATTAGAATACCTACTAGAGATATCGATTAAATAGTAAACCTACTAGAGATATCGATTATTTAGAGTATCGACTAGAGATATCGATTAATTAGTATACCTACTAGAGATAGATATAGATTAATTTGAATATCGACTAGAGATATCGATTAATTAGTATACCTAATGGAGATATCGATTAATTAGTATACGTACTAGAGATATCGATTGATTAATATATCTACTAGAGATATCGATTAATTAGAACATGTCGACTAGAGATATCGATTGATTAGAATATGTACTAGAGATATCGATTAATTAGAATATCGACTAGAGATATCGATTAATTAGTATACCCACTGGAGATATCGATTAATTAGTATACCTACTAGAGATATCGATTAATTAGAATATCGACTGGAGAAATCGATGAAATTAGAATATCTACTAGTGATATCGATTAATTAGAATATCTACTAGAGCTATCGATTTATTAGTATACCTACTAGAGATATCGATTAATTACAATATCTACTAGTGATATCGATTATTTAGTATACCTACTAGAGATATAGATTAATTTGTATACCTACTGGAGATATCGATTAATTGGAATATTGACTAGAGATATCGATTAATTAGTATACCTACAGGAGATATCGATTAATTAGTATACGTACTAGAGATATCGATTAATTAGTATACCAACTAGGGATATCGATTAATTAGAATACTTACTAGGGATATTGATTAATTGGAATATCTACTAGAGATATCGATTAATTAGTATACCTACTAAAGATATCGATTAATTAGAATACCTACTAGAGATATCGATTAATTAGTATACCTACTAGAGATATCGATTAATTAGAGTATCTACTAGAGATATCGATTAATTAGTATACCTACTAGAGATATCGATTAATTAGTATACCTACTAGAGATATCGATTGATTCGAATATCTACTAGAGATATCGATTAATTAGTATACCTACTAGAGATATCGATTAATTAGTATACCTACTGGAGATATCTATTAATTAGTATACCTACTAGGGATATCGATGAATTAGAATACCTACTAGATATATCGATTAATTAGTATACCTACTAGAGATATCGATTAATTAGAATATCTACTAGAGATATCGATAAATTAGTATACCTAATGGAGATATCGATTTATTAGTATACCTACTAGAGATATCGATTAATTAGAATATCGACTGGAGAAATCGATGATAATAGAATATCTACTAGTGATATCGATTAATTAGAGTATCGACTAGAGATATAGATTAATTAGTATACCTACTGGAGATATCTATTAATTAGTATACCTACTAGGGATATCGATGAATTAGAATACCTACTAGATATATCGATTAATTAGTATACCTACTAGAGATATCGATTAATTAGAATATCTACTAGAGATATCGATTAATTAGAATATCGACTGGAGAAATCGATGATAATAGAATATCTACTAGTGATATCGATTAATTAGAACATCTACTAGAGCTATCGATTAATTAGTATACCGACTAAAGATATCGATTAATTAGAATACCTACTAGAGATATCGATTAAATAGTATACCTACTAGAGATATCGATTAATTAGAGTATCGACTAGAGATATCGATTAATTAGTATACCTACTAGAGATAGATATAGATTAATTTGAATATCGACTAGAGATATCGATTAATTAGTATACCTAATGGAGATATCGATTAATTAGTATACGTACTAGAGATATCGATTGATTAGTATATCTACTAGAGATATCGATTAATTAGAACATGTCGACTAGAGATATCGATTGATTAGAATATGTACTAGAGATATTGATTAATTAGAATATCGACTAGAGATATCGATTAATTAGTATACCCACTGGAGATATCGATTAATTAGTATACCTACTAGAGATATCGCTTAATTAGAATATCGACTGGAGAAATCGATGATATTAGAATATTTACTAGTGATATCGATTAATTAGAATATCTACTAGAGCTATCGATTTATTAGTATACCTACTACAGATATCGATTAATTACAATACCTACTAGTGATATCGATTATTTAGTATACCTATTAGAGATATAGATTAATTTGTATACCTACTGGAGATATCGATTAATTGGAATATTGACTAGAGATATCGATTAATTAGTATACCTACAGGAGATATCGATCAATTAGTATACGTACTAGAGATATCGATTAATTAGTATACGTACTAGAGATATCGATTAATTAGTATACCTACTAGGGATATCGATTAATTAGAATACCTACTAGGGATATTGATTAATTGGAATATCTACTAGAGATATCGATTAATTAGTATACCTACTAAAGATATCGATGAATTAGAATACCTACTAGAGATATCGATTAATTAGTATACCTACTAGAGATATCGATTAATTAGAGTATCGACTAGAATTATCGATAAATTAGTATACCTAATGGAGATATCGATTAATTAGTATACCTACTAGAGATATCGATTAATTAGAATATCGACTGGAGTAATCGATGATAATAGAATATCTACTAGTGATATCGATTAATTAGAACATCTACTAGAGATATCGATTAATTAGTATACCGACTAAAGATATCGATTAATTAGAATACCTACTAGAGATATCGATTAAATAGTATACCTACTAGAGATATCGATTAATTAGAATATCGACTGGAGAAATCGATGATAATAGAATATCTACTAGTGATATCGATTAATTAGTATACCTAATGGAGATATCGATTAATTAGTATACGTACTAGAGATATCGATTGATTAGAATATCTACTAGAGATATCGATTAATTAGAACATCGACTGGAGATATCGATGAATAAGAATATGTACTAGTGATATCGATTAATTAGAATATCTACTACAGATTAGAATATCGACTAGAGATATCGATTAATTAGTATACCTACTAGAGATATCGATTAATTAGAACATGTCAACTAGAGATATCGATTGATTCGAATATCTACTAGAGATATCGATTAATTAGAACATGTCAACTAGAGATATCGATTGATTAGAATATCTACTAGAGATATCGATTAATTAGAATATCGACTAGAGATATCGATTAATTAGAGTATCGACTAGAGATATAGATTAATTAGTATACCTACTAGAGATATCGATTAATTAGTATACCTACTAGTGATATCGATTAATTAGAATATCTACTAGAGCTATCGATTTATTAGTATACCTACTAGAGATATCGATTAATTACAATACCTACTAGTGATATCGATTATTTAGTATACCTATTAGAAATATAGATTAATTTGTATACCTACTGGAGATATCGATTAATTGGAATATTGACTAGAGATATCGATTAATTAGTATACCTACAGGAGATATCGATTAATTAGTATACGTACTAGAGATATCGATTAATTAGTACACCTACTAGGGATATCGATTAATTAGAATACCTACTAGGGATATTGATTAATTGGAATATCTACTAGAGATATCGATTAATTAGTATACCTACTAAAGATATCGATTAATTAGAATACCTACTAGAGATATCGATTAATTAGTATACCTACTAGAGATATCGATTAATTAGAATATCGACTGGAGAAATCGATGATATTAGAATATCTACTAGTGATATCGATTAATTTGAATATCTACTAGAGCTATCGATTAATTAGTATACCTACTAAAGATATCGATTAATTAGAATACCTACTAGAGATATCGATTAATTAGTATACCTACTAGAGATATCGATTAATTAGAGTATCGACTAGAGATATCGATTAATTAGTATACCGACTAAAGATATCGATTAATTAGAATACCTACTAGAGATATCGATTAAATAGTATACCTACTAGAGATATCGATTATTTAGAGTATCGACTAGAGATATCGATTAATTAGTATACCTACTAGAGATAGATATAGATTAATTTGAATATCGACTAGAGATATCGATTAATTAGTATACCTAATGGAGATATCGATTAATTAGTATACGTACTAGAGATATCGATTGATTAATATATCTACTAGAGATATCGATTAATTAGAACATGTCGACTAGAGATATCGATTGATTAGAATATGTACTAGAGATATCGATTAATTAGAATATCGACTAGAGATATCGATTAATTAGTATACCCACTGGAGATATCGATTAATTAGTATACCTACTAGAGATATCGATTAATTAGAATATCGACTGGAGAAATCGATGAAATTAGAATATCTACTAGTGATATCGATTAATTAGAATATCTACTAGAGCTATCGATTTATTAGTATACCTACTAGAGATATCGATTAATTACAATATCTACTAGTGATATCGATTATTTGGTATACCTACTAGAGATATAGATTAATTTGTATACCTACTGGAGATATCGATTAATTGGAATATTGACTAGAGATATCGATTAATTAGTATACCTACAGGAGATATCGATTAATTAGTATACGTACTAGAGATATCGATTAATTAGTATACCAACTAGGGATATCGATTAATTAGAATACTTACTAGGGATATTGATTAATTGGAATATCTACTAGAGATATCGATTAATTAGTATACCTACTAAAGATATCGATTAATTAGAATACCTACTAGAGATATCGATTAATTAGTATACCTACTAGAGATATCGATTAATTAGAGTATCTACTAGAGATATCGATTAATTAGTATACCTACTAGAGATATCGATTAATTAGTATACCTACTAGAGATATCGATTGATTCGAATATCTACTAGAGATATCGATTAATTAGTATACCTACTAGAGATATCGATTAATTAGTATACCTACTGGAGATATCTATTAATTAGTATACCTACTAGGGATATCGATGAATTAGAATACCTACTAGATATATCGATTAATTAGTATACCTACTAGAGATATCGATTAATTAGAATATCTACTAGAGATATCGATAAATTAGTATACCTAATGGAGATATCGATTTATTAGTATACCTACTAGAGATATCGATTAATTAGAATATCGACTGGAGAAATCGATGATAATAGAATATCTACTAGTGATATCGATTAATTAGAGTATCGACTAGAGATATAGATTAATTAGTATATCTACTGGAGATATCTATTAATTAGTATACCTACTAGGGATATCGATGAATTAGAATACCTACTAGATATATCGATTAATTAGTATACCTACTAGAGATATCGATTAATTAGAATATCTACTAGAGATATCGATAAATTAGTATACCTAATGGAGATATCGATTAATTAGTATACCTACTAGAGATATCGATTAATTAGAATATCGACTGGAGAAATCGATGATAATAGAATATCTACTAGTGATATCGATTAATTAGAACATCTACTAGAGCTATCGATTAATTAGTATACCGACTAAAGATATCGATTAATTAGAATACCTACTAGAGATATCGATTAAATAGTATACCTACTAGAGATATCGATTAATTAGAGTATCGACTAGAGATATCGATTAATTAGTATACCTACTAGAGATAGATATAGATTAATTTGAATATCGACTAGAGATATCGATTAATTAGTATACCTAATGGAGATATCGATTAATTAGTATACGTACTAGAGATATCGATTGATTAGTATATCTACTAGAGATATCGATTAATTAGAACATGTCGACTAGAGATATCGATTGATTAGAATATGTACTAGAGATATTGATTAATTAGAATATCGACTAGAGATATCGATTAATTAGTATACCCACTGGAGATATCGATTAATTAGTATACCTACTAGAGATATCGCTTAATTAGAATATCGACTGGAGAAATCGATGATATTAGAATATCTACTAGTGATATCGATTAATTAGAATATCTACTAGAGCTATCGATTTATTAGTATACCTACTACAGATATCGATTAATTACAATACCTACTAGTGATATCGATTATTTAGTATACCTATTAGAGATATAGATTAATTTGTATACCTACTGGAGATATCGATTAATTGGAATATTGACTAGAGATATCGATTAATTAGTATACCTACAGGAGATATCGATCAATTAGTATACGTACTAGAGATATCGATTAATTAGTATACGTACTAGAGATATCGATTAATTAGTATACCTACTAGGGATATCGATTAATTAGAATACCTACTAGGGATATTGATTAATTGGAATATCTACTAGAGATATCGATTAATTAGTATACCTACTAAAGATATCGATGAATTAGAATACCTACTAGAGATATCGATTAATTAGTATACCTACTAGAGATATCGATTAATTAGAGTATCGACTAGAGATATCGATAAATTAGTATACCTAATGGAGATATCGATTAATTAGTATACCTACTAGAGATATCGATTAATTAGAATATCGACTGGAGTAATCGATGATAATAGAATATTTACTAGTGATATCGATTAATTAGAACATCTACTAGAGATATCGATTAATTAGTATACCGACTAAAGATATCGATTAATTAGAATACCTACTAGAGATATCGATTAAATAGTATTCCTAATAGAGATATCGATTAATTAGAATATCGACTGGAGAAATCGATGATAATAGAATATCTACTAGTGATATCGATTAATTAGAACATCTACTAGAGATATCGATTAATTAGTATACCTAATGGAGATATCGATTAATTAGTATACGTACTAGAGATATCGATTGATTAGTATATCTACTAGAGATATCGATTAATTAGAACACGTCGACTAGAGATATCGATTGATTAGAATATGTACTAGAGATATTGATTAATTAGAATATCGACTAGAGATATCGATTAATTAGTATACCCACTGGAGATATCGATTAATTAGTATACCTACTAGAGATATCGATTAATTAGAATATCGACTGGAGAAATCGATGATATTAGAATATCGACTAGGGATATCGATTAATTAGAGTATCGACTAGAGATATAGATTAATTAGTATACCTACTAGAGATATCGATTAATTAGTATACCTACTAGTGATATCGATTAATTAGAATATCTACTAGAGCTATCGATTTATTAGTATACCTACTAGAGATATCGATTAATTACAATACCTACTAGTGATATCGATTATTTAGTATACCTATTAGAGATATAGATTAATTTGTATACCTACTGGAGATATCGATTAATTGGAATATTGACTAGAGATATCGATTAATTAGTATACCTACAGGAGATATCGATTAATTAGTATACGTACTAGAGATATCGATTAATTAGTACACCTACTAGGGATATCGATTAATTAGAATACCTACTAGGGATATTGATTAATTGGAATATCTACTAGAGATATCGATTAATTAGTATACCTACTAAAGATATCGATTAATTAGAATACCTACTAGAGATATCGATTAATTAGTATACCTACTAGAGATATCGATTAATTAGAATATCGACTGGAGAAATCGATGATATTAGAATATCTACTAGTGATATCGATTAATTTGAATATCTACTAGAGCTATCGATTAATTAGTATACCTACTAAAGATATCGATTAATTAGAATACCTACTAGAGATATCGATTAATTAGTATACCTACTAGAGATATCGATTAATTAGAGTATCGACTAGAGATATCGATTAATTAGTATACCTTCTAGAGATAGATATAGATTAATTTGAATATCGACTAGAGATATCGATTAATTAGTATACCTAATGGAGATATCGATTAATTAGTATACGTACTAGAGATATCGATTGATTCGAATATCTACTAGAGATATCGATTAATTAGAACACGTCAACTAGAGATATCGATTGATTAGAATATCTACTAGAGATATCGATTAATTAGAATATCGACTAGAGATATCGATTAATTAGTATACCTACTACATATATCGATTAATTAGAGTATCGACTAGAGATTTCGATTAATTAGTATACCTACTTGAGATATTTATTAATTAGTATACCTACTAGAGATATCGATTGATTAGAATATCTACTAGAGATATCGATTAATTAGTAAACCTACTAGAGATATTTATTAATTAGTATACCTAATAGAGATATCGAATAATTAGTATACCTACTAGAGATATCGATTGATTCGAATATCTACTAGAGATATCGATTAATTAGAACATGTCGACTAGAGATATCGATTAATTAGAATATCGACTGGAGAAATCGATGATATTAGAATATCTACTACTGATATCGATTAATTAGAATATCTACTAGAGCTATCGATTAATTAGTATACCTATTAGAGATATCGATTAATTACAATACCTACTAGAGATATCGATTATTCAGTATACCTACTAGAGATATCGATTAATTAGAGTATCGACTAGAGATATCGATTAATTAGTATACCTACTAGAGATATCGATTAATTAGAATATCGACTGGAGAAATCGATGATAATAGAATATCTACTAGTGATATCGATTAATTAGAACATCTACTAGAGATATCGATTAATTAGTATACCTAATGGAGATATCGATTAATTAGTATACGTACTAGAGATATCGATTAATTAGAATATCGACTGGAGAAATCGATGATAATAGAATATCTACTAGTGATATCGATTAATTAGAACATCTACTAGAGCTATCGATTAATTAGTATACCGACTAAAGATATCGATTAATTAGAATACCTACTAGAGATATCGATTAAATAGTATACCTACTAGAGATATCGATTATTTAGAGTATCGACTAGAGATATCGATTAATTAGTATACCTAATGGAGATATCGATTAATTAGTATACGTACTAGAGATATCGATTGATTAATATATCTACTAGAGATATCGATTAATTAGAACATGTCGACTAGAGATATCGATTGATTAGAATATGTACTAGAGATATCGATTAATTAGAATATCGACTAGAGATATCGATTAATTAGTATACCCACTGGAGATATCGATTAATTAGTATACCTACTAGAGATATCGATTAATTAGAATATCGACTGGAGAAATCGATGAAATTAGAATATCTACTAGTGATATCGATTAATTAGAATATCTACTAGAGCTATCGATTTATTAGTATACCTACTAGAGATATCGATTAATTACAATATCTACTAGTGATATCGATTATTTAGTATACCTACTAGAGATATAGATTAATTTGTATACCTACTGGAGATATCGATTAATTGGAATATTGACTAGAGATATCGATTAATTAGTATACCTACAGGAGATATCGATTAATTAGTATACGTACTAGAGATATCGATTAATTAGTATACCAACTAGGGATATCGATTAATTAGAATACTTACTAGGGATATTGATTAATTGGAATATCTACTAGAGATATCGATTAATTAGTATACCTACTAAAGATATCGATTAATTAGAATACCTACTAGAGATATCGATTAATTAGTATACCTACTAGAGATATCGATTAATTAGAGTATCTACTAGAGATATCGATTAATTAGTATACCTACTAGGGATATTGATTAATTTGAATATCGACTAGAGATATCGATTAATTAGTATACCTAATGGAGATATCGATTAATTAGTATACGTACTAGAGATATCGATTGATTAATATATCTACTAGAGATATCGATTAATTAGAACATGTCGACTAGAGATATCGATTGATTAGAATATGTACTAGAGATATCGATTAATTAGAATATCGACTAGAGATATCGATTAATTAGTATACCCACTGGAGATATCGATTAATTAGTATACCTACTAGAGATATCGATTAATTAGAATATCGACTGGAGAAATCGATGAAATTAGAATATCTACTAGTGATATCGATTAATTAGAATATCTACTAGAGCTATCGATTTATTAGTATACCTACTAGAGATATCGATTAATTACAATATCTACTAGTGATATCGATTATTTAGTATACCTACTAGAGATATAGATTAATTTGTATACCTACTGGAGATATCGATTAATTGGAATATTGACTAGAGATATCGATTAATTAGTATACCTACAGGAGATATCGATTAATTAGTATACGTACTAGAGATATCGATTAATTAGTATACCAACTAGGGATATCGATTAATTAGAATACTTACTAGGGATATTGATTAATTGGAATATCTACTAGAGATATCGATTAATTAGTATACCTACTAAAGATATCGATTAATTAGAATACCTACTAGAGATATCGATTAATTAGTATACCTACTAGAGATATCGATTAATTAGAGTATCTACTAGAGATATCGATTAATTAGTATACCTACTAGAGATATCGATTAATTAGTATACCTACTAGAGATATCGATTGATTCGAATATCTACTAGAGATATCGATTAATTAGTATACCTACTAGAGATATCGATTAATTAGTATACCTACTGGAGATATCTATTAATTAGTATACCTACTAGGGATATCGATGAATTAGAATACCTACTAGATATATCGATTAATTAGTATACCTACTAGAGATATCGATTAATTAGAATATCTACTAGAGATATCGATAAATTAGTATACCTAATGGAGATATCGATTTATTAGTATACCTACTAGAGATATCGATTAATTAGAATATCGACTGGAGAAATCGATGATAATAGAATATCTACTAGTGATATCGATTAATTAGAGTATCGACTAGAGATATAGATTAATTAGTATACCTACTGGAGATATCTATTAATTAGTATACCTACTAGGGATATCGATGAATTAGAATACCTACTAGATATATCGATTAATTAGTATACCTACTAGAGATATCGATTAATTAGAATATCTACTAGAGATATCGATTAATTAGAATATCGACTGGAGAAATCGATGATAATAGAATATCTACTAGTGATATCGATTAATTAGAACATCTACTAGAGCTATCGATTAATTAGTATACCGACTAAAGATATCGATTAATTAGAATACCTACTAGAGATATCGATTAAATAGTATACCTACTAGAGATATCGATTAATTAGAGTATCGACTAGAGATATCGATTAATTAGTATACCTACTAGAGATAGATATAGATTAATTTGAATATCGACTAGAGATATCGATTAATTAGTATACCTAATGGAGATATCGATTAATTAGTATACGTACTAGAGATATCGATTGATTAGTATATCTACTAGAGATATCGATTAATTAGAACATGTCGACTAGAGATATCGATTGATTAGAATATGTACTAGAGATATTGATTAATTAGAATATCGACTAGAGATATCGATTAATTAGTATACCCACTGGAGATATCGATTAATTAGTATACCTACTAGAGATATCGCTTAGTTAGAATATCGACTGGAGAAATCGATGATATTAGAATATCTACTAGTGATATCGATTAATTAGAATATCTACTAGAGCTATCGATTTATTAGTATACCTACTACAGATATCGATTAATTACAATACCTACTAGTGATATCGATTATTTAGTATACCTATTAGAGATATAGATTAATTTGTATACCTACTGGAGATATCGATTAATTGGAATATTGACTAGAGATATCGATTAATTAGTATACCTACAGGAGATATCGATCAATTAGTATACGTACTAGAGATATCGATTAATTAGTATACGTGCTAGAGATATCGATTAATTAGTATACCTACTAGGGATATCGATTAATTAGAATACCTACTAGGGATATTGATTAATTGGAATATCTACTAGAGATATCGATTAATTAGTATACCTACTAAAGATATCGATGAATTAGAATACCTACTAGAGATATCGATTAATTAGTATACCTACTAGAGATATCGATTAATTAGAGTATCGACTAGAATTATCGATAAATTAGTATACCTAATGGAGATATCGATTAATTAGTATACCTACTAGAGATATCGATTAATTAGAATATCGACTGGAGTAATCGATGATAATAGAATATCTACTAGTGATATCGATTAATTAGAACATCTACTAGAGATATCGATTAATTAGTATACCGACTAAAGATATCGATTAATTAGAATACCTACTAGAGATATCGATTAAATAGTATACCTACTAGAGATATCGATTAATTAGAATATCGACTGGAGAAATCGATGATAATAGAATATCTACTAGTGATATCGATTAATTAGTATACCTAATGGAGATATCGATTAATTAGTATACGTACTAGAGATATCGATTGATTAGAATATCTACTAGAGATATCGATTAATTAGAACATCGACTGGAGATATCGATGAATAAGAATATGTACTAGTGATATCGATTAATTAGAATATCTACTACAGATTAGAATATCGACTAGAGATATCGATTAATTAGTATACCTACTAGAGATATCGATTAATTAGAACATGTCAACTAGAGATATCGATTGATTCGAATATCTACTAGAGATATCGATTAATTAGAACATGTCAACTAGAGATATCGATTGATTAGAATATCTACTAGAGATATCGGTTAATTAGAATATCGACTAGAGATATCGATTAATTAGAGTATCGACTAGAGATATAGATTAATTAGTATACCTACTAGAGATATCGATTAATTAGTATACCTACTAGTGATATCGATTAATTAGAATATCTACTAGAGCTATCGATTTATTAGTATACCTACTAGAGATATCGATTAATTACAATACCTACTAGTGATATCGATTATTTAGTATACCTATTAGAAATATAGATTAATTTGTATACCTACTGGAGATATCGATTAATTGGAATATTGACTAGAGATATCGATTAATTAGTATACCTACAGGAGATATCGATTAATTAGTATACGTACTAGAGATATCGATTAATTAGTACACCTACTAGGGATATCGATTAATTAGAATACCTACTAGGGATATTGATTAATTGGAATATCTACTAGAGATATCGATTAATTAGTATACCTACTAAAGATATCGATTAATTAGAATACCTACTAGAGATATCGATTAATTAGTATACCTACTAGAGATATCGATTAATTAGAATATCGACTGGAGAAATCGATGATATTAGAATATCTACTAGTGATATCGATTAATTTGAATATCTACTAGAGCTATCGATTAATTAGTATACCTACTAAAGATATCGATTAATTAGAATACCTACTAGAGATATCGATTAATTAGTATACCTACTAGAGATATCGATTAATTAGAGTATCGACTAGAGATATCGATTAATTAGTATACCTTCTAGAGATAGATATAGATTAATTTGAATATCGACTAGAGATATCGATTAATTAGTATACCTAATGGAGATATCGATTAATTAGTATACGTACTAGAGATATCGATTGATTAGAATATCTACTAGAGATATCGATTAATTAGAACATCGACTGGAGATATCGATGAATAAGAATATGTACTAGTGATATCGATTAATTAGAATATCTACTACAGATTAGAATATCGACTAGAGATATCGATTAATTAGTATACCTACTAGAGATATCGATTAATTAGAACATGTCAACTAGAGATATCGATTGATTCGAATATCTACTAGAGATATCGATTAATTAGAACATGTCAACTAGAGATATCGATTGATTAGAATATCGACTGGAGAAATCGATGATATTAGAATATCTACTACTGATATCGATTAATTAGAATATCGACTAGAGATATCTATTAATTATTATACCTACTAGAGATATCGATTGATTAGAATATCTACTAGAGATATCGATTAATTAGTAAACCTACTAGAGATATTTATTAATTAGTATACCTAATAGAGATATCGAATAATTAGTATACCTACTAGAGATATCGATTGATTCGAATATCTACTAGAGATATCGATTAATTAGAACATGTCGACTAGAGATATCGATTAATTAGAATATCGACTGGAGAAATCGATGATATTAGAATATCTACTACTGATATCGATTAATTAGAATATCTACTAGAGCTATCGATTAATTAGTATACCTATTAGAGATATCGATTAATTACAATACATACTAGAGATATCGATTATTCAGTATACCTACTAGAGATATCGATTAATTAGAGTATCGACTAGAGATATCGATTAATTAGTATACCTACTAAAGATATCGATTAATTAGAATATCGACTGGAGAAATCGATGATAATAGAATATCTACTAGTGATATCGATTAATTAGAACATCTACTAGAGATATCGATTAATTAGTATACCTAATGGAGATATCGATTAATTAGTATACGTACTAGAGATATCGATTGATTAGTATATCTACTAGAGATATCGATTAATTAGAACATGTCGACTAGAGATATCGATTGATTAGAATATGTACTAGAGATATTGATTAATTAGAATATCGACTAGAGATATCGATTAATTAGTATACCCACTGGAGATATCGATTAATTAGTATACCTACTAGAGATATCGATTAATTAGAATATCGACTGGAGAAATCGATGATATTAGAATATCGACTAGAGATATCGATTAATTAGAGTATCGACTAGAGATATAGATTAATTAGTATACCTACTAGAGATATCGATTAATTAGTATACCTACTAGTGATATCGATTAATTAGAATATCTACTAGAGATATCGATTAATTAGAGTATCGACTAGAGATATAGATTAATTTGTATACCTACTAGAGATATCGATTAATTAGTATACCTACTAGAGATATCGATGAATTAGTATACCTACTAGAGATATCGATAATGAGAATATCGACTGGAGAAATCGATGATATTAGAATATCGACTAGAGATATCGATTAATTAGTATACCTACTAGAGATATCGATTAATTAGTATACCTAGTAGAGATATCGATTGATTCGAATATCTACTAGAGATATCGATTAATTAGAACATGTCGTCTAGAGATATCGATTGCTTAGAATATCTACTAGAGATATCGCTTATTTAGAACATCGACTTAATTAGAATATCGACTGGAGAAATCGATGATATAAGAATATCTACTAGTGATATCGATTAATTAGAATATCTACTAGAGCTATCGATTAAATAGTATACCTATTAGAGATATCGATTAATTACAATACCTAATAGAGATATCGATTATTTAGTATACCTACTAGAGATATCGATTAATTTGTATACCTACTGGTGATATCGATTAATTAGAATATCTACTAGAGGTATCGATTAATTAGTATAATTACTAGGGATATCGATTAATTGGAATATCTACTAGAGATATCGATTTATTAGTATACCTACTAAAGATATCGATTAATTAGAATACCTACTAGAGATATCGATTAATTAATATACCTACTGGAGATATCGATTAATTACAATACCTACTAGAGATATCGATTAATTAGTATACCTACTAGAGATAGATATAGATTAATTAGAATATCGACTAGAGATATCGATAAATTAGTATACCTAATGGAGATATCGATTAATTAGTATACGTACTAGAGATATCGATTAATTAGTATACCTACTAGGGATATCGATTAATTAGAATACCTACTAGGGATATTGATTAATTGGAATATCTACTAGAGATATCGATTAATTAGTATAACTACTAAAGATATCGATTAATTAGAATACCTACTAGAGATATCGATTAATTAGTATACCTACTAGAGATATCGATTAATTAGAGTATCTACTAGAGATATCGATTAATTAGTATACCTACTAGAGATATCGATTAATTAGTATACCTACTAGAGATATCGATTGATTCGAATATCTACTAGAGATATCGATTAATTAGTATACCTACTAGAGATATCGATTAATTAGTATACCTACTGGAGATATCTATTAATTAGTATACCTACTAGGGATATCGATGAATTAGAATACCTACTAGATATATCGATTAATTAGTATACCTACTAGAGATATCGATTAATTAGAATATCTACTAGAGATATCGATAAATTAGTATACCTAATGGAGATATCGATTTATTAGTATACCTACTAGAGATATCGATTAATTAGAATATCGACTGGAGAAATCGATGATAATAGAATATCTACTAGTGATATCGATTAATTAGAGTATCGACTAGAAATATAGATTAATTAGTATACCTACTGGAGATATCTATTAATTAGTATACCTACTAGGGATATCGATGAATTAGAATACCTACTAGATATATCGATTAATTAGTATACCTACTAGAGATATCGATTAATTAGAATATCTACTAGAGATATCGATAAATTAGTATACCTAATGGAGATATCGATTAATTAGTATACCTACTAGAGATATCGATTAATTAGAATATCGACTGGAGAAATCGATGATAATAGAATATCTACTAGTGATATCGATTAATTAGAACATCTACTAGAGCTATCGATTAATTAGTATACCGACTAAAGATATCGATAAATTAGAATACCTACTAGAGATATCGATTAAATAGTATACCTACTAGAGATATCGATTAATTAGAGTATCGACTAGAGATATCGATTAATTAGTATACCTACTAGAGATAGATATAGATTAATTTGAATATCGACTAGAGATATCGATTAATTAGTATACCTAATGGAGATATCGATTAATTAGTATACGTACTAGAGATATCGATTGATTAGTATATCTACTAGAGATATCGATTAATTAGAACATGTCGACTAGAGATATCGATTGATTAGAATATGTACTAGAGATATTGATTAATTAGAATATCGACTAGAGATATCGATTAATTAGTATACCCACTGGAGATATCGATTAATTAGTATACCTACTAGAGATATCGCTTAATTAGAATATCGACTGGAGAAATCGATGATATTAGAATATCTACTAGTGATATCGATTAATTAGAATATCTACTAGAGCTATCGATTTATTAGTATACCTACTACAGATATCGATTAATTACAATACCTACTAGTGATATCGATTATTTAGTATACCTATTAGAGATATAGATTAATTTGTATACCTACTGGAGATATCGATTAATTGGAATATTGACTAGAGATATCGATTAATTAGTATACCTACAGGAGATATCGATCAATTAGTATACGTACTAGAGATATCGATTAATTAGTATACGTACTAGAGATATCGATTAATTAGTATACCTACTAGGGATATCGATTAATTAGAATACCTACTAGGGATATTGATTAATTGGAATATCTACTAGAGATATCGATTAATTAGTATACCTACTAAAGATATCGATGAATTAGAATACCTACTAGAGATATCGATTGATTCCAATATCTACTAGAGATATCGATTAATTAGAACATGTCGACTAGAGATATCGATTAATTAGAATATCGACTGGAGAAATCGATGATATTAGAATATCTACTACTGATATCGATTAATTAGAATATCTACTAGAGCTATCGATTAATTAGTATACCTATTAGAGATATCGATTAATTACAATACATACTAGAGATATCGATTATTCAGTATACCTACTAGAGATATCGATTAATTAGAGTATCGACTAGAGATATCGATAAATTAGTATACCTAATGGAGATATCGATTAATTAGTATACCTACTAGAGATATCGATTAATTAGAATATCGACTGGAGTAATCGATGATAATAGAATATCTACTAGTGATATCGATTAATTAGAACATCTACTAGAGATATCGATTAATTAGTATACCGACTAAAGATATCGATTAATTAGAATACCTACTAGAGATATCGATTAAATAGTATTCCTAATAGAGATATCGATTAATTAGAATATCGACTGGAGAAATCGATGATAATAGAATATCTACTAGTGATATCGATTAATTAGAACATCTACTAGAGATATCGATTAATTAGTATACCTAATGGAGATATCGATTAATTAGTATACGTACTAGAGATATCGATTGATTAGTATATCTACTAGAGATATCGATTAATTAGAACATGTCGACTAGAGATATCGATTAATTAGAGTATCGACTAGAGATATAGATTAATTAGTATACCTACTAGAGATATCGATTAATTAGTATACCTACTAGTGATATCGATTAATTAGAATATCTACTAGAGCTATCGATTTATTAGTATACCTACTAGAGATATCGATTAATTACAATACCTACTAGTGATATCGATTATTTAGTATACCTATTAGAGATATAGATTAATTTGTATACCTACTGGAGATATCGATTAATTGGAATATTGACTAGAGATATCGATTAATTAGTATACCTACAGGAGATATCGATTAATTAGTATACGTACTAGAGATATCGATTAATTAGTACACCTACTAGGGATATCGATTAATTAGAATACCTACTAGGGATATTGATTAATTGGAATATCTACTAGAGATATCGATTAATTAGTATACCTACTAAAGATATCGATTAATTAGAATACCTACTAGAGATATCGATTAATTAGTATACCTACTAGAGATATCGATTAAAAAGAATATCGACTGGAGAAATCGATGATATTAGAATATCTACTAGTGATATCGATTAATTTGAATATCTACTAGAGCTATCGATTAATTAGTATACCTACTAAAGATATCGATTAATTAGAATACCTACTAGAGATATCGATTAATTAGTATACCTACTAGAGATATCGATTAATTAGTGTATCGACTAGAGATATCGATTAATTAGTATACCTTCTAGAGATAGATATAGATTAATTTGAATATCGACTAGAGATATCGATTAATTAGTATACCTAATGGAGATATCGATTAATTAGTATACGTACTAGAGATATCGATTGATTAGAATATCTACTAGAGATATCGATTAATTAGAACATCGACTGGAGATATCGATGAATTAGAATATGTACTAGTGATATCGATTAATTAGAATATCTACTACAGATTAGAATATCGACTAGAGATATCGATTAATTAGTATACCTACTAGAGATATCGATTAATTAGAACATGTCAACTAGAGATATCGATTGATTCGAATATCTACTAGAGATATCGATTAATTAGAACATGTCAACTAGAGATATCGATTGATTAGAATATCTACTAGAGATATCGATTAATTAGAATATCGACTAGAGATATCGATTAATTAGTATACCTACTACATATATCGATTAATTAGAGTATCGACTAGAGATTTCGATTAATTAGTATACCTACTTGAGATATCTATTAATTAGTATACCTACTAGAGATATCGATTGATTAGAATATCTACTAGAGATATCGATTAATTAGTAAACCTACTAGAGATATTTATTAATTAGTATACCTAATAGAGATATCGAATAATTAGTATACCTACTAGAGATATCGATTGATTCGAATATCTACTAGAGATATCGATTAATTAGAACATGTCGACTAGAGATATCGATTAATTAGAATATCGACTGGAGAAATCGATGATATTTAGAATATCTACTACTGATATCGATTAATTAGAATATCTACTAGAGCTATCGATTAATTAGTATACCTATTAGAGATATCGATTAATTACAATACCTACTAGAGATATCGATTATTCAGTATACCTACTAGAGATATCGATTAATTAGAGTATCGACTAGAGATATCGATTAATTAGTATACCTACTAGAGATATCGATTAATTAGAATATCGACTGGAGAAATCGATGATAATAGAATATCTACTAGTGATATCGATTAATTAGAACATCTACTAGAGATATCGATTAATTAGTATACCTAATGGAGATATCGATTAATTAGTATACGTACTAGAGATATCGATTAATTAGAATATCGACTGGAGAAATCGATGATAATAGAATATCTACTAGTGATATCGATTAATTAGAACATCTACTAGAGCTATCGATTAATTAGTATACCGACTAAAGATATCGATTAATTAGAATACCTACTAGAGATATCGATTAAATAGTATACCTACTAGAGATATCGATTATTTAGAGTATCGACTAGAGATATCGATTAATTAGTATACCTACTAGTGATAGATATAGATTAATTTGAATATCGACTAGAGATATTGATTAATTAGTATACCTAATGGAGATATCGATTAATTAGTATACGTACTAGAGATATCGATTGATTAATATATCTACTAGAGATATCGATTAATTAGAACATGTCGACTAGAGATATCGATTGATTAGAATATGTACTAGAGATATCGATTAATTAGAATATCGACTAGAGATATCGATTAATTAGTATACCCACTGGAGATATCGATTAATTAGTATACCTACTAGAGATATCGATTAATTAGAATATCGACTGGAGAAATCGATGAAATTAGAATATCTACTAGTGATATCGATTAATTAGAATATCTACTAGAGCTATCGATTTATTAGTATACCTACTAGAGATATCGATTAATTACAACATTTACTAGTGATATCGATTATTTAGTATACCTACTAGAGATATAGATTAATTTGTATACCTACTGGAGATATCGATTAATTGGAATATTGACTAGAGATATCGATTAATTAGTATACCTACAGGAGATATCGATTAATTAGTATACGTACTAGAGATATCGATTAATTAGTATATTAACTAGGGATATCGATTAATTAGAATATCTACTAGAGCTATCGATTTATTAGTATACCTACTAGAGATATCGATTAATTACAATATCTACTAGTGATATCGATTATTTGGTATACCTACTAGAGATATAGATTAATTTGTATACCTACTGGAGATATCGATTAATTGGAATATTGACTAGAGATATCGATTAATTAGTATACCTACAGGAGATATCGATTAATTAGTATACGTACTAGAGATATCGATTAATTAGTATACCAACTAGGGATATCGATTAATTAGAATACTTACTAGGGATATTGATTAATTGGAATATCTACTAGAGATATCGATTAATTAGTATACCTACTAAAGATATCGATTAATTAGAATACCTACTAGAGATATCGATTAATTAGTATACCTACTAGAGATATCGATTAATTAGAGTATCTACTAGAGATATCGATTAATTAGTATACCTACTAGAGATATCGATTAATTAGTATACCTACTAGAGATATCGATTGATTCGAATATCTACTAGAGATATCGATTAATTAGTATACCTACTAGAGATATCGATTAATTAGTATACCTACTGGAGATATCTATTAATTAGTATACCTACTAGGGATATCGATGAATTAGAATACCTACTAGATATATCGATTAATTAGTATACCTACTAGAGATATCGATTAATTAGAATATCTACTAGAGATATCGATAAATTAGTATACCTAATGGAGATATCGATTTATTAGTATACCTACTAGAGATATCGATTAATTAGAATATCGACTGGAGAAATCGATGATAATAGAATATCTACTAGTGATATCGATTAATTAGAGTATCGACTAGAGATATAGATTAATTAGTATACCTACTGGAGATATCTATTAATTAGTATACCTACTAGGGATATCGATGAATTAGAATACCTACTAGATATATCGATTAATTAGTATACCTACTAGAGATATCGATTAATTAGAATATCTACTAGAGATATCGATTAATTAGTATATCGACTGGAGAAATCGATGATAATAGAATATCTACTAGTGATATCGATTAATTAGAACATCTACTAGAGCTATCGATTAATTAGTATACCGACTAAAGATATCGATTAATTAGAATACCTACTAGAGATATCGATTAAATAGTATACCTACTAGAGATATCGATTAATTAGAGTATCGACTAGAGATATCGATTAATTAGTATACCTACTAGAGATAGATATAGATTAATTTGAATATCGACTAGAGATATCGATTAATTAGTATACCTAATGGAGATATCGATTAATTAGTATACGTACTAGAGATATCGATTGATTAGTATATCTACTAGAGATATCGATTAATTAGAACATGTCGACTAGAGATATCGATTGATAAGAATATGTACTAGAGATATTGATTAATTAGAATATCGACTAGAGATATCGATTAATTAGTATACCCACTGGAGATATCGATTAATTAGTATACCTACTAGAGATATCGCTTAATTAGAATATCGACTGGAGAAATCGATGATATTAGAATATCTACTAGTGATATCGATTAATTAGAATATCTACTAGAGCTATCGATTTATTAGTATACCTACTACAGATATCGATTAATTACAATACCTACTAGTGTTATCGATTATTTAGTATACCTATTAGAGATATAGATTAATTTGTATACCTACTGGAGATATCGATTAATTGGAATATTGACTAGAGATATCGATTAATTAGTATACCTACAGGAGATATCGATCAATTAGTATACGTACTAGAGATATCGATTAATTAGTATACGTACTAGAGATATCGATTAATTAGAATATCGACTGGAGAAATCGATGATAATAGAATATCTACTAGTGATATCGATTAATTAGAACATCTACTAGAGCTATCGATTAATTAGTATACCGACTAAAGATATCGATTAATTAGAATACCTACTAGAGATATCGATTAAATAGTATACCTACTAGAGATATCGATTATTTAGAGTATCGACTAGAGATATCGATTAATTAGTATACCTACTAGAGATATCGATTAATTAGAATATCGACTGGAGAAATCGATGATAATAGAATATCTACTAGTGATATCGATTAATTAGAACATCTACTAGAGATATCGATTAATTAGTATACCTAATGGAGATATCGATTAATTAGTATACGTACTAGAGATATCGATTAATTAGAATATCGACTGGAGAAATCGATGATAATAGAATATCTACTAGTGATATCGATTAATTAGAACATCTACTAGAGCTATCGATTAATTAGTATACCGACTAAAGATATCGATTAATTAGAATACCTACTAGAGATATCGATTAAATAGTATACCTACTAGAGATATCGATTATTTAGAGTATCGACTAGAGATATCGATTAATTAGTATACCTACTAGTGATAGATATAGATTAATTTGAATATCGACTAGAGATATTGATTAATTAGTATACCTAATGGAGATATCGATTAATTAGTATACGTACTAGAGATATCGATTGATTAATATATCTACTAGAGATATCGATTAATTAGAACATGTCGACTAGAGATATCGATTGATTAGAATATGTACTAGAGATATCGATTAATTAGAATATCGACTAGAGATATCGATTAATTAGTATACCCACTGGAGATATCGATTAATTAGTATACCTACTAGAGATATCGATTAATTAGAATATCGACTGGAGAAATCGATGAAATTAGAATATCTACTAGTGATATCGATTAATTAGAATATCTACTAGAGCTATCGATTTATTAGTATACCTACTAGAGATATCGATTAATTACAACATTTACTAGTGATATCGATTATTTAGTATACCTACTAGAGATATAGATTAATTTGTATACCTACTGGAGATATCGATTAATTGGAATATTGACTAGAGATATCGATTAATTAGTATACCTACAGGAGATATCGATTAATTAGTATACGTACTAGAGATATCGATTAATTAGTATATTAACTAGGGATATCGATTAATTAGAATATCTACTAGAGCTATCGATTTATTAGTATACCTACTAGAGATATCGATTAATTACAATATCTACTAGTGATATCGATTATTTGGTATACCTACTAGAGATATAGATTAATTTGTATACCTACTGGAGATATCGATTAATTGGAATATTGACTAGAGATATCGATTAATTAGTATACCTACAGGAGATATCGATTAATTAGTATACGTACTAGAGATATCGATTAATTAGTATACCAACTAGGGATATCGATTAATTAGAATACTTACTAGGGATATTGATTAATTGGAATATCTACTAGAGATATCGATTAATTAGTATACCTACTAAAGATATCGATTAATTAGAATACCTACTAGAGATATCGATTAATTAGTATACCTACTAGAGATATCGATTAATTAGAGTATCTACTAGAGATATCGATTAATTAGTATACCTACTAGAGATATCGATTAATTAGTATACCTACTAGAGATATCGATTGATTCGAATATCTACTAGAGATATCGATTAATTAGTATACCTACTAGAGATATCGATTAATTAGTATACCTACTGGAGATATCTATTAATTAGTATACCTACTAGGGATATCGATGAATTAGAATACCTACTAGATATATCGATTAATTAGTATACCTACTAGAGATATCGATTAATTAGAATATCTACTAGAGATATCGATAAATTAGTATACCTAATGGAGATATCGATTTATTAGTATACCTACTAGAGATATCGATTAATTAGAATATCGACTGGAGAAATCGATGATAATAGAATATCTACTAGTGATATCGATTAATTAGAGTATCGACTAGAGATATAGATTAATTAGTATACCTACTGGAGATATCTATTAATTAGTATACCTACTAGGGATATCGATGAATTAGAATACCTACTAGATATATCGATTAATTAGTATACCTACTAGAGATATCGATTAATTAGAATATCTACTAGAGATATCGATTAATTAGTATATCGACTGGAGAAATCGATGATAATAGAATATCTACTAGTGATATCGATTAATTAGAACATCTACTAGAGCTATCGATTAATTAGTATACCGACTAAAGATATCGATTAATTAGAATACCTACTAGAGATATCGATTAAATAGTATACCTACTAGAGATATCGATTAATTAGAGTATCGACTAGAGATATCGATTAATTAGTATACCTACTAGAGATAGATATAGATTAATTTGAATATCGACTAGAGATATCGATTAATTAGTATACCTAATGGAGATATCGATTAATTAGTATACGTACTAGAGATATCGATTGATTAGTATATCTACTAGAGATATCGATTAATTAGAACATGTCGACTAGAGATATCGATTGATAAGAATATGTACTAGAGATATTGATTAATTAGAATATCGACTAGAGATATCGATTAATTAGTATACCCACTGGAGATATCGATTAATTAGTATACCTACTAGAGATATCGCTTAATTAGAATATCGACTGGAGAAATCGATGATATTAGAATATCTACTAGTGATATCGATTAATTAGAATATCTACTAGAGCTATCGATTTATTAGTATACCTACTACAGATATCGATTAATTACAATACCTACTAGTGTTATCGATTATTTAGTATACCTATTAGAGATATAGATTAATTTGTATACCTACTGGAGATATCGATTAATTGGAATATTGACTAGAGATATCGATTAATTAGTATACCTACAGGAGATATCGATCAATTAGTATACGTACTAGAGATATCGATTAATTAGTATACGTACTAGAGATATCGATTAATTAGTATACCTACTAGGGATATCGATTAATTAGAATACCTACTAGGGATATTGATTAATTGGAATATCTACTAGAGATATCGATTAATTAGTATACCTACTAAAGATATCGATGAATTAGAATACCTACTAGAGATATCGATTAATTAGTATACCTACTAGAGATATCGATTAATTAGAGTATCGACTAGAGATATCGATAAATTAGTATACCTAATGGAGATATCGATTAATTAGTATACCTACTAGAGATATCGATTAATTAGAATATCGACTGGAGTAATCGATGATAATAGAATATCTACTAGTGATATCGATTAATTAGAACATCTACTAGAGATATCGATTAATTAGTATACCGACTAAAGATATCGATTAATTAGAATACCTACTAGAGATATCGATTAAATAGTATACCTACTAGAGATATCGATTAATTAGAATATCGACTGGAGAAATCGATGATAATAGAATATCTACTAGTGATATCGATTAATTAGTATACCTAATGGAGATATCGATTAATTAGTATACGTACTAGAGATATCGATTGATTAGAATATCTACTAGAGATATCGATTAATTAGAACATCGACTGGAGATATCGATGAATAAGAATATGTACTAGTGATATCGATTAATTAGAATATCTACTACAGATTAGAATATCGACTAGAGATATCGATTAATTAGTATACCTACTAGAGATATCGATTAATTAGAACATGTCAACTAGAGATATCGATTGATTCGAATATCTACTAGAGATATCGATTAATTAGAACATGTCAACTAGAGATATCGATTGATTAGAATATCTACTAGAGATATCGATTAATTAGAATATCGACTAGAGATATCGATTAATTAGAGTATCGACTAGAGATATAGATTAATTAGTATACCTACTAGAGATATCGATTAATTAGTATACCTACTAGTGATATCGATTAATTAGAATATCTACTAGAGCTATCGATTTATTAGTATACCTACTAGAGATATCGATTAATTACAATACCTACTAGTGATATCGATTATTTAGTATACCTATTAGAAATATAGATTAATTTGTATACCTACTGGAGATATAGATTAATTGGAATATTGACTAGAGATATCGATTAATTAGTATACCTACAGGAGATATCGATTAATTAGTATACGTACTAGAGATATCGATTAATTAGTACACCTACTAGGGATATCGATTAATTAGAATACCTACTAGGGATATTGATTAATTGGAATATCTACTAGAGATATCGATTAATTAGTATACCTACTAAAGATATCGATTAATTAGAATACCTACTAGAGATATCGATTAATTAGTATACCTACTAGAGATATCGATTAATTAGAATATCGACTGGAGAAATCGATGATATTAGAATATCTACTAGTGATATCGATTAATTTGAATATCTACTAGAGATATCGATTAATTAGTATACCTACTAGAGATATCGATTAATTAGAGTATCGACTAGAGATATCGATTAATTAGTATACCTTCTAGAGATAGATATAGATTAATTTGAATATCGACTAGAGATATCGATTAATTAGTATACCTAATGGAGATATCGATTAATTAGTATACGTACTAGAGATATCGATTGATTAGAATATCTACTAGAGATATCGATTAATTAGAACATCGACTGGAGATATCGATGAATAAGAATATGTACTAGTGATATCGATTAATTAGAATACCTACTAGGGATATTGATTAATTGGAATATCTACTAGAGATATCGATTAATTAGTATACCTACTAAAGATATCGATTAATTAGAATACCTACTAGAGATATCGATTAATTAGTATACCTACTAAAGATATCGATTAATTAGAATACCTACTAGAGATATCGATTAATTAGTATACCTACTAAAGATATCGATTAATTAGAATACCTACTAGAGATATCGATTAATTAGTATACCTACTAGAGATATCGATTAATTAGAGTATCGACTAGAGATATCGATTAATTAGTATACCTTCTAGAGATTGATATAGATTAATTTGAATATCGACTAGAGATATCGATTAATTAGTATACCTAATGGAGATATCGATTAATTAGTATACGTACTAGAGATATCGATTGATTAGAATATCTACTAGAGATATCGATTAATTAGAACATCGACTGGAGATATCGATGAATAAGAATATGTACTAGTGATATCGATTAATTAGAATATCTACTACAGATTAGAATATCGACTAGAGATATCGATTAATTAGTATACCTACTAGAGATATCGATTAATTAGAACATGTCAACTAGAGATATCGATTGATTCGAATATCTACTAGAGATATCGATTAATTAGAACATGTCAACTAGAGATATCGATTGATTAGAATATCTACTAGAGATATCGATTAATTAGAATATCGACTAGAGATATCTATTAATTAGTATACCTACTAGAGATATCGATTGATTAGAATATCTACTAGAGATATTTATTAATTAGTATACCTAATAGAGATATCGAATAATTAGTATACCTACTAGAGATATCGATTGATTCGAATATCTACTAGAGATATCGATTAATTAGAACATGTCGACTAGAGATATCGATTAATTAGAATATCGACTGGAGAAATCGATGATATTAGAATATCTACTACTGATATCGATTAATTAGAATATCTACTAGAGCTATCGATTAATTAGTATACCTATTAGAGATATCGATTAATTACAATACATACTAGAGATATCGATTATTCAGTATACCTACTAGAGATATCGATTAATTAGAGTATCGACTAGAGATATCGATTAATTAGTATACCTACTAGAGATATCGATTAATTAGAATATCGACTGGAGAAATCGATGATAATAGAATATCTACTAGTGATATCGATTAATTAGAACATCTACTAGAGATATCGATTAATTAGTATACCTAATGGAGATATCGATTAATTAGTATACGTACTAGAGATATCGATTGATTAGTATATCTACTAGAGATATCGATTAATTAGAACATGTCGACTAGAGATATCGATTGATTAGAATATGTACTAGAGATATTGATTAATTAGAATATCGACTAGAGATATCGATTAATTAGTATACCCACTGGAGATATCGATTAATTAGTATACCTACTAGAGATATCGCTTAATTAGAATATCGACTGGAGAAATCGATGATATTAGAATATCTACTAGTGATATCGATTAATTAGAATATCTACTAGAGCTATCGATTTATTAGTATACCTACTACAGATATCGATTAATTACAATACCTACTAGTGATATCGATTATTTAGTATACCTATTAGAGATATAGATTAATTTGTATACCTACTGGAGATATCGATTAATTGGAATATTGACTAGAGATATCGATTAATTAGTATACCTACAGGAGATATCGATCAATTAGTATACGTACTAGAGATATCGATTAATTAGTATACGTACTAGAGATATCGATTAATTAGTATACCTACTAGGGATATCGATTAATTAGAATACCTACTAGGGATATTGATTAATTGGAATATCTACTAGAGATATCGATTAATTAGTATACCTATTAAAGATATCGATGAATTAGAATACCTACTAGAGATATCGATTAATTAGTATACCTACTAGAGATATCGATTAATTAGAGTATCGACTAGAGATATCGATAAATTAGTATACCTAATGGAGATATCGATTAATTAGTATACCTACTAGAGATATCGATTAATTAGAATATCGACTGGAGTAATCGATGATAATAGAATATCTACTAGTGATATCGATTAATTAGAACATCTACTAGAGATATCGATTAATTAGTATACCGACTAAAGATATCGATTAATTAGAATACCTACTAGAGATATCGATTAAATAGTATTCCTAATAGAGATATCGATTAATTAGAATATCGACTGGAGAAATCGATGATAATAGAATATCTACTAGTGATATCGATTAATTAGAACATCTACTAGAGATATCGATTAATTAGTATACCTAATGGAGATATCGATTAATTAGTATACGTACTAGAGATATCGATTGATTAGTATATCCACTAGAGATATCGATTAATTAGAACATGTCGACTAGAGATATCGATTGATTAGAATATGTACTAGAGATATTGATTAATTAGAATATCGACTAGAGATATCGATTAATTAGTATACCCACTGGAGATATCGATTAATTAGTATACCTACTAGAGATATCGATTAATTAGAATATCGACTGGAGAAATCGATGATATTAGAATATCGACTAGAGATATCGATTAATTAGAGTATCGACTAGAGATATAGATTAATTAGTATACCTACTAGAGATATCGATTAATTAGTATACCTACTAGTGATATCGATTAATTAGAATATCTACTAGAGCTATCGATTTATTAGTATACCTACTAGAGATATCGATTAATTACAATACCTACTAGTGATATCGATTATTTAGTATACCTATTAGAGATATAGATTAATTTGTATACCTACTTGAGATATCGATTAATTGGAATATTGACTAGAGATATCGATTAATTAGTATACCTACAGGAGATATCGATTAATTAGTATACGTACTAGAGATATCGATTAATTAGTACACCTACTAGGGATATCGATTAATTAGAATACCTACTAGAGATATCGATTAATTAGTATACCTACTAGAGATATCGATTAATTAGAATATCGACTGGAGAAATCGATGATATTAGAATATCTACTAGTGATATCGATTAATTTGAATATCTACTAGAGCTATCGATTAATTAGTATACCTACTAAAGATATCGATTAATTAGAATACCTACTAGAGATATCGATTAATTAGTATACCTACTAGAGATATCGATTAATTAGAGTATCGACTAGAGATATCGATTAATTAGTATACCTTCTAGAGATAGATATAGATTAATTTGAATATCGACTAGAGATATCGATTAATTAGTATACCCTAATGGAGATATCGATTAATTAGTATACGTACTAGAGATATCGATTGATTAGAATATCTACTAGAGATATCGATTAATTAGAACATCGACTGGAGATATCGATGAATTAGAATATGTACTAGTGATATCGATTAATTAGAATATCTACTACAGATTTGAATATCGACTAGAAATATCGATTAATTAGTATACTTACTAGAGATATCGATTAATTAGAACATGTCAACTAGAGATATCGATTGATTCGAATATCTACTAGAGATATCGATTAATTAGAACATGTCAACTAGAGATATCGATTGATTAGAATATCTACTAGAGATATCGATTAATTAGAATATCGACTAGAGATATCGATTAATTAGTATACCTACTACATATATCGATTAATTAGAGTATCGACTAGAGATTTCGATTAATTAGTATACCTACTTGAGATATCTATTAAGTAGTATACCTACTAGAGATATCGATTGATTAGAATATCTACTAGAGATATCGATTAATTAGTAAACCTACTAGAGATATTTATTAATTAGTATACCTAATAGAGATATCGAATAATTAGTATACCTACTAGAGATATCGATTGATTCGAATATCTACTAGAGATATCGATTAATTAGAACATGTCGACTAGAGATATCGATTAATTAGAATATCGACTGGAGAAATCGATGATATTAGAATATCTACTACTGATATCGATTAATTAGAATATCTACTAGAGCTATCGATTAATTAGTATACCTATTAGAGATATCGATTAATTACAATACCTACTAGAGATATCGATTATTCAGTATACCTACTAGAGATATCGATTAATTAGAGTATCGACTAGAGATATCGATTAATTAGTATACCTACTAGAGATATCGATTAATTAGAATATCGACTGGAGAAATCGATGATAATAGAATATCTACTAGTGATATCGATTAATTAGAACATCTACTAGAGATATCGATTAATAAGTATACCTAATGGAGATATCGATTAATTAGTATACGTACTAGAGATATCGATTAATTAGAATATCGACTGGAGAAATCGATGATAATAGAATATCTACTAGTGATATCGATTAATTAGAACATCTACTAGAGCTATCGATTAATTAGTATACCGACTAAAGATATCGATTAATTAGAATACCTACTAGAGATATCGATTAAATAGTATACCTACTAGAGATATCGATTATTTAGAGTATCGACTAGAGATATCGATTAATTAGTATACCTACTAGTGATAGATATAGATTAATTTGAATATCGACTAGAGATATCGATTAATTAGTATACCTAATGGAGATATCGATTAATTAGTATACGTACTAGAGATATCGATTGATTAATATATCTACTAGAGATATCGATTAATTAGAACATGTCGACTAGAGATATCGATTGATTAGAATATGTACTAGAGATATCGATTAATTAGAATATCGACTAGAGATATCGATTAATTAGTATACCCACTGGAGATATCGATTAATTAGTATACCTACTAGAGATATCGATTAATTAGAATATCGACTGGAGAAATCGATGAAATTAGAATATCTACTAGTGATATCGATTAATTAGAATATCTACTAGAGCTATCGATTTATTAGTATACCTACTAGAGATATCGATTAATTACAATATCTACTAGTGATATCGATTATTTAGTATACCTACTAGAGATATAGATTAATTTGTATACCTACTGGAGATATCGATTAATTGGAATATTGACTAGAGATATCGATTAATTAGTATACCTACAGGAGATATCGATTAATTAGTATACGTACTAGAGATATCGATTAATTAGTATACCAACTAGGGATATCGATTAATTAGAATACTTACTAGGGATATTGATTAATTGGAATATCTACTAGAGATATCGATTAATTAGTATACCTACTAAAGATATCGATTAATTAGAATACCTACTAGAGATATCGATTAATTAGTATACCTACTAGAGATATCGATTAATTAGAGTATCTACTAGAGATATCGATTAATTAGTATACCTACTAGAGATATCGATTAATTAGTATACCTACTAGAGATATCGATTGATTCGAATATCTACTAGAGATATCGATTAATTAGTATACCTACTAGAGATATCGATTAATTAGTATACCTACTGGAGATATCTATTAATTAGTATACCTACTAGGGATATCGATGAATTAGAATACCTACTAGATATATCGATTAATTAGTATACCTACTAGAGATATCGATTAATTAGAATATCTACTAGAGATATCGATAAATTAGTATACCTAATGGAGATATCGATTTATTAGTATACCTACTAGAGATATCGATTAATTAGAATATCGACTGGAGAAATCGATGATAATAGAATATCTACTAGTGATATCGATTAATTAGAATATCGACTAGAGATATAGATTAATTAGTATACCTACTGGAGATATCTATTGTTTAGTATACCTACTAGGGATATCGATGAATTAGAATACCTACTAGATATATCGATTAATTAGTATACCTACTAGAGATATCGATTAATTAGAATATCTACTAGAGATATCGATTAATTAGAATATCGACTGGAGAAATCGATGATAATAGAATATCTACTAGAGATATCGATAAATTAGTATACCTAATGGAGATATCGATTTATTAGTATACCTACTAGAGATATCGATTAATTAGAATATCGACTGGAGAAATCGATGATAATAGAATATCTACTAGTGATATCGATTAATTAGAGTATCGACTAGAGATATAGATTAATTAGTATACCTACTGGAGATATCTATTAATTAGTATACCTACTAGGGATATCGATGAATTAGAATACCTACTAGATATATCGATTAATTAGTATACCTACTAGAGATATCGATTAATTAGAACATCTACTAGAGCTATCGATTAATTAGTATACCGACTAAAGATATCGATTAATTAGAATACCTACTAGAGATATCGATTAAATAGTATACCTACTAGAGATATCGATTAATTAGAGTATCGACTAGAGATATCGATTAATTAGTATACCTACTAGAGATAGATATAGATTAATTTGAATATCGACTAGAGATATCGATTAATTAGTATACCTAATGGAGATATCGATTAATTAGTATACGTACTAGAGATATCGATTGATTAGTATATCTACTAGAGATATCGATTAATTAGAACATGTCGACTAGAGATATCGATTGATTAGAATATGTACTAGAGATATTGATTAATTAGAATATCGACTAGAGATATCGATTAATTAGTATACCCACTGGAGATATCGATTAATTAGTATACCTACTAGAGATATCGCTTAATTAGAATATCGACTGGAGAAATCGATGATATTAGAATATCTACTAGTGATATCGATTAATTAGAATATCTACTAGAGCTATCGATTTATTAGTATACCTACTACAGATATCGATTAATTACAATACCTACTAGTGATATCGATTATTTAGTATACCTATTAGAGATATAGATTAATTTGTATACCTACTGGAGATATCGATTAATTGGAATATTGACTAGAGATATCGATTAATTAGTATACCTACAGGAGATATCGATCAATTAGTATACGTACTAGAGATATCGATTAATTAGTATACGTACTAGAGATATCGATTAATTAGTATACCTACTAGGGATATCGATTAATTAGAATACCTACTAGGGATATTGATTAATTAGAATATCGACTGGAGAAATCGATGATATTAGAATATCTACTACTGATATCGATTAATTAGAATATCTACTAGAGATATCGATTAATTAGTATACCTACTAAAGATATCGATGAATTAGAATACCTACTAGAGATATCGATTAATTAGTATACCTACTAGATATATCGATTAATTAGAGTATCGACTAGAGATATCGATAAATTAGTATACCTAATGGAGATATCGATTAATTAGTATACCTACTAGAGATATCGATTAATTAGAATATCGACTGGAGTAATCGATGATAATAGAATATCTACTAGTGATATCGATTAATTAGTATACCTAATGGAGATATCGATTAATTAGTATACGTACTAGAGATATCGATTAATTAGTATACCGACTAAAGATATCGATTAATTAGAATACCTACTAGAGATATCGATTAAATAGTATACCTACTAGAGATATCGATTAATTAGAATATCGACTGGAGAAATCGATGATAATAGAATATCTACTAGTGATATCGATTAATTAGTATACCTAATGGAGATATCGATTAATTAGTATACGTACTAGAGATATCGATTGATTAGAATATCTACTAGAGATATCGATTAATTAGAACATCGACTGGAGATATCGATGAATAAGAATATGTACTAGTGATATCGATTAATTAGAATATCTACTACAGATTAGAATATCGACTAGAGATATCGATTAATTAGTATACCTACTAGAGATATCGATTAATTAGAACATGTCAACTAGAGATATCGATTGATTCGAATATCTACTAGAGATATCGATTAATTAGAACATGTCAACTAGAGATATCGATTGATTAGAATATCTACTAGAGATATCGATTAATTAGAATATCGACTAGAGATATCGATTAATTAGAGTATCGACTAGAGATATAGATTAATTAGTATACCTACTAGAGATATCGATTAATTAGTATACCTACTAGTGATATCGATTAATTAGAATATCTACTAGAGCTATCGATTTATTAGTATACCTACTAGAGATATCGATTAATTACAATACCTACTAGTGATATCGATTATTTAGTATACCTATTAGAAATATAGATTAATTTGTATACCTACTGGAGATATCGATTAATTGGAATATTGACTAGAGATATCGATTAATTAGTATACCTACAGGAGATATCGATTAATTAGTATACGTACTAGAGATATCGATTAATTAGTACACCTACTAGGGATATCGATTAATTAGAATACCTACTAGGGATATTGATTAATTGGAATATCTACTAGAGATATCGATTAATTAGTATACCTACTAAAGATATCGATTAATTAGAATACCTACTAGAGATATCGATTAATTAGTATACCTACTAGAGATATCGATTAATTAGAATATCGACTGGAGAAATCGATGATATTAGAATATCTACTAGTGATATCGATTAATTTGAATATCTACTAGAGCTATCGATTAATTAGTATACCTACTAAAGATATCGATTAATTAGAATACCTACTAGAGATATCGATTAATTAGTATACCTACTAGAGATATCGATTAATTAGAGTATCGACTAGAGATATCGATTAATTAGTATACCTTCTAGAGATAGATATAGATTAATTTGAATATCGACTAGAGATATCGATTAATTAGTATACCTAATGGAGATATCGATTAATTAGTATACGTACTAGAGATATCGATTGATTAGAATATCTACTAGAGATATCGATTAATTAGAACATCGACTAGAGATATCTATTAATTAGTATACCTACTAGAGATATCGATTGATTAGAATATCTACTAGAGATATCGATTAATTAGAATATCGACTAGAGATATCTATTAATTAGTATACCTACTAGAGATATCGATTGATTAGAATATCTACTAGAGATATCGATTAATTAGTAAACCTACTAGAGATATTTATTAATTAGTATACCTAATAGAGATATCGAATAATTAGTATACCTACTAGAAATATCGATTGATTCGAATATCTACTAGAGATATCGATTAATTAGAACATGTCGACTAGAGATATCGATTAATTAGAATATCGACTGGAGAAATCGATGATATTAGAATATCTACTACTGATATCGATTAATTAGAATATCTACTAGAGCTATCGATTAATTAGTATACCTATTAGAGATATCGATTAATTACAATACATACTAGAGATATCGATTATTCAGTATACCTACTAGAGATATCGATTAATTAGAGTATCGACTAGAGATATCGATTAATTAGTATACCTACTAGAGATATCGATTAATTAGAATATCGACTGGAGAAATCGATGATAATAGAATATCTACTAGTGATATCGATTAATTAGAACATCTACTAGAGATATCGATTAATTAGTATACCTAATGGAGATATCGATTAATTAGTATACGTACTAGAGATATCGATTGATTAGTATATCTACTAGAGATATCGATTAATTAGAACATGTCCACTAGAGATATCGATTGATTAGAATATGTACTAGAGATATTGATTAATTAGAATATCGACTAGAGATATCGATTAATTAGTATACCCACTGGAGATATCGATTAATTAGTATACCTACTAGAGATATCGATTAATTAGAATATCGACTGGAGAAATCGATGATATTAGAATATCGACTAGAGATATCGATTAATTAGAGTATCGACTAGAGATATAGATTAATTAGTATACCTACTAGAGATATCGATTAATTAGTATACCTACTAGTGATATCGATTAATTAGAATATCTACTAGAGCTATCGATTTATTAGTATACCTACTAGAGATATCGATTAATTACAATACCTACTAGTGATATCGATTATTTAGTATACCTATTAGAGATATAGATTAATTTGTATACCTACTGGAGATATCGATTAATTGGAATATTGACTAGAGATATCGATTAATTAGTATACCTCAGGAGATATCGATTAATTAGTATACGTACTAGAGATATCGATTAATTAGTACACCTACTAGGGATATCGATTAATTAGAATACCTACTAGGGATATTGATTAATTGGAATATCTACTAGAGATATCGATTAATTAGTATACCTACTAAAGATATCGATTAATTAGAATACCTACTAGAGATATCGATTAATTAGTATACCTACTAGAGATATCGATAATTAGTATACCTACTAGAGATATCGATTAATTAGTATACCTACTAGAGATATCGATTAATTAGTATACCTACTAGAGATATCGATAATTAGAATATCGACTGGAGAAATCGATGATATTAGAATATCGACTAGAGATATCGATTAATTAGTATACCTACTAGAGATATCGATTAATTAGTATACCTACTAGAGATATCGATTGATTCGAATATCTACTAGAGATATCGATTAATTAGAACATGTCGTCTAGAGATATCGATTGCTTAGAATATCTACTAGAGATATCGCTTATTTAGAACATCGACTTAATTAGAATATCGACTGGAGAAATCGATGATATAAGAATATCTACTAGTGATATCGATTAATTAGAATATCTACTAGAGCTATCGATTAAATAGTATACCTATTAGAGATATCGATTAATTACAATACCTAATAGAGATATCGATTATTTAGTATACCTACTAGAGATATCGATTAATTTGTATACCTACTGGTGATATCGATTAATTAGAATATCTACTAGAGGTATCGATTAATTAGTATAATTACTAGGGATATCGATTAATTGGAATATCTACTAGAGATATCGATTAATTAGTATACCTACTAGAGATATCGATTAATTAGAATATCGACTGGAGAAATCGATGATATTAGAATATCGACTAGAGATATCGATTAATTAGTATACCTACTAGAGATATCGATTAATTAGTATACCTACTAGAGATATCGATTGATTCGAATATCTACTAGAGATATCGATTAATTAGAACATGTCGTCTAGAGATATCGATTGATTAGAATATCTACTAGAGATATCGCTTATTTAGAACATCGACAAGAGCTATCGATTAATTAGTATACCTACTAGAGATATCGATTAATTAGAATATCGACTGGAGAAATCCATGATATAAGAATATCTACTAGTGATATCGATTAATTAGAATATCTACTAGAGCTATCGATTAAATAGTATACCTATTAGAGATATCGATTAATTACAATACCTAATAGAGATATCGATTATTTAGTATACCTACTAGAGATATCGATTAATTTGTATACCTACTGGTGATATCGATTAATTAGAATATCTACTAGAGATATCGATTAATTAATATACCTACTAGAGATATCGATTAATTACAATACCTACTAGAGATATCGATTAATTAGTATACCTACTAGAGATAGATATAGATTAATTTGAATATCGACTAGAGATATCGATAAATTAGTATACCTAATGGAGATATCGATTAATTAGTATACCTACTAGAGATATCGATTAATTAGAACATGTCGACTAGAGATAACGATTGATTAGTATATCTACTAGAGATATCGATTAATTAGAACATGTCGACTAGAGATATCGATTGATTAGAATATGTACTAGGGATATCGATTGATTAGAATATCTACTAGAGATGTCGATTAATTAGAATATTGACTAGAGATATCGATTAATTAGTATACCTACAGGAGATATCGATTAATTAGTATACGTACTAGAGATCTCGATTAATTAGTATACTTCTAGGGATATCGATTAATTAGAATACCTACTAGGGATATCGATTAATTGGAATATCTACTAGAGCTATCGATAAATTAGTATACCTACTAGAGATATCGATTAATTAGAGTATCGACTAGAGATATCGATTAATTAGTATACCTACTAGAGATATCGATTGATTCGAATATTTACTAGAGATATCGATTAATTAGAACATGTCGACTAGAGATATCGATTAATTAGAATATCGACTGGAGAAATCGATGATATTAGAATATCTACTACTGATATCGATTAATTAGAATATCTACTAGGGATATCGATTAATTGGAATATCTACTAGTGATATCGATTTATTAGTATACTTACTAAAGATATCGATTAATTAGAATACCTACTAGAGATATCGATTAATTAATATACCTACTAGAGATATCGATTAATTACAATACCTACTAGAGATATCGATTAATTAGTATACCTACTAGAGATAGATATAGATTAATTAGAATATCGACTAGAGATATCGATAAATTAGTATACCTAATGGAGATATCGATTAATTAATATACCTACTAGAGATATCGATTAATTAGAACATGTCGACTAGAGATATCGATTGATTAGAATATCTACTAGAGATGTCGATTAATTAGAATATTGACTAGATATATCGATTATTTAGCATACCTACTAGAGATATCGATTATTTAGTATACCTGCTAGAGATATAGATTAATTTGTATACCTACTGGAGATATCGATTAATTGGAATATTGACTAGAGATATCGATTAATTAGTATACCTACAGGAGATATCGATTAATTAGTATACGTACTAGAGATATCGATTAATTAGTATACCTACTAGGGATATCGATTAATTAGAATACCTACTAGGGATATCGATTAATTAGTATACCTACTAGAGATATCGATTAATTACAATATCTACTAGTGATATCGATTATTTAGTATACCTACTAGAGATATAGACTAATTTGTATACCTACTGGAGATATCGATTAATTGGAATATTGACTAGAGATATCGATTAATTAGTATACCTACAGGAGATATCGATTAATTAGTATACGTACTAGAGATATCGATTAATTAGTATACCAACTAGGGATATCGATTAATTAGAATACTTACTAGGGATATTGATTAATTGGAATATCTACTAGAGATATCGATTGATTAGTATACCTACTAAAGATATCGATTAATTAGAATACCTACTAGAGATATCGATTAATTAGTATACCTACTAGAGATATCGATTAATTAGAGTATCTACTAGAGATATCGATTAATTAGTATACCTACTAAAGATATCGATTAATTAGAATACCTACTAGAGATATCGATTAATTAGTATACCTACTAGAGATATCGATTAATTAGAGTATCTACTAGAGATATCGATTAATTAGTATACCTACTAGAGATATCGATTAATTAGTATACCTACTAGAGATATCGATTAATTAGTATACCTACTAGAGATATCGATTGATTCGAATATCTACTAGAGATATCGATTAATTAGTATACCTACTAGTGATATCGATTATTTAGTATACCTACTAGAGATATAGATTAATTTGTATACCTACTGGAGATATCGATTAATTGGAATATTGACTAGAGATATCGATTAATTAGTATACCTACAGGAGATATCGATTAATTAGTATACGTACTAGAGATATCGATTAATTAGTATACCAACTAGGGATATCGATTAATTAGAATACCTACTAGGGATATTGATTAATTGGAATATCTACTAGAGATATCGATTAATTAGTATACCTACTAAAGATATCGCTTAATTAGAATATCGACTGGAGAAATCGATGATATTAGAATATCTACTAGTGATATCGATTAATTAGAATATCTACTAGAGCTATCGATTAATTAGTATACCTACTGGAGATATCTATTAATTAGTATACCTACTAGGGATATCGATGAATTAGAATACCTACTAGATATATCGATTAATTAGTATACCTACTAGAGATATCGATTAATTAGAATATCTACTAGAGATATCGATAAATTAGTATACCTAATGGAGATATCGATTAATTAGTATACCTACTAGAGATATCGATTAATTAGAATATCGACTGGAGAAATCGATGATAATAGAATATCTACTAGTGATATCGATTAATTAGAACATCTACTAGAGCTATCGATTAATTAGTATACCGACTAAAGATATCGATTAATTAGAATACCTACTAGAGATATCGATTAAATAGTATACCTACTAGAGATATCGATTATTTAGAGTATCGACTAGAGATATCGATTAATTAGTATACCTACTAGAGATAGATATAGATTAATTTGAATATCGACTAGAGATATCGATTAATTAGTATACCTAATGGAGATATCGATTAATTAGTATACGTACTAGAGATATAGATTGATTAATATATCTACTAGAGATATCGATTAATTAGAACATGTCGACTAGAGATATCGATTGATTAGAATATGTACTAGAGATATCGATTAATTAGAATATCGACTAGAGATATCGATTAATTAGTATACCCACTGGAGATATCGATTAATTAGTATACCTACTAGAGATATCGATTAATTAGAATATCGACTGGAGAAATCGATGAAATTAGAATATCTACTAGTGATATCGATTAATTAGAATATCTACTAGAGCTATCGATTTATTAGTATACCTACTAGAGATATCGATTAATTACAATATCTTCTAGTGATTTCGATTATTTAGTATACCTACTAGAGATATAGATTAATTTGTATACCTACTGGAGATATCGATTAATTGGAATATTGACTAGAGATATCGATTAATTAGTATACCTACAGGAGATATCGTTTAATTAGTATACGTACTAGAGATATCGATTAATTAGTATACCAACTAGGGATATCGATTAATTAGAATACTTACTAGGGATATTGATTAATTGGAATATCTACTAGAGATATCGATTGATTAGTATACCTACTAAAGATATCGATTAATTAGAATACCTACTAGAGATATCGATTAATTAGTATACCTACTAGAGATATCGATTAATTAGAGTATCTACTAGAGATATCGATTAATTAGTATACCTACTAGAGATATCGATTAATTAGTATACCTACTAGAGATATCGATTGATTCGAATATCTACTAGAGATATCGATTAATTAGTATACCTACTAGAGATATCGATTAATTAGTATACCTACTGGAGATATCTATTAATTAGTATACCTACTAGGGATATCGATGAATTAGAATACCTACTAGATATATCGATTAATTAGTATACCTACTAGAGATATCGATTAATTAGAATATCTACTAGAGATATCGATAAATTAGTATACCTAATGGAGATATCGATTTATTAGTATACCTACTAGAGATATCGATTAATTAGAATATCGACTGGAGAAATCGATGATAATAGAATATCTACTAGTGATATCGATTAATTAGAGTATCGACTAGAGATATAGATTAATTAGTATACCTACTGGAGATATCTATTAATTAGTATACCTACTAGGGATATCGATGAATTAGAATACCTACTAGATATATCGATTAATTAGTATACCTACTAGAGATATTGATTAATTAGAATATCTACTAGAGATATCGATAAATTAGTATACCTAATGGAGATATCGATTAATTAGTATACCTACTAGAGATATCGATTAATTAGAATATCGACTGGAGAAATCGATGATAATAGAATATCTACTAGTGATATCGATTAATTAGAACATCTACTAGAGCTATCGATTAATTAGAATACCGACTAAAGATATCGATTAATTAGAATACCTACTAGAGATATCGATTAAATAGTATACCTACTAGAGATATCGATTAATTAGAGTATCGACTAGAGATATCGATTAATTAGTATACCTACTAGAGATAGATATAGATTAATTTGAATATCGACTAGAGATATCGATTAATTAGTATACCTAATGGAGATATCGATTAATTAGTATACGTACTAGAGATATCGATTGATTAGTATATCTACTAGAGATATCGATTAATTAGAACATGTCGACTAGAGATATCGATTGATTAGAATATGTACTAGAGGTATTGATTAATTAGAATATCGACTAGAGATATCGATTAATTAGTATACCCACTGGAGATATCGATCAATTAGTATACGTACTAGAGATATCGATTAATTAGTATACGTACTAGAGATATCGATTAATTAGTATACCTACTAGGGATATCGATTAATTAGAATACCTACTAGGGATATTGATTAATTGGAATATCTACTAGAGATATCGATTAATTAGTATACCTATTAAAGATATCGATTAATTAGAATACCTACTAGAGATATCGATTAATTAGAATACCTACTAGAGATATCGATTAATTAGTATACCTACTAGAGATATCGATAATTAGTATACCTACTAGAGATATCGATTAATTAGTATACCTACCAGAGATATCGATTAATTAGTATACCTACTAGAGATATCGATTAATTAGTATACCTACTGGAGATATCTATTTATTAGTATACCTACTAGGGATATCGATGAATTAGAATACCTACTAGATATATCGATTAATTAGTATACCTACTAGAGATATCGATTAATTAGAATATCTACTAGAGATATCGATAAATTAGTATACCTAATGGAGATATCGATTAATTAGTATACCTACTAGAGATATCGATTAATTAGTATACCTACTAGAGATATCGATTAATTAGAGTATCGACTAGAGATATAGATTAATTAGTATACCTACTAGAGATATCGATTAATTAGTATACCTACTAGTGATATCGATTAATTAGAATATCTACTAGAGCTATCGATTTATTAGTATACCTACTAGAGATATCGATTAATTACAATACCTACTAGTGATATCGATTATTTAGTATACCTATTAGAGATATAGATTAATTTGTATACCTACTGGAGATATCGATTAATTGGAATATTGACTAGAGATATCGATTAATTAGTATACCTACAGGAGATATCGATTAATTAGTATACGTACTAGAGATATCGATTAATTAGTACACCTACTAGGGATATCGATTAATTAGAATACCTACTAGGGATATTGATTAATTGGAATATCTACTAGAGATATCGATTAATTAGTATACCTATTAAAGATATCGATTAATTAGAATACCTACTAGAGATATCGATTAATTAGTATACCTACTAGAGATATCGATTAATTAGAGTATCGACTAGAGATATCGATTAATTAGTATACCTACTAGAGATATCGATTAATTAGTATACCTACTAGAGATATCGATTGATTCGAATATCTACTAGAGATATCGATTAATTAGTATACCTACTGGAGATATCTATTAATTAGTATACCTACTAGGGATATCGATGAATTAGAATACCTACTAGATATATCGATTAATTAGTATACCTACTAGAGATATCGATTAATTAGAATATCTACTAGAGATATCGATTAATTAGTATACCTAATGGAGATATCGATTAATTAGTATACGTACTAGAGATATCGATTGATTAGTATATCTACTAGAGATATCGATTAATTAGAACATGTCGACTAGAGATATCGATTGATTAGAATATGTACTAGATATATTGATTAATTAGAATATCGACTAGAGATATCGATTAATTAGTATACCCACTGGAGATATCGATTAATTAGTATACCTACTAGAGATATCGATTAATTAGAATATCGACTGGAGAAATCGATGATATTAGAATATCGACTAGAGATATCGATTAATTAGTATACCCACTGGAGATATCGATTAATTAGTATACCTACTAAAGATATCGATTAATTAGAATACCTACTAGAGATATCGATTAATTAGTATACCTACTAGAGATATCGATTAATTAGAGTATCGACTAGAGATATAGATTAATTAGTATACCTATTAGAGATATCGATTAATTAGTATACCTACTAGTGATATCGATTAATTAGAATATCTACTAGAGCTATCGATTTATTAGTATACCTACTAGAGATATCGATTAATTACAATACCTACTAGTGATATCGATTATTTAGTATACCTATTAGAGATATAGATTAATTTGTATACCTACTGGAGATATCGATTAATTGGAATATTGACTAGAGATATCGATTAATTAGTATACCTACAGGAGATATCGATTAATTAGTATACGTACTAGAGATATCGATTAATTAGTACACCTACTAGGGATATCGATTAATTAGAATACCTACTAGGGATACTGATTAATTGGAATATCTACTAGAGATATCGATTAATTAGTATACCTATTAAAGATATCGATTAATTAGAATACCTACTAGAGATATCGATTAATTAGAATACCTACTAGAGATATCGATTAATTAGTATACCTACTAGAGATATCGATAATTAGTATACCTACTAGAGATATCGATTAATTAGTATACCTACTAGAGATATCGATTAATTAGTATACCTACTAGAGATATCGATTAATTAGTATACCTACTGGAGATATCTATTAATTAGTATACCTACTAGGGATATCGATGAATTAGAATACCTACTAGATATATCGATTAATTAGTATACCTACTAGAGATATCGATTAATTAGAATATCTACTAGAGATATCGATAAATTAGTATACCTAATGGAGATATCGATTAATTAGTATACCTACTAGAGATATCGATTAATTAGTATACCTACTAGAGATATCGATTAATTAGAGTATCGACTAGAGATATAGATTAATTAGTATACCTACTAGAGATATCGATTAATTAGTATACCTACTAGTGATATCGATTAATTAGAATATCTACTAGAGCCATCGATTTATTAGTATACCTACTAGAGATATCGATTAATTACAATACCTACTAGTGATATCGATTATTTAGTATACCTATTAGAGATATAGATTAATTTGTATACCTACTGGAGATATCGATTAATTGTAATATTGACTAGAGATATCGATTAATTTTTTTTTTTTTTTTTTTTTTTTTTTTACGTAGGAGGAACACTTTATGCGCGAACCCAAGGAACAGTGTGGGACTCCCTCTCAGATTTTGGTCGAGGTGTACCCACTAAACCTCCTACGGAGCCGCGGGGAAAAACCAGGCCGGAACCCTTATCGGACAACTTCAGCACTGGTCCGCGTGTCTTGCGCCCTGACGGGTCAAGTCACTGTTTCAGGATACTTAGAGGTCACCTAAGCATCCATCATCTCGCTTCCGCCGAAGTACGGATTGCACGAAAAACGCAATCGCTCTCCAGGATTCTTCGTTGCGAAGCATTGCTCCCACAACGACGTCCGGGGATAGATCGCCGACTGCAGAAACAAGCCTCCTCCTATCTTCAGCGAAACGTCTGCACCGGAAAAAGGTATGATGAGCATCATCCACCTCCTCCGGGCAGTACCTACACTGAGGTGACCTCACCTTTCCCATGCGAAAAAGGTAATCCCTGAAGTAGCCATGACCCGTCAGGAATTGACACAAGAAGAAATCAATTTCCCCAAAGGTACGGCTCAACCACGGGCTGATGTCTCGAATGAGACGAAATGTCCATCGCCCTTCTGGTCCGTCGTTCCACCGCTCCTGCCAGGCCCGCAGAGTGACGAGTCTCGCCTCCTCAGCAGCTTGGTCTCTGCCGAGATCCGGAGCGCGGCGAAAGATGTTCTGCCTCTCAACGGCGAGCAAATCGAGGGGAATCACTCCAGCCACAACCATGACAGCCAGTCCAGACACGGTGCGATACGCACAGGCGATCCTGAGCGCAGCCCTGCGTTGAACAGAGAGAATTCTCTTGCTGTGTTTCTTGACTCCCATGGCACCCGCCCACACTTCTGCGCCGTAGAGAAGAATGGCGTTGACGGTGGACATGAGGAATCGCCTCTTGCTAGCCCTCGGACCTCCGATGTTCCCCATCAATCTACTGAGCGACAGAACAACCCTCGCCGCCTTGTCGCAGACAGTCTGGATGTGCTCCCACCACGTGAGACGGCAGTCGAGCACAACTCCCAGATACTTCGCCGCAGTCTTCGTCTGGACCTCGACGTCACCGACAGTCATGGGGATTACTGTGCGGATCCTCCGTCGAGTGAGCATGACGATCTCGGTCTTGGCGACCGCCAGCTCAAGTCCATGACCGCTCATCCATCTGTTGACCCGAAACATCACCTGGTTGAGGCGAAGCTGGGCCAACTCCGGACCCCGAGCCGTGATGACTGCGGCTACATCGTCTGCGTAGCCCACGAGAAAAACTCCTGGTGGCATCTCGAGGCGAAGCAACCCGTCGTATGCCACATTCCAAAGGTCAGGGCCGAGGATCGACCCTTGTGCCGCGCCGGCTGTGACCACTTTGGAACGGACTCCTGCTTCAGTGCTGTACACCAGCTTGCGATCCTTCAGGTAGTCCTGTACCACGACCAAGAGGTAGTCGGGTACCCTGAAGTTACGCTGCAGCGCCTCGAGCATATCCACCCAACGGGCAGAATTGAACGCGTTCCTCACGTCCAGGGTGACCAGCAGCACGATCGGCCTGGCCAGATGGCAGGTTGTGTCAGCCTGCTGGACGGCGCCCAGGACTTCAGTTACGGCATTCAGGGTTGAGTGGCCTTTCCGAAAGCCGTGTTGCCGAGGGGACAAGTCCCCGGCGGCTTCGACGGCCGACCTCAACCTGGGTTTCAGCAACCTCTCAAAGAGTTTACCCGCCGTGTCCAGCATACAGAGAGGTCTGTACGCCGACGGGGACTCTGGATCACCTTTGCCTTTACTGATGAGCGCCAGTCTAGCTATCTTCCAGCGTGACGGAAACACACCCGCCGCCAAACACGCGTTGAACATGCGCAGCAGCAAGTGTGGGTGACTTTCCACCACAACCTTCAGAGCCTCAACCGGGATGCCATCTGGGCCTGGAGCTCTGTTGTTGTGCATGGCAGACGATGCTGCCACGAGCTCCTGTTCCGTGAACAAAGGAACATCAGGAACCGGCCTCACAACTCTCTCCTCCCGCCTCACTGGGTGACTTGGGAAAAGAGCGTCGACGATGGCCGTGACCGTTCCTGCAGACATAGCCGCGCTGCTGGCCCCCATTCCCCCGAGCTTCTTCGTGACGAGCTGGTACCCCCTACCCCACGGATCGGAGTCAACCTCCCGGCACAGCTCCTTCCAGCAGCGAGCCTTACTCAGGCGAATGGCGCTGGCCAGAGCTTTCTTCGCAGCCTTATGCTCTGCCGACCTGGCTAAAGCCTCCGGTCGGTTTCGAGCTCTCTGCGCTCTTCTGCGAAGCATCAGCGCCGTTCTCCTGAGCTCCGCGATCTCGTCCGTCCACCAGTAGACTTGGCGACGACCCCGGACAGGTTTTTTCCGAGGCATCGACGAGTCGCATGCACGCTCGATCAGCTGCATGGTGGAGCCAACCAGAGTCTCGACCTGCTGTCGGTCAGTGGAGTCGAAGCGATCCGTCTGACAGGCCTCGGGGCTGCGACTGAGCCGCTCGACGAACTTTCCCCTGTCCAGTTTGGCCGAGTTCCAGCCAACTGGGTTTCGGGTACTGGACTGACGAGACGACCCGATTTCTTCCAGGTGAAAGGAGATGAAGTCGTGATCACTGGCAGTGTACACGTCCATCACCCCCCACTCTGCTAGCAGAGGAAACAACCCTGCCGATACCAGCGTGACGTCTGGTATGGAATCGCCGAAACCAGGTCTTCGGTAAGTCGGCGTGTTCCCTCTGTTCGCGACTTCCAGGTCGAGCCTCGAGGCCATCTCCAGGATTTGTCTCCCGCGGGCGTTAGTGACGGGCATGCCCCACTCAACGGCGCGCGCGTTGAGGTCCCCGGCCACTATTACGCCCCCCGAGACATCTTGAAGATCGTCTTCCAGCGCCTCCAACCTCTCCCGGTACTCCTGGGCGGAATAGTTGGGAGATAGGTAGACGCTGTAGACGGTGACGCGCCGAAGTCTCACCCAGACGTAACCGTCACCGGATCCGTGACCCAACACCTGGATCCCGCGACTGTCTGCAATCCAGAGAGCCGCGGTACCAAGCCGGTCATAAAACCATGATGAACTGGTTTTGATCCGGTAGGGTTCGCTGACGATCGCGATCTGGGCTTTGACCTCGCAAGCAAGCTGTTCCAGAATGGCGTCAGCCGCTTGACTCCGCTGCAGGTTAGCCTGGACAAAACGGATCATTTCGCGGCAGATCGAGTCTTCTTGGCGTCCAGGGCTTTTCTGAAAACCCCGCATGCACCTGAGCCCGGGTAGTGATCCGAAGACACTCCGGGTGTACCGGCACAGAGGACGCAAGAAGCTGCCGCAGTGCAAGCAGTGGCCTTGTGATCGCCACTACCGCACTTCCAGCAATTATTGCTGCGGTCGGGACCAGAGCAACTCCGGCGTGTGTGGCCGTACCCGAGGCACCGGAAACAGCGTTCCACCTCGAGGCGCTGCCGAATGCGGCAGACGACCCAGCCGATCTTAATCTTCCCAGCCCGAAGGAAAAATTGCCCGTCTTTCTCTTCCATCTCAACGACGGCCTTCCTCTGTTCCCGCTTATTCGGCGTGAACAGGGTGACCTTAGGCTCGCCGGAGATTGTCGGAAGGTCTCTTTTTAAAGCCGTGGTAACATCGGCCTCCAAAGTCAGGGTGTCGAGATCAAGAATCTCTAACCTCAGCTTCGGGATGATGGAACGGACCTCGCCCTTGTCCCCTACCGCTTTCCGAAGTGCTTCTTGGAGTTTCCCCCGATCGTCGCACTTCGAGAGCTCGAGGAGGACACCACCGGCCGCCGTCTTCCGGATCTGCTTGAAAACAGTACCGGAATCCTCTGGCGTGACCTCCCTCTTCATCAATCCGAGGATCTCAGAGTAGGTCTTACCGGTGCTCGGCTTGATCAGGACCACCTGGTTCCTGGTCTTCCTAGGCCGGGCCTTATTTTTGGGCTTCTTCTCCTTCTGGCTGGGAGCCTGGGAAGGCGCGTTTTTCGCCTCTTCCCGCTTCCTCTGGGCATTGGCCTCTGCCCGGAGCCTCCTCTTCTGCTTCTTGGAAAGGGCCTGGATAAAACCCTCCCCATCAGCAGGTGCAGTAGGAGCTCCCTCTCTGGTCTCCTCAATAGGAACAGCCGGCGGAGTTTGGGCCTTGGTGTTCTGCCTCTTCTCCGTCGGACGCGCCGGAGGGCTGCTCGCCGGTCTCTTGGCACCAACGCCAGGCGCTGCAGGCTCCAAAGGTGGACGTTGAGCTTGCTGCTTCTCCTCAAGAAGCTTGAGCCGCCTTAGCGATGCCTTCCAGAGACCAAGCATCGAGTCGAGGACATCAAGTGATGCGTCCAGGGAGATTATACCTACTAAAGATATCGATTAATTAGAATACCTACTAGAGATATCGATTAATTAGAATACCTACTAGAGATATCGATTAATTAGTATACCTACTAGAGATATCGATAATTAGTATACCTACTAGAGATATCGATTAATTAGTATACCTACTAGAGATATCGATTAATTAGTATACCTACTAGAGATATCGATTAATTAGTATACCTACTGGAGATATCTATTAATTAGTATACCTACTAGGGATATCGATGAATTAGAATACCTACTAGATATATCGATTAATTAGTATACCTACTAGAGATATCGATTAATTAGAATATCTACTAGAGATATCGATAAATTAGTATACCTAATGGAGATATCGATTAATTAGTATACCTACTAGAGATATCGATTAATTAGTATACCTACTAGAGATATCGATTAATTAGAGTATCGACTAGAGATATAGATTAATTAGTATACCTACTAGAGATATCGATTAATTAGTATACCTACTAGTGATATCGATTAATTAGAATATCTACTAGAGCCATCGATTTATTAGTATACCTACTAGAGATATCGATTAATTACAATACCTACTAGTGATATCGATTATTTAGTATACCTATTAGAGATATAGATTAATTTGTATACCTACTGGAGGTATCGATTAATTGTAATATTGACTAGAGATATCGATTAATTTTTTTTTTTTTTTTTTTTTTTTTTTTTTACGTAGGAGGAACACTTTATGCGCGAACCCAAGGAACAGTGTGGGACTCCCTCTCAGATTTTGGTCGAGGTGTACCCACTAAACCTCCTACGGAGCCGCGGGGAAAAACCAGGCCGGAACCCTTATCGGACAACTTCAGCACTGGTCCGCGTGTCTTGCGCCCTGACGGGTCAAGTCACTGTTTCAGGATACTTAGAGGTCACCTAAGCATCCATCATCTCGCTTCCGCCGAAGTACGGATTGCACGAAAAACGCAATCGCTCTCCAGGATTCTTCGTTGCGAAGCATTGCTCCCACAACGACGTCCGGGGATAGATCGCCGACTGCAGAAACAAGCCTCCTCCTATCTTCAGCGAAACGTCTGCACCGGAAAAAGGTATGATGAGCATCATCCACCTCCTCCGGGCAGTACCTACACTGAGGTGACCTCACCTTTCCCATGCGAAAAAGGTAATCCCTGAAGTAGCCATGACCCGTCAGGAATTGACACAAGAAGAAATCAATTTCCCCAAAGGTACGGCTCAACCACGGGCTGATGTCTCGAATGAGACGAAATGTCCATCGCCCTTCTGGTCCGTCGTTCCACCGCTCCTGCCAGGCCCGCAGAGTGACGAGTCTCGCCTCCTCAGCAGCTTGGTCTCTGCCGAGATCCGGAGCGCGGCGAAAGATGTTCTGCCTCTCAACGGCGAGCAAATCGAGGGGAATCACTCCAGCCACAACCATGACAGCCAGTCCAGACACGGTGCGATACGCACAGGCGATCCTGAGCGCAGCCCTGCGTTGAACAGAGAGAATTCTCTTGCTGTGTTTCTTGACTCCCATGGCACCCGCCCACACTTCTGCGCCGTAGAGAAGAATGGCGTTGACGGTGGACATGAGGAATCGCCTCTTGCTAGCCCTCGGACCTCCGATGTTCCCCATCAATCTACTGAGCGACAGAACAACCCTCGCCGCCTTGTCGCAGACAGTCTGGATGTGCTCCCACCACGTGAGACGGCAGTCGAGCACAACTCCCAGATACTTCGCCGCAGTCTTCGTCTGGACCTCGACGTCACCGACAGTCATGGGGATTACTGTGCGGATCCTCCGTCGAGTGAGCATGACGATCTCGGTCTTGGCGACCGCCAGCTCAAGTCCATGACCGCTCATCCATCTGTTGACCCGAAACATCACCTGGTTGAGGCGAAGCTGGGCCAACTCCGGACCCCGAGCCGTGATGACTGCGGCTACATCGTCTGCGTAGCCCACGAGAAAAACTCCTGGTGGCATCTCGAGGCGAAGCAACCCGTCGTATGCCACATTCCAAAGGTCAGGGCCGAGGATCGACCCTTGTGCCGCGCCGGCTGTGACCACTTTGGAACGGACTCCTGCTTCAGTGCTGTACACCAGCTTGCGATCCTTCAGGTAGTCCTGTACCACGACCAAGAGGTAGTCGGGTACCCTGAAGTTACGCTGCAGCGCCTCGAGCATATCCACCCAACGGGCAGAATTGAACGCGTTCCTCACGTCCAGGGTGACCAGCAGCACGATCGGCCTGGCCAGATGGCAGGTTGTGTCAGCCTGCTGGACGGCGCCCAGGACTTCAGTTACGGCATTCAGGGTTGAGTGGCCTTTCCGAAAGCCGTGTTGCCGAGGGGACAAGTCCCCGGCGGCTTCGACGGCCGACCTCAACCTGGGTTTCAGCAACCTCTCAAAGAGTTTACCCGCCGTGTCCAGCATACAGAGAGGTCTGTACGCCGACGGGGACTCTGGATCACCTTTGCCTTTACTGATGAGCGCCAGTCTAGCTATCTTCCAGCGTGACGGAAACACACCCGCCGCCAAACACGCGTTGAACATGCGCAGCAGCAAGTGTGGGTGACTTTCCACCACAACCTTCAGAGCCTCAACCGGGATGCCATCTGGGCCTGGAGCTCTGTTGTTGTGCATGGCAGACGATGCTGCCACGAGCTCCTGTTCCGTGAACAAAGGAACATCAGGAACCGGCCTCACAACTCTCTCCTCCCGCCTCACTGGGTGACTTGGGAAAAGAGCGTCGACGATGGCCGTGACCGTTCCTGCAGACATAGCCGCGCTGCTGGCCCCCATTCCCCCGAGCTTCTTCGTGACGAGCTGGTACCCCCTACCCCACGGATCGGAGTCAACCTCCCGGCACAGCTCCTTCCAGCAGCGAGCCTTACTCAGGCGAATGGCGCTGGCCAGAGCTTTCTTCGCAGCCTTATGCTCTGCCGACCTGGCTAAAGCCTCCGGTCGGTTTCGAGCTCTCTGCGCTCTTCTGCGAAGCATCAGCGCCGTTCTCCTGAGCTCCGCGATCTCGTCCGTCCACCAGTAGACTTGGCGACGACCCCGGACAGGTTTTTTCCGAGGCATCGACGAGTCGCATGCACGCTCGATCAGCTGCATGGTGGAGCCAACCAGAGTCTCGACCTGCTGTCGGTCAGTGGAGTCGAAGCGATCCGTCTGACAGGCCTCGGGGCTGCGACTGAGCCGCTCGACGAACTTTCCCCTGTCCAGTTTGGCCGAGTTCCAGCCAACTGGGTTTCGGGTACTGGACTGACGAGACGACCCGATTTCTTCCAGGTGAAAGGAGATGAAGTCGTGATCACTGGCAGTGTACACGTCCATCACCCCCCACTCTGCTAGCAGAGGAAACAACCCTGCCGATACCAGCGTGACGTCTGGTATGGAATCGCCGAAACCAGGTCTTCGGTAAGTCGGCGTGTTCCCTCTGTTCGCGACTTCCAGGTCGAGCCTCGAGGCCATCTCCAGGATTTGTCTCCCGCGGGCGTTAGTGACGGGCATGCCCCACTCAACGGCGCGCGCGTTGAGGTCCCCGGCCACTATTACGCCCCCCGAGACATCTTGAAGATCGTCTTCCAGCGCCTCCAACCTCTCCCGGTACTCCTGGGCGGAATAGTTGGGAGATAGGTAGACGCTGTAGACGGTGACGCGCCGAAGTCTCACCCAGACGTAACCGTCACCGGATCCGTGACCCAACACCTGGATCCCGCGACTGTCTGCAATCCAGAGAGCCGCGGTACCAAGCCGGTCATAAAACCATGATGAACTGGTTTTGATCCGGTAGGGTTCGCTGACGATCGCGATCTGGGCTTTGACCTCGCAAGCAAGCTGTTCCAGAATGGCGTCAGCCGCTTGACTCCGCTGCAGGTTAGCCTGGACAAAACGGATCATTTCGCGGCAGATCGAGTCTTCTTGGCGTCCAGGGCTTTTCTGAAAACCCCGCATGCACCTGAGCCCGGGTAGTGATCCGAAGACACTCCGGGTGTACCGGCACAGAGGACGCAAGAAGCTGCCGCAGTGCAAGCAGTGGCCTTGTGATCGCCACTACCGCACTTCCAGCAATTATTGCTGCGGTCGGGACCAGAGCAACTCCGGCGTGTGTGGCCGTACCCGAGGCACCGGAAACAGCGTTCCACCTCGAGGCGCTGCCGAATGCGGCAGACGACCCAGCCGATCTTAATCTTCCCAGCCCGAAGGAAAAATTGCCCGTCTTTCTCTTCCATCTCAACGACGGCCTTCCTCTGTTCCCGCTTATTCGGCGTGAACAGGGTGACCTTAGGCTCGCCGGAGATTGTCGGAAGGTCTCTTTTTAAAGCCGTGGTAACATCGGCCTCCAAAGTCAGGGTGTCGAGATCAAGAATCTCTAACCTCAGCTTCGGGATGATGGAACGGACCTCGCCCTTGTCCCCTACCGCTTCCGAAGTGCTTCTTGGAGTTTCCCCCGATCGTCGCACTTCGAGAGCTCGAGGAGGACACCACCGGCCGCCGTCTTCCGGATCTGCTTGAAAACAGTACCGGAATCCTCTGGCGTGACCTCCCTCTTCATCAATCCGAGGATCTCAGAGTAGGTCTTACCGGTGCTCGGCTTGATCAGGACCACCTGGTTCCTGGTCTTCCTAGGCCGGGCCTTATTTTTGGGCTTCTTCTCCTTCTGGCTGGGAGCCTGGGAAGGCGCGTTTTTCGCCTCTTCCCGCTTCCTCTGGGCATTGGCCTCTGCCCGGAGCCTCCTCTTCTGCTTCTTGGAAAGGGCCTGGATAAAACCCTCCCCATCAGCAGGTGCAGTAGGAGCTCCCTCTCTGGTCTCCTCAATAGGAACAGCCGGCGGAGTTTGGGCCTTGGTGTTCTGCCTCTTCTCCGTCGGACGCGCCGGAGGGCTGCTCGCCGGTCTCTTGGCACCAACGCCAGGCGCTGCAGGCTCCAAAGGTGGACGTTGAGCTTGCTGCTTCTCCTCAAGAAGCTTGAGCCGCCTTAGCGATGCCTTCCAGAGACCAAGCATCGAGTCGAGGACATCAAGTGATGCGTCCAGGGAGATTATCCCATTCTTGATGCCCATCGACACGTTCTTCTGCCTCTCGGTTGCGGCGGACATGTCGAGGAGAGTGTTCCTCATCCTCTTCAGTTCCTCCTCAACCTTTTCTTGAGCCATTGCAGCATTCTTTTCGTCCGGTGAGAGTACAGGAACTGGCTGCGAGCTTGGCCTCGGAGTCTTTGGGTCCGGTGGACCCGAGGAACCCGGCGCGACCGCAGGAGAAGAGGTTTGACCCCTCGTTTTTGGCTCGGGGGACCTCAACACCTTGCTACTCCTTTCGAAAGGGCTCTTAGTGGGGGCGGGCAACTCTGGAAATTGCCCATCCCGCAAGGCCTTGTTGATGTCCCTTGTTGATGTTGGGGTTAGGGTACCCCGGGAAGATTCTTGCACCTTTTGAATCGTTATATCTTGTGAACTAGCCATGGTGTCTGGATTAGCCCCCAAGACTGGGCGTTTGTAACCCCCCAAAACAGTGCCCCAATGTGATTGTCAAACCGACCCATCACCAGAGCAACTACATCCATGTTCGACTGCCTCCAAAACACCGGCGGTCCTAGACGAGCAGTGGCCTCGGCAGAGCCCCCCCGTGACCGCAGCAGGGCCCTATCCGGTCGCCAACCGGCACCGCCACGGCCAAGGGGATTTTCGCCGGCTGATAGGGCAGCCAGGTCAGCTGGCTGGGCTGACCCGGGCCCCTGTACTATCCGGCAGCCTGGGAGGTGCAGAACCCAGTTTTTAAGCTGTACCCTCTGCTCGTCCTAGACCTCCAGCGCAATGGAGGCTGAAGAACACAGAGTCACCCCGGCAAATAGGCCGGAATGATTTAGAAAAAACAACCGGGCTATTGAAATGAACCGGAGAATGGAGTTATGAAAAGGAGACGCGAAAAAGGACCAGTGCGCCCCCCTCCCCTTTTAGTCGGCTCTTACGACAAGCAGGGGATACTGTTGGACATTCTGTCCCGGCCCAACACGGGGAAGAGATATCGATTAATTAGTATACCTACAGGAGATATCGATTAATTAGTATACGTACTAGAGATATCGATTAATTAGTACACCTACTAGGGATATCGATTAATTAGAATACCTACTAGGGATATTGATTAATTGGAATATCTACTAGAGATATCGATTAATTAGTATACCTATTGTCCATTGTCCTCTCTCATTGTCCTCTCTGCAGAACAGCTTGTCACTGGAAGAGTCAGAAGAATTGTGTAGAGTAAACGGAGGTTTGGCAGCCCTGCGAGATTTAAGAGGCACCTACATAATATATCAGTGGTGGGTTGCAGTCCATCACAAATATATTGAAAATTTATACGTAATGCTTTCAGATCTACATCACCCACGTTACGTATGTTCTGGGTTCATCACGTTAAGCTCTAGGCTGGAATGAAAAAAACTAGGAAATGCACAAAACTTGAGGTCTGGCTGGCTAGTACCTTTTGTAGTTTTCTTTTTGTCCCACATCTACGACCTCAACAAACTTGGGGGCTCGGCGGGAATCGGGTTTGTTGAGCGGGAAAGAATAATATCTGATTGCAATATGAGGATTGCAATCGATGTAATCGATCCTATAATTACGACCTTTTGGTTTTCTTTCTTTTAATTTACTTTTGATTTTCCGATAAGCCGTTATTAGTCGGACTTCTAATTGATGCATTGACTTTAGCCAGTCAACAATTAATTATCGCCAATCATGGTACCATTTAATTTTGAGAGACGACGGTGGGTTTTCACGAAATGCATTTTACCATATGCTGATCACGGAACTCCTGAACATGGTACAATGTTTAGGCCGGGGACACACAAGGCGTTTTTAACGCGCGGTAAAAATGCCGCTTGCCCGTAGTGCATTGATTTGAATGGACGCGTTCACACGGGGCGGAAGAAATAACTCGCGATAATATTGCCGCTTGCGGTTGTTTTGCCGCCGCTCGAAAGCGGATTTTTTCCCGCTTTGTTATCACAGTGGTGTATGCAATTAAATGGGAGCGTACACATTTGGCGGATTTTTTACCGCCGCCATGGTCAGACGACACTCTAAACATTGTATTGTGTTGATGACGTCAGGGGTTCTGAGATCGGCATATGGTCAAATGCATTTGGTGAACACCCACCGTCGTATCTCAAAATTAAAATGGTACCATGATTGGCGATATTTTTTCCGTGGCTTTTTTTCCCGCCACGTGTGTACAAACGCTGATTTCGTCGGCGGCGGCGGAAAAATTATCGCGCGATAAAAAAACGCCGTGTGTCTCCGGCCTTAATGTCTTGCCGTCTGACCATGGCGGCGGTAAAAAATCCGCCAAATGTGTACGCTACCATTTATTTGCATACACCACTGTGATGACAAAGCGGAAAAAATCCGCTTTCGAGCGGCGGCAAAACGACCGCCAGCGGCAATATTATGGCGCGGTATTTCTTCCACCCCGTGTGAACGCGTCTATTTAAATCAATGCACTACGGGCGAGCGGCATTTTTACCGCGCGTTAAAAAAGCCGTGTGTGTCTCGGGCCGAAGGAAGGTATTGGTGTTGGCGTTGACAAGCGGGAGCCGGGAGTGGAGCGGCGGCGTGGCATAGCGGCGAAACGGCAAACTGCGATCACTGCACCACTATGGGATATTTTACCAGTGTGAGCACAGCCCGACCCGACCGACAGTACGGTAACACGTCAACAACAAGTCGAGTCGTCTAACTTTTGACAATTGAACCTGAACGCATTATTGCTATTTGACCATTACAAATTTTCGAGTCAGATAAAAACTGTGCATATATTTTAAAAATCCCCCCCATTTTCCCGAGTTTTCTTAATCCCCCCAAAAATTTAGTCTGATGTCGCAACTTGCGACATCAAAACATGCTGTGGGCACCCCTGTTAACCCCGATAACTTTTTTCAGTAATAATGCGCTGGTTTCAATTCGACGTGTGCTTCAAATCCTGTGCGTGTTAAGGAAATTGATTAAATGATTAATGAAATAATCCAAACAAATAGATTTATTCCCCAGCAAGTAGTCAGTTGTTGCGATATTAACTCATTCTTCTTACTTTCACGGCGCGAAGTCAAGCCGCTTTGGCTATAAGTTGGCATCGCGTCGGTCTGTCAACTCGGCGAGCCAGGTTCGAATTCGCATGGCGACACTACACTCTTTGCGCTCTTTTTTTGTAATTGTGTCGTTACAAATGGCGTCACTAAGGTCTGCTTTTTACTAATACTTTAGGTCAACTAAGTTTTATAGGTATTACAATGTCAATAGGCCTTTGAAAATTCTTGAAAGACTTATTTCATCAACATTTTAAATAAACCATTATCCAATACATTTATAGTTTTAGGCCTACTTATTTCTGATGTTTTTAAGCCTAATAGAACGCTTTAATTAGGCTACTAAGGTCTAAGATTAAGTAAACAGGAGGTTTAGACCTAACGTTGAAGTCTTAAGTTTATCCCGTGTATTTCTAAAGAGCATCTGTTTAGGAAAGACGCAGCATTATTGTTTCTAAGGCATAGCCCACTTTGACAGAAGCTCAAACTAAAATCATAGTATTTTCTGTGATTTTTTTGCTTTTGGCAATTAATTGGGTTTGTTATTTAAACTTACACATTGGAACTTTACACATCGAACCATCCAAAGATATTTGTGAAAATGTAAATGGTTATAACACAGTGTGGTTATAATATGCTGTGCTTTCATCATTTATTATTACTGTTCTGTTTACTGTTTATGTTGTTTTGCTTATGTTTTACTAATATGACGTTATAGACGGTTATATGCTATTTTTATGTCCTGCTGAATCAGCTGATCATTGAAATATGTGATGGTGCTTTCATCTGTTGAAAATATGTTCAACTACTTAAATGTGCAGAGGAGTGGAGGTGTCTCTAACATCAAGTTATTCACATATAGCTGAAGTTTCCATTTTTCGCTACTCGCCTAATATAATGCAATGCTCTGTGGACAGAACAGTAGGTCTGGCTACCAACGAGCGTCTGGCCACAGGACGGGTCCCAGTACGAATCGAACGAATATAGTCCTAAAGTCTCTGGCATAAACGGAGCGAAATTCTTGAGGTTATGACGTCACTAGGTTGACGTCATTATTTTAGAATCAATTAATTGTAAAAATTCAAGTATTGGAGCCGACTACTGATTGATGGCAAGCTCCGGTCATTTTGCAAACGTTGCGGTAAGTTTTGTTATTTTATGAAATAATGCCTTAGCTGTAGTTTTTAGCTACCACTTAAAAATTTAATTACTCTCAAACCATTAAAGGATGTGTCTAAGGGTGTTTCTTCTTTCGTATTAACCCTCTCAGTTTTGAGCGATAAACCCAGTAAACCAGTGTCACAGGTTTTGAAGTACTATGCCTACTTAAACACATAATGTCTAATTTTCACAATGTTCATTTTTGAAAAGGAAAGAAAAAACTAGTCAATTATGATTGACATATTGTCTCCTCAAAATTGGTAGAGGATTTAAGTAATGTAATGGGAGTGTAGCTCATTTTCATGTAATAATAGGCCTTTTAGGCACTCTGCATAAGTCTATTCGATAAATAGTATGGTATGAGAAAAGTTAAAATTGTAACTTACTAGACTATCAACTGATAACTTATTGGCCTAATAGTTTGCGCATAAGTTGACTTGTACATTGGCTAGGCCTATACACAGGTTTTCATTGTCAATGGTGTTGGTAGAAGTAAGTTTTACCTGTGATTCCAATTGTGTTGCTTAATTTGGAATTTGATTCAGATGAATTTGAGGCATTTGGACGTTTTCCCTACAATGTGTTTGTGATTTGGCTATCTTACATGAAGAGAGTGTGTCTCAACCGATTTCAATCAACAAATTTATTTCAAGGTTCATACACCACTTTGGGGGATGTCTATTACTATCCATTCGTTGTATCAGTTACCTGTAATTACTCAATTTTACTATCAATATATCAATTTATAGCCTAGTCAGATACTTAGGTAATATATTTGCCTTTGGTGCAGACCAAGCTTATCTATACAGTACAAAAATGTTACCTTGGCCAAAAATTTATGATTTCATGGTTACTATATATGCTCAGTAATATTATGGTGTGGCCGTTAGTTTAATTGTAGATCTTTTATTAGCCTAACTTAAGTTAGGACTGAGGCCCAGTTAATATTTTTACTGGTTGCACAAATAATCACTTGATTTAAAACAGAATTCCACAATATCATTAATCTGCCTGATACCTGTTAATTATATGTTATTGTACGGCCTAATAGCCTAGTAATTATTTTACCGTGTTCTAAATTAACTGATATACACTATCAGTAAAAAAAACACGGTTCTAAATTAACTGATAGTGTATATCAGTTAATTTAGAACACGGTAACTAGAAGACTGTACTCTGTAAATGCCTTCCGCATCGGGCCAATAACGGTACAAATGATTCAGTAACCAATCAAAACTGAGATATTCACTTTTATTACTTCACTAGAGGAGCTATATTTCAGCTTTTTGATTGACTGGATTAAATTAATTGATATCTCAATTGTATATGATGATTGTCAAATTGAAAGTCCTCCCTCTCCTGACAACCACGGTTTCCCCCGATTCCCCCTGCTGATGAGCTTAGGTATGACCCATGGCCATTGTTAGTTACACTAAATAGCCTAAACTAAAAACTTTTATATATTTTTTCCCAAATTCCAGTACCTAGGTAAAGGCTAATTTTACTATACTAGTTTATTCTGTGAGATAAATGTTGTCTTAAGCCCATTTAAGATTATCTTATTCATGATATATTAAGAACAGCCAAGTTACGTCTAAAAATGAATAATATAAATGTTGACTTCAGGGCTCTTCAGTCAACATGATTGAACCTAAAAGGCTAACCACGTTTTATTTACAAGCTCATAATGGCCTATTTGGTGTAGGCCCTACAATTTTATTGGAATGTTTATCAAGGCCTAGGCCTGGATTTGTATTTAAATGCTCAATTTCAAATACATTGAGGATGTGTTCTGCAAAAGATGATTTTTGTGTGGTTAAATTACATGATTTTATTGCTTGTATGTGTTCTTTGTATCTGCAGTTGAAGCTGCGTCCTGCAAAAATATTCTCTATATCAGGATATTGTAGCTGCTAGATAACCCTAAATACTGTGTGCTAAGTTTTATATATGTACCCTTTACAGTTAGTTTAAAATAACTGTTCAAGAGTGAAAAAACATACCTGGTTGCACCTACCCCACTTCACCCTATTTAAAAAAATAGACTAAATTAACACCTGAACTTTTTTTCAGAAGTTGTTCGATGCCGAATTTTACAAGCTGCAAACTACGAGATTAAGAACAGCCTATTAAAAAGTGGATGTCTAAAGCAAAAGAAAAATTGGAAGGAAAAAGGTAATTTTGGTATTTCCTCTTAACTTCCATGCAACCAAAATTACATTATGTTTAATTTAATTGACATAGATATTTAACAGGGTATCTACCAGTCGTTAATTCGGGAAAATGATGGGGATTTTGTAAGGTCAGGAATAGTCATTAAAAATTCATGAATTTAAACCTTTGGTTGAGAAATAGCAGTTTTCGATGTTTTTTGTAGTTGCGGCTGGCAAATCCTACAATCGAATTGCGACATATATTTCGGTAACATCGCGGCCAGATAATCAGTCCATGGCCGGCACATCCCTTGATTGTATTTCGGCCAGAAAACCGCTAGTTTCATGACCTTCAGATCTCTCAGTAGCATCGCTACCAGGAAATCTGTCGCATTGTGGCCATCAAGCCAGTCTCTCTTTTGTGGCCGTGACATCTCTTGGTCATTTTATAGCCAGAATCACTCACTCATTATGTAGCTGGTAAACCACCTCTTTTTCACGGCTGGAAAATAGCTTTCTTGTTTTGCGGCCAGTAGATCTCTTGGTGGCATTTTGGCGACAAGTCTCTCGCTCTTTTTGTGGCCATAACGTTTAATGGCCAAATAATGGCCAGAAAATCTGTCGTTTACACAGCGGCTCGCATATTTCCCGGTCGTTTTGTGGCAAACAAGTCTCGCTTTTTTTGCGGACACCATATCTCCTGAACACATCGTGGCCACAAAGTCTTTAGTTTATACCACGGTCGGCAAATCTCTGTCATACTGCGGCCGGAAAATTGCTCGGTCTTTCTGCGGCTAGTAAATCTCTTGGTCGCATTGAGGCCGGTAAAAAGATGTGTGGTCGTCTTGCAAAGCTACTTCCCCGTTCCTGCGCCAATCACATGTGAATGGTAAATACATACTATAAATTTAAACATCCCTTTGCGTATTTTACAAAGTTGTTCCTGTGATCAGTCAGTAAGCTTCGGTGAATTTCATGGTCATCTACTTCTTTTGCAAAGTTACTCCTGCGATCGGTATGTTTCGTCTACTCGCTCGCGGTCGCTAAACATGCACGATCGTCTTTCAAATCAAAATTACTCCCATTATGAATGTGCAGTGGTTTACTGTAATATACGAGGGCCGTCCAGAAAGTAAATTACGTTTTTTCTCTACATGTAGCCCAGTGGTCTCATATCCATGACTGATCTTGCTCCTTTACGTAATAACTACAAATTATTTTCAACTCGAGTCTACGCACAGACCACTAAGGTCCATGTAGGCTCATTTCCGTAAATTTTTATTTTCTTTTTATGAAGCTTAAATTAATTTTAAACATTTTTCATTATCATGTAGTGTTTTCTTTTTTATATTTTAATATTTTAGTTACCATTTCTTTTTATGTTTCATTTATTTTAACAAGATATTTATAAGTTACATTGTCAATTTGTGTATTATTATTTTGTGGAAAACTGATTTTCACTTTTGACTTTTTGACTTTTGATAGTGTGGCCTAAACCTCCACTCCTGGTCCAAATATGAGCCAAGTCTCGTTGCCGACCGACATGCATTTCATTCTTACAGCGTTTCGAAATGGCAGTGTCCTTTGAAAATTCCGCTTTATTGATCTATCCTAATAATGTTGCTTCTTTTAGTTCCTTACCATTTGCAATTAATTTCCCGTCTAGAAATTCCCTTAACCTTGAAAAAATTTAATCTCTTAAGACCAGGCTTGGGTTATACAGGTTTATCCGAAAATGTGTCATTTTAGGTGGCAAAGTTCTGTGAAGTTGCTGATGCTGCGTGGGGCGGGTATTTGTAGGCAAGAAAGAAGCAATACTGTTAGGTTAAAGAAATTTTGCGTGATTTTCAAAACACACTGCCATTTTGAAACGCTGTAGGCTAAGAATAAAATTTGTGGGCTGTCGGCAACGAGACTTGGCTCAGATTTGGACCAGGAGTGGAGATTAGGCCACACTATCAGTCACGTAGATGAGACCACTACGTGATGTAGAGACAAAACGTAATTATCTTTCTGGACGGCACTCGTAATTTTCACAAACCAACTTTAAAATTGCAAGACCTAAGTTTACAGCATAAAGGTGTTTTTGTTACAGAAAACGTGATGAAAGCAACGAAGAAAAATGAACTAACTACTCTATTGAACGGGAAGTGGACACACCGTGTATATCTAATCACTATACATTGTTCACCATACATTGTATCACAGCCAATGTAAATTAGCTGAATAAAAATCTTATCTACTTGTCTATCCACCTGTCTTTTTATTCACAATCCACTACTGATATTGCCATCTGTTATCATTTTAAAGTTTGGTAAAAAAGTGTAATTTTAATCCAACCTCAGCTCTGCCCCAGTGGCCTTCAAAGTTATTTGAACAAGTGCATTCGGTTAAAAGTGTTCTATTAGATTCTGCCAATTGAATTTGAAATATATAAAAACAAGGAATTATAACGACTTTTCAATGTAATTTGTAAGGCCAATTAAAATGTTTTGAGTTTTACCCTGGTTACATTTAAACTTATTGGCTGAAAAAAAGACTGATGCTGAGGTTATGGATTTTCTGGTGACAAGAGCTCAATGTTTAAATATCTATGGAAGCTGAAAGTAGGGTGGTATCATCTGCATAAATTACCTAATCAACACCAACATTTATTGGCAAGTCATTAAGAGGTATAAGTAAAAAGTACTGTCCCAGGACTGAGCCATGCGGAACTCCTGCAACTACCTTCCTCTACTTAGATTTTCTCCCTCCACCAGAAACAAATTGAAATCTACAAAAAAAGATTTTATCTAATGCTTTTTGAAATCTTATCAAACTCAAACAGAACTAAGGAAATTAAGAAAAACCTGTTGCACCTAATAGATGTTGATTGATTGATTGGAGTGTGGGGAATAGGCTGAAAAGGTCTCGGCACGTCAACCGAAGCTTATTGTGCCCCCCCTATATGCTTGATGCACTACCAAATTCAACTACATTTAACGACTAAGTTAGACCAGTTGGTTTTTGTGGCTAAGATAAATTAATTTAGTCAATAAGACTGGGTAAAAAAAGTCAAAAGGTCAATCATAAATTTAAGATAGGCCCTAGGCCTAAATTAAATGGGCTGCTTGAACACTTCTGTGGACCCCTATTATGGATCAAGAATTTAATAACAATTGGTTATTTTTTTAGAATTTAATAACGCTGCAACCCTTTTTACCATATTGATGAATTTTTTAATTTGCCTGAGTCTGTGTTACTTGATAGTTTTAAGTAGGCTAGTTAGTAAATTATTTATTTTTTGTCTATTGTGTTCTGTGCTTAATTTAGTATTCATCGCTAGTCAATTTGCATTAAATTATGTAGGTCACCTGTTGCATGTTCAACTATTTTATGTAATTTTTACTCTTGCATCCGTCTGCTTAATTTATTTTTCATCGCTAGTCAATTTGCATTAAATTATCTAGGTCACCTATAGCATGTTCAATTAAGTTTTTTATGTAATTTTTACTCTTGTCTCTGTCTGCTTATCATTTATCGCTAGTCAATTTGCATTACATTATTTATGTTAACTATTGCATGTTCAATTTTAGTATCTTATGTAATTCTTACTCTTGCCTCCGTCAATGTTTTTTAATTTAATTTTTTATTTGACATTGTAATTATAAGTCTGTGATAGCCTATTGTATTATGATCAATTGTATGTGCATGGAATTTTTGACCTGTCAATGCATGTGAATGCTAAATGACCAATAAAGATTGTTTGATTGATTGGTCATCACTTTAGGGCATATAGGTTAACTTATTGTCGACTGTACAATGTTTTCCGAACATGACAATGTAAAAAATGAACTCTGAGAAGATAAATCATTAGAATTTAGCAAGTTTTTTTCTAAGTTATAATGACACAAACCCAGTAAACCGAATTCTTGCAAATAGGATATTGGCTATTGAGTAAGAATGAGGTAATGAGAATGTATTTTCCTTTGAGAGGATGAGAACGTTGATTTTCCTTAAAACTTATTACAAAGTAATAAGTTTTAAATTAAATAACATTTAAATAACAAATGAAAAAGGCTGCAGTTTCACAATTTATTTAAATTTGGAAAAGGCCTACCTTTCTACATTCAAACAAAAAACTCTGGATTATAATAAATCACATTTTTGAATCACTGTCTAAGCTATATGCAATTTATTTAGGAAACAATGAAAAATAAATTATAACAAAGAAGGTAAAGGAAGATAAGGCATAAATAACAGAGACCTCCTTTATTGACAGATAACTGGTTATAGGTTAGGTTGTTACGAATTATGACGTCATGACTTTACAAACTTTGTTCTATTTATGCTGGTGAGTATTGGATCGGATTAGTTCAATACGACCTCGTCCATGACGTCATGACGGCTCCGCTGCTCTGTTTATGCCAGTGACATTCGTAGTGGGACTCGTCCTGTGGCCAGACGCTCGTCTGGCTACCACACTGCATGAAACACCACAGTGCATGAAACACTGACGTTTCAACCGGATTCCGCTAAAAAGTTAACATTTTGTCTTTCAGCGGTTTCCGAAATTGTGACGCTGAGTCAAATGAGTCAATCACAATCACATGCAATTTGTGATTAATTTGCGTGGAATTCAAGTGCTTGAGTAAAATATTTTCGTGTAGAAATGTAGTTTTAGTCCTAATTCATTTATTTATTTCATTGAAAAAAATTACATCAACCAGTGAGGAAAAGGTCGTGCCCATTGTGGGCAATGGATATTGCCTGTTCCGTGTAGTTTCAAGTTTAATGGTCTTGGAAGTCAAGACCAGCATATAATCATAAGAAGTATATTTATGTGCTACATATTGGAACACTGGGAACAATATGGACATTTTATAGTTAGGGATAATTCCTATAGAGTACTAATAGCGTTAAAAAATGACCCGTGTCCGTAGAGTATCGACGGGCAACAACTAGTTGAGTATTAAATCGTGGCACCGTTGAAATCCGCATTTCCTTTCATGGCCAGGCTGGCATTTCCGACCCCTGTATTACGTTATGGCTAATACCCTACAATACGTTATGGCTAATAACTCGGTAATGGTTAGAGTACTAAATCTAGTACCTGGGTACTAAATAGTACTAATTGAGTATTAAATCGTGGCACCGTCGAAATCCGCATTTTCTTACATGGCCGGGCTGGTATTTCCGACCCATACTATACGTTATGGCCAATAACTCAGTAATGGTTGGAGTACTAAATATGATACTTGGGTACTAAATAGTACTAATTGAGTATTAAATTGAGGCACCGTTGAAATTCGCATTTTCCTACATGGCCGGTATGACGTTTTCGGCCCCTGTAATATGTTATGGCTAATAACTCGGTAATGGTTTGAGCACTAAATCTAATACTTGGGTACTAAATAGTACTAATTGAGTATTAAATCGTGGCACCGTTGAAATCCGCGTTTTCTGACATGGCCGGGCTAGCATTTCCCTGGCCCGGCATCATACTATTGTTAATAACTCAGTAATGCTTGGAGTACTAAATCTAGTATTCGGGTACTAGTTAGTACTATTGAGTATTAAATCGTGGTATGTTTGAATTATTGACTTTCAAACATGGCCGGGCCTGCGAAATGGACCCATATTGTAACTATATTGTGAAGCCTATATAGTGTAGCATAAAATAAAGGAGTTTACTCATGTCAATATTCAAAAGGCATTGGATTGCTTTTGGCAGGTAGTTGTGGTACATAGTTCTACTACAAGTTATTGTGTTGAAATTTATTAGTTTTACTCATCTTTCGATGTTATTGAATCTCTGTGAGTGTATCATGAATTAAAAATCATTTATCATGGCATTAGTGACAGTCCAAAGATCGCCTAGTGTTGGGAATTCTCCTCAGAGCTCGGTGAGTGACCCTAATTCTTATCTTGAATTTTTCCAAAAAATAACAAGTCTCTATACAAACTGTGCCTGCAATATCCTGTAGAATTTTAATTTGAGCTGAGTTTAGTAGATACAACTTAAACGATCTTTTCTTCTAGCTCTCATTCTACGAGCCCATTCAATCATAATAGAAAGGTAGATTGTTTCTTAAAAACTAACCTATTTTAATCAAATTAATAAGATTTTTAATTCAATAGGTATGTTTTTTTTATTACTTTTGCTCTAAGTGATTGTGAAGTATAACTAAATATTTCATGTGTTAAAGACTCAGGTACCTAAGTTCTACAAGCCTTATAAGTTACAGGCAAATGGTTTGGGACGGTTCGGGCTATGACATCACAAGAAGGACCATTTTAGGAAATTTTGGTACGAGTTTCATATCTGAGCTTCCGCTGTTCGTTCCTATATAACTAACAATTGAATTGGGTATTAGTTTCATATCTGATCTTCTTCGTCCGTTCCTATAGAAGACGATTCAACATCTGATTTCTAAAAAAACAGTATTGAACGATCTACAGTACCGATAGTCGAAGTTCGATGTAGGAGCCTAATTGTTTGTTGGATAGAACTTGACATCTGATCCCATTAAATTTCATTTAGATTGTTTTGTTACAATATGAAAAATATTTAACTTAGCGATGGCATTTTATTGCAAGATGGCGGATGATGAGAAACAAGGTAATTTGTTTAGTTAGGCCTAGTTAATTATAGGCTGATAACATTTTAATTTAGTTTTTGGCCAGCTTTATTATGTTTAATGTAATTTCAGTTTAGTTATATTTATGTTTGGAATGTTTCATTGTTCTTAAGAGATCCGAATAGGCCTAATAAATTTGACAGGTTTTGGTTATAGTTTGTTATCGATGTTTCTTCATTACTGAAGGTTGTAGAAACAATACATCGGTTGAGTTGAACACGACAGGTTAATAGATGATAATCGGATTACCGAAAATGAAACTGATCTTCGCCCATGTTAAATCATATTGAGAAGATCAGTTACTAAACCTGGACATAACGTGTAAACAATAGTCAATAGTCAATAGTCAAATATCTTTATTTATTTATGTATAGGCCTACATGTGGTACAATAAATATTGTCAACAATAAGTAGTATAAAACTAAACATAACCTATAAAGGCAGAAGATCAGATATGAAACTCGTACCAACGAACTATGTTAGGTAAAATCTAACTTAACCCTAGTTTGTTGTGCAAAACTCGATACGGTACCATAGGCCCACATGACTCTTCCATATGTAGGCCTATCGATTTTTTTGTTGCTCTATGATAGTAGCCTCTATATAGGCCAGTTATGGGTACAACGGTTTTGATAGTATCACATTTCAGGATGGCACATGATGGGAAATAAGGAGGGGTTATCCCCCAGTGGGATCCTAACTGGCTTTTGCTAGTTTAGGTACCAATACTGGGTACAGTAACGGAAGTTGTCACAATTTAAGGCAGTGTTGTAGCTGTCTTTCAGTGAACAACTTCAGTTTCCCACCAGGGGAGGCTGAGCTCAATGGTAGGGTGGGCGGGGGTGTACTGGTAACCAAAATGAGGGCCAATATGAGGGCCACCTTATCCTCTGAAGCCCTGTTTCCCAGCATCCGTTGGACAAAAGGTATACCTTTTCCCACCCAGTCTAAGCTTGGCCGAACCTATTCCATCTACCTATTCATATTTCCTTTTGCTTCCCTTTTATTAATCTGCTAAAGGCTGTGAACCTAAGGGATAATAGAAGGGAAGTTTCCTTTCCTTAACGGTAGTTGTACAAAAAGCCAAAATAATGGCTGAAGTACCCTCACAGGATTTTCCTGTGGGGTGGGGAAACCCGACTACCAAATCCCCCCTACAAAAAAAAGGAGGAGTTAACTTGTTAGCTTAACAACGAGACGAGATAGTGAATTGCGACTCTTAAAAATTGTGTGAATTGGCGAAGTACCAAATCGTGACTTCAAACAATCACGCTAGATTTGCCGGAATCAAGCTAAGTGACTAGCCTATTTGTATTTATTTTTTTGATGAATTTAGTTTTTGGTTGATGAAGTATTTTTTCCGAGTCCCTTGCATTCAGACCTTTGATTTAAGCCCTCTCCCATCATCTTACGTCTTGCCAAACACCCACAATAAGTTAGGCTATCTGCGCAAAAATTTCCCTTACGTAATATAGGCTAGGCCTATAGATTGCTATTTTTTAATATACAGTATTACAAAGCTTTCAGAATGCCAAAAAATTAATTACCAGTGAATAATAGGCACATCTCCTGAGTAATGTTAGGCCTAATAATAAAAAAATTACATTGTTAAAATCGGCCTAAATTAACATTTTTTTCAATGTGTAGGGTAGAAGGAGGAATTGGGTACCGGGGGTAAATGGGTACTACTTTTCTTAAAATTTTTATTTAATCAACCCTCTATGTTAGGAAGGATTGAAAAATATGTAGAGATAGCTAGTTATGTTTTTTACACCACCATTTTTTTAAGGTGTTATCCTTAAATATAAACAAGTTAAAAAATAATTGGTTCGACCCTTACCCTTGTTTTTCGATTCACAAAGTTCCTCACGAACTTTGTCCGAGTAACCATAGAAACTTTATAACAATTTTAATTTTTGCAAAATATTTACACTCACCTCATAAAACCAAAGTATACATACTAATAGTAGTTTGCTAGAGTTTTGGAATTTTTAAATTATCTCTAAAGCTTAGCTTTTAGGGCTTGAAAATGTAGTACCCAATTACCCTACGGGAAAATGGGTACTATTTTTTTTTATGATTATGACAAAATACTAGTTTTAAAGTCAGGGTCAACTGTACTATCGTGGAATGAAAAAAACCTAAGTTAGCAGAACAGTTGTACCAACATAAATCAGCTAGGAACGTCAAATCCGAGTATACTCGGGCATAGCAGTTACCGAAACTTGGGTGTCGCACGATACATCTCGTGTGTAGCAGTCGCGGGTTACTGAATACTACCATGAGCTAACTCGTGCACAGCAGATAAGGGGTTAAAGGAATATAAGCTATTAGTGTTGTAAGGTCTCATGGTAAGACCTGTGCCCGAGACCATAACTTTTTGTTTTGGCCCCCAGAAGCAGAAAACACCACTCGCTTGAATTTTTATGAATCTTTTAATACAATCTTTTTTTGTAAGAGTCAAACTCACAGTTTTAAATTGTCTATAAAAATACTTCACCCCTTGCACTTGCCAGGCTGAAATATAAACATAAATAAAAATTACACTTACTTGAGAAAATAAAATAGTGCCTCTTTAGGCAATGCCTGCTTTGAGGTTCCTTCACTTAATATTAAAAATAAAAACAGCAAACAGAACTATAACTCATATAAAACTAAAAAATAATAATTTAGGTTTCTACAATAACAGTGATTTAATTAATAAATAACAGAAAATAATAACACATTACCCTAAGTGCATTTTATAAAAATATATATTTTATAAAGAGCAAACTAAAAAAGTATATTTCAATTTTCAACATTAACTTATTTACAAAATCGCAATACCTTAGGTCTGATTTTCAAACCACATACCGCACTTATACCACCAGGCGGCTCTGGCACCTCTTCAGAGGTTAACCTCCAGAGTTGGTCTCTCCCCAGGTGCCGTCACAGCTCATTGCATGTAATGCATAGCCCCTGTGTGGCACAGCCCTCCAGAGTGTGGTCTTAATAGTTAAAAGTGAAAAATGAAAAAGAAAATAGACTACTTCTGTACTTGCATCAAGAAATCTACGTCTTCCAAATTTAATAACCAAAACCTAACCCTTCTTAAATATATTTTAATATTAATAGCTTTTTACATATTTTCTGGTAAATTATTAAAAAGTTTAGGAGCAATGAAGTTAAAAGTTTTTGTAAAAAATGTATTTGATGGCCTAGGAATTGAATATTGTTCAGGATTTCTAAGTCTTTCCTTATGTTTATTTTTAATTTAGTCAGTATTTTGAATTTTCAAATAAAATAGGTAATTTAAGAACTTTGTAAATGTATATGCATTTTAAAGGTATATGTATGTAGGTAGGTATGTACCTTTATGTGAGCAGAGATAAGATCAGCTGTAATTTTTATCGTGAGCGAAGCCACGGGCAACGGCTAGTTCTATAATAAACACAGGTTTTTGATCTTCGAGTACCATTTTTTGGTTTTGTTTTTACAAGACATTGCATAAGAGTGTTTTGTGTCCTAAACACGGTTCTAACTTTGAACTTCCTATCAAGACGGTTCTCTATGTGACGCACGGGACATTCAGACATGTTATACCCTTATAAATGTTACAAAATAATTATTAATATTTTTTTTCTTCATGCAGGTGTAGTGTATTCAGATTCTATTCATTTCATGCAGATTCTATTCATTTAAAGAACATTTATTTTTTGTATGAAAATAGGCCCTACAGGGGGAGATTTAATTGTCCCCCCCCTTACTTTTTTTAAAATTTCTAAAAATAACTATACCAGGCCCGCCCAATAATTTTTGGGTAGCAAGTACCTCGTTTTTAGGGGGTACTCATTTTTGGCCGCCATCTTGGATCCACCATAATGGATCGAAAAAATATTTTTCAAATGTAAAAGTGGTGTTGTGACCCATCATTTCAAGTTAGATCTTTTCACTGATTACAATGCCGCAATCTGTTTTTTAATATCTCGATTTGTTGTCAAGATATGAGTACTTTTAGCGAATTTCCTTAAAGGAATAAGCTACTACGGTAGTACTCATGATAAGACCTAAGTCCGAGACCATGTTAACTTTTCATTTTGGGGTCCCCAGAAGCAAAAAAACACCATCCATTCGAGTTTTTATATATATATATATATATATATATATATATATATATGTGTGTGTGTCTGTTAACACGATAGCTGCCATAATATGGTCCGATCTTAATGAAATTTGGTACAGACGTGTAAAGTGGTAATCACTCAGACGAGTTCGTGAACCAGCCCGATCGGACCACGGGAAGGGGGGGTAAAGGGGATATATCCCCCCAAAAATGAGTTTTTTGAGCTTTTCACATAGAAAAATAAAATTTATCAAATTTTGTTGGTACCATTGAAATCAACTCAAAAAAACAAACAAGTAAGTATTTTGAATCACTGCCCTATGTCCATTGGTTACCGAAATATTGAAAGTGGTAAACACATTACGTTGTCTCAATGTTAACTTTATGGGAAATAAGTAAAATTCTATATCTCGCTTATTTCTCAACATATCTTGATACAACTTGGTAAATGGCTTCTTCTAGTTCAGATCTAATTAATAGTAGGCCTAAATTAAAACCAACCAGTTTAAACATACCTGTAGCAGCAAACCTGCATACTCTTGCCACATGTTATTCTTATGGAGCTTACAAAAATATGTCAAATCTCACTATGTTGGATTAAAATATGTTGTTTTGCATTTGAAATTCGCTGAGTATGCAGGTCTGCTGAAACGGGGGTATTTTTTTATTTATTTTCCAGCAATTTAAACATTACAAATTGATAAAGTAGGCCCATAACCTCAAAATAATGCTAGATAGTGATGAATAACCACCATCAGTCATTGTTATTTCCACCCAACTTTCAACAAGGTAAATTTTTTGGCCGCCATCGTGGATCCACCATTTTGAAATGAGGTAAGTTATTTCAAATAAGAAGATGGTATTGTGACACATCATTTCAAACTGACTTTTTACGCCAAATTCAATGCTCTAACCCGTTTTTAGCTATAAAATTTAGTTTTTGAAAAATTCATATTTTTTGAGATTTTTATTAGAAATTTGTCAATATCTTGAAAATTAAACATGACAATAAAAAACGGGTTGCAGCATTGAATTCAGCGTAAAAAGCTAGTTTGAAATGATGGGTCACAATACCATCTTCTTATTTGAAATAACTTACCTCATTTCAAAATGGCGGATCCAAGATGGCGGCCAAAAAATTTACATTGTTGATAGTTAAGTGGAAATAACTCAACAATGACTGATGGTGGTTATTCATCACTATCTAGCATTATTTTGTGGTTATGGGCCTATTTTATCAATTTGTAATGTTTAAATTGGTTGGAAATAAATAAATTAAAAGTACTAGTATCTTGAGAACGAATCGAGATATTAAAAAACGGATTGCGGCATTGTAATCAGTGAAAAAATCTAGCTTGAAATGATGGGTCACAACACCACTTTTACATTTGAAAAAAAAATTTTGTGACTTGAAAAAAAAAACCACCGAGATAGCGGCCGAAAATGAGTACCCCCTCAAAACGAGGTGCTTACTACCTAATAATGTTTGGGTGGGGTCTGGGATAGTTATTTTTAGAAATGTAAAAAAAAGTAAGGGGGGGACAATTAAAACTCACCCTGTATAAGTTATCATCAAAAAGTGCACGGGACAAAGTGCAGAGTTTCTTAAGGAGGGGGAATGCCATTTTTTCTTTGATTTATATAGTAAATCTTTTCTTTGAGAATGTTCATTTTATTATTTAAAATGTTTTTCATTTAATTTTTTTATGAGAAAATTAATATTTTGATTTATTAAAAAATGTTTTAAAATCCTAATACATCGTGATGCATGGGACAAAAGTTTCTGGTTGCTTGTTTTACCATTTATTTCAATTAGTTTTCAAAGGTGACCTAGATATAGTAAAATACTCATTAAAATGAACATTTCAGTAGTTTTTAAAGTGTTTTCTCAAGTAAATTAAGGAAATAAACAATAGGCGATTCTATACGAGATATTCAGACACACTGTAGACTTGGACTCATCATGAATAAGAATATATAAAAATAATGTTTTTTTCTTCATGCAGGTTAAGTTAATATCATCCTGCAAATTCTATTTATTGGAAGAAAAATTTATTTTATCTTCGACCATTGCAATAATCACCAATAATGATGTTATAACTAATGTCATAATGAGGTCCATTATTAAACCAAATACAAAACCGCTGCATAAAGTTAACTTCATGCAACTGGTGTCACTTTATGATACAGGTTCTAGACCGATGGGAGCGCGGCATTTGACGAAAGTAGTGTCATAATGACAATGACGCAATTTGCACATCAGCTGATTGTTGCGTTACGATTCATGTTTCAGTTGACTTATCCCATCAGCTGATTGTTCCACAACAATTCATGGTTAAGTCTGCTTATGTGCCTAACCTCAAATTTGAGTTGACCTATTCCATCATTAGTCAAAGTCATGAGTTTAGTTTAATTTCTGGGGAATTTTGTCATATATTGTTGGTCGTAGATAAAGTCCTAGTGTATGCAAAGATTGTATTATGCCTTTAAGCCACTCGTGAGATATTTAGGACACTCATGGCTTAAAGACATTCGTAATACAATCGTTGCATAAACTACTATTTGTGTAATGAGATCAGTTATCAATAAAAATGTGATTGTGAATGCATGGGATTCAATTTCTTGAGGAAAGTGAACTTAATTAAATATTCAATTATTATGATTAAATTAATTAATTAATAAATTAATTAACATTTTTTTGGGGCGCCTAGATAAAATAATGGTCAAACTATATTTTTCACTGAAAAATGCTTTATTTATTGATATTTTACATTTATAATGAACATAATATATTCTAAGTACACTAAAAAGATTGATAAATAAATATGGCAAGATCAATATTAACTTTGTGAATATCTGGAGTTATTAATCTTTTTACCTATGTCCTGTACATCATGTGATGCACGGGACAGATTTTGAAAGTCTTCTAAAACAACATATATATTTCAAATAAAAGTACAGTCACACTTAATTTTGATAAACCTTAACAAAGTACCTTTGCATTAGATTCCATGATTTTTGGCCTACACATGAATTTTATATTTTTCCCAACAGTTTTTGGTATATTTATAAACATACTAAATTCAGATGTTAGGTCTATAGAGTCCGTCCTCAGCGTTATTTTAATTTGTGGCATTTACATCAGTTATATATCATATGCATCTTATTCTTTCATGTCCAATTGGGCGACAGGTTTTGGGGGACAGCGCGATGCACTAAAAGTTCTTAGTTCAAATCCCTGAAGTGGATACGTACTTATTCAAACTATTAGAAACCCATTTTTATAGGTTAAGTAATAGATTGAGGCTAGCCACACACTGCATTGTTCGAGGCGAGGCATTTTTACTTAAGGCGTCCTAATCGACAGAGAATGCATGGGGGCTAACGGAGCGCCATACACTGCAAGAGACGAGGCGAGGTGAGGCGAAAAAGCGCCTTTAGTTAAAAAGCGAAGCAGTCAAGAATTTCGTCGCAATGACAGTTGCTGACCGTCAGAGCGTTCTACCATTGACTTTGAATGTATAAGGAGACAAACCATCCATATGGCCGCCTTGTGCCGGCTTGTCTTGGCAGCTCCACGTAGTTGCCATCGCCGCCGTTAGAACGCGCTACCGCTACCCGCGCGCTCTGCGCTCTCTCTCACTCCCTCCACCTTGCCCCTCGGCCCCAGCCGTGTGCTTCGGATGTCTCTCTCGCTCATCACTACTTCTCCTTCTCCCTTCTCCCACGCAACTGCCGTTCATAGCGAGTGGAAAGCTGCGAGTCGCTGCGAGATACGCACGCCTTTGAACCTGAGCGCGGATCGGCGCGATGTCGTTCTCGATGAGGCAACGCGAGAGCTTGGCAATCTTATTTTTTGAACAAAAAAGCTATAAGATTGATAATATACATTTTCTTAAGTATATTGTAATATATCTGTATATTCTATAATTTGTTATCATCCCAGTACGGTATTTTTTAATGACCTGATTTGGTGATTGCTGCAAACCATAGTATTACTTTTTTTGGGATATTATAAACATTTTGCAATGTGCTGATGAATTTATTTTGTGTTCTCGGATATACCACTTGGGCTTAGTAAGACTTAATTCTGCTATAAACGACAGAAACACGCATCAGAAACCGTCAATTAATTAATTTGAGCAGGAAATAATACAATTTAAAAATTCAAATATAGTTTATTAGTATATAAATACAAGAAACCTACTAACATAATTGAGTATTTCAAAAAATCAACAGCACTCCCGGTCATAAACTTTGATTATGGCTTTACATAAAGCATAAACTACTTTCGGGTGAATTTAAATTAGCAATTGAAGTATTGCTACTTTCACTTTCCTTGCAATATTTTAGTTTTTTGAAAAAGCCTCCATACTTCCCTCCGGGCTGCCTTATTTCTTCCGAACTTCCTGGAGTTTGCGGTGGATTTTTTCTGTAATCAGCTTGTTGAGGACTAATGCACGATGTGTTTAGCAGTCTTTACTGATGTTGTTTTAGGCATATAGGCCTAGGCGCATTATAAAACACTAACCTCATCTATACGAAGCAGCAAGTGCAGGTGTGATTGTATTTCACATCAAACTACTGTCGAAGAAAAACATGTGCGCTCGAGTTTAAACCCATATATAACTATTGAATGAATCATCCGGTTTTAGTGAAATTAATGTTAAACTGAACCTTTGTTAAATACATTTTATATTATAACAATCCTCTATATTATTAATTCTGTAAGCGATTTTTTCAATCAAAATTGTGAGAGTTTGACAGCTCGCAGGATGATGGGAGATGGCTCAAAAGAAAGGTCTCGGTCCCACGGGGTCGGGAAAAATATCAGATTATGTCCAAATATACCAGAAAATGAGAAATAACGAAAAATATCTTCCATTATAATGCATTGGGATTGAAAAACGTCTGCTTTGTTTACATTTAACATGTGGTGCTAATGCTTGATTCAAAGCCATATGGTAGATGTTGACATGTGGGATTTTTTTCAAAATGCAGCTCACTATGCACAGTCAATGTACTATAAAAAAAAATAATTTAAGATTTTCTGATTATAACAGTCAAATTATAACAGCGCGATCGGGCCTAGTCGTGGATGAGAGCGAGAGCGGTTTGTCAGCGGGAGAGCGGGGGGAGCGGTTGGCTACTACGCCTCCCCCCCTCCCGTGCCGCGCGGCGCCGCTGCCGGGCCGCTGCGAGCTGTCGACCACCCGTTCAGAACAGCTTCCGAGCCTCGCCGCTTGGAGCGCCACTCCATAGCGGCTTTCTCGGTGTAGTTCAAGTAAAATTCCGCTTGAGTCGCTAGTGTGCTTACAAAACGGCCATCCACAGATTTTACAATGGCGGTGAAACGTCTCCTTCTACATTCAAAGTCAATGGTTCTACGCATGCGCGATGGTGAAAACAGGCTTTCTATGACGTAATAAAAAATGTAATTTCTTGAGAACGCATGATGTGATTTTTATTTTCCTTTCATCTAACTTTTTCTTTTTTCATACTCTTTATTTTAATATATACCTAGAGTACCTTGCTAGGCCTATTTCAAATTTTAGAGATAGGGGCGGGGGTAAGAAGAGGGTTGATGAGGGTTGAAATTGTCATGTGAAACATACTTCCCGCATTGGTAATAGATGTTTCCAACAAACTGAATACAAAAATTTATTTTTGTTTTTAAATAAAGATGCAACTTAAAAATAAACCATGGGCGTTGCGTGGGGGGGCATGGGAGCGGCATGTGCCCCCCAACATAAAAAAAGTTAATTTTGGTAGTTGCCGACCAACATTAAAAATCCAAATAAATTCAATTTCACAACTTGTTTTTAATTGTCGTGTTTAGTTTTCAAGATGTATAGGGTAGAAGGGGGGAATTGGGTACTAGGTTTTGGAAAATTTACTCTGTAGGCTAAACCAAATTGAATATCTTTCTAGTTTTTATGCCTTCATATCAAGGCTTCTAATAGACATCTTTTCACCAACTTTAAGACCTGGAAATTTTTTGGTTCTATTTAATAAAAATAAAAATATTTTTCATACCCAATTGCCCTTAAGGAGGAAATTGGGGACTACACCTATAAGACATAAGAAAACCCATATATAAAATAGTGGGGAAATGGGTGTTATTAGGAAAACACAAAGGAACATTTTAAGACAAGTTTTGTTGATCAAATATTTTTTTTCACAATTCTATAGAATGTTAAACTAAATTTCGGAAAACTTTACAGTTTTTTTTAGATACTTAATAATAATTAATCCTTATGACCTAGGATGGTAAAAATTTTATTTTAGGTAGTTTATTAGAGGTTCTTTAACATAATACAAGTTAGATTTTTCTAACTTTTACAGAAACAAATTTTCAAGAGGTTAATTAAAACTTCGAAAAAAATTTTTGAAAACCTGTTTGCCTCGAACAATCATACATTGTTAAATTAATAAAAACACTTCAATTATTTTTAGCGAATTTCCCCTATAGGGAAGAAGCTATTACCGTAGGTCTCATGGTAAGACCTAAGCCCGAGACCATAATAACTTTTCGTTTTGGGGCCACCAGAAGCAAAAAACACCTTTCGTTCGAATTTATATATATATATATATATCTATATATATATATCTATATATGTGTCTGTTAGCACGATAGCGGCCGTAAAAATGGTCCAATCTTAATGAAAATTGGTACAGACGTGTAAAGTGGTAATCACTCGGACGAGTTCATGAACCAGCCCGATCGGACCACCAGAAGGGGGGGTAAAGGGGGATAAACCCCCCAAAAATGGGGTTTTTTGAGTTTTTTACATAGAAAAATAAAATTTATCGAATTTTTGTTGGCACCAGTGAATTCAGCTCAAAAAAACAAACAATTTAGTATTTTAAATCACTGCTCTATGTCCATTGGTTACCAAGATATTGAAAGTGGTAAACACAGTACGTTGTCTCAATGTTAACCTTATGGGAAATAAGTAAAATTCTATATCTCGGTTATTTCTCAACATGTCCTGATAAAATTTGGTAAATAGCTTCTTCTAGTTTTCAGGTCTCCTAAATAATGAATTAAAACCACCCAGTTTTAATATACCTGTAGCAGCAAACCTGCATACTCATTCCCCATGTTATTCTTATGGAGCTTACCAAAACATGTCAAATCTCGCTATGTTGGATTGTAATATGTTGTTTTGCATTTGAAATTCCCTGAGTATGCAGGTCTGCTGCAACGGGGGTATTATAAATTAACTTACTGTAGGCTAGGCCTACTTAATACTAAGTCAATAAAATAAAAACTTCTTTTTTCATAGGCTAAATAAAAACTAAACAAATAAAAATAAAATCAGTAGCCCGTACCATCTATAACCAGAATTATTCAATGTGCTCTCTTATTTTCCAAGTTAGCCTATCCATAGATGGCTGGATTACACTTGGGAACGTAGCCTATATGTTTCTAAAAACTAATTAGACTTAGGGGTCTCACTTTAAAACTAGTACTTTGTCATAATCATAAAAAAATAATAGTACCCATTTTCCTGTAGGGGGGCAATTGGGTTCCAAAATTTTCAACCCCTAAAAGCTACCCTTTAGAGATAATTTTAAAATTCCAAAACTCTAGCAATATAAGTATGTATACTTTGGTTTTATGAGGTGAGTGTAAATATTTTGCAAAAATTAAAATTGTTATAATGTTTCTATGGTTACTCGGACAAAGTTTGTGAGGCACTTTGTGAATCGAAAAACATAAGGGTCGAACAAATTATTTTTTAACTTGTTTATATTTAAGGATAACAACTTTAAAAAAATGGTGGTGTAAAAAACATAACTAGCTATCTCTACATATTTTTCAATCCTTCCTAAAAATATGAATTTTTTTAAAAATTAAATTTTATAGCTGAAAAGGGGTGCGGCATTGAATTCAGCATAAAAAGTTAGTTTGAAATAATGGGTCACAATACCATCTTCTTATTTGAAATAACTTACCTCATTTCAAAATGGCGGATCCAAGATGGCGGCCAAAAAATTTACATTGGCGAAAGTTAAGTGGAAATAAGTCAACAATGACTAATGGTGGTTATTCTCACTATCTAGCATTATTTTGTGGTTATGGGCCTATTTTATCAATTTTTAAAGTTTAAATTGGATGAAAATAAATAAATTAAAAGTATGCCCTACTCATAACTTGAGAACAAATCGAGATATTAAAAAACTGATTGCGGCATTGTGATCCGTGAAAAAAACTAGCTTGACATGATGGGTCACAACACCACTTTTACATTTGAAAAAATTTATTTTGGATTCAATATGGCGGATCCAAGATGGCGGCAGAAAATGAGTATCCCCTCAAAACGAGGTACTTACTACCCAATAATGTTTGGGTGGGGTCTGGGATAGTTATTTTTAGTAATGTAAAAAAAGTAAGGGGGAACAATTAAAACTTACCCTGTAATTGAACCAAACATTTGTTATCCTTCGGCGAGCGAAGCCACGGGATGTAAATATAAACATACAATCAACGATCTCAAATCAGTCAAAATAAAAACAAATAAAATAAATCACATTAAAAAATTAAATCCAAACATATGATTTATCTTATAATTTAAATACACATGATGCAGCAAACCTGCATACTCAGTTAATTTCTAAAGGATTTATTTTTATACTAGCTGATCAACACAGTTTCACCCGTAGGAAATCAGAAAAACTTCCTTGGATTCATGATTTAATGTTTAGGTTGCCATGACAACTTCATATGCTTTCCAATAGGGTCAAAATCAAATAAAATTCGCTTTTTAGAAGCCTCCTGTTAAATTTCAACAAGACTTACGCCAGTTTTAATTCGTCTAAAACCTTCTCATTTGTGCATACAATACATAAAATAAGTTTCAGCTATACCAGTACTCTATTTTTTGTGTGAAAAGCGGTCTCATGTGTGATGTTGAGCGTTACCAACAGACAGAGTGACAGAAATTGAGATAAGGCTTGATTCGGATTCTCTGAGCTTCAAAACGCAAAAATAACCAATAATTTTATAATTATAAGCAATGTACAGACAAAACTCTAATTTTATTTATTTTTATATGTGGGCATATTCTACATGTGGGTGGTTGTTGTTTTGAACATTTTATGTACAGTTAGATTTTTTTAACTAGAAGCGGTCTAGACGAGGAGGAATATCTTTGGTGATGAACTTTTTGTTTGTAATGTAATCACATGTTTCTACCTGTCAAATTTTGAGGTTAGGTTTAATCAAAACAAACAATATTCCAAGCCATTTCATACCATTGTTTATTTTTTGGATTGTAAACAAAGGCATTACAAGATAAAGAGAAACACATGATATTGCTTTAAACAAAAGAAGTACATTGCCAAAGATATTCCATCTTGTCTTATCAGTTTCTAGTTAAAAAAATCTAACTGTAAATATTACTCTATACTCAGTTCCACATTCACCATTCAGTTCAGGCCATATGGGATATTGCTACTCTATTACCTTTGCTGGGTATATTTGTTTACAAATATCCATATCAACATGTAGTAAAATCATCAGCTGATTATAACATAATTTGGCTAATACAACTTGAAATCCTATACTCTTATATGAGCAGTATTATCTTGTATGCTTGTATGCTTGCTTGCTTGCTTGCTCAACGATCTCAAAAACGGCTCCGAGGATTTTCTTCAAAGTCTGGAAATAAGTAATTTATGACTCAAAAACGTCTTTTATGCAGATTACTTGGCCGGAGGAAATCTATTAACGTAATAAATCAAATTTAAAAGTTGTAAAATTTTAACATTGGCCTTATGGGTTGCCGTGATGGCAACGAAAATAAACAAGGAAAGTGTAAACAGATGAAGTAATCATAACAGCTGTTTGGAATCTACAGCCATCAAGGGAAAATAAGCAAGTGGGATGAAGAGTCCATGGAGCAATAAAAAAGGTTTCTATTTATCAATTTTATGCCATTGAGATATTTTATGAAGGATTTCATGTTTACCACTGGATGAAGTGGTAAACATGAAATAACACCGAGCAAGGCTCGGTCCACCAGGTACTGCCACATGAAATACACAGCTTATAGAAATTCCATACTGAAAGGTGAATGTGGAACTGAGTATAAAGTAAATTTTATCATCCTTGAGCTTATTTCTCAATAACTAGGAATACGCTCCGATGTCATGTAAGAGGGTGAAGCGAAGATGAGTTTACTGACTTATGTATAAATACATTTTTTATTTAGATTAAGCCTAGAAAATTTTGTTCAAAAAAAATTTCAGCTTTCGAACATTCTAAAGAATATGAAAATTTTTTGAAACCACTTAGGTATCTTGAATCATTTTAAAACGGTTTGTGATCGCTTCTGACTGGGACGTGCTGACTTAAGGGAGACAAAGCTATATTCAAGGTTGACATTAGAGGTGTACTGAGGATTCCTAAGTTCCTAATATTCAAATTTGTTATTTTGTCAAAAAAAATTGCTTAGAGTGTACCGACCTTGCTGGTTTTCGAACTTAGTCATGAATATCGCTATGAATGTTTGTTCAAAATTTCATCAAGATTTTCTTTTTTAACAAGAGTTATCGTGTCTACGGACATATATATATATATATATATATGAAACTTACATACCAAAATGAATGAATGGTGTTTTTGGGCTCAATGTACCTCAAAACGAAAAAATATGATGGTCCTAGGCTTAAGTCTTACCATGCCGCCTAGGTATTAGCTTCTTCCCTGAAGGGGGGAATTCACTAAAAAGGGGGTGTGATGATGAAAATATGCTAGCTGGTTTCTATGATAGTTCTTTGTGAATTAGAGTGACGGACATTACTGCTGACACCAAACAAATAATTCACAAAAAAAGATGCATGAGGATGAATCCTCCCTTGAAGGTTGAAAACTCCGCCCTTCGTCTTCTGCACCATCTGTACGACTGGCTTGAGCAACTAGATTCTGCAAAGGTGCTTCATCACAAAATCATCATGATTTTTATATTGAATTGGGTGTTACGAAAAAATGTTTGTTGTTATCCTGAAAATTCTGTCTTTGGAGTATTTTGTATGACCTTTGCAAATTTGGGAGATGATGTGTTTTTGGTGAATGTCCCATGTAGGAAAGAAATTATTGAACTACAGTGGAACCTGGATAATTCGAACTTGTATAATTCGAAATCTTCTTTAATTCGAATATTTTTCTTGGTCCCTGGCATTTTGTATCTAAACAATGCTAAAAAATCGTGGATAATCCGAATTTTATTTTGGATAATTCAAATTTTTTAAGTGCCAAATTAAGGTACATCAATTTCATTCCACGACTGGAAATAGTTACAAATTCATTGGAAAACACGTTTTACTACGACGTTCAATAAAAAATTAATGCCAGACCTATGGCGTGTCAGGTTATGGTCAAATGACTCATCCCTTCCACCTCCCAGGCTTCCCACCCTGCCCCAACATCGCTTGTAACTCAACACCAATGATGTAAACTAAAACAGTACAGAACGCTGACTGAGTTCGGAAAAGGGTTGCGCTCGTCGTGGCCAATAGTCTTTTCGCGCTTGATTCTGTGTAGAACCTAGTCTAAGGTAGAACGGCTCTCGTCAGACAAGCCATGCGCCAGACCTAATGCGCGGTTTTCTATGTCGACACAACACTGCGGCCCCCTTCCCTCCCCCCACCAGCCAAACTAATTTCCGAATTCCAGTGCAGCATTCCATTGTTTTCGGTCGTCCTTCAAACAAAGTGTTTTTTTTATTTGTGCAGTGTCTTGTTTTTAACTGTTAGTTTTTACGTAACATTAAATAGGTGTAATGACCATGTCGACAAAATCTCGGACCTATAAAACAACACTCACTTTAGCGGAAAGTCAATGAGCGTGCAATTGTCAATGTTACACGAAGTTACGTTGGTAGCCTGTGTCAAATTCAGAAGTAAAAGTACGTACAGTATTTTTTCTAGCAGAAATGTTTCTTTGTATTATCGTACGTCACGTCGTACGTAGTTTATACTTTAGGGTAGTTATTTCTGTTTTATGATTACTGTTTTTGAACCCTGATAATTAGCATTTGTTGATGAATTTATTCTTTTAGAGTGTCAATTTGATAAAGAGGTTAAATTCACAATTTGAAGTTTTAATGTTTTGTCCTCATTCCTTAGAACTTCTTTAATTCGAAATTATGGATAATTCGAAGTTTTTAGCTGGTCCCTTGAGGTTTGAATTATCCAGGTTCCACTGTACTGCAGGATTCATGGTAAGAGCTAAACCCAGGACCATCATACCTTTTGTTACAAAGCCATCTCGGGACGTTTTGAACACCCAGTGTTATTGTGAGTACCCACTGACAATCCAAAAACCATAAAATTGATAATTCCAAAATTTGACTGTAAATACATTCTGTTCTTTTCAAATGTGATGCAGCTACCTTCAGGGCCGCCATGAGGGGACAGTTTGCCCCAGGCCAAGGGCGGATTTAGGTCATAAAATTTGGGGGTGCTAGTTCACTCAACATTTGAAGTGCTGTATGCTCAAATTCAAACATCAAACTCCTATTTAGATGGTCTGTCCTAAGGCCTAAAATAAGTAGGTACTTATTTTATTTAACGACAACCATTTGTAATTTATGCAAATACCTCGATCAAAGTCATGGTGAAAACATTTTCTCCCTTCACTGCCAACAAATTCACCAAATATCAGGGGGTGCCGGGCACCCCTGGCACCCCCAGAAATCCACCCATGCCCCAGGCCCCTGGCTCCCAGGGGAATTCACATGTTTGTATTAATACCAGAATACCACCAAAGCGAGCAGTTCACAAGTTTGTGAAGAAAAAAGTATACTTACATTCGAAAACAAATATTTAAAAAATCAATAACTTTTAACAAGATTCAAGTGAACAGATCTTCCTGGGCTAGCTTTCAATCAGTGGATTATTCGGAGGAAAATGTTTTTTAGTTTTGTTTTATTTGGCACCACTAACTGACTCGGTTTTTGGGGTCGTCCATAAATTACGTAACGCACCTAGGGGCAGGAAGGGTGTTCGTCAGCGTTATGCTCCGTTACAAGGGAGGGTTATGCAACATTTTGTAACTATGATTTATTCCTTAATTTCTTTAAATATGTTACATTATCTTAAAAGTCCAAAGTTTTTGATTTTTAAGATAGCTCTTTGACTTTAGGGGAGGGGGTGATAGCACAGAGTTACGTAATTTTTGAGGGGGGTTAGTGCCAGAGTTACAAGTCCGTTACAAGGGGAGGAGGGGGGGTTTGAAAAGGCCGATTTTAGCGTTACGTTATTTATGGATGGCCCCTTTATCACTAAGCACAGCGTTTCCCACACGTTCTTGACTGGCCGCGTTGCGTTGTATAGGGACCGTGTGTCACCTGATCGTAGCTATTGCTACTTGATACTGCTTACTGCATGGGATTCTGCATGATTAAAGAATTGGGTTTGATATACAGTAAAAAAACAGTGAACAGTGAATCAAGACTTTTTATCAGCACTGCAGAAGCTTTGCAAATTTCTAATCCATCGGATCTAGACCAGGCTGATGAATTAAGCGAAGAATTAAGAATATACCAGAAAACGGTTATAGGTGGTGTAATAAATCTGGATAGGAGTGTTAGCTTTAGAGATCCATAATGAAATATTTGATGAAAGACTTCAACCTGGGTTTCCCCAAGTTTCTGTCGCCTTAAAACTCATGATAATTTTGTCAGTGTTCGTTGCCTCTGGGGAACTTGCCTTCAGTAAGATGGCCTTAACAAAAAAATAAGCTACGTTCTGCAGTGGGAGAAAATCGTTTAAATCGCTTAATAATATTAAGTATTGAACATGATTATGTGAAATCAATCAACTTTGATGAATTTATCAATGATTTTGTAATAACTAAGGCCAGGAATTATTTAGATGTTTAGACCATAACTTTATTATATTATAAAGTTAGGTCAGATGTCTAATGTACTTACTTTACATGTTCTTTTCCTGGAATCGTATGATTACACATTAATTTGAGATTAATTTTAGCAAAATGCAATCAATATCATAGAGTTATGTTTAGGCCGAAAAAATAAACCTTTCTGTACCCAAAAATAATTCTGGTTTATACTAAATTTCATGTAAATTATTTATCTAAGGCTTTTCGTTTTAATAAAAAAATTAGTAAATGATTTTACAGTAAGTAGGTACAAACAGTTATTTTGAAAATTATTATCGGAGCACAGCACAAAGATACTTTTCATTGATGCAATTTTTCGTATTTGTAAAATGTGATTGGTATTCGACATGACAGCAAGGCCCCCCACCAGAACTTTTGCCCCAGGCCGCCAATCTCCTCATGGCGGCCCTATGCAGCTTAGGAGTAAAATTTTATTCAACTTTATAAGCAGATTCGGTATACAATTTTTTCTATTATTTTACTTTTTTGTGAATTGTTAATGTAACAAAATTCTTAGGAAGCCACACTTCAATTTATCAAACCTTGATGTTACATATTTCTCGATATGAAATTTTTTATGCAGTACCTGCAGATCACTAATATTAAGTTTTTACTTTACTAAACTACTTAAAATCGATAAATTAGTTTAAATCCTGGTGTGAGCCTGGGCCACAAACGAGATTTATTTTTTGGATTGTTAATTGTTGATTTGTTCCAATGAAAAAGGTAGGTTGATGTCAGAAACATCTTCGTAAACCTATAAAATATCGGTTTTATTTTTTTATTTGGGTGAAGTGAAGATCGGAGGTGAAAGTGAAGATGTGAGGCCATAAGTTGTCAGGTTGCCCAACATGGCGGCGGTCGACCAGACGGCTGAGCCTCCAAGGCGACCTGCTGTAAAGTGCACCACTGCTCAGATTAGTTCCTACATTTCCCTATAAGGTTTTATGGCTGTACTTTGTCACATGCATGAGTGCCTTTCTGCCTTCGGCTACAGTAACTTTCACACTATCCTGTTACTACTTTGGGGTGATTTGTAATGTAGTCAAGTTTTGAAATCCTTGCACACCCCGTCACAGCAAACCTGCATACTCTGCAAATTCCAAGAAGATTTTTTTTTACCGGAAGTATTTTCTATTCAGGTAAGTCCCTTTACCTATGTAGAAAATGCTTCTTATTAACAAAAATATATTCTTGAAATTTCCTGGCATGAAGTTTGCTGCGACTGCCGACCAAATAGTTTCTCAAGAATTTGTGAATATTTTATTTAAGTACGGGGTGGGCCAAAAACCAAGGACATTTCATAAATAGAATTACTCAATAACTAAACATAGTTTAATGTTACAAATCACTCCAAAATATTTTCAATGTATTGCCATTTTTACTTATGGAAGATGATGTCCACAGGTGTTGTACCTCCACGTCCACACAGGCCTCCCATCTTTTCTGCATACTTGCTGTAATCTTTCGCAACATTGTCTGAGGAATTGCAGCGATCTCGTTCCTTATGTACAGTTTCAGTTTGGCAATGTTCTGGGGCTTAGAAACAAAGATTTTACTCTTCAGATAGCCCCACAGCCAACAGTCACAAGAGGTCATGTCTGGGGATCGTGCGGACCATGAAATATCGTGACATGTAGCACCACCCTGCTGAAACCAAACGGAGTGTCGGTTGATTCCTAACTGACGCGATTGTGGCATCATAAAACCTCTGATCATGGCTATAAAGCGTTCATTTCTCTATCGTTCTCACAAAAATATGGACCAATAATTCCAAACCGCGCCACTCCGCACCAAACAGTTACTCTTTGTGGATGAAGTGGTCGTTTATTGATTTCTCTGGGATTTTCGGCAGACTAATATCGGAAATTCTGTTTATTAACTTTACCGGAGAGTTCAAAATGAGCCTCCTCCGACATAATTAAGACCTGAAGAAGATTCTCTGATTCCAAAAGCCGCAACAGTCTTGCGCACTTGGTTAGGCGTGCACCAAAATCCCCTCTCATTAAGTTTCTGTGCCATTACTATTTTAAAGGGATAGAAATTTAAATGTAAATGCAATATTCTGCAACGGATGCTTTTGACAATTACAAAGCCATTGACTGTCTTCGAGCTGACCGCTTAGTACTACGCAGCACACTCCCACGAACTGTTTCAACGTTTTCCGAAGTTCGACAGTGGGAGGTCTCCCACTAGGCTTGATTTTGAGTGCAGAAGCCGTGTTCCAGAAATTACCTACCCATCTTTGAATAGTTTTTCGGTTTGGGGTTGCACCATGACGGCCGACGTTGAAGTGAACACGAAACTGACGTTGAATAGAAATGAAAGACTCATTACTCTTGAAAAACGTCTCTATGACAAAGCACAATGTTGCGGTAACCATTATTCCATCCATGCCATTATCCATGGTAACTATACATCAAATAGCATCAAATAAACATCCATTTGCCACAACAATGAACTCTCCAGCCGTTATAACAGCTTAGTAATAACATTTTAAAATTGTCCCTGTTTTTTTGGAACACCCGATACATATTGGTGGCCCAGGATCTCTGTGAGCATATCCTAATCACCGATTAATCCACTGGGTTGCCTTGTAGGTGCCACCCTGACAAACACAGTTTTACACCTCGACTAAGCCACGAATGCACTCCTAATGACAGGGACGAAGAATTAATAATAGGGTGTGAGGGGGAACTGAGCCACAGTGCAATGCAGGTAGCTAGTCCCGTGGCGCGGCAGCAGCTGCGGTTACGTGTTTAATGTTTTCAACCCTTATGCCCTAAACAAACGTGACGCATACTAAGGTAGTATCAATTATTTACACTAGGTTTGAATTTCTAGATCGCAATTATATACTTCTTTATGAATACTAACTTTGTAAAAGTGTCAAGTATATAAATAATCGGTGTAAACTTCGAAGAAGAAATTATGTTTTACGAACATTATCAACACTACTAATAATCTGGCAGAAGGCGGCCGCAAAGCTTTATTTTGCCCAGTTCTGTCTGAAGACACAACAATATGTCTATACTCCATACCGCCTCTTATACCTGGTTTTAATTTTAACTTTGTTTTTTTTTTAACTTGGATCTTAAGTATACGATAGCTAATAAAGGAAATACAAATATACTTAATGCTAACTAGATACATTACAATAAATTTTTCTTAGTGGCAGTGTTTGGGTTGCGGCGACCAGGTTTAAATATTATTTTATTTATAAACCTCAAAGTTTATATATTATTTTATATACAGTGTGTAAACACTGTAAAGCAATGGACAATGGTTCCGGAATTTTTTACATCGTAAATTTTGTTTCACCACCCTAACAGGGTGGATAGTAGGGGGTAACTTAATTTTTTCTGATAGCAACCCATATTGAGTGACCCCTTTTTTTGAAGGGTTTGTCAAAAGAAATACAATGGTGTAAATCTGAGGTCAATATTTTACCCCAAACAAGAATGGCAGCCATTTTAAATTTTGAAATGGTCCCACGAGATTAAGAAGGACACCCAAAATTACCTTTTAAACGGGTTTCATTGGGATAGCTAAACTCTGCATACCATTATTAGATGGAAAAGTGAACATTTTTGTCATATTCCCAATTTAGCCCCGTCCCCCATAATAGGTGATTTGGGGACAGCTCCAAAATTTCAAATGCAAATCCCTATTGAGTGACCCCTCTTATTGAAGGGTTTGTTAAGATAAAAGCAATGTTAAAAACCTGAAGCTAATATGTCACCTCTAGCCAAAATGGCAGGAATTCTATTTTAAATTATTCTATATTAAATGTATATTCTAAAACAAAGACTATCAATTTTTGTTTACAATCTGACTTAGGTTAAAAATCCATATGAAGGTAATCAGCTGTTAAATTATAGTTACATTTAAAAACCGTTATAACGCAAGTTGGTCAGCACAGGAGCGTTGAAAGCGCCCTTTAGAAATAAATCAAAGGCTTGGGGGTCGAAGCCATCAAAGAATTGTTCATTTTAATTATCAGTCGCCGGTGTGCTACATTATAAGCTTTAAAATGACATGTCAATCGTAAAAATCGGTTTAGTAGGACGGCTGAAAAAGGGATCTAACAGAGAAAACCCCTATTGTATTAAGTATATATATACAGAAAATTGAGTTGTACACTGTATGTGTGACTTTTTTGATTGGTTTTATAAAGGTTGACAAAAAAAGGAAACAAAATCTTTAAATGTTAAATATAATAGAAAAGTTACTCATTTTAAGTAATACATTTACCCAAGCTTATCCCTTTACTTCATTATGATTTAAGTTCATAAAAACTTTTTTCATGCGGAGCCTCTAAATTTATATACTGTATGCAATTAAAGAGAAGATCATACTTATAAAATGACAGGTAAATCTTATCAAATATATGTAACAGTATTTTTGTGCAACTTTGAGGATCTGCAGTAAAATATTATGTTTTTTTCAGCTATAATTTAACTGACATGTTGGCAAAACTTTGGATATGCTTACTTGGCAGATACACCTTAGGGTACAACATCAGGCACCCTCAGGTGGCAGCTGGTGGTTCCACCCCATGGTGATATTAGAAGGTGCAATGTAGTGTAGTTTAGGTTAAATGTTTCCCACCTTCAGGTGTTGGGTTTAAACTGTGGTTGTTTTAATGCAACCGTAGGGTGTAAAAATGCATATTTAATCAAAAACACCTTGAGGAGCAATTATTAACTGAGGGGAGTCACAATACACCAATTTGCATTTTAAAACACCTTTAAAGAGCACCATTACACCACATTAATGAAATCTTTTAGGGTGTTTTAAATCACCCTAAGGGTAAATTTGGCACCATTTAGCATTTTAATACACCTTGTTGGTGCACTGAAACACCATACAAGATATACACCTTATGGTGTTAAAAAACACCAATGAGTTAATGTGACACCCTTATGGGAGAAAAAACCACTTATAAGAAAACTTTACACCTTTTGATTTCACCTATGGGTGGAACCACCAGCTGCCACCTTTAAGGTGTAATATAACACTTTTAAATTTACAGTGTATAGATAGGACCATCGGAAGGAGGGGGGTAAAGGGGATAAACCCCTCCAAAAAGGGGTTTTGGGATTTTTTTCGTAGAAAATAAAAATTATAAAAATTTGGTTAGACTATTGAATTCAGCTTAAAAAAACAAATAATTTTATCTTGAATTATTGCTCTATATGTCCATTGGTTAATTCCTTTATAACATAATATTTCTTTAAGACCGGGACGCAGCACTCACCGTACATTTTAACCGGAATATAAGAGAAGGTTACCGAGAAATCGCAAGTGGTAAACACGTGTTAACTGTTGTGTCCGTCGTTGTGTATATGTCCGCATTCGTGTTCGTGGTTTTATTATAAACTCTGACAAACACTCGTGTGAGCTGTGTTAACCTGTGTGCTATGCAACTGAAGATGCGTCGTCATTGACGCGAAACGTGTATTGCCCAGGAATTATCTCTGACACCTTAAGGCTACCATCAAAGGTAAAAATCCATAATTAATGATATAGGTGTCTAGGCTTCAATTTGGGGTAAACACAGTACGTTGTCCAAATGTTAATTTAATGGCAAAGTACCTGGTGGACCGAGCCTTGCTCGGTGTTATTTCATGTTTACGAGTTCATCCAGTTACTATAAAATATTTCAATGTCATAAAATTGATAAATGGAAACATTTTTATTGCTCCATGGACTCTTCATCCCAATTCCTGTATTTTCCCTTTATGGCTGTATATTCCAAACAGCTGTTATGATTACTTCATTGTTTACACTTTTCTTGATTATTTTCGTTGCCATCACTGCAACCCATAAGGCCAACGTTAAAATTTTATAACTTTTAAATTCGTTTTATTACGTTAATAGATTTTCTCTGGCCAAGTAATCTGCAAAAAAGACGTTTTTGAGTCATAAATTACTTATTTCCAGACTTAGAAGGAAATCCTCGGAGCCGTTTTTGAGATCGTTGTGCAAGCAAGCAAGCAAGTATTCAAGAACGGACGATAACATTGCTCATATAAGAGTATAGGATAAATAAAATTCTACACTCGCTTATTTCTTAACATATCTGAATAAAACTTAGTATATATATGATAAAACTTGGCTTTATCCAATTGATATCCATTGGATTATTACAAAAAAAACCTCCCACTTTCACATATCTATAGCAGCAAACCTGCATACTCGTTTTTCATGTTATTCTTATGGAGAAAATTGTTTTATGCCCACTACCGTATAAGGATTCAAGTTGATTTTAATTGATTCGGAGCAAATGACTTAATTAAGCATTTGGAATTCGCTGAGTATGCAGGTCTGCTGCAACGGGGGCATTTATTTTCAATGAAGATGTGTTTTTATCTCGTTGTTTTTGTTGCCATGGCGACGGGAACTACGCCGATGGTTTTGCCACCGCGTTTGTAGCGCTGCCGCAACGGCAGGGATGCCGGCAAGGGGAAATTTCCCAAGAAGCAGGGAATTAACCAATGTTGGCTTTACTACTGAGACGATTCTTACAAATGTGTATAGTCTAATATACAATATTTTGATTTTGAGGCATATTGTGTTTAGTCAAGAAATAAATCTATCGAAAATACTTTTTTAGCTGCCAGTCATAGTTTCTTGTACTGTTGTTAAACATTATTTTTCTCTAGGTCCACAGCTTTTGTCCGGTATTTAAATTTTTTAATGTCAACAACTCTTATTATTGAGTCAAACAATTTAAATTTGAAACTTGAGTATTGCCACATCTATCAGAAGATAATATGCCTGTTTTTATTTGGTATTTAATTAAAAACCCTCTCCATATGATGTTACTAGGATGTGTGGTTTGGTCCCGGCAGCATTCTTTTGTTAAATGTGATCGCCTCATCAAATTATGCAGGTGCAAAGTTGCAGATGTTCGATCATCTTAAAAAAAGTTTAATCGGTAAGAATTGAATATTTTTAGAAATATTGTTGTATTTTCTGATCTTAAAAATGTTACACTTTCTTCTAGGGTGAAACACTTCAAATCAGTTGGAAATTTTCCCGTCAACAAAAAATTTTTAAATATTTTTAATTTCCTTTATGTATGGTTTAAGTTATTCGTTAATCATAAATAATTCGGGTTGGCACCACTGGTGCTGCGAAGTAGCGAAGTAAAATGTGCTAGTAAGTGGGCTCTGCCGTTTTTAGTGAATTTTAAAACTAAAAAGTAAGTTTGATCTTCAAAAGTGGCTGTAATCGTCAGTGTAGTGATCAGAGATTGATAAACTATAATTGGTTTACCGCATCATAGTTTGTGGTAACGTCCTTATCAGAAACTAGTTTGGAACCGCAAACAAGGTTTGTTTTAGCGAATTTCCCCTATAGGGAAGAAGCTATTACCGTAGGTCTCATGGTGAGACCTAAGCCCCAGACCATGATAACTTTTCGTTTTGCAACCCCCAGAAGCAAAAAACACCATTCGTTCGAATTTTTGATATATATATATCTATGTATATATATGTGTCTGTTAGCACGATAGCGGCCGTAAAAATGGTCCGATCTTGATGAAATTTGGTACAGACATGTAAAGTGGTAATCGATTGGACGAGTTCGTGAACCAGCCCGATCGGACCACCGGAAGGGGGGGTAAAGGGGGATAAACCCCCCCAAAAATGGGTTTTTTGATCTTTTTACATAGAAAAATAAAATTTATCAAATTTTTGTTGGCACCATTGAATTCAGCTCAAAAAAACAAACAATTTAGTACGTTGAATCACTGCTCTATGTCCATTGGTTACCGAGATATTGAAAGTGGTAAACACAGTACGTTGTCCCAATGTTAACCTTATGGGAAATAAGTAAAATTCTATATCTCGTTTATTTCTTAACATATCTTGATAAAACTTGGTAAATGGCTCCTTCTAGTTCAGATCTACTAAATATTGAATCAAAACCAACAAGTTTAAACATACCTGTAGCAGCAAACCTGCATACTCATTCCCCATGTTAATCTTATGGAGCTTACAAAAACATGTCAAATCTCGCTATGTTAGATTATAATATATTGTTTTGCATTTGAAATTCGCTGAGTATGCAGGTCTGCTGCAAGGGGGGTATTTGATTTAGTGCCCGTGCGTCCTACAGGTCGTGAGCAAAGAACTAGTTCTTTGGTCGTGAGTGTCGCGTCGTGATTTGTGCGGTGCGGTCAGTGCTCAGAGTTTATTTCGAACTGTTTTTCCTTTAACTGAAAATAAGATAGACCAGTATTTACTCCCTCGCGCTTTAACAAACGTTATAGATCATATTCGTCACCAGGGGATAACGTTTATGATCTTAGGATCTGAGGAGGCAACGAAGATGGTGCATGAAACGACAGGTGATCTCTCCGAGTTCAGACAGCAACTTATGGCAGATATAGGTAATCATAAATAATTCCAAAATTTTGGCTCTAAACTGGCATTAAACTGTTTCTCCGTGAATGATACGGTGCAACAAAAACGGTATTTTTGTCTTACTTAGTGCCGAGTCTTTTTGATGTGACTTTTAACGCCTGTAGCTCGCTAAGTTTACATGAAAAAGTTTTAATTTTAGCGAATTTCCTTAAAGGAATAAGCTATTACGGTAGTACTCATGGTAAGACCTAAGTCCGAGACCATGTTAACTTTTCATTTTGGGGTCCCCAGAAGCAAAAAACACCATTCGTTCGAATTTATATATATATATATATATATATATAGTTATATAGATATATCTATATATCTATATATGTCTGTTAACACGATAGCGGCCGTAAATATGGTCCGATCTTAATGAAATGTGGTACAGACGTGTAATGTGGTAATCTCAGACGAGTTCGTGAACCAGCCCAATCGGACCACCGGAAAGGGGGGTAAAGGGGGATAAACCCCCCCAAATATGGGTTTTTTGAGTTTTTAATATATAAATATAAAATTTATCAAATTTCTGTTGGCACCATTGAATTCAGCTCAAAAAAACAAACAATTTAGTATTTTGAATTACTGCTCTATGTCCATTGGTTACCGAGATATTGAAAGTGGCAAACACAGTACGTTGTCTCAATGTTAACCTTATGGGAAATAAGTAAAATTCTATATCTCGCTTATTCCTCAACATATCTTGATAAAACTTGGTAAATGGCTTCTTCTAGTTCAGATCTACTAAATATTGAATTAAAACCACCCAGTTTAAACATCCCTGTAGCAGCAAACCTGCATACTCATTCCCCATGTTATTCTTATGGAGCTTACAAAAAACATGTCAAATCTCGCTATGTTGGATTAACATATGTTGTTTTGCATTTGAAATTCGCTGAGTATGCAGGTCTGCTGCAACGGGGGTATTTAATTCCTCGGCCCTATTGTATCGTAATTAACATAGACAAAATAGCGGCGGAAAACCTGTCATAAAAACTATCGACTGCGCAACCAGCGTACCCTGTTTTTTATCTCTTAAAACTGACACGAGTTTCGACATAGTAAAATTTAATAAATGTTCACTGTGAACATGGTCTTAGGCCGAAACACAAGTCAGTGGTAATGAAATAAAAATATTAAAAAATAAGGTACTCTGTTTTTTATGTTTTTAATATTTACAATAGTGCCCCTACAAGGTGAACTAAACTTCAAACCATATATATATTTTTATTCTAGTCATATGTATTTATGATTTTTCGTTGTATTGTACCATTCTCGCTCAAAATTTTCTATCTGAAACAACCAAACCTTTCTATGGATTGTTTCTTTATATGATCTTTAAGTGTTGTCCATCACTAAGATATCATGCAAATTCAATACGCTTTATCCCGCCGTACAGTCGCAAGGGTGCCCGGCGCCGGCGGGATTGTGTGCCCCGTCGCCGAGTGCCGCGCGCCGCCGCGAGCCGGCGCTGCCGCGGCCGCAGCTGTTCAGTTCAGTTCTGTAGTGACGCCGCTCGCGGTCGGATCGCGGTGATCGCGGAGGTTATGTTTCGTTAGTGGTGTGTTGTTATGTTGTACATCCTGCCGCCACCCAGCGCCCCCGCGCCGCCGTCCCCCTGGACCTCCATATGCTCCACCGGCAGGACCGCGGCGCCGGCCAAGGGGTGGTTGACGTTCACCGACAAGCGGCCGCCCCCCAGGCCTCAGAGAAAAGTGAGTCTGGATGATAAACGTTCATACAGAAATATGGAAATGTAATGAGTCTGGATGATAAACGTTCATACAGAAATATGGAAATCTAATGAGTCTGGATGTTAAACGTCCATACAGAATATGGAAATGTATACGAATCCAGCGGTCCACTTTCTTGACGTTCATAAACAATCCTAATCCTATTACAATTCACCCTACTTTAGTTTTGTAAAAAATCGTTTGTAAACTCTTTTTTGGAATCACGTTTTCATTGCATTAGACCAAGCTTTGAACTGCGATCAATGATCAATCGATCGGTTAAATGTATATTTATGATCAATTTTGTGGACTCAGTTGTTTTTGTTTGTTTTTTTTTTTCATCGCAGCCCTGCATTGTTTTGAACTTTTCAAACTTTGTATCTTTATGTTTTAAAAGGTTTGAACTCTGTGAAAAATTGGTTTACTTAAGCGTAGGGCTATTTCTTTGTTTATCATTTGATGTTCAAGAAAGTTGCACTGGGCAGTACATTAATAAATACTAGCGCAGTAGTGATTTTCGTTTTTTTACGATGAATAAGCGTTAAGTATCCATTATAACGGCATAATAATTTGATTGTCATTGTCGTATGAATGAAGCCTCTGTGGGTTTTTATTTTTACTTTCTCGGGCCACAGACAGCACTGTAGTTTGTATGAGATGTCATCATGCCGGAATATTTATTTTTGTGTTCAGATAACTTCCTGCATACCACGGGAATAATAGTTGAGGTTATTAGACTAGTGTCGCGCTGCGATGCGGCGAGGATTCCCAAGATAACCCGGTGTCGGCGGTCTGACGGTCTCACGGGGTCTTTCACCCCCTCCGCCCCCGCGCCGCCGCCCGTCCCTCAGCCCCGGTTGTCGACAGTTCCTAATTCAAACGTTTCAAGTTCAAGTTCAATACTGTTTTCGGCTTAGATTAATCATTGCGTTTTATCGCCAATGATGGCGTTACTACTGATAAGAACTGCGTTGTAATGACTGATACGTGTTCATCTCAGCGGGTCCATTTGGTTTTGTCTTTGAAAGTGGCTTTGGCAATATGATTGGGTTGATCAAACTGCAGGATAATGAAAATAATTGCGTTTATGTTTCGTAGTTCGCAATTTAAAAGAATGGAATCACAATATGTCAATTTGATATAATTGGCCTACTACTGTATATCAATTTTACATCATTCTCAACAGACCAAAATGCCAAAATAATAATATTGTACCGGTACTTAATACAAATTTCATAAAATACGCTGCTGAACACCTGTTTTTTTTTAATATTTACCTATCACATTCACCGATACTCACATATTTTCAGACCCAACTTTTTGTCGATATTTATTTAATTAAAGTTCTTTTACAAGTAAATACGGGTAAATTAATACTCGTGGATTGATGTGCTTCCAGCCTTTGTCTCTTACCGTCCACTCGACCCTGGTAAGTTAAGGGCATTTTATTTTTAAGCAAACGCCGATTCGATTTAAAATTAGCAACTTCTAATTGAAAGCTCAACTTGTGTCCGTACTCTGACATGCAGAGCTGTGTGTGTAACACGATATGTCGACGTTGACCTTGGACAGCGCACAGTGCGGCAGTGCACGGCCGCGTCTGACGTGTGTGTGCTGGTGACGTCGAGTTGTCATTGCGCACCGATATTGAGAGACTGCTGAGCGCTTTTTTGGATTGTGTGCAGTTATGTTTTTTCGGTATTATGTGATTTTCAGAGATTGAAGTAAATTGTCACGTCGTGAGCGCTGTGATGTCGGTGAGCGCATTTTCATGTTACATCTAAACTGGTGCCGTAGATGCCTCGTCGGTCTAACGCGATATTTAGGGGATGTAAAGGTTTTCACTTCAGTACTACAGGAGGCCTTTACTGATATCTACGGATGAATTTTCATCACATTGGTCGTCAATAGTTTAATTTTCGTTATAATTTCACGTTATTATATACGCTTAATTTCAAGTTGTACCCCGGTTGCTGTTCCAATTATCGCCTAGCGCATTAAAATGTTTGCCTTCGATTGCCGCGCACAATCCAGATATTTCACTTTACTTAGCGGTATTCCGAGAGTAAAGGAGTTATAGTTTTAAGACTCATGGGGTTTATATTTTTACTGAAAATTGGTCTGAATTAAAAAATCTAAATCATCTCCAACGTTTGTTTCAAAGAGTACGATATGAGTTAAAACAGATCAACTACTGCATTTTTAGCTGATTTTATGTGTACACAGTCAAACAGTCTAGCCTACATTCTTCATTCTCCTTCACGTCGTGTGGTAATTCAAATCCGGGAAAGATATTACGCTAAACCACCTTTGTAATTTTGATTTGTATTGTTACCATCTTGCATCTCCGTACGGTATCCTCGTTTCGAAGTCCGCTTGGGAAGAGGAGTGCTAGTGCTTGTATAGGTTATACACATCTCATCGCTGCACCAAATGCCACGCCGTTCACACCGCCTCCTCGCCTCCTCACGCCGCGATCGCTCAGCTTCAGCTGCAGCGTTGGTGAAATAGGTCGTCCATCCAGCACACATCTCCTTGTGAGTTCATTTTTGCGAGTAACATATTTAGTGTACTGCAATTGTTTCTAAAACCGCGATAATATCATAAATTAGACCCCAAGCTGTGATGTGGGAGCTTAAATGCTGGTTGTGTAGAGTTTTTGGACAAATAACTGCATTTGGCTTCGGTTAGTTGGCTGAATTTTGTATTTTAAAAACGCTTGATTCGTTTAGTTAACGTGGTACCTTGTGTTTTCTCAGGCCATTTTTAGGAATAACATATTGGCTACCATAAATCTATCTGTCTTGACCAGTTGAAGGAATTAATTAAAATAATTTTTATCGAGCATGCTTTCTTTTTATGTTAACATGACCACACGACCACACCTTTAGCTTAATAAATGCAACATAAATCGAAGCAAAGTAGGCCTATATAAAGGAACCCACCGATCTACATCTGGCATTAATTTTGCCAGGAACTGTGTAAATCTTTCACACTCTGTTCATTAAATGGCTTCTCAGTCGTGTGATTAGGTTGCAAGAAATTTAGTTGACAAGCCTCGTTGGAATGAAATATTCGATTACATCTTATCTCGTCGTTCTGTCGCAGCCAGCTCGTGTTGTCTTCTCGTGTCCGAAGCCCGTGTGCATGTTACAGTTCAGTCGTCTGCATACATACAGTAAGCAGATTAGCCCGCGTGCTGTGTGGGGTTCATCGCCCCACGACACGCGTGCGGCTAATGGACCAATCACCGCCGCCGCCGGCGAGACAGGGTGTCGCCGCCGGCGCCGCGCCGTGATGACGTGTTTCATATCTGGGATCACAATAAGTAGCTTAGCTTATGTTGAATTGAATGTGCCAGTTTCGATCTACAGAGATTAAACTGCCCATGTTGCAGTATTTTATTACATAAATGGCAGTAAGAGGTAAAATTCGATTGGATACAGTATTAGCTAAAGAACAGAATTCAGAAAGTCATAGTGTCATAATCACGCTACGCCAAACTAAGGAGTGCCCACATTTAAAACTGTCCCAGATCTAAACGTGGTCCAAGGTTCAAAATTGATTTTGTTCGCTGATTGCATTTAAGTTGTCTCATCGAATTCGTCAGGAGAAAATTTAAAAGAAATAGGCTACATGTACTGGAATCGCCAAGATAAAATGTTGTGTTGAAAACAATAAGCTTCCTTTAAATATTGGAGAAAATAAGATTAAGGGTGAACTCCGTTAAGAATGAACTCCGTTCATTCAAAGAAAGATGTCATAAAAGTATGCTAAACAATTGAAAAAAGTGTGCAAAAAGAACCTTTAATGTTTAAACAATTATCGTCCATTTTCTAATCTTAAACGGCTAGAATAAAAGTTAAGTATAAACTAATATTTTATACACCCACATTTATAATATGCATTATACTGTACCAGCCTATGCCACAGAAAACGAAAACGCCTTTTGCCATAAGGGGTTTACTGGTCTTCTTTGTCTGTCTTGTTCTTCATTGTCTATAAGTCTCCTTCATCACCGACTCCGAACTTGTTTTAAGCTTTTGCCGAATTAATGAAAAACTGCTTGTTATTAACCTATTTTATCAGAACATGTCGATCCTTTTATCATACAGCGCAACTGTTGGTGAATTTTGGCCGCTGAAAGCGATTGGAAGCTCGCTTATTGTCATTTAAGCAATGGTTTACATATTAATTTGTTTGTTTATTTCTAATTTAGCAGTTAGTGACTACAAATCGTGTTCATTTTTACTTAGCTGGATGACCCAAAACTGGGATGCTCCAAATTGGACGACCAATTGGAATTGCTGACGTGGTCAGAAAACTATGCTTATGATATGTGCTTACGTTTCCCCAAATGTCCAGTTAAAATTATAGTTATCGTTTAAAAGAAATCCTATCCACCCCAAGTGTTGGTTACCTCCCGTGAGCGGCGGGTGGGCTGAGCGGCGGGTGGGTTGAGCGGCGACTTTCAGGTAGACGAGGGTCAGAAGTGATTAGCCAGTTTACAACCCTTCCTTTGAGCGGCGGATTCTTTGGTCACCCTCTTTCTCTACCTTCGCTTGCACACGTTACCACCGGCACTAATGTGTATTGGTGGTTTTGTTTCTTCCAATTTTCTATACATCGCACCGTATTATGGATTCGGACTCTGCTTAGGTTCCGTAAAATAAAATGAGGAACTAAATAGATTTACTGAAATATTGAAATTATGTGTGTAACTGCGGTTATAAGAATAACACGATAGATCACCCATAACTAAGAATGTTTAACTATGTTACATTAAATTGCATTTCATCAGGTTTAAGATAGTACTAGTAAACCCGTTATGAGCAATTGTCATGTGTATTGCCTGCTAGATAAAAACAATAATGGTACAGTATTCTAGGACCATTTTTTAAATGATATGGTTAAACTTAAAAGCCACTTTCGGTAATACTGAGATTATTTACCAAAGTTCTTTATTAACAATATTTCTTGTGAATCTCTCAGGAGATTATTTAATTGAATGAATGAATGAATATAAAGATGTATTCCAGTAAAATACAAAAAAGTTACATTGCAAAATAAATTATCTGTACTTACATTAAACAGCAAAAAAACCTTGACGCATCTTCATGTATTATTAAGAGTAAATAAATAAATAAAGTTACATGCTATGAATATAAGTACCTTATTAAGTATAATGTAAAAAATTACAGACTGTAAGAAGGTCTATGGAATAAGCCGACATGGGCACAAATGCCTGTGCGTCAGCTTCGAGATGCGTCCTTAATAAAATTACCTTAATTTAGATGAGAAAAAAAATTGCAATGAGGGATAACTGGAATAAAATTTATTATACCGGTAAAACTTAATTGTAAAAAGAATGTAGAAAACCAGAAAATGTAATTGAAAACTTAAAAAAAAAATTGCAATATGAAAAACGTGATGAAATGATGGCAACACTACGACATGAAGCACTTCAGGCATGGCGGGGGAGGAGGGCGGAGAGGAGAGGCGAGCGGGAGTCGGTCAGTGCAACGGTCAAGTCATGGCGGGGGCCGCCGTCAGAGTCAGGCTCGTCTGTAAAATGGCGCAATTTAGGTTAAATTGTAGATAGTTCAAGTTTATATGGAACATCCTTACTAAAACCACAGAAAATCACCTAGTAAAAAACAACAATGGAGCTCGCGAAAACTATAAGCATTCCAGCGCCCTAGCGCACCCTGCACGGAAAAACCAAACCTACCGCGTTGGTAAACAACAATCTGATTTCACTGCAGTTGTTGCGGCATTTTCTGTTGAAAAAAGTATCCTATTTGTGAACTAGTAACTTAAAGATATCTAACACATATTTGTAAGAAATTTGAAAACATCCAGTAAAGTTCTTACTTAACGAACATACTTAAACTTACTGCCGGACAACGAATTTTATTTGTATCTGTTAATACATTACGCTGATAAATAGTTCGCGCATCAATTACGCCTACGTAAGACTTTTATTAATACAACTATCTTAAACCTGATAAAATACAATTTATTATATAACATAGTTAAACAATTTAAGTTGAGGGCGATCCATCGCGTTATTCTTGTAACCGCAGTTACATACATAGTGACAATATTTCAGTAAACCTATTTAGTTCTTCGTCTTATTTCACGCGGCCTAAGCAAATTTCAGTAAATAACTCTCTTGAAATCAGAGGAAGCTATAATAAATACCCCCGTCGCAGCAAACCTGCGTACTAAGCGAATTTCTAAAGAATTAATTTTTATATGGGAGCTTATTTAATTTATGTACAGGAAAATGTTTCAAACATTTTATGTAATTAATGCAAAAAGTATGTTACTCATCAATCCAAGAGCTTTAGATATAAGGGAAATGATCATGGGAATCACATCGGTATCCATTCCAACAATATTCTTTTTGTTATTCTTATAAGTCTAATATTTTTTAAGTGTATCCTTGTTATAGTATAAAAATGTAAGCAAACATACAATCAATGTTTTAAAATCAGTCAAAATAAAAACAAATAAAATAGTCACATGAAAAAATAAAATCCAAATATATGATTTATCTCAAAATTTAAATACACTTGTTAGCAAACTTGCATACTCAGTTAATTTCTAAAGGATTTATTTTTTATATGTGGGCATATTCTACATAAATTATTAGGGAAGTTGTTGTTTTGAATATTTTGTGTAAATATTAATCTGAATAAAGTACATTTTATCATTCATGATCTTATTTCTCAATAATTACTCATATTCTGATATTTTTTAATAAATGTATACTTGTTATAGTACATAAATGTCAGCAAACATATTATCAATCTACTCAGATCCAATAAATAAAAACAAATCAAACCATCACATGAACAAATTAAATTCAATCATGTGGTTTGTATTATTATTTTTTAAATCCCATTTTAGGGGAATTTAATGAAAAATTTGGGGTTTTCATACCACAATTTGGACAGTTTATGTCCCTTCAGGGAAAAGCAAAAGACAATGTACTGCATTTTGCAGATCCAATATCTCAGTAACCGATTGATGTAGAGCAATAATTCAAAATGCTATATTGTTTAATTTTTTAAGCTGAATTCAATTCTGACCATTAAATTTACATAAAATTAATAGAAATATGTTAAATTTTGAAAATAAATTTTATTTAGTCCAAAAAAAAAAAACTGCCTTAGGGTGTACCGATCTTGCTGGTTTTCGAACTTGAAGTCATGAATATCGCTATAAATGTTTGTTCCAAATTTCATCAAGATCGGACTTTTTTTGCGAGAGTTATCGTGCCTACGGACACATATATATGTATATACATATATATGAAAATGAACGAACGGTGTTTTTGGGCTCTAGGGACCTCAAAACGAAAAAAATAACATGGTCCTGGGCTTAAGTCTCACCATGCCGCCTACGGTAATAGCTACTTCCCTATAGGGGGAAATTCGCTAAAAAGGATGGAATAACACTTTGTGTTGAGGGTTCGTCACGTGTCAGAGTCCGAATTCATAATACGGTGCGATGTTTAGAAAATGGGAAGAAACAAAACCACCGATACACATTAGTGCCAGTAGTAACGTGTGCAAGCGAAAGTTAAGAAAGAGGGTGACAAAAGAATCCGCCGCTCAAGGGAAGGGTTGAAAACCGGCTAATCACTTCTGACCCTCGTTTACCTGAGAGTCGCCGCTCAACCCACCCGCCGCTCAGCCCACCCGCCGCTCACGGGAAGTCACCCAAGTGTTGGTGGTCCATGGCGATTCTCACGTGAAAGTTGGCGGACAACAACCGCGTTCGCCCCCCGACGCCACTACTACCGCTGCACCATTGTTGCGACAATACGGCACACGGGGGACCTTCCGTCCATTGACTGCGACGTCATTAACGAGTGATTAACAGCTGGTGATGAAGTTCTCAATGGTCGATGGGTCGCGCGAACAGCGTAATCATTCATTCACCAGAGGAAACAAACCAGCTTATAATTAATACCTGACGTATACGTGGTCCTTTACAAACTTCACATCATGTTCGAAGAGTTAGTTCGATACTTTTACAAATATATATAATTGGTTTAAAAATTATTTTATATTTGTTCATATGGTCGCCTTAGAACAGTTTTGGAACAGTAATTAACAAATTATACAGAATTGAAAAAAATATTGAACTTGCGTTTCGTTTTACTGATTTACTCAATAAAAATTTGGTAATCAAACAACTCGTGGTAATATTTTTCCGGAATCAATCGAATGCGGATTATATTCCAATTATGACAAGTCAATTAGACCCAAATCCCTGCCTGGGTGGCCGACACTTATAGTAAAATATTCATTCACGTATACTCACCTCGGAAACATTATTCATAATCTTTGTATTAATAGACAAGCATTTTTCCATAAGATTTTTGCCCACCTTTTTTCTCAGCCTGTGTGCAACGTAGCAAAAATGTAAGAACACCGATGAAATTGTATTTTTCTGTATATTTGCACAATCCCATTAAAATTGAAAATAGTCTTTTAGATTAACAGAAAATTTAATCCTAAATTAAAAAAAATAACATTAGCCTTATGAGTTGCCATGGAGGAGATAGCAAAACAAAACAGAACTGTACATATTTGTCATCTGTTGTAGCTGTTAACACATGTTATTTTTCGTTGAGTAAAAATTAGATGTATAGAAACATTATGTGAGAGCGAAAATTGGGCAGAAATGCACGCTGTTTTCATTAGAGATATAAAACCAAAACAATAACAATTTTTTTTCAAGCAATAAAGGAATTCATTGATGACACTAGTTAGTATTCGTCCAGTAAAAAATCTGCCAGAGTTAAGAACAAATTATTACCTTTAAACCGTTGCAAGCCACAAGTTTTATTGGGGCATGGAGTGAAAATATAGTATTTAATGAAATCAGGACTAAGCATTTAGAGAATATTGAAGATATTATATTCAAATGTGTTTCATTTGACATGTAGGGAGAAAATAAAGGTTGGTCGCTTAAGTAAGATTAGGAGATAAAGATTACTCTACCATCCAGTGTACTAACTGACGTGCAACTGGAATACAAGTCGACATTACATTCAAATTGTGTTTTTAATTGGAGGAGAATGGGTAAAATATGTATACTATTTTAATGATAATGATAGGAAGTGAGGGAGGGAGGGGAAAAAGGTCTGAAGGGTAGGGAAGAAGGGGGAAAGTTCCGAAGGGTATGAAAGGAGGAAGGAGAGATGTTAAGAAGGGAATGAAAGGGAAATAGAGGGAAAAGTGGAAAGGTCGGAAGGAAGGGAAGTAGAGTGAGGGAAGGAATGAATTGAGGAGGGAGGGAGGGAACTATGGTAAGGGGTGTATGGGGTAAACTTATTTGATGACTGAACTTTTACTGCTCTCTGAAACAGTAATCAGCTCAGTCTTACAAAAATAAATGTGGAATTTTATTAAAACACTAATTTCTATAAACCATGCCATAAATATGCGCGAGAGGTGAGGTAAAATAATTAGTCAAAGATTGAATCATTCTCTTTTGCTTTTGGTTCCCATTTAGTTATATTATGTGTTTACATGGAAAATGTGTACTATATGAAATGTATTTAGACACGCATTGGTGTATATAAAGATCGTTTTCAAAATTAGCTATCACTATTTATCAATTTGAAAATTGGTCGAATTTTCGACCACTGGCGATCTATAGTCAGAATTAATCCACAACCTTAACGTGGTCCGCCCTCGTAACGGTAAATTTTACTTCAGGGAATGTCTAGCATACTAACATTGGTTTTCACTACTCTGCTATGATTATAGTAAAAACACCTGCTATAAAGACCTTATTTGGTTATGTGCTTACGACTCGTGAAAGTCCACATCATTAAATTGTTTACTGCAATAAAGTAATGTTTACTATAAAAAGAAATGTGCTAACATGCTTGAATTTTTCCCAATATAAACAAATAATCGAATACAGCTTGTTTCAATGTCTTCATGTGGAAAATATGGTTCAAACAGTGAAAGGTTTTTGCCTATTCTCGACCAAATGAAAGTTTGATACCTCCGTAAAACATTTGGACTCAAATATGCAAATTCTCTCTTTTAGCGAATTTCCCCTATAGGGAAGTAGCTATTACCGTAGGCGGCACGGTGAGACTTAAGCCCTGGACCATGTTATTTTTTCATTTTGAGGTCCCTAGACCCCAAAAACACCGTTCGTTCATTTTCATATATATATAAATGTAATGAACAATATATATATGAAATATTCAGGTATATATATACAGGGTGTCTCACCTAAGGTGTCTCAAATGGATTGCGGACGAACTAGCAGTCCTACATATATGAAACAAAATCATACTCCACTAAATTGACCGCAAGGAACAACATAAAAATATTTTTAAGCTTTTTAAAATACAGGGTGTTCCAAAAAAGCGGGGGTCATGGGTTCAAATCTCAGAATTTTTAAATGTAAACATATGTCATGTTATGCATCGTTTTAAAGCTCTGAACAAGACGAACAATTTGGTGAAAACAGAACTCACTTATCTTTATTCATTTCAAAATGGCGGCCATTTTCGTGAAAAATATTGGTATTTACGGAATACCCTGTATCTCGAGAACTACAAAACGTATTTTTGGTCTGTTTAAGAATTCTTAATCCTCGTTAACTCAGCTTTAATTTGATATACGACATGCCAACATTAAAAAAATAAAAGTTTTTGACTGTACATTTTATTTTGTTTTAATGTTGGTAGCCCTGAAAGTCAAACAATTTAAACGGCAGCATATGTCAAATAGCACATCATTTTACAGGTTTTGCAAAGACCAACAACTTTTCAATTTACACCTAGCTGCTATCTTTGGTGGTTTTGTAGTTATAAGCAAAAAACTCCATTTTACCATATAAAGCCCATGTTAAAAATGTAGTCTTCAGGGCATTTAAATTTGCATCAGTTAAACTTCAGTACTGCACATTTAACATGGGCTTTATATGGTAAAATGGAGTTTTTTGCATATAACTACAAAACCACCAAAGATAGCAGCTAGGTGTAAATTGAAAAGTTGTTGGTCTTTGAAAAACCTGTAAAATGATGTGCTATTTGACATATGCTGCCGTTTAAATTTTTTGACTTTCAGGGCTACCAACATTAAAACAAAATAAAATGTACAGTCAAAAACTTTTATTTTTTTAATGTTGGCATGTCGTATATCAAATTAAAGCTGAGTTAACGAGGATTAATAATTTTTAACCAAACCAAAAATACGTTTTGTAATTCTCGAGATACAGGGTATTCCGTAAATACCAATATTTTTCACGAAAATGGCCGCCATTTTGAAGTGAATAAAGATAAGTGAATTCTGTTTTCACCAAATTGTTCGTCTTGTTCAGAGCTTTAAAACGATGCATAACATGACATATGTTTACATTTAAAAATTCTGAGATTTGAACCCATGACCCCCGGTTTTTGGAACACCCTGTATTTTAAAAAGCTTAAAAATATTTTATGTTGTTCCTTGCGGTCGATTTAGTGGAGTATGATTTTGTTTCATCTATGTATGACTACTAGTTCGTCCGCAATCCATTTGAGACACCTTAGGTGAGACACCCTGTATATACCTGTCCGTAGGCGCGATAACTTTCGTAAAAAAGATCCGATCTTGATGAAATTTGGAACGAACGTGTAAAGCGTCATTCATGACTTTGAGTTCGAAAACCAGCAAGATTGGTTAACTCTGAGAAGGTTTTTTTGACAAAATAAAATTGATTTTCAAGAATTAACATCTTTTTACTAATTATTTTTAAATTTAATTGTCAAAATTGAATTCACCTTAAAAAAAAACAAACAATTTAGCATTTTGAATTATTATTCTACGTCAATCCGTTGCTTAGATATTGGATAATATTGGATGTGCTAAACACAGTACGTTGTCCAATATTATTTTAAATTTTTCCTCCAAAAAGTATAGTCACCCTGATTTGAGATGTTTTATAAAAATACAATTCTGAACATATGATTAAATTTTCAGGTGAAGAATATTTTATTTGTATTTATTTTGAATAGTTAGAGTTCATTGATCAAGATTTTGCAGAAAATATATACTATATCAAAAAAATACAAATTATTTTTAAATTTAATAAAGAATGTATGATGAGCATTTGGACGGGGGATGTCTTGGTCTAAACTGCCTGAAAATATAGCACAATATATGGTATGTTTACAATGATGAGGATTGATAATATGTTTTATTGAAAATGGCTGGGGATGAAGGTGTGTTGCAACAGGGATGTTTTGATTACTGTAAAACTGACCATATGATTGAATTTAATTTTTTCATGAGATTAAGTCATTTGTTTGATTTGAGTGTTTTGAGTTAATTGATTATGTTTGTTGACATTTATATACTACAGCAAGATTATAGTTATTAAAAATTAAAAGACTAAGAATTATATAAAATACAAAAGTGTATGTATTACTAATGAAAACCAATGTGGTCTCTTTGTTATTTTCGTCATGTTTAAAGCTCATGAATGATTTCCTTCATTATACTTTCCTTCAAATAAGTTGAATGCTCACATATACAAAATAAATCCTATCGAAATTCGCTGAGTACGCAGGTCTGCTGCGACGGGGGTATTTACTCTTGTTGTGAAATATTAGTGAACACGCACAGCCCAACAGCTGTTAAGTAAACAAATAATTGGTTTAAAAAAACATGTATCAGCTATTCAGCCCATACTTTACATTTGTGCCCATTTGAGGCAAATTTTATTAAAAAACTAATATTTTTCCTAGAATTTTTTCACTGAGATCTTTGATTCAAGCATGGTGTTCATGGGAGTTGGACTTATGGTTTTCCGTAAAGTTGGGGATGGTTAAATATAAATAAATAAGTCGATGTAAATATAAATAATTTATTTTCACTATTACAATAGATTTTAAGCAATACACATTTATAAAGAACTATGTAATTTAAGTACTGGCCTGTGCACAGTTGTAGGTCAGTATTAAGTCCAATGAAACAAAAACAGATATAAACAGAAAATAATTCTAGTTCAGAACTCTAAAATAATAATTACAACATGAAGAGTCAAGTGTCAAGTGTGGCATCTTGGACTTTATATATAAGTAGGTAACTACTTCTGGGTTACCGGAAGCTTAACAGAATTCTTCTCCTTCCCAGGGTTGTAAAGTCAGAAAAATCTATACGCTGTCTGAAATTGTTGCCAAAGACTGCAACTGGCGCCAATTCTTGGGGCCCACGCCGTCCATAAGACCAATGCTAAAATTAACATTAGTCTTATGGACGGCGTGGGCCCCAAGAATTGGCGCCAGCTATACATCATTCATGTACGCTCCATCATTCTGTATATCAGTAGCAGTACCCCCCAAGTGGTCCCTCAATGTAATTCTTAATTTATTTCACAGAAGAGGTTTAGTCTACGAAATATTGTCATCCTCACGAAAGATATTATTTTGTTTCCCACTGTGTCAAGAGAAAGGCCCACTCCAGGTGGACGTGGGGCGTGGGGAGATTAGTCTCGATCGTTGACATATTCCATCGAGTCTCGTCAGATCGACGCGGCCGTCGGAGCGCGGCGTCGCTTTCTAACCATTCGTCAGGCTTTCTTCGTTCGCGGCTGTGTTTTTGGTGACAACTGCTTTGTTTAGGAAAATGTGTGAAAATCGCTCTCCTGGAAATCGGTTCAATTGTGTTACAGGTGTGTTTTTGTCGAGTATCGGCGAAACCGCGGAGCTCGTTTGTAAATCTCATAGTTAGTGAGGTATAATGTCATAATAAAATGATTGTATGGAAACAAAACTAATATGAAAAATTGTTGGGCGTTTTATTAGAAACTAGCGTATTAAATAAGTATAGATAGTAGACATTGAATGCGGGCTTAAATACGGCAGGTTAACTAGAAATGATCTATTATTTAATAAGACCTCTCAAATAAAACTAGGAGTACGCTCCTATGTCGCGTATAGGTTGAACGAAGTGCGGTAAAATTAAAGGAAGACTATTAACTAAAAAATAATTATTTAAACGTATAATTAACTACTCATTTATAGATTAAAACAATCTTCGGGGTATAAATATGATGTAGTTCAAATTTCATGAATATTCATAAAATAATAAAAGAGGAGTTAGTTTACAAAGAGTGATTTTCAAGTCGAGTAAAACTCACTTCGTTTGAATTATAGCAAACTATTAACAAGGTTATTCCAAGAATAAGCTGATACCGTTTTTAAGAAGGTTGGCGGTCTCTACAAGGATATTCCAATACTATCGAAAGTTCCATCACATCCGTTTACTTTCATTTGGTTTTTCATCCGACCCATCATCTCTAATTTGTATAAGCCGACAAACCAGCCTCCCGCCGCAAGTGGATGGGTGGCTTCCCAGGTTCAGAAGTGGGTCGCAGTCAGTGTGAATGGGAATGTATCTCAAGTCCCGCCTGAAGTACCAGTTCAATGAAATTTTGAATTCTTTTAAATTCTCCTGTGGGGTAGCACAAGTGTCTCTCGTTGCGGGTTCAGCAGCCGGGGGAAGGGAGCCGACGGGCAGCAGCGGCGCGGTTGTTACCGCAGTGTCTCTCGATGCGGGTTCAGCAGCCAGGGGGAAGGGAGCCGACGGGCAGCAGCGGCGCGGTTGTTACCGCAGTGTCTCTCGGTGCGGGTTCAGCAGCCAGGGGGAAGGGAGCCGACGGGCAGCAGCGGCGCGGTTGTTACCGCAGTGTCCCTCGGTGCGGGTTCAGCAGCCAGGGGGAAGTGAGCCGACGGGCAGCAGCGGCGCGGTTGTTACCGCAGTGTCTCTCGGTGCGGGTTCAGCAGCCAGGGGGAAGTGAGCCGACGGGCAGCAGAGGTGCGGTTGTTACCGCAGTGTCTCTCGGTGCGGGTTCAGCAGCCGGGGGAAGGGAGCCGACGGGCAGCAGAGGTGCGGTTGTTACCGCAGTGTCTCTCGGTGCGGGTTCAGCAGCCGGGGGAAGTGAGCCGACGGGCAGCAGCGGCGCGGTTGTTACCGCAGTGTCTCTCGGTGCGGGTTCAGCAGCCAGGGGGAAGTGAGCCGACGGGCAGCAGCGGCGCGGTTGTTACCGCAGTGTCTCTCGGTGCGGGTTCAGCAGCCAGGGGGAAGTGAGCCGACGGGCAGCAGCGGCGCGGTTGTTACCGCAGTGTCTCTCGGTGCGGGTTCAGCAGCCGGGGGAAGTGAGCCGACGGGCAGCAGCGGCGCGGTTGTTACCGCAGTGTCCCTCGGTGCGGGTTCAGCAGCCAGGGGGAAGGGAGCCGACGGGCAGCAGCGGCGCGGTTGTTACCGCAGTGTCCCTCGGTGCGGGTTCAGCAGCCAGGGGGAAGTGAGCCGACGGGCAGCAGCGGCGCGGTTGTTACCGCAGTGTCCCTCGGTGCGGGTTCAGCAGCCAGGGGGAAGGGAGCCGACGGGCAGCAGCGGCGCGGTTGTTACCGCAGTGTCTCTCGGTGCGGGTTCAGCAGCCAGGGGGAAGGGAGCCGACGGGCAGCAGCGGCGCGGTTGTTACCGCAGTGTCTCTCGGTGCGGGTTCAGCAGCCAGGGGGAAGTGAGCCGACGGGCAGCAGCGGCGCGGTTGTTACCGCAGTGTCTCTCGGTGCGGGTTCAGCAGCCAGGCGGAAGTGAGCCGACGGGCAGCAGCGGCGCGATTGTTACCGCAGTGTCTCTCGGTGCGGGTTCAGCAGCCAGGGGGAAGTGAGCCGACGGGCAGCAGCGGCGCGGTTGTTACCGCAGTGTCTCTCGGTGCGGGTTCAGCAGCCAGGGGGAAGTGAGCCGACGGGCAGCAGCGGCGCGGTTGTTACCGCAGTGTCTCTCGGTGCGGGTTCAGCAGCCAGGGGGAAGTGAGCCGACGGGCAGCAGCGGCGCGGTTGTTACCGCAGTGTCTCTCGGTGCGGGTTCAGCAGCCAGGGGGAAGTGAGCCGACGGGCGGTTGTTTACGGCAGTTCCCTCGGTGCGGGTTCAGAGTCAGGTCGTGTCAGCCAATCATGCGCGGGTTCAGCCTCCAAGTACACAGACCCTCCTCCATGACTTTCCACTCGAGTCGCCGAGGACGAGGAACCGGTTGTGTGCGGGGTCACGAATGTGGAGAAAACTTGGCAAATCTTTTTGGATTTTGTTGCTGTTCAACTGAAAAAAAAAATCTGAATACGAATACTCACCAAAAATCTGAACACGAATACTCATCCAAAAATCACTTCGTGGGCAATCGGTTGGGCTTATATCAGTAGGAATACGCGACTCAGTTGAATTATAATTACATAACGTAATATGATTGTATAAAATTTAAATAATTCGATGTCAAGTTAAACACATTCATTAGTCTCTCGATACTACTTTTCGTTCATTATTTTTTCTTATTTTAGAATCCGTATTTAATAATAAAAAGTAAACAAAATAATTATCCTTGTTAGCATAATTATTTAAGCTGTTCTGTGTTTTATTTGATTTACATGTATATAAATTATTCATTTTGACGGTCTTATATTATATGCTGTATAGTTTATATTTTTGTTGTGATCAAAATAGCAGTCAAGGGGTTATTATTTTATTAAGCATAATGATAAGAAGAGTTTTATAAAGCATAGTGATAAGCGAACAGCGATCTCATCGAATGACAAAATCTATCCTTATCGGTTTCTCACCTAATCGTAGATTTTTTCTTTACTTGAAAGAAAATGTCGCATTTTGAAATTCAGTTTTCTTTTACTGTGTTTTCAATTTTTCAGTGTATGCTGTAACTTTAGTCTGAGTATATCACTTCATGTTATATAGAATGTACGTAACACTGTTGTCGTTGTTGCAGGTAAGTGCCCCGAGCCTCGACCCGACTACGTGTCGCAGTAAGTAGCCAGGGAGGCACCACTTACCACCCAGCACAGCATCGCCCTCTCCATTACCCATTACCCGCATAATTCCCGCGATAAGGCCCCGTCGCGGGGAGCGTGCTTCAGACTGAAAGGTTAATGGTGGCATGAATGAACCCGTATTATGCAAAACGCGTGCTGGGACCGCGCTTTTGGCATATAAAACGTGCATTATCTCTGCCGGACTAGGCGATATATTTCGCCTACGCAGCGGCATGTCAACACCTCAAGTTATCTCTGTTTATCATCGGTAATTTCACTTTAGCTTGACTTTTCGGCCCCGCTTGTGATGGATTAGTGTGTTTAGTGTTTTATCAATACCACTTCCCACAGAGGAGAATCAAACAGAGGTATCTTCTAATGTTGCGCTCAAATGGTGTCGAGCGCTGGTGTCGAGGACATATAAAAAAATAGTTCACCATTAACGCCGCGATAGAGCAACACCATCGCTGCCCTCCCGTAATTTAAGTTAACTGTAGCTAGTAACTGGATGTAACTAGTAACTAGTAACTTAACTATAGCTGGATTTAACTGTAACTAGCAAGCACTTAGGCACAACAGAAGACCCATTTAAAAGCGACCTCTGTTAGATTCTTCTCTGTGCACTTCCTAAATTTTGTGAACTTATTTCTCGTTAATATCAACACAAAAATGTTTGTACTCGAAATGTCAAATATTGTAAGGAGAGTAATAGCATATTCATACTACAAGCATAGTAATATTGTAGGAATAGTATATTATTGGTCTGTTCCCCATCATGTCCGTCAGTTCCGGCCGGGCCGCGGGCCGTGGGCCGTGGGCAGTGCGGCGGTGTCGGAAGTGGCGGGTCCGGTGTCGACCTTGGTGAGGTCTGACCTTGCACATGTCAGCCGCAGTCGTCGCTGCCGCACCGTTAGCTCGTCACTGGGCCGGCCGTTCACCCTCCTCGCCGAGCCCTCCGTAGTTGTGCAGCCATTGGGTCTCTGATCCACCTGCATCTAAAGTCCATTGCAAGTATTTCCTTAGGCAAAATCGTTTGTATTTGCTGCGCATACACGTGACATGGGGATGTTACCTGTAGTTCCTCTTTGCCAAGTTCATAGAGCACTAGAATGGACCTTTAGAAGACTATTTCGTGTCAAAATCATTCAGATATTTTTAACGTTTCTAGGGTTAATCTAATAGAAAACAGATGATCTCAAACATATTTGCAACCCCGATCACGGTGTAAACGACACGATACAGTAGGGCCTATTTAGTTGTCGAAGGCAGGAGGAGGCGCAGGCGGGGCGAGGTGCGAGTGTCCCCGGTCGCCGTAACGGTTCACGGCTCCAGCCATGCCCGCGGTCCGGCCAACGAGGCCAGGATATCCTACGTTTTGTGGCGTGTCAATCCCTCCAGCGCCGCCGAACCCCAACGTCGCGCGTCGTCGGTTAAGTTTTCATACACCTTTTTAGCAATTTTCCAAACCTCTAACCTGCCTATAAAAACAGCGTAGAAACACTATTTGAATGCGGAAGCTAGTTTGGTTTAGATTACTTAGGCCAGTAAAATAAAGATTGAGCCTGGACAAAATTCCCGGAAAGCTGAAAATCGTCTTAATTTATCCGTTTTACATCCAAGTATATGAATTTGAAGTTTGTCCCATTTTTCCTAGTGTGCTTTCGACCTGGGACCACAAAAATATCAGAGTTTTGGGTAATTTTTTATTCTTTTGTAAATAAGTAAAAAACCGTTTATTCTACATAAAAAGTTTAAATACAAGAATTGTAGAGGACAAAATTCTGCATTTATTGAGTACCTTCTGATAAAGATACTTTGAATAGTAATTGATTTATGGTAAGTTAAATAAAGGGGTTTCGCGAATTTCTCTTTTAGGGAAAGAGCTATTATTGTAGGTCTCATGGTAATCCCTAAGCCTGAGACCGGGGACACCCGAACCGCGCCGGCATTTTGGGTACTTTTGAAAGCACCGAACAGCGCCGGTCATTAAAGAGGATTAGGAAGGGTCGCCTCGCCACCCGGTCAGGTAGTCGCTACGGGACTGGGGAAAAGGGAATAATTTCTGTCCCTGCTTCCAGTCTGTGACTGCTGCGCTGCTGTCTTATAACTAACTGCCACCAATATAAGGGATTACTGGTTGATAAACTACCGCTTTGTTGGCCTTTAAAAAACTATCAACGTTTTAAATGCGTCATTGGTGTGTAAACTTGAGAACTCAAAAAGGAAGTGTAAAATTAAAACGAACAATATTTCCACTTACAGAAATTTTCTAAGATGAATTTTTAATGTTTTTTCCGAAATCTAATATAACCGCTTTGTTGGCCCTGAAAAACTATTAACGTTTTAAACGCGTCGTTGGTGTTTAAACTTGGGAACTCGAAAAGGAAGCGTAAAATTAAAACGAACAATATTTCCACTTACAGAAATTTTCTAAGATTAATTTTTAATGTTTTTTCCGAAACCTAATATAACACTTAGAAAACGCACCGAATATTAAGGTCCATAAGATTGTGTAAAATTGACTAAACAACTAAGAAAAGAGAAAAATGATGTCTATACCGTTCAACTACATAAACGTTTTTCGTCCCATAAAATAATTATTCAATTACTATAATAATATATGTAATTTTTCAATATAGACCGAAGGAATTTAAAGACTTTTATTCGATGTAGTTTTTTATTGAAATGTTAATACCAATTTATTTTATTTTGGTAATGTATCTTGTATGGGCCTGTTTAATAGTACTGTAATACAAATCTTTATTTTTATTGAATATTTGTTTACATGCCATGTTTTACCATGTAAATATTAAGTAGTTGAATCTGGATGGTAAGGTATGACTGATAACTTTGATAACTTTTATAAACAAAAGCTGTAATGCTGTTCACATTTATTTTGATCTACATGTTACCCCTAGGAATATAAATGAATAATCAAACAATATTTGATGTTTGAAAATACTCAATAAAATGTTTCACTCGGATCAAATTATTAAATATACCTATTTTTTATATTTTATATTATTTTAATGCATAATACAGGGTGTTTTTTTAACGCAACCCATTTTTAAGATTGAATAATGCACATGTACATAAGAAATGAGTATTGTTTTGTTGATTTTTACATTTTACAACCTATTATTTAAGTTTGATCACAATTAGTTTAAATGTATCACAATGCCAATGGCGGATTGTTTGGACACATAATGATGTGTCCAAACAATCCGCCATTGGCATTTGTATAAAGTTGTGCTCTCTCCATCAAATTCCCGAACACGTGCTGCAAGGTACCTCTTTGTATTTCTTGCATTAAATGTGTTAGGCAAATGTTTGTTTTGAGGTGGTGAAAATCCTGTGAATTGTTTTCTTAGGCCTTACTTTTCATGTATCATAAAAGAAAATAATATTGTGGGGTCAAATCCGGGGATCATGGGGAGAAATAATCCTTCTCTGATTAAATAATGTTTTGGGTTGCGTTAAAAAAACCCTGTATAAATAATGTGTATATGGATGTATATTTTGTAAGTACTTGAGTCTCTATTTGGTATTCCAGTGCCTATGTATTTGAGTGTCTATGTATGTTGGCTATATTTTTAAAGTAGATTTTTAAACATTCTCAAATTTTATTATGCATTCAAATAATTGAAAATATATTTACTAATTTTTTCAATTTCCGCTGACTTTTTTTATAACTCCTTGACGTTGATCGTCAGAACATTAGCAAAAATAATCACTGGAATTTCTTCAAAATATTGTTTTTGTTTACTTATCTTTTGTTCAGTTAAATTATTTTACAATTATTGCTTAAATGTTCCGTTTTTAATGAATTACCTATATAAGATTTTTGCACCAGACAATTAAAATTTATCTATAAGTTAAATTCTGTAAGTATATTCAATTGGAATGTCACTTACAGTCTACAGTAATTAAAAGACGTATAAATATTGAAGCAACATTATTCATATGTCCTTAAATAATGGCAACGATTGGTTTAAGTTCCAAAGTTTAAATATATATAAGCCCAACGAAGTGGTAGTTTATAAGATACAAACCTAACAACAAGGAATTCTAATTGGTAATCACTGTTCTTTGGTACATTGAGTGGAAATATTAATCATATATATTTCAACTGCTTGTGATATTGGTACAGGAACAATTATTGTGACTTGATAGGAAAAGCGGTCGACGGCAGTAAGAAAACTGCAGCTACTGCCACTGACAGGACGCAGGGAAAAACATAATTCCCTTTTTCCCTAGTCCCGTAGCGACTACCTGGCCGGGTGGCGAGGCAACCCTCTAATCCTCCTTAATGACCGGCGCGCCGAGGCGCGGTTCGATGCAGTCAAAAGTACCCGAAATTCCGGCGCGGATCGAGTACGCCCCTGAGACCATGATAACTTTTAGTTTTGAGGTCCTCAGAAGCCAAAAAAACCATACGTTCAAATCTATATAAATATATATGTATCAATATAGATGTATATAAACATATATACTTATGTATTTGTTTCCTCGATAACCATCGCAAAAATGGTCCGATCTTTATAAAATTTGGCACGGACGTGTAAAGTATTAATTATTTACACATGATCGAAAACCAGCCCGATCGGACCATCGCAAAGGGGGGTGAGGGGGGGTAAACCCCAAAAATGGGGTTTATTGAGTTTTTCATGTAGAAAAATTAAAATATTCTAATTTTGGTTTATACAGTTGAATTCAGCTCGAAAAAAACAAATAATTTAGTATTTTGAATCATTGCTCTATGTCCATTGGTTACCGAGATACTGAGAGTGGTAAACACAGTACGTTGTCCCAGCAATGTTAACCTTATGGGAAATAAATCAAATTGTATATCTCCCTTATTTCTGAACATATCTTAATAACATTTGGTATGTGGCTTCATCTAGTTAAGATCTACTTGATTATAGCGTAAAATCCACAAATTTATATGTTCTTCAGGCAGCAAACCTGCGCACTCACCTTCCCAATGTTAATCTTATGGAAATAAATAAAATTGTACAGCTAGATTATTTCTCAATATTTTGATAAACCTTTTTTTTGTGAAACATCTAGTTGAGGTCTATCTTACTAAGCAACATACCAAGTTTTCAACGAGCTACGTTGAGAAATAAGCAAGCTACACACATTTATTGTTTTCCATATAAGGTCAACACTGAGGAAATGAGTGGGCAGGTTTGCTGCCTCAGGAATCTATAAAATTGGGGATTTTTGACCGTAATGAAGTCGACCTTAACTAGATAGGTAAAGCCACATAACTAGTTTTATTAAGATATATTGGGAGATAAGGAAGGTGTTCAATTTTATTGATTTCCCATAAGGATAACATTGGGAAGGTGAGTACGCAGGTTTGCTGCCTGAAGAACATATAAATTTGTGGATTTTACGCAATAATCAAGTAGATCTTAACCAGTGGCGGCCGGCCCATAAGGACTCTCGGACGCCGCCCCCCCAGAAGATTTTCAAACATACTGAATTAAAATTGGTTTACAAATGTATCCGATAAACGTGTAAAAAACTACTAATTTTCATTATACTGACCATTAATGATAAATTAATTTCAACTGTATGCATCAAAATATGTTGCGAAAGTATTTAGGCGTCAACTGCTATTGCGCGTATATCCGCGGACTCTGGCCGGAGCGTCCCAATCCCAACGCATACTCTATCTTATGGAAAATCCTGCATACAGTCGGTAGGGTGCTCTGACGTCACTGTCATGTTGGGATATAGGGAATCTCGGGCAGCGTCCGAAGATGCGCGCGCACATCAGTAATCAGTGCAGCCACCACAATCCCTTTAGGGCAATAAGAAACTGAACCTTTGCTGCCGTTATTATTGCACGATTCATGTTGGCGAACCCAGTGGCGTACGCAGGATTTATTTTCGGGGGGGGATACACCGGGGGTAGGGGGGGTATGGAATACCCTCCAGTGGAAGGGGGGTCCGGGGGCCCTCCCCCGGGAAATTTTAATAAATTTCAACTGTATATTCGCGTTTTTAGGCAATCTAGAGGTATAACAACAAACAGAATAACTCCCAAAATTTTAACTAATTTGAGGCTGCTCACAGATTAGATTCTGAAAATTTTCGATCACATTGGAATTCTGGCAAAATATTTATTACAAAATAAAAGAAATCACATATTTATACAGCAGGCCTAATAACACTAAACGACAGATGAGAAAGTAATTAAAAAATTACACGTTTTTAACCTTGGTTGAAAAGATTTTTTTATATTGAATTTCAAAGTAAAAACTATATCTCACATTCTCATTTATTACATGCCTCGGACCTCCCGGACCTGAAGTAACGGGATCCTAGATTATCCAAAAGAGGTTGATGAATAGAATTAGAAATTCAGGTTTTCTCACTTGTCTAGTGTTTCTCAAATCCAAGAGCGCAATAGCAAAGCTATGTTGTACATGCAAGCATCAGGCTAATAATAATTACATGATGGTACGTCGAACGTCGAATAGCGGAAACCACCGGAAAAGTTCGATCTCCGAAATCTGACAGAGTTCGATCTTTGAAATTTGACAGACTAATCACAAATCTGCCCTGATTAATGGCGAGGCTTGGTTTTCACCAACGCCAACGTAGGCAGACGGGATTCGTCTGCCGCGATGCAGCTACGAGATCGTCCGACAGCCGAACAGTGTACACGGTCGTGAGAAGACGTCAGTGTACGCCACATTTTAACATCGTGATTTTTTACCATGAGTATTTCACGTAATATATGACGAGTCTTCTGCCAGAACTGACGACGATGGCAATGACGGCAATATCGCGGACACCATTAATGGCCACTGTTTTTATCAGGAGTTTTTGTTTGTCTGATGTCCTTATATAGGCCTACTCCCGCTAACAACAACTTACGATAACCGCAATAGGTAAAAATACCTTAATCCAATATAATATAATCCCCGAATCATATTTAAAATAGTATATAGAATTTAACTATTTGAAAACCTTATAGTAATTTATTAATAGTGTTCTCTGTTTTACGGCAAGTTTAGTGATACCACCACATTCATTATGAACGAGAATTAATCTTCCCAAAAATTCCCCAAAATCCCCAAAAGTTTCGGGGGGGGATATATCCCGATATCCCCCCCCCTGGGTACGCCCCTGGGCGAACCTGTTGTTTATTCGTTTTAGTAACCACAGCAACCCGCCAATCTCTGTAACCTCCAAAACTTAACCTAAACGTTGAGGCATGGGAGCTGAATTGAGGTTATTTGTTTACATGCTGTGTTTCATGTATCTATTTTACTCCAATGAGTTGGTAATCAGTAATGGTGATAAGTGATTGTTGTGATTTTAATAGTGAATTCAGCGGATATTGGTAATATTACAGAACATGAAATGTGAATAGCAATCGAAGGTAGGCCTAGGTGTACCTAATACTTAAAATCCGTAATAACTATACTCTTTTAGTAGTTAGTAGTAAGTGAGTCCTCCTGTTCATTTAACCCACCAGCCGCCACTGATCTTAAGAGGGCTCTAAAGGTTCGTGGCCACAGAGGAGTACAACGATCTGTGTCCACCACAGCTCCTCGTAGTTTCAATTTTCACCAGTGGCCGCGCTAGGTGAGCTACCCTCAGACCGGTTTTACGCATTGCTGCCAACTGTTAGGGAGTCCATGAATACGTGGGGAAGTTGAACGAACGAACGAACAACGCCAATTCCCGATACCGCTGGTGGCAGGGTTTTGTCTTACTTTCACCTCATTGCTTCTATGTTCCTTCGAAATTCTCATTGAGAATCTGAATTTAGTCCCAAACTCAAACTGGTTATCACGACCACTTTGAATTGATAATACCCCCGTTGCAGCAGACCTGCATACTCAGCGAATTTCAAATGCAAAACAATATATTTTAATCTAACATAGCGAGATTTGACATGTTTTTGTAAGCTCCATAAGATTAACATGGGGAATGAGTATGCAGGTTTGCTGTTTCAGGTATGTTTAAACTGGTTGGTTTTAATTCAATATTTAGTAGATCTGAACTAGAAGAAGCCATTTACCAGGTTTTATCAAGATATGTTGAGAAATAAACGAGATATACAATTTTACTTATTTCCCATAAGGTTAACATTGGGACAACGTACTGTGTTTACCACTTTCAATATCTCGGTGACGAATGGACATAGAGCAGTGATTCAAAATACTTAATTGTTTGTTTTTTTGAGCTGAATTCAATGGTGCCAACAAAAATTTGATACATTTTATTTTTCTATGTAAAAAGCTCAAAAAACCCATTTTTGAGGGGGTTTATCCCCCTTTACCCCCCCTTCCGGAGGTCCGATCGGGCTGGTTCACGAACTCGTCCAATCGATTACCACTTTACATGTCTGTACCAAATTTCATCAAGATCGGACCATTTTTACGGCCGCTATCGTGCTAACAGACACATATATATATATATATAGATATATAGATATATATATATATATATATATATCTAAAAATTCGAACGAATGGTGTTTTTTGCTTCTGGGGGTTGCAAAACGAAAAGTTATCATGGTCTGGGGCTTAGGTCTTACCATGAGACCTACGGTAATAGCTTCTTCCCTATAGGGGAAATTCGCTAAAAATATATAAACTCTAATATACTTTGTATTGAAATGTATGAATGCATCATGTTGTATAAGGGATGAAGAAAAACAAATTATTGTGAAGTAAAAACCCGACTGTATTACATATAGATTTTGTACTCAATGTACAGTAAAATGGAACAGAATTTTTCATATTAGACTACAACATTTTAACTTAACTGTTAACATGAAAAGTAACCCGAGTGTAACAATCACTAAAAACATATGACTAAATACACACCAAGTTTTCACACGTGTATACAATTAAAGACAAATATATTTACAAACAAGCATGAATTACTGATTAACTGCTGTAACATATACTCTTTAACGGATATATATGACCTAAATGACGTATAAATGCCAACAAAATTACCTGTAAATTTTATGAATTTTTAAAAGTCGAAAAGCCTATCGCTAGAACGTACTAAAAGCAGGCATCAGATATGTACAAAAAATACAGCAATGTTTAAAACCACGCTGCAATATAGTTAAAAAGTACTAAATAAAAAACATTGTAGATGAAAAGTAATAACAAACGACTTATTTGAAACGTTGTATGGAAACAAATATTATATGTTTAAAAATGGAAAAGGAACACTGATTGGCAAAAATGAGTAAACAACGCTCGAAATATATAACATAAAGGAAAACAATTAAGAGATCATCTCATTGCAAGAGCATACAATTAAGTAAAGCATCAACTAAGTACAAAGAATACAGCAATGTTTAAAACCGGGCTATAATAAAGAAAAAAATTCTAAATAAAAAATATTGTAGATGAAAAGTAATTAATAATTCTAGGTGAACCCGTGTGAATTCGCACGATTTAATTAAATTATAAATGATCGGCTGCCTTCTATGCACACATCTACTGTAAATCAATCTACTGTAAAAATAGGTTTTTGGAACGATGTAGCGTGCTGAAAGTGTCTCTAATAGGCACTCATTAGGATGCGTATTGCAGCATTGTAAGCGATGTTCGTTGTGCACTTCCTTCAAATAGAAAATATGGAAAAAGCATCAGGTCAGCCATTGGGTCGAGGCAAAATTGAAGAATATGTACTCTTCTAAGTGGCTTATCTTTCGGGTAAACAATCAAGTTACGCTCACACTTGGTGGTTCGCTATCGTTTACTCTAAAAATAATAGCAACATCATTATAAGTTATGTCGTTGTATCGGAGCTAATATTCTTTTCGATATCAGACAATGCATTCCGAGTTGTGTATGCTGCTCATCAGGAGTATTTTTCAGAACGCAACTCTTCACGTTGAAAATGTGCGCTAAGGGATTAACTTTAACCAAGTGTTCAGTCAAGCTGTGCATGAGTTTATTGCTGCAAGAGCCGTTGGCTTTGTTTACCATTCTTTCTTGATCACCAATTTTGACGTCCGTCATAGATGCAGAGCATATAAAGAATGTTCTCCTCACGGTTGAAAGGTACTATAATTGAGTGATAAATTGTTGCGTACACTTTATACATGTAAACCCCTCCACCATTGTTTTCTTCAATTTAATAGCTCTTTTGCTTACCGTAGCGAGCACAGAGTTCATGGAATTAATGTTTTCTTTGCAGTTTCTGCTCGGTCTATCGGTAACAGTAATAAGGCTTTGAATGTAATCACTTTGTCGAGATGTAAGTAGATTTAATTTTACTACATACGCGCCACATTTCTGACATGGTAATGCCATCCCGCCAAATGAATGTTGCTGAATCCTTGGATTTCTTGGTGTGATTTTGTCAGTGTAATTTTCCACTAATTGTCCCAGCTCCGCGTATGAAGCTTCTGTTTGCACACCTTCCCGTACATTGCCCCTCCGTGTCCGACCGCTACAAAACTTCTTCGTCGACTCATTCTTATCATGTTTGAAAGAATATAAAGTGTCCGATCACAACAAATTTTCGTCGTCTCGTTCAAATAAAATTAATTAATTTTTGTTCAAATTAAAAAAACAGCTGGGCTGAGTTTTAAACTACTTTGATATCTAAATTTGTTTTCTTGGCCTGTGATCTACATAGGCTATTTTAAATCCCACACAGCTGATCAGATTCGCTTCTGTCAAACACAGTTTATTTTATTATAAGTTTTTCGCACTTTTTTCATGTTATATTGCCAAAATTACAAATCTAAAGATGCTTTCGGGAATCTGCACATAGAGACGCGTGTTTTGATGTATAATATGTGGGGGGTAAGTCTTAAAATAAAAAAGCCTAATCGTATCAAAGTTTTCATGTAGCGTATTAATAATATAGATAACGATTTATTTAAAAAGTTATCGGGAAACAAATTTATTTTTAAATCTACAAAAAGGACACTGACTGGCCAAAATTGTGACACAATGCTCGAAATATACAACATAAAGAAAAACAATTAAGAGATAATCTCATTGCAAGAGCATTCAATTAAGTAAAGCATCAACTATGTACAAAGAATACAGAAATGTTTAAAACCGGGCTAAAATATAAAAAAATACTAAATAAAAAATATTGTAGATGAAAAGTAATTAATAATATAACGATTTATTTGAAAAGTTGTCGGGAAACAAATTTATTTTTAAATCTACAAAAAGGCACTGACTGGCCAAAATGGTGACACAATGCTCGAAATATACAACATAAACCAACAAAGACACAACATAACCAAAAACAAAGAAGCAACTAAACCTCATCGCTAGAGCGTAAAATTGAAGCATCAAATATGTGCAACAAAATAAAGTAATATTTCAAAGCGGGCATAATATAAATTAAAATTTACTGAATAAATAACATATTATATATAACAAGTCATTAAACAATTAAAATTGGATCATTGAATAACACTCATATTCTGTGCAGTTCAAGTTGGCCGGTGGACCCGGGACTACGTGAGGGCACCCCTGTAATCCCTCGCCACGTCCGGCGGGGCTGTCCGCTGCCTAGACGATGAATCACCAACAATAATGGTACACAACAATGGCTGTGTTTATACAATGGTACACTTTTTTTAACAGAATAATAATTTAAAATTTGTTAAATCATGTTTCAAATCTACTAAAAAAGTTATGAAAAGTGATATAAAATTCGACCTAGTATTATATCATTTGATCTCATGTTTATAAACGAACAAACCTGGTAATAAGTCTATCTGGGTCGAATTTTATATCACTTTTCATAAATTTTTTAGTATATTTCAAGTATGCTTTTAAAAATGTTAAATTATTATTCTGTAAAAAAGGTGTACCATTTTATAAACACAGCCAGTAGGTGACTCATCGCCTAGGCAGCGGACAGCCCCGCCGGACGTGGCGAGGGATTATAGGGGTGGCCTCAGGTAGTCCCGGGTCCACCGGCCAACTTGAACTGGACAGAATAAAATAAAACTGTATAAATAAATACAACTCTAAATAATATAAAAAATAGCGGTCGCAAAATGGTCCGATTGGAATTAAATTTGATATAGATGACATCTAATGTATAAGTTTTTTAGTAGTCTTAAATCCCCAATAATATGTCTATTTTTGTGGCAGCAAACCTGAATATTCATTCCCCATGTTATCCCAATGGGAAATAAAACAAATTCTATATCTTTCTTATTTCTTAACATAATATGTTAAAATATACTATTATGATAAAACTTGGAATATGGCTTCTTCTAGTTCATATCAATCTATTAAATACTGTATTTAATTAAAACCACCCAGTTAACATACCTGTTACAGCAAACCTGCATACTCATTCTCCATGTTATTCTTATGGAGCTTACAAAAAACATGTCATGGATTGAAATGTGTTAATTTGTATTTGAAATTCGCTGAGTATGCAGGTCTGCTGCAACGGGGGTATTTATATTAATAACAGATATGTGTGTGTCTTCGTTTCGTGACCATCTTATTTAAACCTGCGGTCAGGCCATTAGTGCAGTATGCATTGATCGTGTGCGCAAAACGAGTATGCCCGTCAGCCTTGCCAACTACAAAAGGCGACAGTGCGGTGTGGCCAGGGAAGGCAGGGGCGGCGTATGTCAAAAGGATTATTACGATGCCGAGAAGCTTTTGAGTGACGGGTTGTAAAACTGCACCGCTCCCTTATAATCAATTTGTATCTATATTTGAACTAAGTATCTTTCTCGCATAAAATCGATATTTTTGAGTTGTAATTGAAGTAAACATTCTAATTCGCCAACATTTTGGGAATTTATAGCCGTAACAATGTCAATTATATTTTACATTAAAATCTAAATTGTTTGGGTGTATTTTTTATCCAGGAATAGTGTGTAAAATAATATTGCCATCTGTGCTGTACTTACATTTCGCGCTGGTTAAAAGAATCAGCAAAAATGGTCGTGATCGTGATTATGCGACTTTTCTTATATTACAATGTTATATCGTTATATCATAGATAAAATATTCCCAGCAGGGTATATTTTATCTATGGTTATATCCTCCAAATTATTCGGGGGGGCGGCCGCCCCCCTCCTTGCCGCATTACGCCCATGGAAAACCTCTAATACAGTAATGACTTTGAATAGCTCTGTAACAACTTATAAGTTACGATATTTCAGAAACTATCCACAGCACCTCAATAGTGATTGCAAACTTTAAAATCCTGCGATTATTGAAGTTATACTTTTTGTTGTAAAATTAACTGGATTAAACAAATTATTGTTAAGGAAGGTCTAATTTGGTTCAAATTTTGGTGTACAGTATTCCAATCAATGAGGTTTAATTATTTTTGATTTGATAGCATATTCTCTGAATGGTTAAAGACCGGTTATAATGTCATTTTAAATTTGATTTACCTATATATCAAGAATGACGAAATGGTGTGATGGACAAATTGTATCTTTAGAGTCATTGGATTCAAGGACACAGACACAGAGAACCCTCCCCGCTTCCTTCCCTTTCCTGGGATTCACGCCCGCCCGATGTCTCAATGGGCAGAGAAACAGGTTGGCGACACTGACGAATGTCTCCTCGGCGGTCGTAGTTCCATCAACGCTCGCCAGGGCGTCCTCTGTACGGGGGTGTTTTGAGAAGCACTTTTCAGAAACAACCCTCACAAATTACTCGATTTACGAGGTAACTATTTGTTTTTTTGAAGTCCTACCCAGCGGGAAATTATCTCGAATATCTAATAAAGGGTTTAAAACAAAAACAACGTTCGCATTTTATTCTAAATGTTATGGTTTATGTAGAATAAAATGACCAATTTTCACTAAGTTTAACCCTGAATACAATATGTCTAATAATAATTAAATACCCTAAAAAAAGTTTTATCTCCTAGTTCATTTAATGAAAAACATGTTCTCGTTCACCGGAGGTCGCTAGGTGTTTTAATAATCTCAGAATTTTAGTAATACAGAGATGCGTTTTTCAGCCGCTTGGCAAAGGTTTAGAGCCCTCTTAACTAGATGAAGCCACATACCAAATTTTATTAAGATATGTTCAGAAATAAGGGAGATATACAATTTGATTTATTTCCCATAAGGTTAACATTGCTGGGACAACGTACTGTGTTTACCACTCTCAGTATCTCGGTAACCAATGGACATAGAGCAATGATTCAAAATACTAAATTATTTGTTTTTTCGAGCTGAATTCAACTGTATAAACCAAAATTGGAATATTTTAATTTTTCTACATGAAAAACTCAATAATCCCCATTTTTTGGGGTTTACCCCCCCTCACCCCCCTTTGCGATGGTCCGATCGGGCTGGTTTTCGATCATGTGTAAATAATTACTACTTTACACGTCCGTGCCAAATTTTATTAAGATCGGACCATTTTTGCGATGGTTATCGAGGAAACAAATACATAAATATATATGTTTATATGCACCTATATTGATACATATATAATTACATATATTTGAACGTATGGGTTTTTTGGCTTCTGAGGACCTCAAAACTAAAAGTTATCAGGGTCTCGGGCTTAGGGATTACCATGAGACCTACAGTAATAGCTCTTTCCCTAAAAGAGAAATTCGCAAAACCCTTTATTTAACTTAACATGAATCAATTGCTATTCAAAGTATCTTTATCAGAATGTATTTAATAAATGCAGAATTTTGTCCTCTACAATTCTTGTATTTAAACTTTTTATGTAGAATAAACGGTTTTTTACTTATTTACAAAAGAATAAAAAATTACCCAAAACTCTGATATTTTTGTGGTCCCAGGTCGAAAGCACACTAGGAAAAATGGGATAAACTTCAAATTCATATACTTGGATGTAAAACGGATAGATTAAGACGATTTCCAGCTTTCCGGGAATTTTGTCCAGGCATGACTAATTTTTGATCTAATTTTACTGGCCTATGTCGCTTTTGACGTTATGTGATTTATCTTCACCGTTACGTCACAACTACAGGAGCAAGCATAAATTATTTTAATTCACATAGGTTGATATCCGACCAAACTACACAAATGATACATGAGAACCACTGACAACAGATAATTGACTGTTTAGTACTGTATTTTCAGTCAATATTAGTATGCAATACCTTAGACAAGTAAATATTTATTTGTTTATGTTACACTGACGCTTATTAAAATGGTAACTATATATAATATATAATAGTAACTATACTACTCCATTTGCCTTTTTTTAAATTTAGCAATCAATTAAAGGCAACCAAATCTTTTAGTTGAATTTACCCTGACCTTTAAACTTTGATACTGTGAACATTTTGAGATAGAGACTGCGGTTTTGGTATTTCGATTATAAATTATGCAATGTCGAGGTTGGTGGGTCAACCTATTACACAGCGGGGCAGGTTGTGTGCACAGGTTGTGTGCACTGCCCCTGCATTGCACCTTGTCGGCGGTGAGTGACAGCCAGGTGGGAGGGGTTGTCGAGAACTGTGTCAAGATGAATCACAGCGCGCAAGGTCGGGCTGCTGATAACGCTGTGCCTCGCTCTCGCTCATCCTCCGTCACAATCTCACTTCCCAGATATGTATTAACTTATTAATGTTCTTCTTCTAGGGAAATTGACTTTTCATTCTGTGGGCCGTGGGAAATCTCTTTATACAGTGTGTAAAAAAAGTCCGTCCCCCCCTCCTTAATTTTTTTGTTTGTTACAACAAACAATTATCCTTTGGGGAATGATACTAACTTAACCCTAATTATTTTTTGACGTTACCAAAAATTTTGAGTGTCCCCCAAAAATGGGGGATTTTGGGGGCAACTCAAAATTTTCAAATGCAAACACCTTTTGAGTGACCCCTCATTTTAAAGAGCTTTCAAAAAGTAGATGAATGGTGAAAATTGGAGGTCTCTAACGTGTTTCCATCCAAATTGACAGCTTGTCAAAGTTTTTTGGAGTCGTATCCAAACTTTGACAAGCTGCCAATTTTGATAGAAACACGTTAGAGACCTCCAACCTCCACCAATCGCCAATTTTTTTAAAGCTCTTTAAAATGAGGGGTCACTCGAAAGGGGTTTGCATTTGAAAATTTTGAGTTGCCCCCAAAATCCCCCATTTTTGGGGGACACTCAAAATTTTAAATACCACCAAAAGAGACTACTTTTTCATCTAATAAAATTTTTCCCAGGCTCGTTTCATTTTTACATCACCAAAGGTGAATTAAAACTCCAAACGTCCTAGACGCCAGGTTTCAAGGATGTAATGTATTCAAAACTTTGACAAGCTGTCAATTTGGATAGAAACAAGTTAGAGACCTCCAATTTTCACCATTCATCTAATTTTTGAAAGCTCTTTAAATTGAGGGGTCACTCAAAAGGGGTTTGCATTTGAAAATTTTGAGTTGCCCCCAAAATCCCCCATTTTTAGGGGACACTCAAAAATTTTGGTAACGTCAAAAAATAATTAGGGTTGAGTTAGTATCATTCCCCAAAGGTTAATCGTTTGTCTTAACAAACAAAAAAATTAAGGTGGGGGGGACGGACTTTTTTTACACACTGGAGATAATCTGAAGGATTCTGATCGAAGCATTTTTAATCCTGAAACGAACTCGAGCTAAACGCTTAGTACCGTAGACATTAATCTTTTTGTAGGTATTATCGAGTATAATATTAGGGATTAATAAAAGCTAGTTAGCCCTGATTTCTTTCACTTTAAACAACGAAATAGTAAGTAGGATACCCACAATCTCTCTTTAGATTAATTAATTAAAATGTGTTACAAGAAATTGATACCCAATCACTTGTCATTTGTACCAATCGCTCCCCGAGTGCCAGCGAGGCCGGTCGGGGCCCACGTAGAGCCACCACCGCCACTGTGCTCGGCACTCCTCTCTACTAGACATTTGTACCAATCGCTCCCCGAGTGCCAGCGAGGCCGGTCGGGGCCCACGTAGAGTCACCACCGCCACCGTGCTCGGCACACCTCTCTACTAGACATTTGTACCAATCGCTCCCCGAGTGCCAGCGAGGCCGGGCGGGGCCCACGTAGAGCCACCACCGCCACTGTGCTCGGCACTCCTCTCTACTAGACATTTGTACCAATCGCTCCCCGAGTGCCAGCGAGGCCGGTCGGGGCCCACGTAGAGCCACCACCGCCACTGTGCTCGGCACTCCTCTCTACTAGACATTTGTACCAATCGCTCCCCGAGTGCCAGCGAGGCCGGGCGGGGCCCACGTAGAGCCACCACCGCCACCGTGCTCGGCACTCCTCTCTACTAGACATTTGTACCAATCGCTCCCCGAGTGCCAGCGAGGCCGGGTGGGGCCCACGTAGAGCCACCACCGCCACCGTGCTCGGCACTCCTCTCTACTAGACATTAGTACCAATCGCTCCCCGAGTGCCAGCGAGGCCGGTCGGGGCCCACGTAGAACCACCACCGCCACCGTGCTGGGCACACCTCCCTACTACACATTTGTACCAATCGCTCCCCGAGTGCCAGCGAGGCCGGGTGGGGCCCACGTAGAGCCACCACCGCCACCGTGCTCGGCACACCTCTCTACTACACATTTGTACCAATCGCTCCCCGAGTGCCAGCGAGGCTGGGCGGGGCCCACGTAGAGCCACCACCGCCACTGTGCTCGGCACTCCTCTCTACTAGACATTTGTACCAATCGCTCCCCGAGTGCCAGCGAGGCCGGTCGGGGCCCACGTAGAGCCACCACCGCCACTGTGCTCGGCACTCCTCTCTACTAGACATTTGTACCAATCGCTCCCCGAGTGCTAGCGAGGCCGGTCGGGGCCCACGTAGAGCCACCACCGCCACCGTGCTCGGCACACCTCTCTACTAGACATTTGCACCAATCGCTCCCCAAGTGTCAGCAAGGCCGGTCGGGGCCCACGTAGAGCCACCACCGCCACTCTGCTCGGCACACCTCTCTACTAGACATTTGTACCAATCGCTCCCCGAGTGCCAGCAAGGCCGGTCGGGGCCCACGTAGAGCCACCACCGCCACTGTGCTCGGCACTCCTCTCTACTAGACATTTGTACCAATCGCTCCCCGAGTGGCAGCGAGGCCGGGCGGTGTCCACGTAGAGCCACCACCGCCACCGTGCTCGGCACTCCTCTCTACTAGACATTTGTACCAATCGTTCCCCGAGTGCCAGCGAGGCCGGGTGGGGCCCACGTAGAGCCACCACCGCCACCGTGCTCGGCACACCTCTCTACTAGACATTTGCACCAATCGCTCCCCAAGTGCCAGCAAGGCCGGTCGGGGCCCACGTAGAGCCACCACCGCCACTGTGCTCGGCACTCCTGTCTACTAGACATTTGTACCAATCGCTCCCCGAGTGCCAGCGAGGCCGGGCGGTGTCCACGTAGAGCCACCACCGCCACCGTGCTCGGCACTCCTCTCTACTAGACATTTGTACCAATCGTTCCCCGAGTGCCAGCGAGGCCGGGTGGGGCCCACGTAGAGCCACCACCGCCACCGTGCTCGGCACTCCTCTCTACTAGACATTTGTACCAATCGTTCCCCGAGTGCCAGCGAGGCCGGGTGGGGCCCACGTAGAGCCACCACCGCCATCGTGCTCGGCACTCCTCTCTACTAGACATTTGTACCAATCGCTCCCCGAGTGCCAGCGAGGCCGGGCGGGGTCCACGTATAGCCTCCACCGCCACCGTGCTCGGCACTCCTCTCTACTAGACATTTGTACCAATCGCTCCCCGAGTGCCAGCGAGGCCGGTCGGGGCCCACGTAGAGCCACCACCGCCACCGTGCTCGGCACTCCTCTCTACTAGACATTTGTACCAATCGTTCCCCGAGTGCCAGCGAGGCCGGGTGGGGCCCACGTAGAGCCACCACCGCCATCGTGCTCGGCACTCCTCTCTACTAGACATTTGTACCAATCGCTCCCCGAGTGCCAGCGAGGCCGGTCGGGGCCCACGTAGAGTCACCACCGCCACCGTGCTGGGCACTCCTCTCTACTAGACATTTGTACCAATCGCTCCCCGAGTGCCAGCGAGGCCGGGCGGGGTCCACGTATAGCCTCCACCGCCACCGTGCTCGGCACTCCTCTCTACTAGACATTTGTACCAATCGCTCCCCGAGTGCCAGCGAGGCCGGGCGGGGTCCACGTATAGCCTCCACCGCCACCGTGCTCGGCACTCCTCTCTACTAGACATTTGTACCAATCGCTCCCCGAGTGCCAGCGAGGCCGGTCGGGGCCCACGTAGAGCCACCACCGCCACCGTGCTCGGCACTCCTCTCTACTAGACATTTGTACCAATCGTTCCCCGAGTGCCAGCGAGGCCGGGTGGGGCCCACGTAGAGCCACCACCGCCATCGTGCTCGGCACTCCTCTCTACTAGACATTTGTACCAATCGCTCCCCGAGTGCCAGCGAGGCCGGTCGGGGCCCACGTAGAGTCACCACCGCCACCGTGCTGGGCACTCCTCTCTACTAGACATTTGTACCAATCGCTCCCCGAGTGCCAGCGAGGCCGGGCGGGGTCCACGTATAGCCTCCACCGCCACCGTGCTCGGCACTCCTCTCTACTAGACATTTGTACCAATCGCTCCCCGAGTGCCAGCGAGGCCGGGCGGGGTCCACGTATAGCCTCCACCGCCACCGTGCTCGGCACTCCTCTCTACTAGACATTTGTACCAATCGCTCCCCGAGTGCCAGCGAGGCCGGGCGGGGTCCACGTATAGCCTCCACCGCCACCGTGCTCGGCACTCCTCTCTACTAGACATTTGTACCAATCGCTCCCCGAGTGCCAGCGAGGCCGGGCGGGGTCCACGTATAGCCTCCACCGCCACTGTGCTCGGCACTCCTCTCTACTAGACATTTGCACCAATCGCTCCCCGAGTGCCAGCGAGGCCGGGCGGGGCCCACGTAGAGCCACCACCGCCACCGTACTCGGCACTCCTCTCTACTAAGACATTTGCACCAATCGCTCCCCGAGTGCCAGCGAGGCCGGGCGGGGCCCACGTAGAGCCACCACCGCCACCGTGCTCGGCACTCCTCTCTAGCGGTCATGTCAAACAATGGTCAGGCCTATATTTAGCGGGTTTGTAGCGCGTATTTCGGGCCTGGCTCGGTGGCGGTGCGCCGCGGCGCGCCAAATTTGTAAAGAGGAAGCGTCTTTGGCAGCCCCCCGCTTCCTATGTCGGTTGAGTAATGGCCTTTATCGCCTGAAAACGCTTTTAGTCACCGAACTGCACTTTCACCTCAGCAATACCTACTCGGAGGTAACTACCTGCAGTTGCGACGGTAATGTGTCCGTTGACAATTAACTGGAAAGAAAGTGGATGTTTACACGTGCTTGAGAACTCGTGCAACAAACAAAGTGGGTTTCATTGTTTGCTCGACAAGTTTTTTCCATGATTGATACGGGTGGTTTATTTTGTGCACATGGGCCTCCTTCCGATCTTGCGCCCCAGAATGAGTTGGCGGTAATTTTAACACATAAATTACGATTTTGCTGAAGAATTGAGACTAGTGAGTGTTCATGAGGTAAATAATCAGTTTAAAAGTATGTTAACGTTATTATTTTTATCTTAGGCGAATCATACAATGTCAGCAGGAGCCGCACTTACTCCTCTACATACAACATTTTTATTTTCTATCAGTATTATTGTTAAAACAAAATTCAATATAATTTTATTTATGTTTTAAACTTGATTATTTTATTTTTATATCGACGTGTACAACAAAAAAAACTCAATTAAAGTTACAAGCTCCACAAAAATCAGTGAATTGAAGTTTATGTTTTGACCTTTTCCTACTATGACCGTCTTATGTCTGACTGGTTTGCATCAATATTTTAAGTTTTAGCTAAAAGTATTAGGTTGATTAAAATTAATCCCCGCTGAAGTCCCGATAAAGCCGCGTTACGGCAACAGTCGGGAACGGGGTCAAGGCTTGGCCCGCTCCAGTTTTGACTCCGTGTTTACTCCTTGCTAACATGTGTACTCTGCTTTGCCTGCCGCGATACTGTTTACTTTGGATGTATTTTCGGTTTTAAAACCTCCTGATTTGTTTGCGCTGGGTGCTTTTTATGTTGCAACACACGAGACACACGAGTCGTTAGCGATGTTATGTATTGGTTCGACTGTACGTTGCGGTTCAAGTTAGTTTTGTTTAACTATTCCTTTGAAGTTGTTAAAGTTTTTCCAATTTCCCCATTAAAGAAGAACCCATCACCGTAAGTCTCATGGTAATATCCTAGCCCGGTACATCATAACTGTTAGTGCCCTCAAATCCAAATATATTCGTTCATTTATATTTTATATGTGTCTATTAAGAAGTGAGCTCTTGTAAAAATGGTCCTGTGTTAATAGAATATGGTACGTATGAATTGTTAATTATATCGGGCCATCGGAAGGTGGCAAAGCGGGGGGGGGGGGGGGGGAGGAAAACTCCCAAATGTATTTTGTATTTCTCTTTTGTACTTCTACGTCTATATGAAACTAGCCCGAAGTACCCGTTAATTTTGAGAAAACCGCAAGTCTGATACCCATTAACGTCATACTTGAATAAAAGGTCTGAGCTCGAAAATCCCAGGATAAATATTCGTTTTTAGATTACATTTTTCCTAAGGAAACCACAAATTTAAATAAAAACGCTGAACAGCTCATTTATGGGCAGTGAGCATCCACTATTTAGAAGTAAATTTAATCTAATTTTAATTTGCATTGTATTGTTTTACTTTAAAATGTTAATGTTAATAATAAGCCTAAATTGTTTTTATAATTTTATGCATATTTTGTATTCTAAAAATAACCCGGCCTGAAAATCAAGGTTTCTTATGGAGGATCGGTTGCGTTGTTTTTATAATATTGTTTTCACAGTAGTTGTCTGCTATCTAAAAAATTAATAGACAGGAATGATTTTTATGGCACCTTTCTCTCAGCCTGTGTGCGGAAAAATCAATGCACACCGTCTGAATAGTATTTTCATGTATAGATGTGCACAATCCCATTGTAATTTACTATGGATTTTGAGATTTGCATCAAAATGGAATTTGATATTACAAATTTAAATTGGCTTTACAAGTTACCATGTTGGTTACGGAATAACAACAAAATGTAAACAAATGCAGTCACATGTTTTATTAGATCAATGAGTAAAACACTAAGCCTAAAAATTTTAATAATGGTGTAAATACCTGCTATAAATAACCACAAATTTCCTGGTTGAATTTCAACCAGTAGGCGATCCCTAGTTTAAAGTAAATCAACAGCTTTTATATATTGTAAATGCCCAGCGAAGCGGAAGGTTATGAAGTAGTAAGTGGGTATGCCATGAGGTAGTAATTTATACTGTGCCAGTTAGGTTTGTTGTTGTGTTAGTTTTGTCATAACAAAAAAAAAAAATGAGTTGGTAGGTTTCCGTAATCCTAGGTAGAGGTTGAAGTACAAGTGCATGTACAATACAGTTCACAGACGGTGCCGAGGACGCCCCGACCTCAACCCGGTCACTGTTTATTTACGTGCTATTGTCCCCCGTTTGTTTTCTCGTTAGTTCATTTTTCACAATAGCCTCCTTAGGCATAAATAAACGCACTAAACGCCGTCTTACGTTAATTACCACAGCTAAATAGGTGTTGATGTATTCTTGTGTGCGGAGCTTGAAAAGATTAAGCAAGTATTTTTAAACTGTAGAATTATTTTCGGAGGCAAATTTGAATTCTTTGTTTGAAAATCATAGACCATGGACCGCCAATATGAAACTCTCCCCCACCCCTTCGGAATTTTCGACACACATTTTTGTTTTGGTGCTACTGACATATACTTTAAGGTTTTGCTTGTTTGTCATTTTTAAATTACAGCATAACCCAAAAAACAAAAAAAAATCATCGATCAATAGTTTAAAAAAATTAACTTGGGACCATTTTTGAAAAAAGATACTTAATGGTATGTTTTACATGCATTTTTTGAGATATTGTCTCGGGACCAACACCTATCATTATTGGGTGGCTAATCCTTTATTTTGACAGGATAATAATTTTCGACCCCCATCTTGGATCCGCCATTTTGGATAGCAATTTTTTAAATAAATGTAAAGATAGTGTTGTGACTACACACAAATCAAGTACAAATTAGTCATTTGATTATTCTCGGTGATTTTAACTAACAATACCTACTTATCCAGATTTCGAATTCAACTAATTCCAAACTGGGTTTCAACATGTCTTATATTTCAATACCATAATTCATCTCGTCATTGAATTTGATTATTCTCTGTGGCGGTACTTACTGCATTATATACGTACTTGAACTCATCGTGTGTCGTTTACGGGAAAGGCGGCTCGACCATCAGCCGCAAATGTCGCAATATCTGTGTTCCTGCGCAAGCCGACGCGCCTCGTTCGTCGCAGACTTTGCGCTTTGCAGCTCGAATTGATTTAATGCGCACACCAATTTTCATATATATTTGTCTATTTCACATTTCAGCTGAGCAGAATTACAGCCTTCGTTGGAGCGTATGAACAAGATTGACTCCAATAGGAGAAAGCTAGTTAATCCTTATTGTGTAAACGTAACGTAAGCAAAGTCATTACTGCAGTTTTCTCAATTGCGTTAGATTTTTCTCGTGTTTTGAGGTCTTCTGTTGACAGTTGACACGAATTCTACCTTATTCTAAAAAAAATTAGTTGCCGACCTAAGCGAAATAATTTTAACTAGAACTTGGCGCCATGAGACTAGTTACAGTGTCTTAGTGTTAGGTCTTAAATGATGCATACACCCTGCTGATAGGGCGGTGTTGAAGGGTTCTAACTCAAAAGCACCTTTATTTGTGCTAAAAAGAAAGAATTAAAGAAACGTTTATCCCAAGAAATGTGCAGCTTTACAAAGATAATCCGAAACTACAAATTGAGGAAATTGTTTAGCCCCACAAATTGAGCGATATCACACCTTTTCGAAAACCCATTTTTTTGCGTTGACAGCTTTTTTGAGACTACGTGTTGTATAAAATCCTGAGCAATCCCAGCTGATATCGGATCCAGGGCTCGGATGTACCTGGCTCTGTCCCCAGTGCAGATGGTCGCACAGCTGCCCGCCACATTCCGGCCATCAGCTGTTTCTCCGTCTCGGTTTCCTCTCCCCCCAGCACATTCACATGACAAGGCGGCGTTTGATAAATGGAACTGCGCAACTGTAATAGGTAGTCTCATTCTTGGAGTTGTGTTCGTTTCAAGTTGACGTACAATGCTATAATGCTACATACCTTTTTTGGCAACCGTTCGTCTGCTAAACCGAGTAGGTACCCTCCTTGTTGAGGAGAGTATTCTATCAAGGAAGTAAGGATATTTACTATTTCTTTGCTGTGCATTGACGGGCCCTCACTTATGAAGTGGACCGATTACTCCGCCGACGCATTAAAGATGTGTCTTACACATATCATTATTTGTGCAATTGAGACAGGTTGAAAACATATTTCGTGACAAAAGGTAAGTAAACCTCGGTATGGAGGTCGAGCTAAAGTGTTTGGAATTGAGATAGAGCTAGAGAAACGTCTCCGTCGTAGGCGTTATCGTTTGGATGGTGGACGAAAGGCGGCCTCGAGTTATTAATATGACACGGAGACCTCGCAAATAATTAAAATAGAACTATTAGTAGTAATAGTAGAACTAGAACTCACAGTGGAACTATTAATTAAGCTTCTTGGTTATATAATAATCTACCATAAAATATAATTCTTCGAATATTTTGCGTTTAATGTCAAAGCTGGCATTGAGTTCAAAATTCGTGCGATTTAATAATGTGGGAAATTAGTGTTGCAATTAAACTTAGTTTTTAACCTAAAAATCTATTTAAACAGACGATACAATGAAGTATCGTCTACTATACTTTTTTTATCCTATACTCTTATATGAGCAATGTTATCGGTCTTGTATGCTTGCTTGCTTGCGTGCGTGCTTACACATTTATCTCAAAACGGCTCCGAGGATTTCCTTCAAAGTCTGGAAATTAGTCATTTATGACTCAAAAACGTCTTTTATGCAGATTACTTGGCCAGAGAAAAACTAATAACGTAATAAATCGAATTTTAAAGTTGTAAAATTTTAACATTGGCCTTAGGGGTTGCCGTGATAGCAACGAAAATAAACAAGGAAAGTGTAAACAAATGGAGTAATCATAACAGCTGTTTGGAATCTACAGCCATCAAGAGAAAATAGCAAATGGGATGAAGAGTCCATGGAGCAATAAAAAAGGTTTCTACTTATCAATTTTATGACATTGAAATATTTTATAGTAACTGGATGAACTTGTAAACATGAAATAACACCGAGCTAGGCTTGGTCCACCAGGTACTAAGTAATATAAAATAATAAGTAAAACGTTGCCGAAGAGTTGGAGAGAAACGTTGTTTCTGAGGTGAGATCAAGATGCGCGCTGTGGAGCCCCAGGAAGGTGCTTTGTGTAGCCTACGGATCAGTTCTTGGTCGATATTCCTCCCAAGCAACTTCCTTCCGGTGTGTTAAAGACCTCTGCCTTGCGATGCCGCGATCGTCGACTTCCCTGTTTGATCCTGCTGTTTGCGAAGAAAGCTGTTCTGGAGAATTTAGTATTTTCAAACAAGATAGCTTTGCTTCCGGTAGTTTAATAGCTCATATGTATTGGTTATTGGTTATCGAGCTCCAGTACACTACAGAAGATCTTGAGACCACGTATGAAAAAATAACGCTAAACTCAAAATGATTAAAAATGTACGCGTTGTTTAGGCTTAAAAGATCAAGCTCTTACTTGCATCTCATTCGGGCTTGTCAAGCGTGTTGTGTCAAATTTTAAGCCTACTTAAACTGAAAGCGAAAAGACATACAGTGTAAAGAAAGATTTATCATTCAAACCCCCTTGTTTCAATCGCGTTATCAAGTGACAAGTGCAGAAAGAGACACGTCAGCGAAAACGGAGTGAAGAGGCGTTATTTAGGCGTCATGAGGATAAACAGCCCAGTAAGCGGGTCATTGCTGTACGTGTGGACCGTATTCCAGGGATGTGTGTCACTCTTGGGTATTTGCATGGAGTTTAGGCCCCGACAAGGCGAATACCGCCGCCCCTGTAGCACACTCGCGCGCGGCGCGGCGACAGCTCGCTGGCCGCCGTCCGTCTCGGGCTGTCTGCACGCCCTAGGAAGCGACTTCATCTCCCTACATTTATTAGCAAGCCAATATTCTATGGGACGATGAAAGCCTGATTCACAAAGTCCTGCTTTATTCGGACTACTAGTATGAAGTTTAAGTACTTAGATAGATAATAAGCAATTAAAAACAAAGAAATTTAAAAGGTTAGTACATTCTTAGTGTACAGCAGTTGAATCTTGAATCCGTTTAAAACTCTCTCTAAGCTCTTTCTCGGTAAAGATAACATATTAAACTTCTGTTTCGTTCTTTGTCCTGTATATTGCGAGCAAATGATAGAGAGGGGGCGGGCGCCGGGACTGGCATAAATCAAAGGGGAGAAAGACACGGGGAGGGAAGGGAGAAGTGTCCTGAGAAGCAATGCTGCACACACTGTAGGCCTACCATGTAGTATGGCAGCGTATTAGAAATACTTGTAAAACTTGAAGTCTGTGATTTGTTACGTGCTTAGATGCTATTCTAGGAAGTAATACAGTTTTTAAAATTTGTTATACAATGTCATATTATGGAGGATTTTTTATTTAATAAATATAAAAATTCTTTCAAGTTGCGATCAGATTGGTTTCACGGAACCTTGGAAAAGTATGATAGTGATTCAATTACGTTTGAGCTCGTAGGACTTAATAGAAGCGTGTTAAAATCGTGGAGAATGTACATCAGAATCAGAACATTCTATTCAGTTGGTCTAATAGTAGTAGATGAAATCAAACAGTAATGAATTATTTTGTGCGTTCGAGGAAAATGCTGTTTTTAACTTCTATTACTGGTAGCCGCCAGTATATTTATTTTATTTTATAGGCTACCACATTTTTATACCCCGCAAAACAAAATTTCATGGTTATAGTTATTTAATAGTGAAATGACTGTAAAAGCCTGGAAATGCACGATATGCTGTGTATTTATTATAAACGCTGTAACATGAAAATGACTGACGGTTCATAGTACTTTTAACTTTTTTAACAATATGTAAGAAGCATTATCTTTCTAAAAATAAAATGTGTCTCAAAATAAAATAAATTCCATTTTGAGAGAATTATTTTGGAAGTGAAAGCTAAACGCGATTTTGTAGAAGCTGCTGCGCTATCGGAAACCCATTACAAAACGTTTAGCGCTTCAACTGCTGCTTTTACATTGTTGTAACACATTTTCATATTTTTGCTGGGGAAAAAGTACCGTTTTCTCTGTAAAACGTTCTTATCTTTGAAATAAGCATCAAGATTTACTAGTCTACGCCTGCTTGGGCCGGTTATGCAGACATGAAGCAGCACTCACTTTGCCTACTTTGCCCCTTAATGGCTGAAACAGCTGGGATCACCGGCTCGTTCCTCCCCTGTAGGTTTTGACGAGAGCTAAATAAAAGATGATTGTTATATTTTGTTACCTTACATTGGGTATTTTGTTTACAGTTTAATAAGCTCAGTATTCGTTTTTTTCTTCTTAGTCCTAAAATGTCCTAAAATTAAGTAAATTACAATAGATTCTGTATATAAAAATATATTTTTCGGCGTGCTTAGTTTTATCTAATCCAACGACCCACTCAAGCAGAAAAAAGTTTATAAATTTGGACGTTTGCCATCAATATTATGATACCAAATTGAAAACTTGATCGTTGATTAAATTTGAATGATAGCGATTGTGGTGTTCGGTGACATATGATGAGAATTTTTTGTGTGGACTTAATAAAGTGCAACTATACTTTAGACTCAGTAATAATATGATGACACCTAAAGAAAACATGTTGGCCATAGTATCTAGTACTTCTACTTATGATTGTTTATAAGCCTCAATTTAACATTATAACCAACAAAAAATCCACCATAAATGGTTTACCCATGAAGCTAGTAAGCTACATTTCAGAGCCATTGTACAGGATTAGTAAAGGATATAGTGACGCGGATTGTGGCTAGAAAGTTAAAAGAATCGAGATGCAAGTGGAGGGATTACAGATACACACTCTCGTTTGGATGTAATGGCATAGATAATTGTCTATGCCTATGCACTTTGCAACGCGTTCGTCTCTCTCGTCACAACTCTCGACGCTTTCTCGCCATTTTCTGGCGCTTACCGAAGTTGTAAGTGGTTTCAATTTCAGTCATAATTTATAATTTATTCTTATTTAAAATACTTTTAAGACACTTTGTAGACTAAATAGTTTTCATCAAGTTTGAAACTGCTTCTGAATATTCCACTTTGAAAAGTTTTTTGTAACAATTCCCTGATTCAGTTTCTTACTCAAATTTACGGACCAATTGTTTAAATAAATAAAGTAATTCAGGCGTATGCTTGAAAACTGTGAATGTTATCTCGTAGACATCTTGGTTGGAGAGGGCAATACTGTAAATACAATATGGACAAGATTAAAGTAGTCGTTGTATGATAAGTCCCAAACATGATAATCCATCAGTGAAGTATTTTTAAGATTTACTATTTAATTGTCACTGTAAATAAACCATCTGTGGTCCAGGGTTGAAGTAACAAGGCCTATAAACAAAGAATTTATTTTTCTCAACAAAATTCCTTAAGATAAAACAATAGCAGTTCTGGGATCAGTTCATGTTATGGTTTAAAGTTAGTAGCTTTTTGAAGGGTTGTTTCTGGAGCCAGCTGCCATTGGTTGTTGGGCTATTAATTAACAATCCTGTCTAAGGAACATGCCAACCTTCATCGCGCCACTATCATCACGATCATCACACTCATCCTTCACTCATATTCAGGGTAACGTCCTCCATGAGGTACCTGTCTTATTAAAGTGATTAAGTGATTAACTTAAGGGGATGCGCCTCCTTCTTTAGGCTGTTTTTTTCAAACATTTTGACATTTTTCAAAAGACATTTGTTTATTCCAAATTTAGTTCTGAACATGTATCCAAAGTTTCATTTGATTTGGAAAATTATTTCAGGTATTTTTGCAATCAAATTGAAAACGTTGCGCTCAGCGATTTCAAGTGGTTTTAGTGTGTGTGTGTGTGTGTGGAGTGTTGTAAAAACTTTAAACGGCGTTTTCTCAAAACTATACTTTTCATTGACTGCGTTTACGAAAGTTTGAATAACTTTGTAACTACTGATTATTTTTTAATGAAATTTTAAGCAGATGTTCTTGATAGTATTTAGAAGATTTGTGTTTGTAGAGAACAATGTGCAATTATTTTTCTTACAAACTTCATCGTTTTACATTGAAAATCTGTTTTTTCGTAACATTTTTCTTCACATTGTAAAAAAGGCATATTTTTTATATAAATCCTCTAATTTGGACAAAAATAAACAGAATAAACCCACAAAAGCAATTAAAAATAAAAAATAAAAAAAATCTTAGAAGGAGGCGTATCTCCTTAAGTTGATGATTTTGACTAAGTATCCCCTTAAGTTGATGATTTTGACTAAGTCGCAGCATTGAAACTATATCATAGCCTTTAAACAAACTGTAGATAAGTACAATGGCTTTGGTAATTACCAGTGTATCACAGTTAAGCTGCATCAGGCATTTTGGAGCACCAGTTGAGCATGGTGTCCCGCAGAGTAGACGAGTGCAATGTCAGTAGGAGTGACTAGTGTATCACGGTGTAGGTGTAAGCAGTGATGGGTACATCGGAGCACCAGTGGACCGTAGTCTGCAGCCATTCATTAGGCTTGATACACTCGGCGGTCATTAGTTATAATTACCCAGTGTAGAGTCACTTGGCGCTGCGACCGCTGTAATTGCCGGGCTCTGGCTCTCCAAGAGTTGTCAAAGAGCTTGGCACTTACCTCGGCGATATTAGCCGACTTCAACGTTCACATAAACTGAGTTCTTAGAAATCTCGTTTTTAGTGTAAGTTCCATGTTTGGCTTTCTCAGTATTACTTTTTTAGTATGTAATTTATGCTTTACAACCGATTTTTTTATTTCAATGTTTTCTACTGAATATTACAACTAAGACCTCTATAATGTGGCAATGTTGAGGTTCTATTCTTCAGAAAGCACACAGTCCGAAGGAAACAACCTTTATAAACCACAAATCAAAAGGGCCCCGGAAATGGGTTACTAATGTTATTGTTTTCAATCAGGTAATCACTAGATTGTCGCGATTTTAGAGTTTTGTTAAGGAATGTGAAAGGGGAATGCACGGCAGGCATGTGACTTGTGCAGCGTTGTCAATGATGACCTTAAAACATCAACCAAGGTCATTAAATTAAGTGACTGAGTGACCTAATGGTAATACATAATGTGTACAAGTAAAACAGTTATTAAGTTCGATGAGAGTGCTCATTGTACAGTAGTTTCAAAAATTTTAATCTTCCTCGAGATCTTTCATTTTGTTTGTGTACTAATAAACTTCAACCACCACTTGTACAATACAACACTAACTAATTTGCGACTCATTAAAAACTAAACACCGAACAGAATATTATATTACACATTCACTCTAGTTTTATTGATTGCCTAACGTATTGTTTTCGATTTAATTGCTGAGATATGTTCGCATGAACTATTTTGATACACAGATGTTCTCCGAGATATGAAGTTTTACTTTCAGCTTTGTCAGTTCACATGTCGCTTGCGAGCACGGAGTATTGTGAAGTAAGCGTTAGGCAACGACATATTATACTGTAGCGAGCGCAGCGCGGGTGCGGTAACGCTACATGTGAGAACCTTCATCGCCGCGATGTAGCAACGAACTATTGTTGTGATGGCTCCTGTCACATATCCCCGCAATTATTGCCCAGTGAAGCTGGCGGTTTCATTCATAAAACGATTAATTTTTTGATTTAGATTTGTAAGCGTAGCTTACGTCTTATTTCACAATTTCAGTTAGAAAAATGATCATCTAATTGTCATGAAAATTCACCTAACTTTGTTGGAGTTTGCGCGCCTCTTATGAAATCCCTTAGAACAAAGTTGAAAAAAAACACCCCGAAGAGCAGAATTCTCTGCATCCGTTTTTAGGACTCGTATAGGAACAAATTTTCATGTAAAACCCCAATTACAGACCTTTAGAGGTGCTAAGTCCAATTTGATATAACAATTAAACGAAAACCAAAGAACTGAGTTACTACTTATAAGGATGGGTCAAGCCGGTCAAGCTGGTGATGGACCCAAGAATTAAGGCGAAATTCTGCATAATCGAGCCGCGCAGGAGTGGTGAGTTGTCACAGTACCTATTGCTGATAAAACCCAGCTACACATACAGCCGTCTTGAGTTTGAGACCTCAATACAAGCTTTGCAAAAATAAAATTGGAGTAACAGTCATTGCTTACACTGGGAAGCGCCCGGCTCGAAGCGCTCTGATTACCCCGTTATGCAACGTGGAGCGGACGCATCAATATTTATATGATTAAGCCCGGGTCGTCGACTCCGACATCAGTTTACGGGATATTCCTGTGCCGTATGTAACTGGGGTGTGGACGTGTGGAGTGAGTATGTAGGTCCTTCTCTAAACAATGCTAGCCTTTTTTTGCTGACGTTGCTAAAATAATACAAAAGGTAAGATAAATTTATTTTTCTTAATGCCTTTTTGGAACTTTTCTAGAGGGTACCCAATAACTATTGTTTATTGAAGACTAATATCCTTTTTCCTTTATTGGTCTCCAGATAATCCTTGTAAATGTAGGCCTTTACTTGGTGTGAAATACATACCCTCAGCAAAAGTCAACGATTAAAATAATATTGTTTGCGTAGTTGTTGCGTTACTTTATATACCACCGCGTAATGTAAAACAGTTCCAGAAGTACAATGAAGCAACTTGTTGGCAAGTGTGAAGAGTTGGCGCTTGGGCGCGTGACGGACGGGTGAAATTAGGGAACGACATAACAATGTGGAATGGGACCAGAAGTGAGCCAGCTGAGCCGCACATGCGCGAGATCATCGCGGCAGATTGTGTGGGAACCGTCTCACTGGGTCGCCCGTCTCCTCGCTGTCACCGCAAATTGCCGCCCGTCTCTCTTCATTATCTTACCTACGCTTCCGCGTCTCTAGCTAGTTCCGAGTCAAAGAAGTGGCCGACTGCTGTCTGGCTTTAAATGTTGGACATGCGAAGCATGTTGCACTTGCAACGTGCTAAAAGACGCTGTTACCACCTCGGTTGTTAATAGATGATCATGTGATTGCTATGCTTGAAACGTTCCATCAGTAAATGTTTGAAGCCTTGATTTCAGTTTTATCTTGTTTATTGGTTTAACTGTTAACTTACGGCTAGGTACGTAGAAGACGTTTGAACATTATTCCATGTGGACAACATTTTCCGTAGAGTAGAGAGAATTTCACCCGGAAGCCGAAACAACAATAGCTAAAATTATTTCATCCATCCTCTAACGTAAAGATATTCTTAGAGCTTATAGAATGTAGAGCGTACTGTTACCTAATGTAGAGAATCAGACAGCAACATGTGTCCGCGCTGACGTGTTTGGGAGCAGTGTACGAGAGCCGATTCCCTTGAAAAGTAAAAGGGAAATCACAAAAGAAAAATAATAACGCCCATTCAATGGGGGATACGAACCCTTGGCCACGATAATGCTCCCTCCCGCTCATAATTGGGCTCCAGGCCAATGAATCACGTCAAACTCTCTTGTCACTTTCAACCCGCTCTAATTGATTTGGCGCTTTGTACGCGTTACGCGAGACCAATGATCGAATACAAAGAGGCAGGCTTTCCCTGCTGCGCTTCTTTCATTCACTAGTCGGCTGCTTGGATTGATTCGCGTCCTTTCCTCGCTCTCTCTGATGGGTGGATTTGTATCTTAATGGTCGGTGTAAACGACGTGAAGCCTTGTCAGTGAAAAATGGGGAACTTTATTTTGTTGTGATCGCTTAATGCTGGCGCCACATTTAAATGGATTTGAAAACTTCCCAAATGTTACCAACCAAAGATAAATGGTTAGAGTGTGCATTTAATAAATATGTCTCGTGTGCTAACTTCATGTCCCTTAGTGTTTGCTGGAAAAATAAATAAATTAAGACCATAAGTTCTTAGACTTATGATCTTACGTACCTTTCTAGGAGTAAGGTATGGCCAACGTTATTGACTCACTGTAACTTAGTTCTGCTCAATTCTCAACGTTGGCTTTGAATCGGGAAATCATGCTTCATAATTTCATATTGCAATGTACAATATGCACCCCAATCGACTTTTCAATCGGCCCTCGACCAAAGTCAACACAACGAGGGATTTAGGGGTTACTCGCTCCATTGCATTCCACCCCTCTGTAGTACACTCATCCTCTTTGTTCTGTTGGATTAGCCAAACACCACACAACGTCGATTATCGAGCCAAAGACCGAGTGGTTGAGAAATAAACGCGTAGCAGTTAACAGCCGGCCGAAGTTTAACCAGACGTTGGCACAAACCCCGACGCTAGAATCACCATGCCAAGAAATTTAGTGTGCACGTGGTAGAGTGACCGCTCGGACTCGGTCGCCAGTAATGCCTCCCCAGGTGGCAAACGTATGTCGGCCGGCTGTTGTGAGTCGGGATGTTCCCATGTTGTATTGTTCTCGCCGTGTAATGCCCACATGTATTACGGCGCTATTGTTATTGTTGTTGTTGGAGTCGTTGATTATGCCGACCGTTATGTTATGTCAGTAGAAAGTTGACACCGTTTGAAGAACCAGCGGCGCGGTGAAACATCCCGCACCCTTCCGGCCCGTGAAAGGTTATACTCAGTTTTTAAATGTAATGTTTGGATTTGTACAGCGTTTTAGAGAAGAATAGCCAATATACTTTGGGCCAATCTTTATTGACAGCAATTCTATTACCAACCTGAAGAATTAGTGATAATCTGCGTTACTTTCGTTGTAGATAACTTTGATTAGTACCATTTATTGTTAAACAAGCGATCTGGTTGATTTCAACGTAAAAAGGTCCGTGTTTGGCGTGTTTCCAATATTCTAACTTTTCGTCATAATACACAGATTAAATGAGTATTTTCTGTCCAGGAATTTCGGTGTTTGAAAATATTGGAATACACAATGGCTCTGTTATATTAAATGCTGTGATAAAATGTATCGGCAGCATAAAATAAGTGATTATCAGACGACCTTCGTATGTAAATTATTCCTGCTGCTTATTTAAACAAATTCTTAGTTTTTGTTCTCCAATAATTTTTTTATCAGTACCGGTAATTGAATGGTTATTCCAAAACAACTTTAACAGTAATAAAACGATGTAGGCATCTCAGATGGAATAAAATTAACTCCCTCTAACTCGTTGGAACTTGCTAGTTAATCTAAATAAACTCGTGCTATGATGACAGCACAATACGTAGTCGGCGTTAAGTGTAATCAGAGCGAGTTGCTGCTTCCCGCGCCCTGTGGAGTGGGTGAATGGGTGCTCGGAGTTAGTCTTCATTAGGCGCCAGTGTAGGGTGGTTATGCAAGCATTATCTCTAAGGAGGACGAAGTTTTATTACTTTCATTTTCACCCTCGAATGTAATTTCTGTCCGGAAAAGTCGGGGAGGGGGAAGTTGTTTTCCGTTAAAAGTTAAACAATTGTGCACGAGAACAAGAACAACAGTACAGTAACAAGAAGCCTATTCGGCATGCAGATTTCATTCTCATTGTGTTTAGAAGTAGAGAAGACAGTTTCGGTGATCCTAGTTTAAGCTTGGTTTGAAAAACAGTTTGAATTAGCCTACTCATATCTGTGTTCATGTGTCGTCGAAGGTTTTTACACAACCCGTGTACCTATTCTCCCTAACGGTGTAGAGGTCGGGTGGGAGTGTTTGGTCTGACCACCTCTACAGTTACTCGCCGCTCGTGCGTCGCCATGTAATGCAGTTTAGATTTGACACGTCGTCGATCTGATCCACATAACGGGCCGCATTGTCCGACACGAGGTGACTGCCGATGGAAAAAGTGCGCTCGGGAAATGTTTGTCAAGTGGAATAAAACCACCAAACCCGTTAAAGCATAGCACAGGCTACTTTGGGGTGAGGGCAACATTTTTTCTTCATCTTCTTTTGTATAAAATTGGTATCTAATAAGCATGGTGTCACAATTTGCAGTTAAGCAACCGATGGAAAAGTGTGCCCAAGAAAATGTTTACTGTGTACATTTATTCATCGTGCAGATTCCTGTTGGAAATGCAAGAAGTTTTTTTTACAGTTTCTGTGATGGTCACATTTCTAGTCGATCGAAGTGGATGAAAATAACAGTTGATCTACATTCACTCTGCTATTTCTACTGAATCTTAAACGTCACCAAAATTTAAACTAATCCATTGTAAACCAAGATCAAACGCTATTTTTTCAATATTTTGTATGATTATGATTTGCTCATATGGTGTGAGATGGTAATATTTTAATACCTGGTGGCAGAGCTTTGCTCAGTGTTATGTCATGTTCACCAATCAATCCAAGTACTATAAATAAAATATTTCATATTTATAAATGCTCTCTTTTTGTTTATCCTTGCAATCTTTATCCCACACGCTGTATTTATTCTCGATTGCTGTATGCCAGCGGTTTTCAACCTATTTTTACATGCGAACCCCTAACTCAATTTATTTTCATGAACTGTATCCCCGAAACATGTTTATAGCCAGACTAAAAGTATTCACCGATCTAGCGTTGGTTATAAAACGGGGTCGATGATGTATTAATTATAGTTAACAATTAAATTAATTAGTAAATTACAACTTTATTTGCAATTGATTAAAAAATCATGCAAATTCTACAAATACAATCGCGAATATTAATTGTTTTTAGTACCTACTTACAAAACCTGTATAGAACACGTTTTTGAGTCTTAAATGAATTACTTATTTCCAAAATTTGAAGGAAATCCGTTCAAAAGAGGAGGAAGAGAGCCGTTAGAGAAATGATTGTGTAAGCAACTATTCAATCAAACATTGCTCATATGAGAGTATATGATAGAATAATATAGCTGATCGCCTTCCCACTTCAAAACTTATTATGGTTGAAGAAAGTAACACCTTTAGATTATTTATTTGTTAATTAATTAATTGTCATAATTAATTTTCACCGTAAGAGCAATGTAATTGAGTAATCAATCGGATGCTTATGTTTTATCACAGAGTAAATCAATACAAAGACTTGAGCCCGGCAGATAACCGGCAAGCAGGTGGCTCGGAGCGGCGTGCCGAGTGACGGTACTGAGCACGCGAAGTAGGCCATCGCCGGTCAGTCCGTGTGCGATACGATGGTTACCGAGATAGGGTCGCCCACCCTGCTATCTGCCCAGTGGGAAATTGGATACCACGGCGCGTACCGAGCGCTGATAGAGTGCTGTTGGCTGTGATTCCACGGTAATGAGTTGTGATTGGCCGAAGCAGAATGGGAAGATCTACCGCAAAATTTCAGCTCGATGTTTGAAAAGTACTCGATGTTAAAAATGGTCTTTATAGAATTTTGTTCGCTTTCCAAACGTCTTCATGTGGAAAACCTGTGCATAAATATTTATTTAACCCACCAAAAGTACGAATATAAATTTCTCTGACTACCATATCCAAACGCGACTGTTGTCGGATCCCTAAAAAATGAATGAAAGTTAATTCTTGCATGCAAGTGGGCGTGCACAATCTATGGGCTATCCGTCTGCCGGTGTGTAATGTCCGGTAGCCAGATGAAGATCAGCGGATGACTGCTCCATTGTCGACAGGACAGCTGATTGAGAGGACGACGGCCGGACAAAGGCAGGCCCACGCGTCACTCCCACCGACGCTGGGCAGACGATTCTCACGTAACTCCATCACTCCGACCCTCTGCCTACATCCTGACATCGTCGTTTGTGCTACGACCCTTCTGAGATAATTACAATAATTATTTTATTGTTAACTACCTTACATTAATGGATTTACCAGCTTTAATCTCTCATATTGTAAGAAACCCACTAATCTGGGATTAAATACTCATAACATATTCAAACACAGATATAGTAGATAAATGTTGGAAAGAAATTTCGTTGGAACTCGGAGTTGAAGGTTAGTAAGGTTAGTGAAACAACCTATTTGTGCAAGATCAATACTTCAAAATTTATGTTCAATGACTAGTGGATAAGACAAAATAAGGATTTCTTTACAAATAAAGCAGTTTATTCAAACTTAAAAGAATAATGGTCAGATTCCACAGGAACTAAATGTCAAATTTGAAATTATAGGTTATTATATCAGGCAGCTAAAATGGTTTGTAGAGTTAAAATATTCCTTATGCGCCTCCAATTTTTTGTAAGTCCATTGTTGTTTCCTTATCTGCTCGCCGCACTATCTTAATATATTTTTTGTTGATTTCCACGAACTAGAAAGACTTGATATAAGGTACACAAATTAAATCCTGACTATGTCAAAGTTGCTAGCATACATTATCTTTGTTGTTAAAAAGCGATCGGCTTATTTAATTTATGTTTTAATAGAACATATTGTTTTAAGTCACAAGACTTTTAGATGTTTACGTTTTGAAAGTTCATTTTTGGCTTGTTTGTGTGAGCTCAACTACTTATCCTTGCATCTGAGCTACAAAATCTTGTTAATCTCGGTAACATCTTGAAACTTAGATAACATATATATGATAAAACTCTCACAGAAATTAATCCAGGCATGCAGGCCCGGGTCCCTGCAGTGTCCGAAACACCCAGGTGTCCAGGACTCTGTGACTTTGCTGAGCTAGAGGTCCTGCAGTGTCCGCAACACCCAGGTGACCAGGACTCTGTGACTTTGCTGAGCTAGAGGTCCTGCAGTGTCCGTGACACCCAGGTGTCCAGGACTCTGTGACTTTGCTGAGCTAGAGGTCCTGCAGTGTCTGTGACACCCAGGTGTCCAGGACTCTGTGACTTTGCTGAGCTAGAGGTCCTGCAGTGTCCGCAACACCCAGGTGACCAGGACTCTGTGACTTTGCTGAGCTAGAGGTCCTGCAGTGTCCGTGACACCCAGGTGTCCAGGACTCTGTGACTTTGCTGAGCTAGAGGTCCTGCAGTGTCTGTGACACCCAGGTGTCCAGGACTCTGTGACTTTGCTGAGCCCGAGTCCCTGCAGTGTCTACGACACCCGTGTGGCCAGGACACGGATTGTGTCGTCGTCATGATGCATGTTTAATTCCGGCCATTGTGCGATGCCTCATTACCCATAACAGTACCGTTCACCTTAATGTGCCGCACTGCCCAGCCTTGCCACGCCGCGCCGTCGAGTATAATAGCAGGTAAATTCATGTTTCCACCGACGACGTTTGGGTTGTTGCATGTAAAGATCAAGTTTAAATTTACACATTTTTCAGTCTCAAATAAATTTGTTATATTATGGAAACTGGGTACATAACTCGAAAACTGGTTAGACATAAATCACTTGTAAAATCTATTATTTTAGGCAAATCGTGTGAAGTTATCCACAAAAGAAAGTTCCAATCTAAAACGATATCAGACAGTAGATTATGCTTCAAAGCAATGAAAAATCAAAGTGTTTTGAGTATCAAACCTACGTCCAACTCCGCGTTGAATTATAATACAGAAACTTATTTCGAAAGGTTATCGGTCATAGGCTATATTCTCTCGTCCTCAATATTTTACATCTGATCACTGCTGACTGCTGACGTACGTTGTTCCCAACTGCCAGGTGCGCTAACGGTGGCCGTGAGTTGCAGTCCGGGGATGTACTGGTCTGGATTGCGAAATGCCGGCCTCGAGAACAATGGGGTAGTAAAATTAGCTATGGGTAACCGGCAACCACAGTATGTCTGTTCACGTCATAAGGTAACTTGTAATGTAGCAGTCTGCTGATCCACTTGGCATCATAAAGTTGTTGAAGCTTGAAAACAAAACCGCAAGTTAAATTTCAAGCGGAGAAATTTCTTAATGAAAATTCATCATAATGAGTTTCTAGAAAATCGTGAAAAGTTGATCCTTGAACTTTATGGACTTGACAAGTAGGTACTCAAATTTGAACGATATTTCAAATTCACATCGATCACGATGAAATCTACCCAAAAATCAAACTTTGACTTAGTAAAGTTACCACCTACCTCGAAAGCAGCTCACCAACACTTGTTACGAGTCTACCTTCAAGTACAGCTCTGGGTTGGAAATAAACTTCCGCCTACTGATTGGGAATGGAAGTATGAAACTCCAAAAGAAAGTGGCGTGACGAGGGTTTTAAAACCAGTTCCCAGTACAAAGGCGTTTGCCCCTGAAGACCTTCCGTATCTCCTATCATGTGCATGTAAGAAAGCATGCGGAGATTACTGCAGAAGCAGAAAATCTGGAGTAAAGTGTTCTCCAATGTGTGAAAATTGCAATGGATTGTCGTGTCTTAACTCCCCAACAGTGGACGAAGAAACGGGCGACTTTTTGTTACTTAAAAAAAGAAACCTCAAGCCATGATTTAAAGGGAATCACTGTTTAAGTGATACAAATTGTATAAAATACTGTAAATAAAAACGTGTTGAACTACAAACTGTATAATATGAAATTCATTAAAATAGAACTTTAAAATCTGTATAGTATTTTTGTATTTTTTGAGGTGGGTGGGTGCTGATGCTGACATGAAAGGCGTGATGCTGACATGAAACTAAAATAATTAAAGGAAAATTGTTTACCTATTTTTGACATTACTGTCATGCCAGCTACCGGTTTTTGCCAGTCCGGAACACGGCGGGTCCGTAGTTGGTGGATAATGGAAAGCTCTTTGTAACGTAAACAAAGCAAAGAGTAGGGAATATTCCCCCAAACCAAAACTGGCAATAAATATACATATACAAATATACGAATAATGTTACATAGTTGAAAATTAAGTTCCATTTACATAAATAATTATTGCAGTCCACTGTTCAATTTAGACAAAGGTCATTTGAGTAGTATTTATAACTTAACATGTATCAAACAGTTGAGAACTGAGTGGGACTGGGTACGATGCGCCGACGCAACGCGGCGCGGAAGTGTTCAAGTTGCCCGCACGCGCTCTCTTTGCCGTCTCCCCACTCTACATCAGTACGCTCAGATGACAAACCAATAATATATTTTTAAACCTTAAGAAATATACTACAACTTTTGTTCGAAATGTACCTGCGTGTTATTGTTATCATAAAAAATATACAGGGGAAAAATAAAACTGTGGACTCTAAAACATAATTTTTACCAAAGTTTTAATATCATATATTTTTAAATATTGGTTTCAGAAAAAATTCTTTCAAACAAAAGTTGCAGAGAAACTAATCTATATAAATAAAATTAGAGTTTTGTCTGTACATTGCTTAGACTTATGAAATGTTTGGTTATTTTTGCGTTTTGAAGGTCAGAGAATCCGAATCAAGCCTTATCTCAATTTATGTCACGATGTGTGTTGGTAACGCTCAACATCACACTTTAGACCGCTTTTCACGCAAAAACTAGATTACTGTTATGGCTGAAACTTTTTTCCTGTGTAGTATGCACATATGAGAAGGTTTTAGACGACTTAAAACTAGCGTACGTCTTTTTGAAATTAAATAGCAAGCTTCTAAAAACCGAGTTTTAATTGATTTCGACCAAGTTTGTTTTGAATTTTCCCATAATTTAAGGGGATGACGTTTTGTTTACATTTTCAGTGTTCCAAGCAGATGGTAGTTACCTTCACTGATGGATTCGTCATTACAGATGTTTTATGGTTTCATTCAGTTTTATGTTTCGGTTTATATTTCTTTTTAATTGACATGTACTAAATAAAGTTAATATTTTCCCATTCATTATACATTTATCAGGATTTTCATCCTGATCTGACCCTCGGACTCCACCACAGACCAAGGTCGCGCACAGACCCTCTCAAAGATCACATATTAATATCCTTATGCCACAATTATAAGTGATGAAATGTTTATATTCATTTCATAGAATGTAAAACCAGCTGTCTGTAAAAAATAAAATAAATCACTGACAAGAGATACTTAAAAGTCCTTCCTTCCTTATAACAGCTGTTAATAAAAGAGATAATGTAAACCATTTTTAAAAAATTGCGGGACGGCTCTGTTATTTTGTTGTTGTTCAAAATAGACCCTAAAAACATTAGAAAATACTTCGGTGGCATTTAATCAAGGCATTTTCTACTCTACGTATATAAAATTTCATGAAACAGGAAACTGCTTCACCAAGTACGCTCGGTCTGCTGCGAAGAGGGTATTTCTTGCCTAAGGGGCACTCTGTACTATAGCACAGATTCAACGTTAGGCCTACTGAGTATAAATAAGCCTTCCCAGGCATCGACACCCTTAGGGGTTTTATCGGTGGGGGCGCTGGAATGTGCTGACATGTGTAGTATAGAGAGGCCAAATAAAAATGCCTTGTGCGGCGGGGCAGCAATATTTCTACGTACTCCCGTCGGCAGCGACACCCTTAGCGGATTCCTAAAACATTTTTCTGGCTAATGAAAGTATATCTAATTTACATTTGTCAAATACCACTGACCTATCATCGCACAGCCCAAACTACTTGAACTTGACTTCGAACCTTGAAACTTTTCATGGACGTTGCTATAGGGCGTGAGCATCCGCTGAGAACGGGGTTTTCAAAATTCAAAGTTTTCAGGGTTTTTCGGTGGGGTCAACGGCCTAAAATCTTTCTGCATAATTTAATGCACGATCTTTCCTTGAAATTGTCAATTTTCATTTAATCAAGAAGGCGGTTTACGCTTCACGTAGGCTACAGATAGGTCTCTACAGCTGATTTATAGTTTGGTTCCTTTTATCATGTTTGTTTTTTCTTTATTTAGGTAATATGTACTATATCACCAATAGTTTTTGTACCTTATCTATTTAATCATAAACTCAGTATGTGGCACCATCTTCATTTAGACAGCGGGTGTTAAAATTGTTATCGTGAGCGAAGCCACGGGCAACTGCTAGTCAGAAATAATATAAAACAAAATCCAACACGGTAGTGCAAGTAATATTCGACTTATGGCTAATAAAGTGAACCACTGTTATTCCCAGGTTTGAAGGGTGGGGGGAAAGCTCAAGGGGGAGAAGTGGGGTCTTTTGGGAAAATACATGTCTTACGTGGTTCCATCATACCGTGTGTCTCACCTAAAGTGAACCAATAGCTAACATTTTTATTATAAATCTGACAATGAACTTCTTATGGGGCACTTCCCTTAATTTTTAACACTGCTTTTTGTAGTCAATATGAAATTTAAAAATATGGCCGCCATTTTCCAATATGGCGGACAACTTTTATTTTTCTTATGGAACACCCTATATTTTAGGGCGTTTTTGGATTTTACGCTTAATTTTAGGAACTTGTTACTTTTTCTATTTTTTTCCTAAACTCAATGGTTCAGGAGATATGAGAAGTTAAAGTTTTATGTTTCCCCATTTAAAATGCATTGTGTCCGTTTAACTGTGCCATTCCATGTATTCCTTATGGAATAAAATCATATTTAAACTAACACATTTCCACGATTAAATATCGACTAAAAAATTATTTTATTAAACCTCACCTAAACTAACATTTTAGGTACTTTTATTCTTTGGTATCTTTTATTAAACCCAACCGTTTTCTGTATACAGACTACCAAAAATGTCCCAATGCATTTTAAATGGGAAAAAATCCAACTTTAACCGTTAATACCTCCTTAACCAATGGGTTTAGAAAAAAATTATGAAGAATAAAAAGTTCCTAAAATCAACCGTAAAATAAAAAAAAACGCCCTAAAATATAGGGTGTTCCATAAGAAAAATTAAAGTTGTCCGCCATATTGGAAAATGGTGGCCATATTTTTAAATTTCGAAATGACTCCAAAAACCAGCGTTAAAAATTAAGGGAAGTGCCCCATAAGAAGTTCTTTGTCAGATTTATAATAAAAAAGTTAGCTATTGGTTCACTTTAGGTGAGACACCCGGTATATCAAATCCAGATTTCCACCAATTACTTGCAATAAAAAACCTTATTCACTGGTCTATCAGTTTGGCTCAATCACTCAAACTGCGCACCTTGAATATTGTTTTTTGTTATAACTGTTTTTCCGGCATCGCGAATACAGACACTGATAGTATGCTACAACAATAATTATTCATTTATCATTTATAATATTGTTCTATTTTAAAAATTTAAAGTGGAACGGAGAACGGAGTCCACATGGACTCCAAATAGAAGTCCTAATAGATCAAATCTCACGCCGCATAGCCTTACATACATTCCTGCAATTAATGAAATTAACTAGGTAAATAATGTTTTTTTGGAACCGTTATATTCAGAACTCCTCGAACCTCAATGCCCTATTGCAACTTATATTTGAAGAGCACCCATAACATTTTTGATGCCTTGATCTCTCGGTTGTTGGGCACTCAGTAATGAGATTCCCCTTGACGTCCGTAGTCCTTAAACAACAATTGCAGTCTCTTGTGATTTATCCTCAGCTCCCTTATTTTATCGAAGGCCTATTAGAGAGGTTGAGGTCGATTGAATGATTTAGTGACAGAGACCAGACGAGGCGTGTCGCAGTCGGAACGACAGGCCTTGCCGTTCGTCCTCTGAGACACTGGCACCGGTAAATAGTTAACCTTTAATAAAGCGTTTTGCTGAAATTAAGGCTGTTTTTCTTTAATTATGTTTGTTCAAGAACATTTTTACATGTTTTAAATATTAAAATATCTAACCGACGAGTAAACTTTTTATTTGCTTCGTGGTGAGGAAAATCCCAAGAGATTTGATTTTGATCAATATTGCAATGCTATCGCGAAGATATAAGGTTTGAAAATAAGAAAATAAAGAATAATTAAAGTGGAAGCGTGAAAAATTATATTTTTTAATATTTATAAAAGTTAACATAGTTTTTTGCTGTCATCAATTAAAAGTAAACAATAGTATATTTCACTACTAGTCACGAAAGTAGCCCATTTCGGGGCAAGATAGTGTTTTACTTGCGAGGCGTAAGCCGAGCAAGTAAAACATTATCGAGCCCCGAAATGGTACTTTTGTGACGAGTTGTGAACAGTACTTTTCATCACGATGCAAATAAGTGACCAAACTTATAAAAAATGATCCAACATTTTATAATTTAGTCATTTTTCTATAAGTAAACACAATACAGGCTGAACTGTCTATTTTAGTTTATAAAGTCAGGTGGTTGAACTGTCAAATTAAGGAATTCGTTTGTTTGGGTACGGCAATATTTTGTTTTGGTACGGAAATGGTTTGTTTGGGTACGGGAATGAAATGTTTGGGTACCGAAAAAGCAGCTGATCATTACTTGTTTTGACGTAAGGAAATCGAGAGTTTTCGTAGATCTCAGCTGTACGGTAACGGGCAATTTTCGTATACAAAGTGATGAAAAGTTCATTCTTAATTATGTTTTCACAGATGTTTTTATTACATAAATGTTAAGTTCAGACATCAAGGATTATTTTTATATGGCTTTACCACAAATGCTGCGAGGTGTGAAGTATTTGCAGCAACAATTAGATAAATAAAGGTCACAATTTTAATAGAGACTCGAAAAAATAACTTTTTAGCTGGTATTTTTGGTACCGTGTGTGAAATTAACTGTGGTACAATACGTCTAGTTGTAGAGCATCAGAAAGAGGTGTCATGTTTTTATTATTTCCAAGATAATAATTAATTTGCTAAAAAAATCCTTCCTGCCTATATTAAGACGGGATATGGTACGAGAGTCAAACTTCCAATGATTACTTACAAAAAATTTAGTTAAAAGAATAAAATTAGGTATGATTTAATTTATTACCTAGAAGTCTTATTCTTTTCATCTTTGATAAGTTATTGATAATATATCCTATTTTCATTTAAAACTCCAACAACTCTTTAAATCATCATAACTTCTGTGTTAAGAACGAGATTACGACCCAACTATGGGTTTGGTGGCTGCATCAGGTATTTTGTAGGGTGTTGTCCTGCACCTACCGGAAGTGCAGGGAGAGGAGGTGGACCGGAACTGTCCCGACACGGTCCGGCCCTGATAGCATCTGATTAGGAGGCCCGGGCCGAGAATCTGGGACAGCTACGAGCCACGCTGTCACTTTGACTGGTTTCTTGAAAAGGCAACGCGTTTCCAGAGCCCAACTCTTAAACGCTGCTTTATTCAAGAGCAGGCGGCAAAATTTAAAATTGGATTCTCGTTCACTGTAAGAGCCAAATACATATCTAAAGGTGTTGTTTATGGAATACATTAACAAGTTTTATAAAAGATAAGACTATCCGTTACTCGCGCTTCGTTCGCTTTAAGAATAACATATTTTATTTGAATCATAATGTATGCAATGTGTAATCAATAAAAATATACGAACCTAATAACATTAATAATATATATATATTGCAATTTACCAAGAATTTAATTACATCCTAGGGTATGCACCTTGTGATTCTATCCTATGAGGTTTAGTACGCATCTAGAGCAAATTACAATAAATAATAGTTGTGTCATGTTCTATGGTCCAAATGGGTTTGAGAAACTGTGACAGACGTCAGTCAGTCAACCGGATTTGGATAAAATCGATTGTTGGAAGACATTTGTATCGGAGAACTTCATTACTGAGTCGAGTCTCATTAATTTAATTACGACGTAAACATTTAATAATGAGAAGAGACGATGACACCACTTAATTTACTGAGTAGCGATGGAGGGCTATACAAATAATGATATTCATATCCATAGTTTAGATTTCTGCATAAAAATATAATCGAAACTGACTACAGTACTTTCAAATTATTTTAAATTGTGAATTTTAAATTCCTAGATTGCTTTTAAACGTGTTTTTATAGGACTTTTCAGTCGCAAGAAAATTGACATCCGATTTTGTCGCGAGACATTGTGAGAGTGTCCGAATATTTGATTCGAAAATTTCCTTTACGACAGCAAAGGAATGCTTGCACTGTATACGACATAGAATGAATTTCGGCTCATTAAGCTCTCGAAACTTTGACAGGGGAATGGGGGTCCATTTGCGTTGAATAGGCCCCGACCATCTCCATAAGATTGGCGCCGCGCCTGTCTGGGCGAGGGGATGTAAATTAGGGATTAATAAAACAGGGGAGGGTCCTTTCAAAACTGCGGACCCCTCTGTCCATACTAATTTTCATTAGCTAGCAGTAAACGTTGCTATGTCTTCTTGCTGCAAGGTGCTCATTAGGATAGTCAAAGGGTTGTGTGAAAGGAGTTAGAAGCTTGGTGGAACTTTAAACTGCTGTTACGATTTGCAGGAAGTATTTCATACTTACTTTTAGGCTATAGGCGTTTGACATTAACAGTATCATAACAGTTAAATGTAATAACAATTCATTGTAGTGGAGGTTTTTATTTTCCTAAATCCTTATTAGAAGAGTTAAACAATCTTGGGTAAAATATCGGTTTCTTTAAAAGGTCCTTTAAATAATTTGCGGATTAATAATTTTTTGAAGAAATCAAACAACATTAAACCTTGACATAAAAAACTTTTGTGGTGACTGAGCACACTTTTCATTATTTAAATAAATTTAAAATTATTTAAAACTTGGTTGCTGAATCTTCTTTCGGATTATTATTAATAATGATTGGGAGATGAATACTCGGTTTACGACCGGCCGCGTCGACCGCCTGTCAGCCGTGGACCGTGGAGCGTCACACCGCGGAGACAGCGGATGGCGCGGGAGGGGAGTCGGTTTATAGTTTTGTTTACGGTTGAGGTCCGCTTGTCAGAGAAAGTGCTGCAGAAACGCTGCCTTATATGGAGACGTTGTCTGCCCCCTCTCCCCTCCGTTCCCCGCTACATCCTCGACTGCTCCTGATGTATCACTGCGTTCTGCATTTTATTAGGCACACCACATTAATTAATTGATTTAGATCATGATTTGAAGACCCGAACAAGAAGAAAATGAATCTTAGCTAACTAGCCTGTTATCGTTTGTAAATGAGTCTTGGGTGTTTTGGGAACAGTTACATGAGATCTTGTTTTAAATTAATCTTTACGATACATCATCGACTTTTCCCTTGATTTATCATAAAGGTATTCAAAAGATTATTCAAATCCTACAATAGTACTATCACCTCATACGTGGTTCTGTTATAGAGCTTTAAATAGGTTCTATAAATATAGACTCATTTAATAAACTGAACCCCCTTTATAAACTGAATAAAACTGAATAATAACTTAATAATGGAACTTAATAGAACTTAATAAACTGAACCCCCTTTATATATTAACATCGATTATTCGTATGCAACTGCTGTCTAAAATAATTAAAAGCTTAAGTATTTACATTAAACAGCAAAAAATTTATATTAAAATAAACCTCTGGTAAACACAAAGGACTGCTTAATCCCTTTTCATTTGGGGAAGATTTCTCTTACTGTAGTCAATTTTTTTTTAAATTTTTCACTGAACCTTTAATATTAAGCTGTTTGTGTCGTTGATCTGAAAATACTTTAGCAACTTGTTTTTGGCCAGTTTAATTAGTAGTACCACAGTTACTGCACAGTTGGCTTCTTGGATCAACTAAGGTAAACAAGCTCTCACCAGGTAATGGTATCTTGGCAGTCGTGTCATTATTTATTGCTCATTTAACTGAGGCACTATCTTTAATATAGTCCTGATCTAAAATACGTGATATTATCTTTTATGAACATAGACATGGCACTAGGAACAGCATAGGCTGGTAAGGGCCGCTTTGGCGATGTTTTCAAAGCAGGAAGAGCCGCAACTGGTTTAACGGCCCAAAGCGAGATTTGCTCAAGGCCACATACGTAAACAAACTTAACGAGTGGATATTCCTTCGTCATAGCTGGAGAGACTCAATGTTGGCATAGTTATTTCGACCTAGGGAGAAGTATAACGAATTCGATATAAACGTATAAACTAAAACAATGCCTACTTTTCTGAACTTTCGGACCCTCCCATTAAAAGTCTGAAGCGAAGGTTTGGCTAAAAATCCATTTTTCGCTGACACAACAGACCGTCCTATTATAACTGTTGCTCGGTTTTCAAATCCCAATAAACAAAATATTGGTTTTGATTTTTATCTCTGGTTTTATTATGTAGTTTGTGAGTGGTAGACATTTAATGAGCTTTTTGAGAAACCATAGGGATGAAGTTTTGCATTCATAATTCGAATACCTGCTAGTACGAAGTCTTAATGATAATTTTATTTTCAGGATTCTGGTGCTGGAGGATCTACCGACGAAGATGAATCGGCGAAAAATAATAGAAGGTAAGATAAAACCACCATCGTTATCCGCTACTATCTTTTTTCGAAATTTCTCTACAGTGAAGAAATTATTGACGTAGGTAATTGGTTTTGTTAAGTAAAAAAAAGAAAAATAAAACTAAAAATTATATACCTTTCTTATTTCTTAACATATCCTTATAAAACTTGTCGTGTAGTTCTAATTGGCTTCAATGTAATAAGATTTTTACATACCTGTATCAGCAAACCTGCATACTCATTCCTCATGTTATAATATTCTTACAAGGTACATACATTGATATAAAACATGTCATTTATGTTGGATAGAAATATGTTTTCAATTATTATGAATTCGCTTGGGTTGCGTTTGCTAGGGATGCGAAGGGTATTTTTATTTGTCTCAGTTCGTGGGTTTTTACCGATGTATTTTTCTAAATATCATTCTCAATATCCGTGTGGATAAAGAATACTTGTCTGTTGTCTATTGTCTAAAATTTTCTTGGCGATGATTGTCTAAAATATGTACCTATTCGTCCCGTTCTTCAAATTCGCTGTAGCCTCAAATCACTAACGATCACTATATGATGTTATAGTCCTCCATATTTTCTCCTATTTTATTTAAATCCCATAGTTAAGATGGCATTATACTTAATAATTCATATACAAGTGTTCCTTCTAACTAAACGGATACAAATTTTTATTGAAAGACATAGAAAATGTAGTTATTTTTCACTTCCACTGTAAACTCAATGCCAACTCTTACTATTAAATTCCAAGTTTATCTTTTACTATCTCCGGAACGTTCAATAAGGTCAAATCCGTGATAATTATCTTGCATTTTTCTTGGACAAGTTTACGAAACACTTGTTCGTATTTACTTTCCATGTACTCTCAGTTACGTAGGCGCCAACATGAAACCGAATGTTTCCTCAGACGTGGAAACACGAGGGTTGTCACTTACTCAAGGCTCTCACTTAAAACGTCAACCTCATTTTGAAGTCCTAACCGGTTTTATAAGAGATTATATTTACTGACGCAGGATTAAAAACGGGTTCGCACGCCGTCGTGCTTGGGAGAGTGTATTTCCGCATTCAAAACCCCCCAAGTGTTGAAAGCTTTTTAATTATGAAACACTTAATTGGTTATATGTTCTTGATTCATTTACAGGTTAATGTAGTGGATATATGAGTAGGAGAAGACCTATAAAATTAATTTATAGGACATAAAATTACCACACTAATAAAAATAGTGTTATTTCATCTAGGTGTTGATCGAAATGTTCAGAGATTTATTGAGCTGACTGTATATCTCAGCTATGAAGATGCATTTTGTACCCACACTTGTCCAATGTGTGGCAGACGAACGACAGATTCTCTCTCCACTGCTTACATAACTGCACACCAATGCCAAACGCAGCTAATGGACATCCTGTCCGACGTTGATGGGTGCACATTCGTTGAGCAGGACGTGTATATTATGCGTATGACGATCGTCAGGTTTACGATTTATCAACATTTTTTGGAGGGAAAGTAGTTCAACAGACCCAATTTGTTAAAATCTTACTTGCCATATACTTCCAAAAATATAAGTATCTGTAATTTTTTATGCTCTCGAAATTTTGCAGTAACTCTTTTTTTAGTTGTAAAATAAAGGAGTTTTTTGTTAATGTGATCTTGGTACTACTTGCTATTCAAGTCTTTGCTCAATTGTTTAAGCTTGAAGATAACTAAACGACGTGTTACAGTATTTTTTACTAGGGCAGGAAGGCACAAAAATACAAATACATGTCATAACGCACATTCCCAGTTCAATTTTATAATTTTGTTTTAATTCAATTTATTTTGACACTTCGGAAATCTACATGTTAACGTCAGACTCTAGGATAATTTTAATTTTTGAAAAAATTACTGCACCACCTATTTGTAGAATGTTCGTTTGTTCTGTATATCGTGCAATTTCCCGATCGTGCACGAGAACCTGGCAATGACCGATTGTTTACTATATAGGGGTTATAGGGGTATAGGGGTTTGCCAAGAAATTTTTCAATGACGATTAATCGGACTTGAAAAATGGGGAAATTGTAAGTTTATTAGCGAATTTCCTTAGAAATAAGCTATTACCGTCGTTTTAACAGAACAGAATGGACAAAAAATATCCGTTCAGGGTTACCTCAGCAATCATATTAATATTTATATTAATTGACAGCTTGTTATGTGTACTTTCTTGATATGAAGTGAGTTTATTGTGAAAACGCATTTTTACCTGCAAAAATCACGATTCGTATCAAAAATTAACATGGGCTTATATGGGAAATAGAAATTTCATTTTTTGAGTTTTGTTAGCACGATAACTCTCGTAAATATGCTCCGATCGTAACAAAATTTGGTACAGACATGTAAAACTAGATTCTCTTGGACGAGTTCGTAAACCAGCCAGATCGACATATCCAAAGTGGGGTAAAAGCCCCATTTTACCCCCCAAAAATGGGATTTTTTGGGTTTTTCAAATTGAAAAATTATATTCATCCAATTATTGTTTGCACCAGTGGATTTAGCTCAAAAAAACAAACAATTTGGTATTTTAAATCATTTCTCTAAGTCCATTGGTCTCCGAGATATAAGCGAAAATACCTCTGGAAGGCCCCTTTTTGCCAACCAAAAAATCGGTTTTTTGAGATTTTCAAATTGAAAAATCAAAGTTATCAAATTATAGCTTTCGCCTTTTAATTCAGCTCGAAAAAACAAACAATTTGGTAGCTTCAATCATTGCTCTAGGTCCACTGGTCTCTAAGTTATTAGCGAATTTCCTTAGAAATAAGCTATTACCGTCGTTTTAACAGAACAGAATGGACAAAAAATATCCGTTCAGGGTAACCTCAGCAATCATATTAATATTTATATTAATTGACAGCTTGTTATGTGTACTTTCTGGATATGAAGTGAGTTTAGTGTGAAAACGCATTTTTACCTGTAAAAATCACGATTTGTTTCGAAATTTAACATGGGCTTATATGGGAAATAGAATTTTCATTTTTTTGAGTTTTGTTAGCACGATAACTCTCGTAAATATCCTCCGATCGTAACAAAATTTGGTACAGACATGTAAAACTAGATTCTCTTGGACGAGTTTCGTAAACCAGCCAGACCGACATATCCAAAGTGGGATAAAAGCCCCATTTTACCTCCCAAAAATGGGTTTTTTGAGTTTTTTCAAATTGGAAATTATATTTATCCAATTATTGTTTGCACCATTGGATTTAGGTCGAAAAAACAAACAATTTGGTATCTTAAATCATTTCTCTAAGTCCATTGGTCTCCGGGATTCGCATTTTTTCCCCTGTGTTTTTAGTATCAGGGCAGCAGAATGTTAGCTTCCCCAATTTCATATTTACTCTTTACTGAGGTTTTCAAGGAATCACTTTGAGTGATTTCTCAGTTTATCAATGTATTTAATAGAATTTTGGTTTTTTAAACAATTATATGTTAATATAATTAAAAAAATAAACATTCTTGCCTACTTCATTATATGAAATATTTGTGTTATTTCATCTAAGTCATTTACCATTTTTTTACAAAGTTTTTGTTAAACAATCTATAATATATTATTTTAATATATAAATATATCACTTGTTTATTTTTCTTTTTTTCGTAATAATGGATTATTTACTGGATATTTTGCAATTGGAAATTCGCTGAGTACGCAGGTTGCTGCGACGGGGGTATTTTGTGATGTAAATTTCAATTACTCTCAACTTCAGAACTTAAATAAACTCCAAGGTGATTTTTTTACGAAGAATATTTTTTAATTACAGAAAACTCAAAGGAAATGTTATTTTAGGTAATTAAAAAAAAATAAGACGTACTTGAGAAATAGTATATTACGTTACTAGGCCGGCAAAACTTCCCGGATGTGTAACGTACGACATTTTTCATCATACTACGCGGAAAAACATACATTCAATCAAAACGAAGTCTTTATAATGCATAAACATATGTTTCTCAAACCTTCAAACCTAACCTATAACAAACAGAAAAAACATTTACTACGGATGCAGTGCTGCCACTACATTCCTCTAAAAAGAAACCAATAAATCACCAATAAACAAGCATTAAACGTCGGTTTGCTGCAAATCAGCTGATTGTTTACTTCCGTTCTTTCCGACCTAGGCCGGATAAGAGTTAATCCGGCCTAGGCCGGCAATGGGTAACTTTCGAGCCAACAAAAAGGAACTGAAAACAGATGTTTCTGTGTTAGTATGATGAAAAAGTTTTTTTAATGCCAAAACTGTTGCTATTCAATTATATTTTTTCGTGGGTATCACTCGCCTAATTGGTTGAAGAGAACACAGTAATGCTGCCTTGTATATACTAATATTTACATAGAACGGGTCGATTTGTGTTTTGTGTTTTTCGTATTCTGTGTTGTGAACTTTTAGACAAGACCTTGCTGTGTACTCTTCAATCAATTATGTGAGTGATGCCCAGAAAAATATAATTGAAAATATTAAATATACCTTACCGAAAAAACAAACCACGTCATTAAAAATAAAACAGTTGTTCCTCCTTCCACGAAACCCTTGCTTGGTTAATGTTGTATTTTAAGTACCGTGTGGATCACCAAGAAGTGTAGGCAAGTACGGTAAAATTACTAAATCTAATTGAATTTGTCTACTACTTTTGTACTACTGTCTCATTCCTTAATACTGTACATTATTAAATTTAAATTAAAGCAACGATCGAGTTAAAAACCGGATACGTAAGTTTATTGATATCTCGATCCGAGAGACGGATGATTGATCGAGGGCTGAGGATGAAGATGAAGACGAGCAGGAAGAAGCAGTTCACTCCCACGACCGGAGGCGGTAACGTAACAGGTCGCACGTAACAGAACCATTGTCGCAGCAGGCCGCAGCTGCACCGTCACGTAACTGCGCTATCACGCGCGTCACTGTTATTGGATTATCCGATGATGCCACTCGTCGTGGTCGGTGACTTCGCTAAACGAAAATTTAATTATCAAATTGGCTGAAGCCGTTAAATGTTGTTGAGTATTTGCTGTACACGGATGGTCATTGATTTTTTCATGCGTGTTTCCTTATTAGTTTTCAATTAAATTTAATCATTCGGACCTAAGGTAAAATGACTTTGAGTATAGAATGATTAATTTGGTTTTCTCCCTCGTTTTGCTTCTCAGACTTAATTTATTTCAAAGATCTCGAGGGAAAACCTAAGGTAATAGGAATTATTCTATTTTCCGAGTTAAAAACGCCCAAAAAATTATACTGACCAAGTTTTTCCAAATAGGCCTGTATCAATTATCAAGCTTCGCTATTTTATCTGTGTGTTTATAGTTTCGATATCTTATCTTCAGTGGACGTGAAACAGAAATGTGAGTTTATCGTCATGGCATCTTCATTCTTGGTGTGATCGGCGCACTGCTCGTGAGTCGGTCGCGTCCCCCGGCAGGCGGGGCCGCTACACGGTAAAGCAATCAACCAGCAATTACATCGCTGCAGTACGTAGCCATATCAGGCGATCCGCCGCGCAGGTGACGGTCAGTCGCGCCGGCACCGTCCTCTGTGAAAGGGAAGGTGAGATGTTCATGTTGAACAACAGGTCATTGTGCCGATTATCATCCGTCGGTCCATGTTGAAGGAACATGAACATCATTCTGATACTCCTGATGTTTTTCTCCTTAGTATTTTTTTGGACGACTTCTTGTACAAACTAATATCATGTTAGAATCATCTGTGTTAGGATTGCGATATAAATTTATTCAATCTTGTTTTGATATCCTAGAAAATATACTGTTTCTATTATTTTATGAACTTAAGCAAAGTATCTGTTGTAGCTTTTCCTGCTTTTTTGGCCGTTGAGTATACATGTTATCATCTATGACACACAGACCTTGCATTGGACAATGAGCATCTTCAAATCTCAACAAGGATCTATTACATGTGCTTTGAACTTTCAAGTCTCTCTTGTGATTTGTCTGTCATTGGAATGAATATTTAGGCAGATCAAGTAAAGCAATCTCAATCGCAAGAGTTTACTACTTTTCTTGTGACCTGCCAAGAGAAAAGGCTTGACTTAAATTTTTTTCTAAATTGGTTTATTAGTGTATCTTTCATCTACATTAAACCACACACAGCTGAAAGAATGAATGAATGAAATAAAGCTTTATTCATCACAAAACATATACAATTTTTTACAGATTCAAACAAATTCTCTTACAACTACAGTACATATCCAAAAAAACCCCAAAAATAAACAAATACTATATATTATTACAACTTAATAACGATTTGTCAAATAAATTAACTTAAAACTGCAGTACATACAGAAAAAAATCAAAATAAGTACAAAACAAACAAATATTATTTAAAAAAACAAAAAACTATTCCTTTGCATTTAGATAATTTAAAAATAAAAATATGATAAACAGTTTTGTAATGAACCAGTTATGGGCCTCATAGTCAGGGCCAGTTTTGAGGCTTCCATCACATTAAATCAACTTCAATAAATGGCTACCAATGTGGTTGTATTAAAAAATAAATTTGTTACAAATACAATAAGTATTTAAAGAGAGAAAGACAAGTACCAGTTTTTTAAAGCATGCAAAACATTTCTTTGTTATTCTAAGCGGATTATTTCAAACTGTTGGATGGAATAATATCACTCCCACTTAATTAATAAAATATAATACAATAAACCAACATTAATCAATTGTATATGGTGTCAAAAAAGAATCTGAAACAGATGATCAATGTCTTGTTGGGTAAATAACCAGGTTTTTAAGTGCTTACAATACACAGAATAGGAGTTTTTATTAAAATTATAACATGATGTAAGATTGTAAATACGGCGTGCGTTAAAATTAAAAAAAACTGTCTGTACAATGTAAGTTTTGGACGTGGTACAGGCACCAAATTGAAGTTTCGAAGTCTGTATTTCGAAACTTTTAGTTGTTCATTACCAATTCTCTTGTAAAACAAACAAAGAATTCTGTAAACATACAAATGTCTGAGTGGAAGAATTTTATGATTGATAAATAATGGCCAGGAATGCTCAAATCTATTCTTTTTAGAAATGACTCTAATTATATTTTTTTGGAGGGTGATGAGAGGTTTGATTGTTGTAGGATAGACCCCACCCCAGCAACTCAACCCGTATCCTAATCTTGAACTTTCTAAAGAGTGATATACATAAATAAGAACTTTCTGGGGGCAAAGATTCCTTAGTAAATACAATTTGCGCAAGGCACTTAATAATTCCCTGATTTTCAACATAATTTAAAAAATGCCTGAGTTATAAATGTTTGAATTTGAAATATTAAAAAAAGTAATTTTAAATATGGCATTCCATAGTTTTGTAGATTTCTAACCTCATTTTGTCGTTGCTAATTGTATCATTGAATATGTTTCTCATATTATCAGTTTGTTAGAAATTTGAGCGAAATATGAATCCACCATTGAATTTGTGACAGTTGTTTGCATTTTTGTCGATCGTTGCTTAGATGGATAGGGGTAAATTTTAAAAATGCACAATTTTAAAGACAGAAAGTCCTGTTTCATAATCAAAGTTACATTATTTTAGTCTTGTTATCAAATTTTATATTTGTTACAGTTATAATCTTAAAACTTTAAGACATATTAGCTGACTTAGCTTTCACTTCTTTTTTTAGCTTTAGGTATTTTTTTTATGGGAAAACTTCATTTAGTCTAGAAGCTACATCGTCACCTACTTCTTCTGGAAGATCCTGTCGCTACGAAACCCCATGAATAATTAGACCCTATTTACCAACTTGTAAGTCACGAAGTGACGCGGGCTGCCAGTTAATTATTGCAGTATTGATATAAATAAGCAGCTTCCGTGGAGGTCCAGGACACGATTCGTTGCGTCTCGAACCCCCGGCGATATTCCAGTTGATGGCAGTCACAAAGGAGCCAACTTATTGTTTTCGGTCTAGTTTTGTGAAGCGGACGCCCCGTGAATGCTGCAAGTTTCACCTCACAGTTCAGCTGAAGGTTAATGGCATCCTAATTCTTACCTTTTGTCCGTCTCCTCGCTGCAGAAAGGCGACCCGATTTGACTAAATGTTAAGAGCCTGCCAGGCAAGAACAAAGATCGCCATTTGGCCCACTTTCACGCTACCGACGAATAGCATCCGGCCTTTTATTAATTTACTGGCTTGACATTCATTATATCAGCCGAATGGGCCGTTGCTTGTTCGTTGGGTAGTCGCTTCTTTGTGTTTGACACTTGCGTGATGGCGAAAGTCTTTTTATATTCGAGTTCAATAAATTTATGATTTCTTTAACTACAGTATATTCATTCAAAGTGACAGACTACTATTATAGTTTGAACTGTATTACATGTTTCATATCTTTTTACATAATTCGCCAGTGATCTCAGTTTTCCCGGATCGATTATTCTTCTTGTCCTCGATGAAAATTGAGAGAATAACACCGAACACCGGCCTAAGCTTTGTTTTAAGAAGTAAATGCGCATGCGGAAATATTTAAAACGTGGACCACAAGTTCTGTCACAAATTAATTATATTTATAAAGCTTCTTAAAAAAACTATGAATCGGGTCCATTGAAAACGTTACTGGGAATGTGGGAAAAAAGCCAAATATTTATCAAAATGCAACAGCAAATGGTTAAAAGTTCTGGAACTCCTGTCCTGTTTTATACCAAAATGAGTGGCCAACAATGCATAGATAAAAAATACCCCCGTTGCAGCAGACCTGCATACCAGCGAATTTCAAATGCGATACAACATATTTCAATCCAACATAGCGAGATATTTTTGATAGCTCCATAAGAATAACATGGGGAATGAGTATGCAGGTTGCTGCTACAGGTATATTAAAATTGGGTGTTTTTAATTCAATATTTAGTAGATCTGAACTAGAAGAAGCCATTTACCAAGTTTTTCAAGATATGTTGAGAATTAAGTGAGATATAGAATTTTACTTGTTTCATATAAGGTTAACATTGGGACAACGTACTGTGTTTTCCCGGTAACCAATGGACATACCGACATGGAGACATGGAGTAGCGTCATGGAGGCAAGGAGTAGTGATTCAAAATACTAAATTGTTTGTTTTTTTGAGCTAAATTCAATGGTGGCAAAAAATTGAATTATTTTTATTTTTCTATGTAAAAACCCATTTTTGGGGGGTTTACCCCCCTTTACCCCACCTTCCGATGGTCCGATCATGCTGGTTTACGAAACTCGCCGAGTGCTTTCCACTTTACACGTCTGTACCAAATTTCATTAATATTGGACCATATTAACGGCCGCTAATGTGTAAAAATACGTATATATATAAATTCGATCGAATAATGCTTTTGGCTTCTGGGGGCCCCAAAATGACATAGTCTCGGGCTTAGGTCTCACCATGAGACCTACGGCAACAGCTTATTACTTCAAGAAACTTCGCTAATACAACAGTTAAATTTCAGATCTTTAAAACAAAGTGATCCTTTACGGCGGATATTTATTTTTTTAAATTCAAAGTTTGCTTCATTTACCTAACAAAGATTATATGTTCCATAAATCGTTATTGTTAACAGAAAACCGTTATAATTAAAATAATATGATTCCTCGAACCATTGAACAAACAAATTGGATTTACCTTTAATCAACGTTCACGGTTTCACATCAATCTATATTTATAGCTTAATCTAATAACTACTTCCCGAACGTTATTCGTCAAGGACAAAGTGGACCTTGAGTACCATTTTTTTTTATTGAAAGAAAATTATTATAGAGGAATGTATGAGTTGTTAGTTTTATTTAAGAGAAATATAAACTTTTAGTTTATATTGACCAATCCCAAATAATTGTTTTTCTTTAATTACTGTGCTGATTTCCCTAAAATTATAGTTTGAAAGTGCAAAAAATTATGTTTTTCGGATTCATATAGCCAAGTTTGTTAAATAAACAAAACTGAAATAACTAGTTAAACAATTAGCAAATAACTTTTTTTCGAGTTTCAAATACAATGTTTTTAAATCGAATCCTTGCGGTCAGAGAGTTGGTTAGTAAAAAGGATGTTTTATCGAATTTCCTCTATCATCCTATTACTATCATTTTAACAGAAATTAAATATGTTAATCTCAGCAACTATATTGAAAATTATCTATTTATAGTGTGAGTCTAGCCGTCCACAACAGTTTTTAGGAGAACATAAAAGTGCTTAAGGCTTGACACAAAAGGACGAAAAAAATTTTCCTCACCAACTCATATCCAAGAACAACATAAACATATTTTTAAAATTTTTAAATACATTGTATTAAAAAAACCAGAGGTCATGGCTTCGATTCTTAAAATGTTGAAAAGTAAACCAAATCATACTATGCAATGTATAAAGCTTAGAACATATCATACTATGCAATGTATAAAGCTTAGAACATTTCGTGTGTAATTTGTAAGACAAGTTGATAGGCGGATTCCGATTGTCTTAAATTGGTGTTTATTATATTCCTATTATCGTTTTCCTTTATTTGTCCTATGGCCTTAAATATAAAGCCGTCCTCAAGTTTTTGTTTTTATGATGAAAAACCAGTATTCTTCACTACTGGTTTTTCCTCGTCTTGGTGTGTGATGTCTGCTCGATGCCCAGTTATATACATGCACACTCGCAAGTGGTTTGATGTTATTTGACCTCTATATTGTTTGTTGCAATATTTGCAGTCTAGTTGGTACACTACTTTTTTTGAGTTGGAATTCATTTCTTCTATTACCGATTTCCCCTGCAGGGAAGAAGCTATTACTGTAGGTGTCATGATAAGACACAAGCCCGGGACCATTATGACTTTTCGTTTTAGTGCCCCCAGAAACCAAAAGCACCATTCGTTCAAATTTATTTATCAGACAAATTCTCTTCATAATTAAGTTTTATTAATTTTCGTTCATTTTGTGGACTTCTTCACTTACTATAACATGCATCTAAGTGTGTAAAATATAAGTAATATTAAAAATAACCAAATTAAGAAATCTATATATCACGCTAGCAAGGTAGCGCTTTTTTTGTAAGCACGATAGCGCTCGCAAAAATTATCCTATTGGAATGAAATTTAGCTCAGACGTATAAAGTAATAATTATTCGGATGAGTTCGAAAACCAGCCCGATCAGACCATAAGAAAGGGGGTTAAGTAGGAGAAAACCCCCCCAAAAATGGGGTTTTTGTTTTTATATAGAAATTGTAATTACTCTAATTTTGATTGACACTATTTGTAAATTATCGTTTCCTGATAATCAGCTGGTTCTATTCAATCAGATGTTAACTATTTATTTTTCAGCTGATCCCATTTTATATATTGTTAGCATGAACCCAACACATCATATACATTATAATCCATTAAATATTTAAAATTAATGGTATGTTAACTTAGTGTTAGTTAATTAATGCACATGATTATGCTCTATTATGATCTGGATTCATAGTAAAAAGAAGGAAAAGGGGAACAGCTGATTGACTAGAAACAGCTGGAGCTGATTAACAGTGAAAAGCAAGTTTACAAACAAAACTGCTGTTAAATGATGATGCTTATTTGTCCGTAAAACAGCTTTTTGCTGCCACTCTGCTGTTTCCACTCAATCAGCTGTTTTCATAGTTTTCATTTTTATGATAAATCCAGTGCATTATAACCCATTATCATTTATAAAAGATATTTTGATTAAAAACACATTTTAAGAGGAAAATATCACATGTAATGTGTGGTATTTTTGTAATCAGGAAAAAAATATCTTTCCAATGAAAAATCTAATTTTACCTGTTGGCATTTAAAATTCTGGACTTGAGCATTGTTCTCAGAAAACCATAATTTAATCTTTCTTGTGTCTCTTGTAGCTTACGAGATCCCAATGGTCTGCACAAATAAATGAACACACTATATAATAAAATCAAAATCCTATATCTTGCTTTGAGTTAATCATCTCAACGTGGCGGGCGGACGCGGCGCAGCCCACACTCCGGGTGTTGATTAAATAAGTTAATTCCAAACTAATCAAGTGTGGAGCGGCCCATGTAGGGGGAGCTTGTTTTAGGCAGGCGGCGAACCGTAAATAAATAAAAATAGACATTCGTCGACAGAAACATATACCAGGCCCTTGGAGGAGGGTGTCCCCAGGGATCGGGCAACTCGTTGTCGTGAATGTACGGCATGTGCCTGGCTCCAAATTACTTTTATCTCTCAGATAGTTAGACTTCGTGTATATTTTTGACTTAGCTTTCAAACTTATATGAGATAAACTAGTAAAATAACATCTTCGTTTGTATACAGGGTGTTTCAAAAATACCTTTACAACTTTGAATGGTTGTAAACACTCGCATATTCGACTACACTCTTGTGTAGTCGAATATTCTATCAAAATACTTCAAGTTTTGCATCCAACATCAAATTTTGGTTGGTTGTGAATCGCTCGTAGTTCTTCGTACATTCTTCTTAAATCTATTTTCATACAAATTCGCATCATATTTTCACTCAAATACTAAATAATAATAACAGCTCTCAGATAAAATTTTTTACATGTATCCCTCACGATATTAGGACCCTAGAAAAAAAATCAAGAAGACATAATATGGTAAATCTAGAAACATTTTCTTTCGATTCCGGGGGTATTTAGCCATAGAACGATAATGCTGAGTGCAATTGCTGAGTGCACATTTCTATTATTTTTGAAATGTGTGTTTCAATCCGATCGGAAGTTCGGATCATTAAGTTTGTTTAGGTATTAGCTTAATACCTTAAAGTAATTTGCTGCAGAATAACGCTAAAATCAAGAACGAAGGTTCTATATGCGAGTACGTTTCGCAACAAGGGCCAAAAAATGAGGTTTTGCAGGCTCAAGATCGTGTTTCAAATTCGAGACGAAGTCGAGAATTTTAAATGATCGAGAGCTACAAAGCCCTTTCCGCTGATGTGCGAACACAATTTTTTACCAAACTACACAATGAAATATACCCTATATAACATTAAAAGTCTGATTATTATTTGATACACTTGAAATCAAAAGTTTGAGGTTATGAGCGACGATACAACTTCTTTATCATGGTTTAAACAGACACCGCTATGAAAATCATATGATCGCAACTATCCTGTGTTTGGAACGTATTGAATGCTTATTGGAGCTTTGGTTTATTTTTTTACTCATTCAGCATATTAAAACGAGTGGACATACGATGTGAGTTGATATTGGAATTGGTTGGACAAACCCCCACCCCCCAAAACCATATTTGAGGGTTGAGCCTTGATAATGACAACAAGAAATTATTATTTTTGTATCTTTTAAGTAGTTAATATGTGTTCTGGTGGTTCTTATTCGCTTTAAATATGAATTGCTGAACACAGAAAATACTCAATTTTAATTGTCGCGCGGCATTTTTAAATTTTTGAATGGCCGCCATTTTGGACTAAAGCATGATATCGACCTCCGGTTTGCGGCATTGTGTTTCTTTTAACAAGCCCTTTAAAATAAGCAGTCGCACGATGGGGGTTTACATTTAAAATTTTGGAGCTACCCCTCCAAAATCCAATTTTGGGGGCAGGGGCAGAAATGACACATAGATCAAAAAGTAGTTTTGTTTAGTACTGAAAGGTATGCGAAATATTGTTTTGAAATCTGGCTTACTTTAAAAGATATTAAATAGGTCCGGGACTTTTGGGACACAGTAAATTAAGTCTTCAATAAGCCTGAACCAATTGGGATATCGGACCGGACTGTGGCCTCTTTGATCGGACTATCGGTATAGACCATGGTGGATGCATGAATTGAAATAATCAGGATTGATAGAGCGAGAGAAGGTCCAACTGGAAGCTGGATGTGGCCCAAGGACGCACTCACGCACTTTACAGAGATAACACCGTGACCTTGGTTGATAACACACCCGAGCACCCCTCTTCCGGTCTACGCCCTTCGATATCGCATTCAAGTGGCTGTAAAAATGTGTTTTATATCTTCATTTGTGTTTGGTTGTTAATGGGAGTGTTTTTTATTGCAGGATTGCAGAGATTGTAGTGATTGGTTGTTGAGTGCTCAAAACCCTTATCTTGGGCGTTGATGAGGCGTATTTGTTATCGGTGCGATATTTGTGTTGGTTTCGATACAGTTTATGTACAGTTTTATCGTTGATAAATTGTAAAATAGTTAAGATGATTCAGATAATTGTTTGATAACACTTTAGTACAGTTTGGAGAGACCATTGACTATCGTAACTGTGCACGATTTCTTTACTAGTCACTTTTTTGTTTCGTGAATAAGTGGAGCTATTTTCAACGTGAAAAAAGTGATGAGTATTTTTTTACGATTGTAGCCCAACGTGATACAGTATTACATTTGCCAGAACCTGAACCAGCCTCTGCAATATTTCCGATGACAATAGCAGTCAATTTCGACCTTGCCTGGTATTGGCACCTCGTCACCCCTCTAACCTTTGATGCGGATTATTTATTGAACGATCGCCTGGCATCCATTACTTTGTTCTGTTCTTTCTCCCTCCAAACACCGTTCCCGTTCTCATTTCCGTCCTGCCCCCAAATTTCCTCCTCTCTACTCACCTCGTTTCCGACCTGGCGCCGGTTTTTGTCTTCTGTTGTTTGTTTTTTGCCGTCGACGTCGACAGTTCAATAAACGCTGTTGCTGTAAGTGATTTTCTTGGGCTTGTCACTGTTGCTTTTCTTTTTGTCCTCGATTGTTTGTATTTATCGAAGTGTTTTTTCTTCATCTTCTTCTTCATAAATGTATCAATCGTGGTAAATGGCTATAAATATTAGTATAGAGCTTTAGGATGATATTTTATGGAGGAAAACGTTTAAATTTTGTATGTGAGATGTCAATTAGTTGTCAATACAGGATGGAGGCGAATGGTTGGAATTTTGCACAAGAGATGTCAATCGGTTGTGAATGGCAATAGTATTAATTATGCATTTCAAACATATTTTTCGCTGTACTACTGCGAAAACGGCAGGTTTCATTATATGTGTTGCGGGTCTAAAGAAGCTCTTTTTCGCCCTTGGGAGAAATAGAATTCGCTGTTTTCGAGGACGTCAGCTGTTCGTTTATAATGTACTCAAACTGCAAACGTGCTGTGTACGTCAGCGTCGATGGTGAGCTATCGATTGCATCGAGAATGGGTTGTTTTTATCAACTGCAAATCATTGTTGCATTGTTGTTGGTTTTATCAATTTGTGAAATTCGCCCAATCCAATCGATTATTAAATGCGTTCGATATATATCAATAGTTGTTCATTGTTTTCAGTCTACTAACCTAACACAAATGAAACAGACCATCAGCTGATTGTTTAAAACAGCAACAAGATGAAAGCATCTTTGAGAGGTGTGTTTGAAGGTTAACAAGTTGTAACAATTTGGTTTCCTTAAGTAGCGTGTTTTATATAGCGATATAACGAAAAATATAGCACATTACACGGGCCTAAAGCTGCTTTTCGTTACTCGGTGAAACTTAACCTCGTACAGAAAGCGCCACTTTAGGCCTAAGTGATGAAATATACTGTTATTTATGATTTCAAAAATAAGTTGAAATGTCAAAAAGTTGAATGTTATTAATACTTTTTAAAATTGAACATGAAAAAGTAGGTAGGCGGTTGATATTTTTTGGTCAGGTAAAATTTGAAAATAACTATAAAAATTTTGCAAAAATATTTTTGGCGTATATTTATTTTAAATAAGCTGCGGTAGTTTGGTTGATGATTTAGATTTTATCAGAGAGTTTATTCGTGCCGCGTGTGTCAATTCCAACACTGATGTTACGTTAAAACAATCAACTAAAAAAAATCGTATCAAATTGAAGGTCTGACTCTCACAATTACTGTGAGACAAATTCTAAATGGTTTAGAGGCAGTTTTACTCATCGTAGGAACGTTATTCCGTAGTGGAGGACAAGTTTCTATCAGTATTTATGACGTGTAAACCATTTGTAATTGGTGCCCTAGCAATTGTGAGATCCAGACCTTTAATTTTAAACGATACTTGTAAATTTTGAAGCAATTTGTTATGTCATTGAGTTGAGAGTTGTTGCTCAGTTTTTGCTTCAGCGCTCGTTCGCCTATGCCCCATATTTTTGTGTTATATTATGATCGTTGGTAAAGACTGTGAAAGTAATTAATTACACATAAACGATAGTTGAACATATTTATAATAATAACCGGGAAGGTTCGGTGTTAATTTTAAAACGCAACCCATTTTTAAGATTGAATAATGCACATATGAATGTGCAATGATTATTGTTTTAGTGATATTTACATTTTATACAACCTATTATTGAAGTTTGATCACATTTAGTTTACATTATGTGCTCAAACAGCCCGCCGTTGGCATTTGTAAAAAGTTATGCTCTCTCCATCAAATTCCCAAACACGTGTTGCAAGGTACCTCTTCAAATTAAGTTTGTTATGTTTGTTTTGAGGTGCTGAATATCTTGTGAATTGTTTTCGTAGGATAATTACTACTTTACATGTCTGTGGCAAATTTCATTCAGATCGGACCATTTTTACGCGAGTTATCGTGTTTAAAGACACACACATTAAAAACGCAACCCAAAACTTGATTTTATCGGTGAAGGATTATTTCCCCACAAGATCCCCGGTCCGTTGTATTTGACCCCACTATATTATTTCATTTAGGGATGCATAAAAAGTGAGGCCTATGGAAACAATTCACAGGATATTCAGCACCTCAAAACAAACATAACAAATTTAATGCAAGAAATTCAAAGAGGCACTTTGCAACACGTATTCGGGAATTTGATGGAAAGAGCATAACTTTATACAAATGCCAATGGCGGACTATTTCAGCACATAATGTAAACTAAAAGTGATCAAACTTAAATAATAGGTTGTCCAAAATGTAAAGATCAATAAAACAATACTCATTTCATATTTATATGAGCATTATTTAATCTTAAAAATGGGTTGCGTTTTAAAAAACACCCTGTATGATAAAGACTGGTCATACACGAGAATCAATTGTAATGTTAACACAGTTTGATTTGAAAATTTATAAGAAAGGATGTTCTTAAAGATATATTATGGTACTACCTTAACGACCACCTCGTTGATAACCCCGCTCTAAAGGTACTTTACCCACGCCAAATCGACAATACCTCTCTGACATGTTATGTTACAAATAGGCAATAAGCAATAAAACACAGTTTCACAGTCCTTGTTAGTGTATTCTTTAAAAGCACTCAGACAGTGTGATAGCCCTGGAGAGAGGAGGGGCGATGGACGAGTGTGGATTGTCGGTCCCTGCAATACACGTGCCTACGAGATACGGATAACAACGGTCATTAGTGAACACGATTGGGGATTATGTAGGCATCATCTCTGTAGGATGCTGTGTTTACGGACTTTCTTAAATTCGTGTTAAAATAGCAATTTTAGTAGTTAGTTCGATTTTTAAAGAAATTTAGTTGAATTCGCTAGGTTAAAGGTATTATATGATACGCGGATGGTATGCTTATTAATAATGCATTATTTTCCTTTTTAAAATTGATGAAATTAATTAATTATTAAATTAAACAACTTTTTTTATACTGTGTTTGTTTTTGCCTTTCATTCCCCTACAATTCTTCTATTGACTTAAACATGCGCATTAACATGGAGAAAGATCTTTGTCTGTGGCTTTAATTAGAAGAAAGAACTTGAAATTTGGCTATTTCGGGATTTGTTTCCCAGTATCGGCACTGCACTGGTTTGCTAACGAAGACGCATTTCTTTGTGTTTGCGCAACATTGTCGAACGCGGACATGTCGGTAAAGGTCAACAACACGACAGCAGCAGTGACGCAGACTGGCTGATTGATACGCAGCTGCGGCGAAGGCTACAACACATCGCCGACAGTTACGACTTCTCTAGATACGCCGACTCTAAATCACTGAAAGGCTAAAGAGCCCATCTCCGTTACAACCTGGTAATAAAGAACACTGACAAAGATCCGTTCAGTGAAAAGTGTAACTGTAATCAAAACTATGAAAATATACAACGAAAATGTCTTGTCAAAGGTCAATGATTTTATTGTCAAAGGTCGTTTTTCGTATCAATACAACTTAAGAAATAAAAGAGCTGAAAAGGTATAACAGAATTAAGTATTGATCTTAAAAAAACTTTAGGGTGCTATTTGTATTAAAAATTAGTTGAAAAGTATAGAAGAGATTCTGTACAAGATGAATATTACTTAATGTATTGATATTACCTCAACCTTTAACAATACATTAATTTGAACGCGCCGGCACTCGGCAGGGTGCGGGCAGGGCGGGTGCGACTGAAGGTCTCCCTCCCCGCGCCGTGGGAACCGAAGGTTCTGATTTGCATCCATCCCTCCCACTCCAAGTCGTCCTTTTCACTCGCATCCTGCCTCTTTCTTTTCAATAAATCCTCACTATTAATATGTTCATTATGTCACCATTGAAACATGACAAAAGAAATCGATTGTAATTTATTGATAATCGAATAAGGTCAATGTGATCATAACAGTGCTTTCAGTTATTGAACGCAATATTTTTTTGTATGTCGCTGTTTCAAATTAATGTTCAAACTATCGACTTTAAACTACTCTACCTAACTACTAGTATTTAATAATTACAATAATAAACGTTAAAGACACTTAAAGGGTTTTTGTGGGGTGAAAGAAAATACTTTGGGAACTCGTGGAGAACGTAGCTTTGTTTGACTGCAGCTACATTATATATATACATATTCATTACTTTAAATCTAAAATAATTTAATTAAAACACAAATGTTTTCAGCTCAAGTTAATATTTCAAATAAATTCATCGTTTTCAAAACAAAATAAACTGTATAATAATAATAATAATAATAATTATTATTATTATTATTATTATTATTTTCCTCAATAGTTAGTTGTGTACGCTTCAAGTATTAATTAATTGTTCTACGTATATTTTCTTTACAGAACAATCTTTAATGCCTTGCAATGAAATAGTCAATGTTGCGATCGACCTTTACATGATAGGAGAGAGTTCAGCCTCTGCCTGTAATTAATACGTTCAAATCAATACCAGGGGGCCAGGGGGACGGCGAGGTCAGATTACTAATGGGGGGGACAGCCACGTGCAGAAAGGGTTACGGAACAAAGAATTCGCTCGGCCTGTTTAATACTGAATTAGAACTTAATAGAAGGATTTTTCATCAATATTTTTAATAAGTACCGGTAGTCTTACATTTTATTAGCAATAGATTAATACCATTAATATTATCATCTTTGATTAAATCAGATTTTTTAGATCTCTCCTCCTCGAGTCATCTCAGTATTATTTACTTACAGAGTTGTTTGATATTACAAAGCTGTAGTTTTCAAATTTTGACGTTTTGTTCATATAAAGAATCATGTGACTTTTTCATTCAGTTTTTAGTGCATTTTATTGTTTTTTCTTAGGCTCTTTGGAAAATAAATCCTTAAATAAAATGAAAGCCTGATTGGTGATAAGTTTATTGAGTATATAATGTATTAGTATTATAAAGCAATGAATTGTCACAAAAGGAATTAGTGTCAATATAGAGTTTGTTGTTTACAGGACTCGTTTTGTCTTATTGTTTGATATTGCCCAGAGACGGGAACCCGCTTGATTGTTTATCTGGAAACAGTTGTTTTAAGTGGGGGAGATTCCCCACCTGACCCTTGTGTGATAAATCAGAGGCGGTAAGGGAGAAAACAACAGGCCACGCAGTAACAGGGTGAGGCCAATGTTGGTAACAAGTCAAGCGTGTTCTCGTTCTCACCATAAACACTGGGTAGCACACGGTCTCTATTAGGATTTTCTTAAGGGGTTTGCACTTAAATAAAATTGTGCTAACTGTGATCTCCAATTTAAAACGTAAAGTGCATATTTATTTGTATACGTCGAGCCAGAATTAAATGTAGAGAGATACTAACGAATAACTAAATATATTATGACCTAAACTGTTAAAGGCTACCCTTTGTTAACCATTCGTGATATAATAAGTCTGAGCAACCACCAAGAAAACAACATATATTATTCCTATTTGTATTCTTAGGTCTAGTCTACCAATTATCCCCTACCTTACATATAAATCTTCATGACCGATTAAATCAGTCACTGAGAACTAAAAATTTTGACTGCATTTTATAGTTTATTGAACAATGTAAACGCGAAAACTCAAAGCTGCTAAGTAACATTTTTGCGTTCTAAAAATTTGACTTATTTCTGAAGTATTTTATGGCTATTGGTGCTAATAAAAGGAAATTATGTTACAATTTTTCTCATTCTTTTCTAAAAATTGGTCGGTGAAACTCTTCTTGAATTCTCAGAGATACGACGTAAAATTATGTGTTCTTACTAGGAACGGAATCTTCTTAACGATGTTCCCGGAACGCCGGTATCTCTGAAACCGTTATCAAAGCACACTGTGTTCAAAGTGGTATGCTTGGAAGTAGTCTCTAGCATGCGGCGTTTTCTATCTGTTTCCAAATACTCTGGCCAGAGCAGTTTATTTTCGATCAAGAAATAAAACAACCGGACAAACATTTGATTTCATCCCCCCTTTATATAGAACATTTTAAAAACTAAACTTTGGTCTACTTAGTTATTGAAAACAATTTATTTAGTATATTGAAACATTAATCTTACAGAAAATTAATTAACAGTTTTATACCTCAGTTATTTATGAATTACAGAACAAAACTTGGCACGTGCCTACGTCTATTTGAGGATTATTTTACGGTCTTGTTTCTAAATTTCCATGGCAGCAAACCTGCATACTCACCTCGTGCTTTCCTGTGGAGAATATTTTCGCACGTTTTTCATGGACGCACATTGATTTTATCCTATGTGGGACTTCGTCTCAATTTAAGCATTTGAAGTTAGCAGTTATGCAGATCTGCTGTAACGGGGGTAATTTGTCAAGCGCCAATATCTTTTTATTTGCTTGAATATTGAATGTAGGAGCTATCGAGCCTCTTCATTATGCAATTATTTGTTTTTAGCCATGAAAAGTTAAAAAAACTTGAATGTTAATCTTATAAGTCATTATTTGTGGAAAGTAAGACTGGTTTAATTTTGATATCTCGCCATGCAACATTAAAAACTATGAAATACTTTTTGATACATGAAGTAATTTAAGGTTAAAAGATGTATTAAAACAGTTTAAAGCATTGTAAGTAATTAAATTGGAATGTTTCTAAATGTACTGTGTTTTATGGTTTAAAGGTTAAATTAATTTAATCCGACGTTTTTGAAAATTAATATTCAATTACTGTTCCTCAATATTTATAGACATCAAATTACGCAGTGAGAAAATCACGATGTGCCATGTACTCTCGGGTTCGACGACCGAGTCCTCTGGCTCCGACCGCGTCCCCTGGCCTTCCATTGACTTGGCTGATCCAATTGTGGCGTGCGTCACAGCTGATTGCTCCTATCAACCAATCAGATTCATCCTCCGCCGCAGTCGACGTCCAGCGACCACTTAAATCAAGTTGGCCACTTCGAAACAAAATGCGTGTCAACCTTACTGATTCGTTCCGTCTATTTTTACTTCGTATTGTAATGTGGGTGTTATACATGCGTTCTTCCTTTGTATTGTCAGCTTGCGGAAGGGTGGATTTCCTGGGGTGGATGGGAGAGGAATTACATTAATTTAGTAGATTGTGTATTGATTTATAACGCTCTGTTGACGCTATGTGTACGAGATATCCAAAGGCTATTAACTTTTTATATTATCCATTCAAGCTTAATACAAAGCTTGTTCAGATTGATGAGTTAAAATCACGAGTATATAAAAGAAACTGTGTAAAGTATCACACCCGTCAATTGTGACACAAAACGACTCATCGCTTGAATAGATAAATTGACGGACAGAAAACAGAAAGTATTTTAACATCCCTTAATCGGCTTGTCGGGTCGGGTTTCTCCACGGACCAAAAAAGGGCCGCAGCGCAGCGCAGCGCGGAGAGAGTTATAATATGCACCAAAGCCGGCGCGGCGCTGGCCGTCCGCGACGAAACACAAAGAGGTGTCAACCGAGATGTGTGAAAGTACCGCTTATTGTGGCGCCGATCAAGTGCGGATGAATGGGGGATTTCACATGTGAAAGTCAACAGCCGCAGCTGTCACAGTCAATAGGTGTGGCGGACAAGCGCAAAATATATTTTATGTTGACCAATAATTTACATAATATACATGATTAAATTATTTTATTCAGATTTACTAAGGATGAAATTAAAACACTAATATATGAAAACAGATACATTACTAGTTCTTTAACGCTTCTTTCAAACCGCAAAGGAAAGCTCTTTTGATATTCGGCTCTTTTGGTTTGTTTCCTTAAAACGCAATGTTGTTAAAAGCGAGAAATTGGTAGTCGGTACGTTAGAGTCTCTCATCGTCAAGTCAGATAGTTATCTGTCAATATAAGGCTTAAAAATACTAGAGTTGACTAGCACTATTTGCTGAGCACTCTAGATTCAGTAACCTTGATTTAATGTTTGAATAGACGCCACTGCTAGAAACAACATTACACAATTCGCGTCATGCACTCGTCTTGTAAATACGCGGTCTACACGTGTAGCTCAAGGTTATACAAACAGTGATATCCATGTTATATTTAAATAATTTTGTTGTAATGCCGTATTCGTGGTTGGTTTAAGTTCAGTTTTAGAAATGCTGTATTCGTAGTCGGTTCAAGTACTTCAGTTAGTCAGATGAATTTTAAATGTCTTGAATAGAAAACTAATTATTATAGGTGACAATATTTGCATTTTTATTTAAACTAGGTGAGAATCTATTTACGGATGAAGTCCTAACTACTCGTTGAAGCCCTATCCACGACGAGTAAAACCACCTCCGCATGTTCAAATGTTTTCATACAACGGCAATGAACATTAAAACATCACTTGCACTTGTTTTTAATTTTATTGATCGATGACCGATATTAAGTTATGTATGTACAACTAGATGTTCCCCGTGGTCGCCCACGTTCTAAATTTGAAACAGCTGGTATTGCTCATGCACTGTTTCTTGTATCTGTCAATTGGAATTGCGTTTATTTGTTTACATTCGTCTGTCTGGACGGATACGTTGTTACAGCAGACTTACATAATATTACAGAGTTTGTTTACATAATATGACAAAAAACCTTTGTTTACATAATATGACGATCAAACAAAGGCTACAAACTTTCATATTTAGTAGGATTAGTAGGGTTTATAATAAGTAGGCGTGTAAAGTTCGCCTCTAAAAGTTTAATATCAGTATATTACATCAGTAGTACGAGGTGGCGTGTCCAAATGTTGTGGCATGGCCGTCCATTAAGTTGCTCAAACCAAATTACCAATCGTCATCCGGCAGCCGTGCAGGGCGACCGTGGTTACTGTAGAAGTAGCGTAGTCACCGCGTGTGCGCCTTTCCCCGTTATGTCATCAGGCGTGATTCTCGACTGATTGGTTTGCTAATGGTGCTTAAGTTCAGGGTTCGCTCTCGACAGGTGGATTGAACTGTGAAAAGTTTGTTTGCTCTGAAATAATTTCTCAATCTTTGTTTCTTTCTTTTTTAAAGAATATTTTAACCGTTGTTTCGCTCGAACTAAAAACATATCGATATACACGTTTAATTCGTACATTGAACTATGCTTCCATTAAGCACGTGTTTTTTGTATTTAAATTTAGTTTGGATAATCGAGATAATAAAAAAATAAACCTTATGAGCTCAAGTTTGGATTTAGTTAAGTTTGTTTTCTACAGGTATATTACCTTTCGAGTTAAGTTAAAAAACAACACTTTTAAATCGGGCTATACTGCATACATTTGGAGTACAAAAGGGCGCAGCCTGAAGGGAATTTTGTTAAATCGTTTCCTAGTGTGCATCTATGGCCCAAGGGGAGCTTAGATAATTTAATGTCATAAGTCAGTCGAGCCAAATGTCAGCTCTGTAGGTCCTATGGGTTTGGAGATTCGTTATCTGTTGAAACCCATTTCTCTTTTATATAGTATAGATTAGTCAATTTTTAAGTTTTAGTAAAATATGTTGAGCTAATTTTTTTTATCTCCAGGTAAGCCCTTTTACTTTGAATCACCTCGTTTCAAGGTATGTTTGGTACAGATTTTTTCCCCTAGATATTATTGTGTTATACACGGAAACACATCCTATTATTGTGCTACAACTGAAATAAAATTCAGAAGGAAAAGGTTTTTATTATTAGCTGCGTAAATCTGATACGTCTCTTGGACCGAAGGTTGCACATTCGAAATATTGACCCCTCCTTTTTGGAAGTTCGCCTGGTAGTTAAAGATCTTGGCCTTTGCTTTCTCCCCCAAAATTGCTTCTAGATGAAAATTTCATTTGCATTTGAAGAAACATTCAAACCAAATCTGTCGAATCTTGTAAAATGTTCGTCATTACGCGCATTTTTCATGTTAATAAAAATACCCCCGTCGCAGCAAACCTGCGTACTTAACAAATTTCTAAAGAATGATTTTTTATATGTGAACTTATTCTATTTAATTTAAGTAAGGGAAATATTGTTTCGAAAATTTTATGAAAGTAATGCAAAAAAGTGCATTGAAAAAAGAGCTTTACATATAATGGAAACGATCATGGAAATCACATCGGATCCATTAGAGTAATACACTTTTGGTTGTTATTACAATTATTATAGTCTAATATTTTTTTAAGTGCGTATTCCTGTTATAGTACATTACTAAATGTATAAGAGTATTATGTAATAAAATGATAAAAATAAATCCAAATATATGATTTATTTTATAATTTAAATACACTTGTTGCAGCAACCCTGCATACTCAGTTAATTTCGAAAGTTTCTATATATATGGGCATATTATATTTGTGTTAGAGAAGTTTTGTTTTGAATATATTTTGCGAAATTATTACTCTAGAAAATGAAAAAAATTGTATCATTCATAAGAGCTTATTTCTCAATATTTTTTATATTCTATAAATAAATTTTAATTAATTTATACCTGTTACAGTACATAAATGTCAGCAAACATATAATTAATCTATTTAGATCCAAGGAAGAAAAACAAATAAAAACATCACATGAACAAATTAAATTAAATCGAATGGTTTGTATTTTAATTCAAAAAATCCCATTTTAGGGAAATTTAATGACAAATTTGGATATTTATCATAAAATTTGGATAGTTTATGTCCTTTCAGGGAGAAATAAAAGACAATATACTGCACTTAGCAGATCTAATACATATGTAACTGATAGGTGTTGAGTAATAATAAAAAATACTATGTTGTTTATTTTTTAAGCTGATTTCAATTCTGACCATTACATTTGTATAACATTAATAGAAATATGATAAATCTTGAAAATAAATTTTATTTAACAAAAAAACTGTCAAAGAGTGTACCGATTTTGCTGGTTTTCGAACTTAAATAATTGTTCCAAATTTTATTAAGATCGGATTTTTTTACGAGAGTTATCGTGCATACAGCCACACATATGTAGATACATACACCATAATAAATGAACGGTGTTTTTGGGCTCTATTGATCTCAAAACGGAAAAATAACATGGCCTTAGGCTTAAGTCTCACCATGCCTCCTGCGGTAATATCTTCCCTTTAGGGGCACATTCGCTAAAGGTTTAGCGTATGGTTAATTAATTTATCTTATTAGCTTACCTATACTATTATAAAGAAGAGGTGGTTTCTGTATGTACGTATTTATGTGTGTATGAATGGGACAAGTGAACTCGAAAAATACTGAACCGACTGGGTTGAAATTTCACACAAAGGTAGATCTTGAACTTGGGAAACATATAGGCCTATTCACTTCCTTAAAATCCCCTCGGGCTACACCCCGTGAACGTCCTTAGCTTCAATGTTTACATTTTATAAGGATGTAAACATTCAAATATCGAAATGTAAACAGCTGTGAATACTACAATTTGACAGTTCAAATAGCAGTAGTAAGATCAGTTGTAATTTGTATCGTGAGCGAAGCCACGGGCAACTGCTAGTATGAAATGAAAAAATATATACAATTATATATCTGTGTCGTCCCGGCCTGTTCTTTAGTATGCTGTAACAGAGTCCGATGTGAGTGGCTGCGCGCTGCTGAAATGTCAGTGTCGTATTGGTATCGTGAGGCGCACGCGGTATGACGACGAGGCTATGAACAATGGTGGAAAGGTCGTGTTTGTTAGTATGCGACTTTTATTTTGTTTATATTTGCATATTCATTCATCAGTTTGGGTGAGTGTGTCAGTTTCTTTCACGACTTTCTTTCGTTTGATTTTCATGTGCCCAATACTGCATACCAATTCAAACATAATATAAATGTGAATAGGTAATATATCGTTCTACTGTAGTTTCGTGCTGATATCAAAATTTTTATTGTGATGATTCATTTACTTGTAATTTTGTCATTTTAGAAAATTTCCCCTACATCAGGGAAGAAGCCATTACCGTAGGTCTCATGGTAAGACCTAAGCCCGCGACCACCATGAAAATATATATTATGGTGTCCGTAATAAATATGTATTCTGTATATAATATATACCGTTTTTTGAGAAATTTCTCGGCTGCACATAATATCTGTCTCTCAATATACATCAAACCTTAATGTTTCAATTGGATGCTTACTATAGATTTATAACTGATAAAATGTATGGTAAAAAATTTATTTTTAAAAATGTTGCAGTATAAATGTTACCTTAGAAAGTAGGGCAATCCCGAGGTTTCTTGCCGGTTGGAGGTGGAGTAAACGACATGGCCAGCTAGCAAGACATAAATGTTGTAATGTGTTTCAAAGTAAACGACCGGAAACACTATTGTAACCGGATATCGGCCCTGCGTGCATGTTGAGCTGGGTTACGTTAGGCCGCAGTACAGTAAGTGTAACAGCGGTTGCGTGGATTGTGAACGCGATACCATCAGGGAACCGAACCGCCCGCCGTGCCGAGCGGGTCACTGTGCAATGTGCAGCCTGTGTCAGGAAGTGCTGTGAAAGTAAGTTAGGAGGACGTCAGTGTTACTGTACCTTACTTATGTTGTTATTTTTTCACTTCCACCAAGTTCATTTTGGATGGTGCCGTAATACCTCAGGAAGTACCGTAAATAAGTAATATATGTGTAAATTATAAATTTACCTATAGTTTATGCTTTTATAACCTGTATATTGATTTGGATTTTTGTGGACATTTGCCATCAGTGAAACTTGTTTTTTGCTAATCAGGGATGGCAAATAGATGTCCGCGAAAATCCAAATCAAAATATAAATTCACCATCACCAATAATGAATTTCAAACATAGAACCTGTAGTTTGGCCTTGTTTATTCTAAGTTGGCCCTTGTGTCCTGAATTAAGAAATACTTTTGATTTAAGAAGTCTTAAGAGTGTTTTTCGTCTTATTAAATTATTTTCGTATCTAACTATTGAACTATGTTCGAAGTTTTTTTGTGTTTAACTTCTTAATTTCATGTCGTCTTCAAAGTAAATGCTTCATACTTTGTGGCTCTTCAAAATTTTGTTAAGATGGTAACTGTCTTTTCTAGTTGGCTAATTTATTATTCAACAGATTTAAAATACTGGGACTGGTTGGTTGGCGAAAAAGTTAAGCCTACATGTGGGAGGATTCATCAATTGATTTAGGAGTAGGTTAGACAGCTCTTTGACGATTATTTTACCGTTGCTTTCATGTGTTGACGTTCACTAGACCGCAACGCCATTCAACAGCGGTTTGAACAATTGTCCACCCTCCCAAACGTTGTAGCACCCGACCACGCGTGGTGAAGTCATTAGTTATCAGTATTTTAGTGATTCGCTGAATCGTTTGATAATTGCTGTATGCACACGTCAATAATGCCTGTAACGGGTAAATTGGAAGTAACCAACCAAACCTGATAAAACACCTTAATTAAACTGGGTAATCTAAAAGTTATTTGGAAATTGTTATAAGGTAGTTAATAAAGTTTTTTGTTTGTTAGTTTTAGGTTTGGAAATAAAAATAACCGATTCAATTAAAAGTGTAAGTAAGTAACGCGTCATGGGCCAAAATGCATGTCAAGTTCTTGGTTGTGATAGTTTCATATTCTAAGCAAACATTATTGTTCTGTTTAGTTAAAAACTTTTAACTTAAATTACAAAAATTTTAATTTCATTGTCAGTATAGTCAATTGTGTATCATATTAGTACAAGTATAGCACAATGTACAGCACACTAGTACACTAAAACTTTAAAATAAAATACTCAAAATCCCGTATTTTTAGTAGTCTAGCTAGAATTTGCATTGTTGTTTGGTACAATGTTGCCAATTATTTAATTGTCTAAAAATCTCTCAAATAATCGTATTATCACTAATTCATTACTAATCGTGTCTGTGGATTCAACAGATGAAGCGTTTGACATCGCATTATTTCCAATATATACTGTATAAATTAGAAACACTGAGTAAACAACGGCGCAGGATGCAAAATGGCTCCTTCGCTGTATTGCGGAGTTTGCAAAACACCCTTTCTGCAGGCGCAAAAATAACTTCGATAGTTGATATGATTGGACAGTACAAAATCTAACTGATAAATCTCGTGGAAGATTTAATATTTTTTATGATTTTACAGTACAACATCTAACTGATAAATCTCAAGGACGATTTAACATTTGCTAAAAACATGTGAACTTGTGAAGCCGTGAAGCTAAAAACAAACAAACAAACAAACAAACAAACAAAAACACGTTTCATTGATGGAAGTAGAAGTTTGTGACAACAAACAAAGGGTTGATCAATCATGGAGGCCCCGTAGCAACGCCACGACACGCGTGCGATGCACGCCCGTCGCCATGGCAACGTCGCCAACAAACGCTCGCAGCAAGGCCTAGTCGATACCCCGCGACTGAGTTAAAATGCTATACTGAATTCTACGTCATTGAGATCAAAACATCTGATTTTTCAAAGTCAAGCTAATGATTGATTCATAATATTCCGGCATTATTCTAAACTTCTGTCATCAAAAATGTTGCTTTAAAATTTTACTAAGGCCTGTTTTTAGTATATCAACTCAAAAAATCAGCATTTGAAAGAAAATACAGTTATTAACCTTACAGTTAAATTAAACTTATGTAAACTGTGCAGCGTTAACAGCTTTAAAACGCTTAATTTACAAATTCTCTTCTTACATTTATTGCAAACATCTATTCCTTTTTAAACAAATGCAGCCACGATTTTTGTATCCTACGCCTAAGTAATTGTATTTTTTGCACTCATCACGACGGACATAACCAACTTGTAGATCGCACTATTTACAGAACTTCGCACTGGGTCCAAAGTAGGCTACTCTGTTACCAGGGAAGCAAACATTATCAAATGAAAAGAATTATTTATGTTTTAATCTGATTGTAAACATTTATTTTGTCAGAACAATACGTTAGTAACCACGTGTTTTCAAAATAACGCAATACGAATATTTTGATCAAAGTAAAACATAAGTCTAAATTATTTTACTGACTGGCTTATTAATAATTAACTAATAATTTGTAAATATGTTGCTTACAGTTTAGTTTATAACTTTGTCGTATTGTGAGTAGTAATTTTACGTTACACTGAAGCTGCTGATACGGAAATTGCTCACCTTCCTGCATGCACCAGCTAAAACTTTGTTTCGGTATCCCATCGGCGAGTTTATAACTCGTCTCGATACAAAGTAAACAAGCTCGGCGACGTTGACAGCTCGCGGCCGAAGGCCGAAGGGATAATTAAGTTAGCAGCCCGCTGAGGCGCGAGCGGCGGGCGGCGGGTGGCAGACGATGGCAGATAGCGCCACGCCGTGAGCCACGGGCGCCAAATTTGCGCAAGGAATGCAGAGTCAAGGAAAACCGCCCGCGCCCGGCCTCGTGCTGCGATTTTGCGTTTTAGTATTATAACGAGGCTAAATAAAGTCAGTTTCCCATTTTAACACTGGTAACGAGTTATTTCGATCTTAATTTTTAACCACATAATTTTCCCGTCTCCTTATTGAAGAATCATTAATGTACGTGTTCAGTGTCACACCATAACAATGAAGAATAAAGGCTGGGGTTTTGTGCACCATTTTCAGGACTAATTACATATATATTTTTAGATACTAATTTTTATGCGTTTTGAAATTTTTGTAATTTGATACCAAAAGTACATAAATAAACAGCCCTTCCATCTCACTGTACCTTTCTGTTATAGGCATAAACCTTGATCATTTAATAATTCCCTTATGTTACACATCACTTACGTCGCATGTACCTACCGACTGCATGAATATATGTTTTATCGCAAATGCCTGTACTACGATCGATTGTGATATCGCACAGGGAGCCTCTGAAGTCTGTCCTTGCTGCTGACGCTCCTCGCCTGACACGTCGCCGTCCATCCAGCCGCAGGTGTATTTACGGGCCTCTTGGCGTGTCGGGGGACCCTCGAGTGCCGTTACTATCCCTGTATTGATACCAATGATGGGCGTACCTCGCAGAGAGACATGCGAGCAAACTAAATCCGACGTCTGACACGGCTTGCTACTTCAGCCAAGGACTTAGAGCTATTTTTAGTTAAGTTCTTCTTAACTCGAACATCACCCCTTAAAATATTCCTTATTCTATTGGAATATTTCTTCTAAGAAGACTAGCCATCCGTTATAATAACTACACATTTGGAAATTATAACGTAACATAAAAGAAACGGCTTATTAAAAATATAGAATGTATTTATTAATAGCTGTTTTTTCATTATAAGGTAATGATGAAATCGTTTTACACTCTTATTCTTCCCTGTCACTGTCTTATTTATATTATTTACATTGCAGTTCTCCTAAACAAAACCCTGCGGGATAATCTGTTTCAGTTATGTTAAGTCACTAATGCTTGGAAAAGTAAACTAAAACATAACTTCAACATTTCTTTAGTTTCAGTTTAGTTTAGTTTATGTTACAACTATCAATCGTAAAATAATTGTTAGTCTTTGCTTCTATGCCGATTTTGTATCCTGCGTAATACTTGGTTTGAATTAGGCCCATATATTATTTTCTTTTAAATATAATGTTCATATCAATACCCCATTCATTCGTTTGTTATGTTAAGCGTATTTCACGGGCAGAACTACGTCAAATTTATTTAAACCAATTATATAGTAAAGTAGCTCTAAGCTTTTATCCAAAAATATGTCTTCTATGTGGGGGATACTTTACTCAGCCGCGCAATCACCCAGTTGGATACAATCTACTGTTGACATTTACCCTGCAGTTATCTATTTCTTGAAGATGACCGCTCAGTATTTATCATCCGACAATTTATCCCAGAAGAAAGTGATTTTTCGACTTCTACTGCTAAGATTGTTCAAATCGCGCTCGTGAGTAATGAATAATAATAGTGGTTTTCTCTTTTTCCAGTCATACTTTTCTCTGTTCAAATAGGACATCGTTTTGGGATGTTTGTTCTTATTTCTAAGTGGTTTCGGTCGCACTGATCTCAATGTTTTGCTGCTGGAATCTGTTATCAAATGACAGCTGAAATACTTAAAGGTTATAATGAACATAACCTGTCATAGCACTACGATTCGGAAAAAAGTTTCTTTTGTTCATTAATTTAAAATTATTTACGATTTTTATATTTAATATGTTACTCGTACATTGTTGTAATTTAAGAAATGTATGGAATAGGCCCCAATCAAGTTATCCTTCAAATTAAAGGATAAGTCGTACTGGATAGCCTCTTGTTGCCGTCAAGATGCAAACTAAAAATTGAATGATTAAAATTTATTAAAAATTTATGTCAACGTAAGTTTTGATTTTATTAAAACAAAGGTGTAATATGATCAATTAAGAAAATACCAGTTCATTATCGAAAGGTGACGCTGTGTCGGGTGGTTGCAGTTGATCGCCCGTCGTCGCGCGGTCCACAGCCGATGGCCGATATTGCAGTCGTGGTGGATGTGGCCCGCGATACCGGCCTGATTCATCTTCACGTGATTTATAACGACATTCTGCCCCAGAGATAAGCTTTCTTCTGATTGGGAGACTTTCATCCTTTGATAGCAGTCCGTTTCCGTATTCTCTGCTACAATTTGAGGGCAGTTTAATTTACCTTGCAAACGCTTGGTGATTTTAAACTGTATCAGTGTTTTGTTTTGTTTTGAAAATGTCAGTTAACATTGCCGATTTTTTCGTAATATTTTACATTTGAACCTAATTAGAAAAGCTAGTTGCGAGTGCAAGATGCTCTCTGTACAAGTAAATTTTCCCGTCTCAGTCTCCGACTCCCTGATGTAAAAATGTGGACCTGAGGCTAAATGAAGCCTGAGGCTCCGTTCGGCGGTCAATATATCCCACAATGGCCCGTGTCGCAACAGTTTGCCTCACCGCGGTTAATCTGGGCCCAGCAGCCACCGGCCGTTCAAACTGTGAGCTGGCCGTATAGGGTCAGACATGTCTGTACAATGAATATTACTTCGCAAATAAATATATAATTTAAAAACTCAAGCTGATTGTGAACATAACACATATTACAGTCATTTGTATAAATAGTTAAAGTAAAAAAAATATATTTTAGATCAAGTCAAGAGTTTACCCCAATATCAGACTTATTGGAGTAAGCTATTTGTTACCTATATTAGCTATATTAGCCTACCTCGCGAAAGTTAATTCCCTCCTTTGTTTCCAATTATTTTCCTTTCGAGATGATGTAATACTGTAATCATAATTAATTTTAATGAAAAAGATGAAAAAGTTGTTTCATATTTTCTTAGAACAGAGTATTGCACAAAGTAACGCTGTGTCGAAATCCAGGTCAAATACGTTTACTGAGACACCTGGATCGTTAAAACCGGCAATAACCGTAAAGCCGGCTTTGTATGGCGGCAATTAAATATCCGAAACGATCGGGACAACGCACTCTCGGCGAGACAGGACCGTCGGCGCTGACGGCCATCGCGGGAATCCGAAAACTCCGTGACTAAATTGCAAAACTATCCCGTATCCGGTTCCGGATCAGTGTTACCATTTGAGGGAAAGTCGAACACCTTGAGTTGGTTTTAGGGTTGAGCGCTCGCCCTTTCGAAACGTTCAGTGAGAAGGAAATAAGGAAGTAAACCTCAATACAAGTACTTTCAAATCACGTCATTTTAAGTGTATTTATTAAGTTTTACAAAACTATTATGGACAATTTTAAATTAACCTGTCGATTCCATTAGAATCTTATGGAATTTTGTTATTGTCTATTTCGCCGTACAAAATTTAAGTTCTCCTCTTGTACAGAAATTAATTTTAACCATTGATAAAGATTTCAATCATTCTTGTTTCCTCCAGACATGAATTATGCATATTAATTACTGCTTTCTCATTATTAATTTAAATTTTTTTTTATTACTGTACCCATGATAAACCTAAAAAATTGCCAGTTAACTTCGTCAGCGTAAAACAGATGTAAATTAGTGAAGGCTTGAAGAAATTTATAACCAAACTCATAAAATGTCCTTTTGATTTATGGTTTTGAAGTATACTCTCTGGATATTGAGCGAGATATTTTTGTTGATGCACTGATGATCAGTCGAAATCGGTGGCCTCCGATTGATTTTTTTTAGGCTACGCTAACTTCAACACGTGGTAAATTTTTTAAATGTTGAGTAAATTATTAACATTTGTAAACTCAACATTTTATTTGTTTTAAAATTATTTTGATTCAGGCTGATGTACAAACAAACATAGATTGGCAAAATTATTACTGTATAAGATACATCTGCTCACGTTCAGTGTACAAAAATTGTATTTCAAGTTAAACACCGTTGATGGTGTTCCGATATTATCGGTTGGATCGTGATATTACACCCCGCGCCCCGATCGCTCCACGAGATGGCAGTTTGATACAAGTTGGCGGCGATGACGCGCGGTGATTGGCCGCCCCAGGTCGGAGAGCGGCCGGACGGTGATGCACATCTCTGATCGATGGCCTCGGGTCTGTTTGCGATACACACATCTGTAACGTACGGTTTCATTACATTCGTTTATTTATTTATATATTTGTTCACTTAGTAATCTGTTTTTTATTGCAGTTCACACACAGAATGTTTATTCAGACAACTTATATTTTAATAAAATAGCAGGTAAATTGATGGGTCGAGTTATTATATGGAACAGATCTTTTTCGGGTTTACATATAAATTATATAGACCTAATCAAGTCATCTACACTACAATTTATTTTTTATTTACTTTTTACCTGATAATGGGCATCCATCACCCACTTTACGGGATTTTAGGTATTTTTACTCTTTAGTTTGTAGTTAAGCAGACATGAGTTGGAATTGAGAATCAATCTCATGTGGTGCAATGGTTTAAAATTGAGGAAAAACTGAGAATTGGTTATTTTCAATAACCACTTGTTTCAAATGCCTTAGCGAAATATCTACATACGACATAAAAGTTTGCTACATTGTATAGCAAATGAGGTTTGTATAAATTTAAGCCTTGTTTTCACCAGTCATACTTAGGCCTAGTCTTTAAAAATCAATAAATTATTATATAATCGTTTATATTAAAAATAGCCGATGGATATGATTTTGTTTTCCACTTCTATATTTACTTCATCACCTGTTTCATCACTTGCTGATAGTAATCACAATAATTACAGCACTTGCTGAAGGAAGAGTTTGCGAGTAACCAGTCGTTTCCGAGTTAGCACCTCGTCCCCGCCCGAGGCCGGCGAGCCTTGACTCGGCCGTGGCTAATTTCACTAATTGCCGGCAGAATCGAGCAGCGAAGCGGCAGCGGAAGGTGTCGCAGTCCTTGACACAAAGGCCAATATTGTACACAATTTGAATGTTAGTACAGTAGTGTTCTTCATTTCGAAGATAAAAAAAGTTAAACATTAATAATTTTTTAACTGCAATCAGGTTGAGTGACTTCTTTCGTTGAATCATTTCTATCCGTAAGAGCCTCTTGCCAAAATTTAAAGGAATGTGGCCCGTTTTCAACACTCTGAAGTTTAATTCTGTTTGAGGGGCGTATGACTGCGGTGTTATTTCAACCTATCATAATATTTATTTTCCATATTTTAATATAACCTTTTTTCGCAAGACACCCTTCTGTATTTTTTTTTATTGAATGTTCTAATTTTACTACTATGTTATCGTATTGTGGTTTTAACCTTATAATATAGAAAAAAATATTGTTTTAGGCGCGTAACGGGTGTGAATTTATAATTCCGCCAATGTAATTTGTTTCAAATCTCTTATTTAGGCCTCTACTTAGATTTATTAAGTTTAACTTGGAATATTTGCATTTCATTTTAGTTTCCGTATTACAGTTAATTGTTTGTTTGTTCCAGGTAATTAATTGTGGAAGCAGCTAAGGTGCCAGTTACAGGTATCGTGACATTACCAGTTGTCGCTTAGCTTGTGTGATGTACGAACGCGTAGTGAGGTCGAGCGTCGTGTGTAACTGCGCAGTTTCGTATCGCGAATCGCCGACCACTCGCTGTTTCGGCGATGACTTCAAAGCAGATGGTTTGATTTATTTCGTCCCCTAGCTGCCGCTCCTCTCACTACTCTGCGTAACCAGCCGGTCGACAGTCGCGTCTGTGATGGCACTTTAGGAATCTAAGTTAATGTGTTGCGTATTTTGAAAACTGGTAGAAATAAATTTTATATTTTTTGTTTCATATTAAAAAAACCGCGTGTTCCGTTGAAGATATTATATTATTATTATATTAGTTAAGGACTCGAAAAATCGGCGTGTTCTCGGTAATTCAGACAGTTACGTGGATTGTATTTTAAACTAAAAGAGACTATTTATATTTCAATTCATCCCTTGCCAATACCTATTATTTCGTAATGGTTCGCGATCTCTACAGCCAAAATAGTTCAGTGTGTTGCTATAATAGATCCGATTACCAAATTAAATATTTACTGAAGTGTAAATAGAACGAGGCCAGTTGAACATTATATTGTGTCTAATGTGGCGGAACCGTCCAATTTAAACCTTACCACCAAACAATGGATGTTGAATGATAAAACTACAATGGTAAACTAGAATGGTGTTACCGCGTGGGACGTCTGTTAAATTTACACCAGTTGTAAGGAGTCTCCCTTCCCTGCTTTTCACTTGTGCTTGACTGGATACATCTTCAATGAGATATACTGAAGTTTTTTTAATTAAACTTGAAGATTTAACACGCAGTAATCGGTAATAAGAATTGGCATCGTGTGATGGTCAATCTTAGAATAAGAGGGATCTTTTCAGTATTACTCTTTTCGGATACGCCGCAGCGAACAAACCTCTGATGGATATGTATTATTAAAAATTATTTAAAAAGGTAACTTTTTGTCAAGCCTAATATTTTGTGTATTTAAAAACGAATCAAAAAGATAGTGATTTTGATTTCTGTTTGGTCACTGGATTACAGAAGTAGGTTTACCACTGCAGTTACTGATACTGATCCTACAAGTCGTGAGCAGCGAAATGGTGGAGATAAACAGGTACTCAGCGTGATGAAACCGCAGGTTGGCAACCTCAGCGACAGCCCGTGACGTCATAGATCAGCTGATTCGCTCCGGCTGCTGAGGCTGCCGTTGTGCCGGCGTTACGTAAATCTCGAGGCTTAACTGGTTTACCAATCCCCTGTGACACCGTGAAAGTTCTGTCTACTGTAATTCGAAAACTCTTTAATAAGTTTAAAACAATAAGACAGTCAGAAGAACATATTTCTAAAGTTCTTTTTTTACGTTATTTGTACACAATTTATTTGAGTATAAAAGCTACCTTGGTTAAAGAGCTTTTTGTATTATCCTTTTCCAGTCCAAAAACTTTTTATATTTTTCACTTAACACTTATAAGCTTTTAATTAAATAATACTTCAAGTGGAACCAAATAATAGTATATTTCGCAACAAGGGCCGAAAATGAGGTTTTGCAGGCTCGAGATCGTGTTTCAAATTTGAGACCAAGTCGAGAATTTGAAACGATCGAGAGCTGGAAAACCCTTTCGGCCGAGGTGCGAACGCTATTTTTCACCACACTACACAATGAAATATACCCTTAATATTAAAAAAACTGATTATTATTTGACTCACTTGAAACAAAACACAGCTGTGAAAATCATATGATCGCTACTATCCTGTCTTTGGAACCTCCGTATAATTATGTGATGTTCTAACTTTGTTTCAAGCAAATAATCGATCAGCTGACTTTCGGCCCTAGGGCCCTAAACGTTTTCGGTCCTGTGGCGGCAAACAGTGTGTTTCGGTCCGCGTTTGACGTTTGTAAAACAGGTGATTTCGTCGTAGTCTGGTGAAAATAGTTTTACTCAAGACATATTATTTTTTTGCCACTAAATGATAGCCGTATAACGTCGAATGATTCAACGGTATCTTGCTTTTGTCTCATTCATGTTTAAATATTATTTTACTTTCTTTAAATTGAGTCAGTTTGAAAACCTATCTGAATATATCAGTTATATTACCTAACTTATATTTTTCAGTTCACATTTATATCTGTTTGTTGACCTTAACTATGCAAAATGCAAGGCTTGCATTTTGTTATGCAGTCGTACAAGTTCCGCTGAATGCATGGAGCTCTTGCGCCAAAGTATTAACGAAATTATAGGGGTCGCACATCTCCGATCGTCACGATAACCCCTGAACTTAACTTTCGCCGCCACGGAGCAGCCTCGTCCATCACCCACGGTCTTTGTCGCATGCTGAAGCCGACTTTCCTTGTGACAGGGCGAGCCAGAGCGCTGCACGCTGCACGCGAAACACTCAGTTGTCCTCTTTACAACCCGTTGTTACACAATGTGGTAACTGTTTATGCTCAGACATACTACCATGAACCACAGCACATTAAAAGAAAGTTCTATGAATCAACTACGTAAGAATTTACTATAATTTTTAAGGATTCACCTCTTAATTAATTTTCAACAACTCAATAAATCAAAAGGCACGGAGCAATGGTTATTAACAAATTACATACAATTTTTGTAAAATATCTAGACTTCACATGGTTTATTTATTCATATTATTCTGCACCCATACAGATTAAAAAACTTGCACGTTTGAGTTCTGAGTTTGTCGTCACAAAATGTTTTCTTTGCTAACCCCCCTCTATATGCTTTGGGTAAAACTCCCATCAAAATGATTGTCCTGTAATGTTCAAGCATTGTCTTAAGGGGACACGTCAAAACTAATATTGGGTAAAAATTGATAAATTTTGTTTTTGTTTTGTTCTTTTGGTCCTAGTACACAAAAAAATAGGAAAAGCTTATTTCTACATTTTTGTGGCAAAAAATACATGTGAAAACATAAATTTGATTACTTTAATTTTTCGATTTAAAAAAGCCAAAAACCCCATTTTTGGGAGGGAAAAGCAGCCTTTACCCCACTGGGCTTTATGTCGATCTGGCTGGTTTACGAACTTTCCAAGAGAACCTAGTTTTACATGTGTGTACCTAATTTTGTTACGATCGAACGAGTTTTACGAGAGATATCGTGCTAATAGATACTCAAAAAATGAAAGTTCTATTCCCCATATAAGCCCATGTTAAATTTTGAAACAAATCGTGATTTTTGCAGGTAAAAATGCATTTCCGCGATAAACTCACTTGATATCCAGAAAATAGACATAAAAATCTATCAATTGATATAAAAATTGGTATGATTGCTGAGGGCACTCTGAACGGATATTTTTGTCCATTTTGTTAAAACGACGGTAATACAGCTTATTTCTAAGGAAATTCGCTAAAACAAAAATTCCTCATATTTGTCCTAAAATAGAACATATTTTATTATGGTCTAACGAAGTTAAAGAAAAATAAATTAATATGTATGTATTTTTGTCAAGCTATTCAACAAAAAAATTGGTAAATCCAATTTTTTCACTTCGTTTAAAATTTCACCCTTTTTTGTACCGTATCCCCTTAAATTATTAAAGTTATACAACAAGAAATGGAAAGTCGGTGGGGGGGGGGCTAGTGTTAAGGATGAACTCGATAGTGCAGTAGTTGTAGTTGTCAGTACCTTGACCCGGTGCCGTACAGCGGTACAATGCCACACTACTGTGTCTGTCTCTGGCGTTACTTCAGACTCACAATGGACAAGTCGTCATACGCGCTCATAGGCTCCGACAAGCCATTGTCGAGTGACCTTACATTGTCTGCGCTTTGTTCCGGCCGGTTAATTACTGTTGGGACACGTTTACGATCCGTGTTTGATATCGACGCGACGTATTGATGTGATTTGTAGAACAGGATTTTATGTCTGTTAAGTGTAATGTCAACTATATTATTAAGACGAATGAGCGTTATTTTTTTGCGAATTTACTATTACTGTTACATGGCAAGAGCTACAAGATCGGGTTGATTATATATATATATTTATATTTGTATAAATAAAGGCCCCCAAACTCCATTTGTTCATTTTAGTGTTTCTTTTTTAAGGAATAAGCCTTAGGAGCTACCGTAGATCTCATATAATACCTGAGCCCTAGACCATGATAACTTTTCGTATTGGGCTCACCAGAAACAAAAAACACTATTCGGTGCATATAAAAGAAATTGACTTAAAACCTCCCAACTTTTCCATACCTGCTTACTCATTCCCCATTCTATTGATACAGAGAATTTGTTCGCTTGCTTACTTATGGGCAAACATGTTTATTACTTGATAAATACTGTACCTATTTATTCTACAATTTAAAATTCGTTGAGTATACCGGTCTACTGAAAAGTATTCTTTTGTTCAATTCGAGTATGTTTTTATATTTAAATTACTTATTTTTGGACATTTTTCCTTTTAATCTTGTATTACTATTTTCCATCGCATTTCATTGTATCGAAGGTGGACATTTTTAAGCATGATTTAAGTCCTTGTGTCTATTTTGTAAAAAACAAATTAATGTCTAATTTTCTTGCTCCTATTAGCGAATTTCCCCTATAGGGAAAAAGCTGTTACCGTAGTACTCATGGTGAGACATAAGCCCGAGACCATGATAACTTTTCGTTTTGGGGCCCCCAGAAGCAAAAAACACTATTCGTTCATTTTCATACACATATATATATATATATATATATATATATATATATCTATGTGTCTTTAAGCACGATAGCGGCCGTAAAAATGGTCCAATCTGAATGAAATTTGGCACAGACGTGTAAAGTAGTGATTATTCGGACGAGTTCGAAAACCAGCCCGATCGGACTATCGGAAGGAGGGGTAAAGCCCCCAAAAATGGGTATTTTGAGTTTTTTATATAGAAAAATAAAACAATCGAATTTTTGTTGGCACCATTGAATTCAGCTCAAAATAATAAACAATTTAGTATTTTGAATCACTGCTCTATGTCCATTTGTTACCGAGATATTGAAAGTGGTAAACACAGTACGTTATCCCAATGTAAACCTTATGGGGAATAAGAAAAAATCTATATCTCGCTTATTTCTCAAAATATCTTGATAAAACTTGGTAAATGGCTTCTTCTAGTTCAGATCTACTAAATATTGAATTAAAACCACCCAGTTTTAATATACCCGTAGCAGCAAACCTGCATACTCATTTCCCATGTTACTCTCATGGAGCTTTCAAAAACATATAAAATCTCGCTGTTTTGGATTGAAATATGTTGTTTTGCATTTGAAATTCGCTGAGTATGCAGGTCTGCTGCAACGGGGGTATTTTCTTATTCAATTATCGATGCAATGACGTGAACAGTAATAGAACAATACAAGTTGTGCGCCATAGATAAGTAGATAAGCATTTTTTGTCTATGCTTAATCAAACCAATCTACTAAAGCACTTAGATCCTCAATGCAAATTGTTGATTCATGTTGGTAAATTGAGTCGTGATGCCTAAAATTGTTATCTTGATGCGAACAGTTGTGCAATAATAACTAAGCATGTAGCTGTTAGTTTTAGAACTGTTTGCTTAGATTTTACTCCCTTAAGGCATGAATTACTTGCTGGTTAATATCTTGTTATAATTTAAATTGTGGGCTATGAATTGGGTTACAGCTAGTTAGGTAAAGGAGGAATTTTACTTGGGTTAGGTTGTAAGGTTAGGTCATAGACCTAACCTTACAACTTTGCAACTTTGACTTGCGTTATTAAAGTGCAGAATTATACACCTGTTTTTGCATGCTTTAGAAATGCAAACCGTCTGCGAAACTCTTAAGAGTTTTCGTAAAAGATAGTGGAGACAAACATACATGTAGGCCTCCCAGAAAATTTTCTAAAAAAATACGGTAATAGAAAACGTAGTTGTCGATACATATCTCGATGGTCGGCGCCTTCATAGGTTTGTTATGCAAAAATAAAGCAGCACTCATTTTGCCTATCGTTTGCCCCTTAATAGACGCAAAAAATCCGGAAACATACAGGCAGCAAGCTCCCCTTGCCAGCCAGTTGTTCCCTTGTCTAGCCAGTGCTGACAGTAAAATTAGTGTTCACATTTTATGTTATTTCGTCACCAACATACTCGTTCACCATTATCGTTTCCTCGTTCCTCGTTATAAGGTAAGGTCCAACGTTAACTTTTTCCAAATTAATAAGCATTTTTAACTATGAATATACGGAAATGTAAATTTATGTATATTGGGATCCTGCACATTGACAAAAAATTACCTCTCAAACTGTGTGCTTTGTTTTTTTTTCTACGATCCGAAAAAGCTGATAAAATAGACAATACACTCTCAGACATGTGTTAGTGTTTTCATCCACTATAACATTGACGATTACTGTATTGGGGTGTCTTTAATTAATGTGAATCTTTGGTCACGGAACATTTACAAAGAAATAAATTGGAAACATTATATTTTATTGAAATAAATCCTTAAGAAGATGAAGTGATGGAACCCGTGTGCTAGCGAGGTTTGTTTGATGAGCGAGTCGTAGTCTTGGAGAGTAGTCGGTGGAAGGTCCCCAGCAGGCGAGTCACGTGTGCGAGGCGTGCGTAGCGTGTGTCAACCGCCGCTACCATGTTGGTAAATACCACGTCACTCCTCAGGCACCGGGCTTCTGTTGGCTTGTTTGGAAATGGCTATAGTAAAAGTGTCAAATATCGCAAGAAACTTTGAAATTCGAAAAGGCAATCTTTATTCACTTCTTTGTCGGAAATTCACTTTTAGGGATGGATGGTATGTTTTGATTTCTTCGGAATTTTGGTCATCACTGATTTGTAAACACAAGTTTCACGACGTTTCTAGGTCTGCGGATTCGTTTCCATTGAACTTTAAGAATAAAGATTTTGTTAATTCAAAATGTTAAATTCATTTCATTTGCCTTGTGGATTAAAGATTCAGCGATTGTTGAAAAGAAAACTAAACACAGAACCTAAATCACGCATAAATTAAACTGAATCATTTTACCTTGCTGATTCTCAATGAACGGTACAGTATTTTATGAGAGATATTAAGAACATACGTTTTTATGCGCAAATGTTATCCGCAAATATGTTTAACTCTATACAAGTTTGAGAGCATTAAACGACTATCACTGCGATTCTAGGAACCGCTCGGCGGTCTGTGTTTTTGACGCTCAATTATACTGTCGCGCGTTTATTTTAGTTTATTCTATTTGCGCGTTGTCACATCACTTCCGTCATCGCCAGCACTCGGCACTCTCTGACGTCCGCTGTCGCGTGACCGCGTCCGTGATCGGGAGGTGCACGTCCACGTGATGTAGTGTTACTCGATTTATTTAAAATATCGTAGAGATATAACGTTACATTACTTGATGGTCCATGTCGTAATGTATTAATACCGCAAAAATATTTATTCTAAAAGTTCCCGGTGGACCGAGTATTGGTCGGTATTTTTTTATGTTTACCAGTTCATCCAATTACTATCAAATATTTCAGCGTCATAAAATGGATAAATACAAATATTTGTTGTACTCCATGCACTCTTTATCCCACACGCTGTATTTTCCCTATAGATGGCTTTAATTTGCTAACAGCTGTTATGATTACTATTTTATTTGTTTGCACTTGTTAATTTCGTTGCTATCACGGCAACTCATTTTATTAATTCATTTTATTCATTTACTAGATTTTCTCGAGCCAAGCAGTCTCCATAGAACACGTTTTAGAGTCATAAATTACTTATTTCAAGACTTTGAAGGAAATTCTCAGAGCAGTTTTTTAGATAGGCCTAATTGTGCAAACAAGCAAGCAAGCACGCACGCACGCAAGATAACATTGCTCATTTAAGAGTATAGGATATCTTCTATGATAGAAAGCTAAGAGAAGCGAATTTACAATTACGATTTTTTGTTTGAGAAAAAACTTCACTTAGTTTTTTACCTGTTCTATTATCGAATGACTTAATTTCCCCTAAAGAACACAGACTCAGTACAACAATCTAATACAGCGACCACAATAACTCACCTCGGCTGACAGCCGTGGATCAGTCGGACTGCGGGCAGCGGGAGGCGGGAGAGGAGGCGAGTAAAAAGTGAGTGGAGCGAAGCGAGCGATCGGCAGCCGAGCGTATTCTCACGCAGTCGTCAACATCGGCCTGCTTCTGGTTCCGAGAAGCAGATTTACTCAGCGACATTTTACCATTCCTCCGCGACAGGAACGGACACTGATGAGTGACGGCCGGAATGGTAAGTTGTAAGTTCGTTCGGAGCCGCCATAGTGATGACGTCATGGCCTACGTCATATAGTGATGACGCGGTGCGTTAAGGTTGAGGCACAATTTACAAGAGGGTAAGCGTGAAGTATTAGGCTTGTGTAAAGTTGTAAACAAGAAAAGTTTCTTATTTCCATATTTTGTAACTACTCACTCAGATATAATTTCTAAACTGCTTCCACAGAGACTGAAACGTTATATAATTAAGAAATTGCACTTAATGGCGCATTTTTACGCCATTGCACTTAATATGCGCAATATTAATAATTACCTCAATTGGACAGACGGACGGTTTGACGGCAAGGTACCGGTACCCTTATTTTTCGCAGCTGAGGGTCATACATCTTACAGAACCTCAGACCAGGACAGCCGGACCGGGCGCTCAACAACCCAGAGAGGCGATCCGCCAAGAGGGGGGAGATGGCGCTGCGGTGTATGGAAACGTGTTTATATATATCTGCGTATGTAAATCAGAGATCTCTATATAAAGATCACTGATGGAAATGCATTGGAATGCTGTGTTGACAGGACAATCTCAGTTACTACCCAATACCACTGTGATTGCTTGAGCGGATATGAGTTATTCTATAATGAGTGACTAGGTTAGGTTAGTTAAGGTTAGGTTAGGTTGGGCTTGGGTAGGTTATATTAGGCACCGTGCAAAGAAATCTAAGTAATTTTCGTAGCAGATTGCCGTCTTAGTGCGTAGGAAAACCTTCCCTCCTTTTACAGCCCCTTCACACATCCTTTCATTCTCAATGAAAATCCACCCCGGTCCAGTAGTCCAGTAGTCCGCTCCTCAGACTGACAGTTTTACAGCCCGGTGTGATAGCGATTTAGGCAACCCCCCGATCCAGCTGTCCTGCACTTTAATTGATGATGCAATTGATTTACCTCCGAATTTTTTTATGGTAAATTTTCATTTCCTCTAACGATCTCGTGATTCATATAATATAGCAGGAAATCTTGCTTTTCTCAAGATTTTGTCAAGACTTCATGGATATAGTATATGGTCTACTAAGACCAGAATTCGCTCATTCAACATATTTTATATAATCAATTTCGTTGTTTTTTTTCTATAGAAATAATAAATTTTTCCCCGAATTGCAAACTTTTTACACAATTTTCCTGGTTTTTAAAGATTCCAGTAGGGCTAAATCGTGACAGTATATCACCAATATCCCTGGGATATGCCAGTAGTACTGTTACACCACCTGAGTCCTCCAATTTTTTTCTGGACACATCACCGACGTTGAAAGTTTACATTTTAGGATTGCTTGTTATGTTGACGATGCTTATGTAATACATTTTCTTTTGGAAAATGATTCTTGATGTTTTTATGGAACCAAGTACATGCAGTTTCATCTTGTGCAGAGAAAACTGAATTGAAGAAGACTGAAGTGGTAGTGATTGAGAAACGGAGGTATAATTCAAGTCATAACGAGTAGTCTTTAGCCATACGATAAATAATAAGTAGGAGAAGTTTATATTGAAAATACATCGCCAATTAAATGTCTAGTATAGCGGTTAAAAGTAACAACGCTTTTAGTGTTACAAATCCGAATTCATTTATTTAAGATGGGTTTGTGGCCTTTCCTGGGGTTGGGAAATCGAACACACCACCGCTTAAAAGTCCGTCCAACCCGATGAGAATCGTAATCGAGCCCGCGACCTCTTGAACCTCTGTCCGCCGGCAGGTCCGACAGCTGTGGGAATCGCCAGCGCCAGCGGTCGCGTGTCGTCCTGACTGGTTGCAACACCTCTCCTTGGCCGGACTCCGACGGCCCCTGGACAGCGAGGTGTCGTGGTGATGGCGCAACGTCTAGTGGTCAGGGAATCGTGCCTCTCCCCATTTTAAGTCAATTTAGTCTTAAAACATTTACCCAGCACGGATTCACAAAAACTAGGTACTGATAAGATTGGTGTGAAAATTTTGCATTAGCGGACTATGAGAGAAGTACTTTTGTAAAAGAACTCTGGTCGCTAGGGCATCAAAGATCCAGTGAAATATCTCATTTATGAACCTTTCATTTAAGCTGATACAAATCTGAACATTTATTGTCAAAGATTTAAGAGGGATTCATAACAATAACACAATGAAATGCTCTGTCCCATTCGTTGGGAAAACATGTCTTCTAATTGTCTTTGTCTGGCTTGGAAGCCACGTTTTTAGCTTGTATTTTTTTTTGCTTGTTTTTAGCTGTTTTTGAGGAATCTATATCTCGTCGATATAGATTCCTCGACAGGGGGCGAAGGGGGGGGTGTATGTGTTTGGCAAAAACCGGTGTTGTAGCATTGCTTACGCATCGTAGCCTTATGTCTATGAATAATGCGTTTGATCGATTAAAAATGTTTTATATATAATATTTGTTGCGCAATATATTCTTCGTTCGAAACGCCAAAGCTGTAGGAAGAATTTCATACTATCGGCGGAAGTTGGTCCGAGGATCAGTATAAACTCAGCCATGCTCGGAAGCAGCTGAGCGAAAGTCGCATTATGGACCACTGGAGCACTGCGGAGACTGACACAACCATCTCAGTCCGCCGACCGCGCATTGCGACAGACGTGCCCCAGATCGTGGATCACATCTAGCACGCAAGTCGACACAAACTGCCAGTACATGTTCCATGCATCCATGCACATAAAAAAGTAGTAAATAATATATTATTAACTTATTAAAAGAATAAGGAGGTACTTGTTCAGAAGTTTATTACCAATCCACTGAGTCCATATCGATGATCTAAATGTTGTTTGATAGTCCTTAACTAGTATAGATGTGTTTTTGAATACTTCAAGTTAGTGAATGATCCCAAAAAATCCTTCGGAAGCCATAAAATGATTTGGTCCATTTGAATAACTTCGACTTCAAATCAAAACAAAATAATCAAAACCGCAAGAAATATGTTCTTTGGTTTTAAGTAAGTTGCATTAATTTGTCCTGCCTCTATTCTTGTAGAAGGTTTTTAAGATGTGACTGAAGAATAGTCAATTTGATGTTTTGTCAGTATTGACTAGTACCGGTACTTGGCAAACTAAAACTACGACTCCGTCAGGCTCCATCAATGCGGTTTTAAACATCGTATCATTATTTAACAAAGGCAGAAGAGGGTTATTATGCGACATAAAACATTGAATAAAACAAAGAGCCGCAATTACCAGTGACATAAGTGGCGGAGACGTTCCGAGAAATTGGCGCGAACTCGGGGGCCAAGAATATGGCGAACACCTGTCGCGAGCGCAGCCCCGGTACATAACAACGATCTGGTGTTCTTGGACAAAGGAAACGTTCAGTTCGGATACGTCTCACTATGAGTTGTAATTATGAATCATTAGTTTATTCGTTTTAAAGGATGAAACGTTTGGTTTCTTCAATCGTGGAAAATTTCATGACCCATGTCTGAAGGTAACCTTTGATATCGAGCAAAGTGAATGTACTGAAAGATGTTATATTAGTTTTTAATTCTGTAATTCACAAATCGTTATCACAAGATGTTCATAAAACAACAATTTTTAATGCCTCACAATAAAAGGAGCAGTGCACTGCCATTTACATAAAATAATTTTAATTTTGTTGATATCCCTTTATTATGTTTGCGTTTCAATTTATTTTGATCAAATGTTAACGTCCGTTGAAATAAATAAATATATATATATATATACATATATATATATATATATATATATATATATATATATATATACATATATATATATATATATATATATATATATATATATATATATAGAGAGTTGTGTGATGGTATATTTAGTGCTACAGCCAAAACTACACGTCGTAAACCCTTGATCTAGGTATCAAGTTATAGCTTGGAATCTCATGATGTGCACAATGGTGGTTGGGTTTGGATATCTTATAGGGTTTAGGCACAGGATCGCCCGAAAGGGACCTATGTCAAGGATTTTGTGAGAACTTGAGGTTTTATTTGTTTATATCAAAACACATGGTTTAATTTGAAAAGGTTACCGTGGTTACAGTGGTTGCCAACAAAATGAAGCACCTACAGTTATTTTTGTACAACAGGTGGATAGCGTCTTATTTAGCAAATTTGTTTTACGAGTATTTACGTTTTCAATTATTAAGTAAATGTTTACTAGTAGGTTATGTTGTTTATTAATAACATAAAGTGCACTAATATGTAGAGTTGCTTTTTTTTGTTTTAAATCCAAATTTAGTAGTAAAAACAAGATGAGAAAATGTCAAAACGAAGGAGAATATGTTTGCAATTCCGTATCTTATCACATAGACGGAAGATTGCACGAAAAATGAAATAACGAATAAAAAGAAACACCTAAGGGTATCACAGGAAAATTCACAGAGACATCAAGAAACACTATCGTAACAGATTGGAACAGAAAAGGAGACATACGCACAAGGTGATGAAATAAGTAATCAGAACAGAGATAACTGAGAACCTTCGAAAAAGTGATCAAACAGTAGAAGCTAATTTAAATTAACTTTACAAGCTATTTGCAAAAAACAGGGATCTATGATTTGGACCATGAAGGACACATAATACCAATAAAATATAGATTATATTGGATACCCGAGTGTAGTAATTTGCAAGGTGGACAAAATTTTTAGTTATTGCATATAGCAAAGAAATTAATTCAAAAAGGAATCGCAAACTACGTGCTGTTTGAAAAGAAAAATGAGATTGCTACCACCAAATATGCCACCCCTGGCTTTCTCAAATATGGAAAAACACCAAAATATATTGAATTCTCACATCACATTATTCATTATAATGCTTGCTTCCAAATTACGTCTTTTGGAGCTACTATTTAGGCCTTCATAAGATTTTTATTTTCTACCCAGCGAAACGGATTACCATCAGCTAGTTAGTAATATAATGTGTTGAGTGGCCAGTCCGACTCATTGCATTGGTTTCGTACGAGGTGTAGGTGTTTTACAATCATTTTTGTTGTACCTATACTACATTTTTTATCAACACTTTTTTGTTTGATTTGAAGGTATTGTCAAATTGGTAGCCTTGATCTCATAATTGTATATATATATGAAATCTTGTATATTTTCAGTAATTTTTTATAGGTTTTGAGTACATGTAAAGCCAAATAACTTTGCCTCTCAATTTTTCCTTAAAACCACATCAGATACTTTTGAAAAAGTGAAAATGTGCTTTTCTTATAACATATGTGATGCATTAAATTTATCATGGAAAAACTATTTATTTAATGTTTAACAATTTATTTAACAGTCATCAACCACATGATTGTTTGCACGTACAAAGGTGCAAAAGGACCTTTTTTGAATCATCCAATCATTCCTGTGTAACACGTTCGTTACATTTATACGTTTGTTCTTAAAGTTTTTTTTGGTGCCTATACCAGTACATATGCCTATGTACTGAAAGGTGAACGTAAATTTAGAATATCTGTTCAGTCCAGCGTTCAGTCCCCCTGGTGTCTCTATTCTATGAAGTAATCAGATGATGGGAATGTCAATTTAATCACATGACTTATTTAATCACGTGACTTATTTAATCACGTGACTTATTATAATAGTTATGTATTTTATCTTTATAATTACACTCAATTGTTTCAAACTAATTATTTCTTTTGGATTATTTTAATTTATTGTGTTTCATAGGCCATTTTCATGAAACTCATACAATATCCAATTACAGTACAGTAGAACCTTGATAAAAAGTGCACTTTTCAAGTCTCCTTGATACTGTAATGACACATCATGTTCTTTTAACAGGAACCTTGATAAGAAGACTCCCTTGATAACGAGACTCTTATCCCCTTGAGAGTTTTATTATCAATGTTCTACTGTAATAATAAACTGGTTAACTTGTAATCAAAACTAAAAAAAAAACATTGACTTGGGACATAAAATGGTACAGTAAACAAACACAGAATAACTTAAACACTCGTAAAATATACAAAACCAGGACATTATGTGAGTAGAATGTTCTAATATGCATAACTCCTGCCTATGCTTGCCACTATCTAGAAGCCGCAGAAATAACGTTACACCCACGTGTTCAACAACAACACAGCCACAGCGTAGGCTGCTGGCAATACGTACCTCCCCCCCCGGACACTGACTAAAATAAATATTGTTCAAACGTGTTTGTTTATTTCCGGACTATTAGTCTATTCTCTTTAAATAAATAAGTCCGTGCATGAAAAAGCTTATAATAATAGATTGGCATTCATTTGAGTTCTTTTTTATATCGATTCAATTTAATAAAAGAATTAGCTTTTGTGGTAAGATATATATTAAATCATATGCTGAATTATTTTCAACCCATATGGAACAAGCATCAATTTTAGTACCTGTCATAAAGCGTAGTTACTTTACATATGATAAATAATCTTTCTATTGATGATCACTTTTATTGTACTGTATTTCGAAGTGAAAATTGTACATGTACCATATAATCCGGTGTGGCATTTTTATTAGTGCGCGGATTTCTTTACATCGTTGATGTACAATAAGATAGCAGTATTCATGTTTACAAATACTACTTATATTCACTGAGTCGAGCTTTAAAAAAATACCCGCGTGAGTGGACATTTTCCCCAGTCGCGTTTTTCACGAGGAAGGCAACTTAAATTATAAATTTAAACATTTTTTAAAGATTTTCAAGGCGTAGCACAAAAGGATTTTCGGCGTGACTGTCCTCATTAGGTCCTAACTGCACGCATTTCTTGTTTAGCGCCGTCTCCGCAGCACCCCTGGACCACGGGCTGTCCGCGGCGGTCACCGCAGTCCCGGCAGCCCTCCACAGCCCGCATGGCACCGTCCACCTGCTCAGTTATTACCCTGATCCATTATATCAAGGCCGACTGCTCCCGCGTCTGTTGCCACCTCAGTTTGTCTTCTCCTGCAAGGCAGGATTTTTCCATCCTTGTGTGGCATTCTCGGTTTGTTATTAAAGGACAATTAATTGATGATTAATATAACATGCAGCGGAATTTTCCCTCTTAATGCTTAGTTATCTTTTGTAATTGTAATGCTTGGCTGCGATTGCATTAATTTCAAAACGATTTCTAATAAGGAGTATAGTAAATTGCCGAAAGGTAAAATAATTGATGATGTTAGTGATATTACCTGGAATTAAACTTCAGTGTGGTTTGTAGGACCCTCCCCCGACTATGACATATAACTCCATTTGTTCGTTATTAATTGCAAAGGGTCATTACAGTTACAAAACCTACAATTTACTGATGTTCACCAGTTTACAGGCACCTTATCGCCCATCGCTTTTTGTTCAGTTTGCCATAATTTACTTTGTTGCGTAATGGCAAATCACTCAAAAAAAAGTGTCCATATTGCATTAGGGCAATGCACTTTAGAGTTTGTAAAAAAATGTTACCAAATTAACAGCAACTTTACCCCGATACAGTAGTCCTTCAATGTATCAAAATTCAGAATAACTCTAAATACCCCCGTTGCAGCAGACCTGCATACTCAGCGAATTTGAAATGCAAAAGATCATATTTCAATCCAAGGTATTGAAATTTAATATGTTTTGTAAGCTCCATAAGAATATTATGGAAAATGGTATTCACTTATTATTTGCTGCAACAGGTCCGTTAAAACTGGGTGGTTTTAATTCAATATTTCGTAGATCTGAACTAGGAGTAACCATATACCAACTTTTATCAAGAAATGTCAAAAAATAAGGAAGATATAGAATTTTTTTATTTCCCATAACGATAACATGCAGGTTTGCTGCCACAAAAATGGAAATTGCGGGGGTTTTAGACTAAAATGCATTAGATCTTATCTAGATGAAGCCACAAACCAAGTTTTATTAAGATACGTTGAGAAATAAGCGAGACATAGAATTTTACTTATTTCCCATAAGGTTAACATTGGGACAACGTACTGTGTTTACCACTTAGAATATCTCGGTAACCAATGGACATAGAGCAATGATTCGAAATACTAAATTTTTTTTAGCTGAATTCAATGGTGGTAACGAAAATTGAATTTTTTTATATGTGAAAACTCTAAAAAACCCATTTTGGGGGGGGTTTATCCCCCTTAACCCCCTCTACCAGTGGTCCGATCGGGCTGGTTTTAGAACTCATCCGAATAATTACTACTGTACACGCCTATGTCAAATTTCATTCCGATCGGACCATTTTTGCGAGCGCTATCGTGCTTACAGACACACACACACACACACACACATATATATATATAAGTTTGATTGAATGGTGTTTTTGGTATCTGGGGGCACCAAAACGAAAAGTTATTATGGTCCCGCGCTTAGGTCTTACCATGAGACCTTCGGTAATAGCTTCATCCCCATAGGGGAAATTCGCTAAAAGGAAACTTCGCAATTTATTTATATTTTTTAATGGGATCATACTTTAGCAATCACGAATAAAGTAAAAACATAGCACGCACTCATACCTACAAAGATGTCCCGCGCGTGTGCGGGCGGTTCAGCCGCCTCCCGCCAAAACTATTTCCGTCTGTTCGCAAGACTCGCCTTTTATATACAGAAGAGATGCGCACGCGAGGTCGGCGCGTTTATAGACACAGGGTTTGTCCGTTGACTCGGTGGCTGTTATGTTATGGGTTTCCCGCTCAGTGTAAATAAACACGAGTGTTTAAACTTGTAAATAATTTTAAAATATGCAAACAATTTGTTTTAGCGAATTTCCCCTATAGGGAAGAAGCTATTACCGTAGGTCTCATGGTAAGACCTAAGCCCGAGAACATGATAACTTTTCGTTTTGGGGCCCCCAGAAGCAAAAAACACCATTCGTTTGAATTTTTAGATATATATATATATATATATATATATATATATATATATATATATATATATATATATACATATACTAGTAGATACACCCGCGGCTTCCCTCGCTGAAAGGATAACAAATCTTTGGTTGAATTGTCCGTTATTTGTAATGTGCAATTTTTATAAATTTCCAAATAGACTGATGATTTCAATAATTTATCTGAATTGTATGTTTTTAAGCGCTTAATTATAAACTTAAGGTTGCATCTCCATCCCAGATTGACATGAGGAGATGAAACGTTTCCTCGATGAATTTTCCTTTTTCCGTTAAATGGTATGAATTGGCTACCATGTGCTAACACATTCTAATTTTTCAGTCATATTGGAGATTAGATCACTCGTTTAGCAGCTTGAGGCAAAAATCTAAGGTTGAAATAGTATCCAACGATGGTGTTGAGGTCCGTGCGCCGATGTCACATACTGTAGGTGAGATGTGGTCCGTCGGGCTGCCGAAAGCGCTCCTGCGAAAACATCAAGAAGTGCAGCCCGACGGACCACATCTCACCTACAGTATTTGAAATAGTATATTTGTTTGAACTTAGCCTAAATCGCATTCGGCCAGTACGCGAACTCTCCTAAACCCCGTTTCTATAAAATAACGAATGATATTTCCATGCAGAGTTTCAAGATTCTAGTTCGATTACTTTGGGTGATCCGCAAAACGCGAGTAGTCTATGTATATGGCCTATGGCATCTGACAAATATCAATATTATATCCGTAATAGTTTTGTACAATTTATTCTTTTAGCAAGTGGAATTTCTATTTTTTTGTCTCTTTAAAATATTCTAGAGACCTTCTATTGATATTTTGTGATCATAGTTTTTATTAAAACTGAAAGGCCGCCATTTTGAATTTTTCAATTTATGTTATTTTAGGCTTTTTAGAGAAAACATTTTAAAATTCTTCGTTTTTTTGCATTTAGAGCCTATAAAGAATATTTGAGCCAAGATTAATGGTCCAAAGCCCTACATTGTTTCAGAAAATAAGCTTTGAAAACTGAAAATGGTCGCCATTTTGAAATTTATTATATACCCTATTTTAGCCTTTAGAGAGAATATATTTTTAAACCCATTCTTAGTACGCATCTAGAGCCTATAATGATTAATTGTGCCAAGTTTTATAGTCCAAAGCCTTATAGTTTTTGAGAAACTGTGATCAGTCAGTCAGTCAGTCAGTCAGTCAGTCAACCGTTTTAGCTTTTATATATATAGACTAGTGGCTTGAAGGGACTAAAAGCCCCTAATGAGGGAAAAATCAATCAATCCTTATTTATAATAGTACAAAATACCCAAGATGAATAGAATAAAATCTATTGATATATTATGACAATATAAAATATAAAATATGATGACTTTTTTTCTACTCGTCTTGCAAAATACCTTCATAGCAAACTGAATCTACCTTACATTGATATCTAGCCTACCATATGGTTTTCAATAAAGTATCAGCATCACATGTTTTATGTAAACAAAGCAGACGTTTTTAGATCACAATGCTTTTTCAATGGCAGATATTTTACGTTATTCCTCGTTTTCTGGTGAATTTCAAGCAATTCCATTATTTTTCCCGCCATCACGGAATAGAGACCTTCAATTAGAGCCCTCTCCCGTCTTTCTGCGACTTGCCAGACGCCCACAATTTTGACGCAAAGAATCGCCTTACGAAATTAAATATATGATATATATATCAATGTGTCTGTTAGCACGATAGCGGCCGTAAAAATGGTCCGATCTTTATGAAATTTGGTACAGACATGCAAAGTGCTAATCAATTGGTCAAATTCGTAAACCAGCCCGATCGGACCACCGGAAGGGGGGGGTAAAGGGGGGTAAACTTCCCCAATAATGGTTTTTTTGCGTTTTTCACATAGAAAAATTAAAGTGATTCAATTTTGGATTTCACCATTGAATTCAGCTTGAAAAAGCAAACAATTTAGTAATTTGAATCACTGCTCTATGTCCAATGGTTACCGAGATATTTAAAGTGGTAATACAGTAAGTTGTCCCAATGTTAACCTTATGGGACATAAGTAAATTTCTATATCTCGCTTATTTCTGAACATGTCTTGATAAAACCTGGTAAATGGCTTCTTCTAGTTCAGATCTACTAAATATTTAATTAAAACCACTCAGTTTTAATATACCTGTAGCAGCAAACCTACATACTCATTCCCCATGTTATTCTTATGGAGCTTACAAAAACATGTCAAATCTCGCTATGTTGAATTGTAATATGTTGTTTTGCATTTGAAATTCGCTGAGTATGCAGGTCTGCTGCAACGGGGGTATTTAATTTAGCTTTGAACAATACAATCATTAACCATGTCCTGTGTTGGGAAATATTGACGATGATCAGAGATACAATAGAAAAGTTAATTATATAATGTGGTTCATATATATTGTTTTATACCTAAACTGTGCTTTGCTGTTAACTCATTGAGTTTAGTATTGAATCGATAATAGCCCCTATTGTAACCTGAAACAAATTAATAAACACGGGTAATGACGTGTGGATATACAGGTTTAAAAATCTATGTTATGAGTGACGTGACAAGTGATGTCTCAAGTTCTTAAGCCCTCTCGAGACGCGCTGTTCAGTGGAGAGCCGCCCTCGAGTGGCGCTGCATCTGTCGTGTCCGCTGCACGCTGCAGGCAGCTCTGCAGTTATGGAGTGTCGAGGCAAGTGATGCCTCGAGACGCGCTGTTCAGTAGAGAGCCGCCCTCGAGTGGCGCTGCATCTGTCATGTCCGCTGCACGCTGCAGGCAGCTCTGCAGTTATGGAGTGTCGAGGCAAGTGATGCCTCGAGACGCGCTGTTCAGTGGAGAGCCGCCCTCGAGTGGCGCTGCATCTGTCGTGTCCGCTGCACGCTGCAGGCAGCTCTGCAGTTATGGAGTGTCGAGGCAAGTGATGTCTCGAGACGCGCTGTTCAGTAGAGAGCCGCCCTCGAGTGGCGCTGCATCTGTCATGTCCGCTGCACGCTGAAGGCAGCTCTGCAGTTATGGAGTGTCGTGGCAAGCGATGTCTCGAGACGCGCTGTTCAGTCGATAGCCGCCCTCGAGTGGCGCTGCATCTGTCGTGTCCGCTGCACGCTGCAGGCAGCTCTGCAGTTATAGAGTGTCGTGGCAAGCGATGTCTCGAGACACGCTGTTCAGTAGAGAGCCGCCCTCGACTGGCGCTGCATCTGTCGTGTCCGCTGCACGCTGCAGGCAGCTCTGCAGTTATGGAGTGTCGAGGCAAGTGATGTCTCGAGACGCGCTGTTCAGTAGAGAGCCGCCCTCGAGTGGCGCTGCATCTGTCATGTCCGCTGCACGCTGAAGGCAGCTCTGCAGTTATGGAGTGTCGTGGCAAGCGATGTCTCGAGACGCGCTGTTCAGTCGATAGCCGCCCTCGAGTGGCGCTGCATCTGTCGTGTCCGCTGCACGCTGCAGGCAGCTCTGCAGTTATAGAGTGTCGTGGCAAGCGATGTCTCGAGACACGCTGTTCAGTAGAGAGCCGCCCTCGACTGGCGCTGCATCTGTCGTGTCCGCTGCACGCTGCAGGCAGCTCTGCAGTTATGGAGTGTCGTGGCAAGCGATGTCTCGAGACGCGCTGTTCAGTGGAGAGCCGCCCTCGAGTGGCGCTGCATCTGTCGTGTCCGCTGCACGCTGCAGGCAGCTCTGCAGTTATGGAGTGTCGTGGCAAGTGATGTCTCGAGACGCGCTGTTCAGTCGAGAGCCGCCCTCGAGTGGCGCTGCATCTGTCGTGTCCGCTGCACGCTGCAGGCAGCTCTGTAGTTGTGGAGTGTCGTGGCAAGTGATGTCTCGAGACGCGCTGTTCAGTGGAGAGCGGCCCTCGAGTGGCGCTGCACCTGTCGTGCCCGCTGCACGCTGCAGGCAGCTCTGCAGTTATGGAGTGTCGTGGCAAGCGATGTCTCGAGACGCGCTGTTCAGTCGATAGCCGCCCTCAAGTGGCGCTGCATCTGTCGTGTCCGCTGCACGCTGCAGGCAGCTCTGCAGTTATGGAGTGTTGTGGCAAGCGATGTCTCGAGACGCGCTGTTCAGTAGAGAGCCGCCCTCGACTGGCGCTGCATCTGTCGTGTCCGCTGCACGCTGCAGGCAGCTCTGCAGTTATGGAGTGTCGTGGCAAGCGATGTCTCGAGACGCGCTGTTCAGTGGAGAGCCGCCCTCGAGTGGCGCTGCATCTGTCGTGTCCGCTGCACGCTGCAGGCAGCTCTGCAGTTATGGAGTGTCGTGGCAAGCGATGTCTCGAGACGCGCTGTTCAGTGGAGAGCCGCCCTCGAGTGGCGCTGCATCTGTCGTGTCCGCTGCACGCTGCAGGCAGCTCTGCAGTTATGGAGTGTCGTGGCAAGTGATGTCTCGAGACGCGCTGTTCAGTCGAGAGCCGCCCTCGAGTGGCGCTGCATCTGTCGTGTCCGCTGCACGCTGCAGGCAGCTCTGTAGTTGTGGAGTGTCGTGGCAAGTGATGTCTCGAGACGCGCTGTTCAGTGGAGAGCCGCCCTCGAGTGGCGCTGCACCTGTCGTGCCCGCTGCACGCTGCAGGCAGCTCTGCAGTTATGGAGTGTCGTGGCAAGCGATGTCTCGAGACGCGCTGTTCAGTGGAGAGCCGCCCTCGACTGGCGCTGCATCTGTCGTGTCCGCTGCACGCTGCAGGCAGCTCTGCAGTTATGGAGTGTCGTGGCAAGTGATGTCTCGAGACGCGCTGTTCAGTGGAGAGCCGCCCTCGAGTGGCGCTGCATCTGTCGTGTCCGCTGCACGCTGCAGGCAGCTCTGCAGTTATGGAGTGTCGTGGCAAGTGATGTCTCGAGACGCGCTGTTCAGTAGAGAGCCGCCCTCGAGTGGCGCTGCATCTGTCGTGTCCGCTGCACGCTGCAGGCAGCTCTGCAGTTATAGAGTGTCGTGGCAAGTGATGTCTCGAGACGCGCTGTTCAGTAGAGAGCCGCCCTCGAGTGGCGCTGCATCTGTCGTGTCCGCTGCACGCTGCAGGCAGCTCTGCAGTTATGGAGTGTCGTGGCAAGTGATGTCTCGAGACGCGCTGTTCAGTGGAGAGCCGCCCTCGAGTGGCGCTGCATCTGTCGTGTCCGCTGCACGCTGCAGGCAGCTCTGCAGTTATGCAGCGCCCTGCGCTCCAGTCTGCAGCGACCTTCAGCCCGACTAATGATATAATCAGGTGGTTTATGATATGTCGTGTCGCAAGTTGGAGTTGCGAACCTTGGTTTCTGCGAGTCCCTTCCCTTCCTTCGGCCTTGACCCGCCATTTCAACATTTCAAACTGATCAACACACTGTACAGCAAACCTTTTGGGCTATAGGTGATACTTTTTTTCCTACATTTAACGAAAATCCCTAATTTAGTATAAAAAATATAAAGTTTTTATTTTGCTCGGAGTGATAGTCGTAAACATCAGCTTTCTTCGTAGAAAACACGCAGGAGATTTAATCGAAGATAAGATTTTATGTTCATAAAATGTTTTTATAGATTGCACCGTTCGTGGCATGCAATAATATTTTAATACTTTGAATGAGATTAATATTTTTTGTATCTTAAATTCAGAACACAAAATAATGGAATCCAAAACAGAGAAAAGGGAGCTTTGTGAAATTTGTCAATCTCTTCCAAGGAAAGCTTTGAATGTTATTTGTTTTCAGTGTTTCGGCCAAGTTTAGCGAGAAACTCGTTCAGAGTTAAAACTTGTAAAGCCTGAATTACTTTGGGGCTCATTTTCTTCCAGTTCAATCTCGATTTTGTGGACTCTGTTATTAAATTTAAAAATATCGATTTAATTTTTTATGCCTCTTTGAGGCGTAGTGCGTTTTCTTAGGTTTTTTGGAGCTACTTATAAATATCGATACGTTAATTGTTTTCTAACGTCATATGCTGCGAAAAAAGAGGAAAACTATTATATTTTAGAAGTCACTATTCACAGTTACTATCTGCTTTTCATCTTGCGTCTCGTTTCATGGTACATAGATAGCCATGACTAAACACTAAACACATTAGTATGAGAGGATCGTCTCAGTGACAATCGTAGCCGCTTGCCGTCAGCGAATATTTCTTAGCAAGGACTGGCATCTTCCTTCCCAGCTCCTAGTAAATTTTTTTCAGTGAAACTGCATTCCAGTATGAAGTTGTTTACTCTTCACCCTTCGATGGAGTTATACGTGTATTCATTAACACTTAAAATTTATTTTGTGATAGTTACAAAAAGTAGTTTATTTATTACAGATTACAGCAATTAAAAGTAATAGTACCTGGTGGACCGAGCCTTGCTCGGTGTTATTTCATGTTTATCAGTTCATCCAGTTACTATAAAATATCTCAATGTCATAAAATGTATCAATATAAACCTTTTTTATTGCTCCATGGACTCTTCATCCCACCTGCTGTATTTTCCCTTGATAGCTGTAGATTCCAAACAGCTGTTATTATTACTTCATTTGTTTACACTTTCCTTGTTTATTTTCGTTGCTATCACGGCAACCCATAAGGCCAATGTTAAAATTTTACAACTTTAAAATTCGATTTATTACGTTATTAGATTTTCTCTGGCCAAGTAATCTGCGTAAAAGACGTTTTTGAGTCATAAATTACTTATTTCCAGACTTTGAAAGAAATCCTCGGAGCCGTTTTTGAGATAAATGTGCAAGCATACAAGCAAGCATACAAGCAAGCACGCACGGCCGGACGATACCATTGCTCATATAAGAGTATAGGATTAAGCACTGTGCGAATCACAGCTGGGAATGCTATTACACGGCGCATTTTAGCATACCTCTTCTTCCTTAAGTACTTAACAAAAATATGGTTTGGGCAAAGTGGCTTACATGGTCGTAATTTTGGTAGGCTATATTTAGGTGACAGATGCTATTCCGGAATACTTCAATATTGCTGACAAATCAAATCATGAAACCATATAAAATACAATTTTTGGCATAATAATTTAAATGCATCGTTTTGTCCCGCGTTTTTGTATAATATATTACAGTAATAGGTTCTGTTGGAACAAAGTCAAGAGTAGGTGCTTGGAGTGCTAAGTCTGCATCTTCCACGTACGAACAGATGTGTCTGTTGTACTAGGAAACATCTGTGCTAGGGCTAGGTTATCGGCTGTTATCAGTGAGGTGTGTGGAGTCGCTGTGTGTCTGTGTGTGGGGGGGGGGGGGGGTCGCTATCAGTCAGATAACGAAGGTCGCCCGGTCCCTGGCACTGTTCAGCCTCAGCCTCGCCAGTCGGCCGTCCACCGTCGGTCCGCGAGTCGCGAGTGCTGGTGCGGTGCGTGGCGCTCGCCGACTCGATATCGTGTGCTGTTACAAGTAATGTGGTTTCGTACTTGTGTTGGTGACCGCTTGTATGTGCAATCGTGAATGTGTCCCGTCCGTCCAGCATGGTACAGTCAAATGCCTGCGTGAGTATGATTTAATCTCATTACCTTTGACTTTAAATACAGTAAATCGAAATATCTCCTCCTGAAAGCGTAATAGATAGTTATCAGGTTATACTCACATTGAGAATACTGTAACTAAGTCCTCTTTCAAATCCTAGCTGACACAAAATTTGGTATACGTTTGACAACAGCAACGTAAAGTCTCAATCTGAGTTAGTTTACAATTACAGTTTGACAATCTACGAGATCTGTCAAATATGTTCTGTATATGCCTGGGAAGGTTTTTGTATACTGCCCCGGCTCTTGAAACCCTCTAGTTCTTCGTTCCTTGAGCTTTTAAAGGTTCAGTTTTTACTCTTGCAGAGTCTGTATGCAAGCGTTCAGCCTGTTCAGCCTTTGGCTGGAGACAACAGGCAGCATGTAAATAAACCAACTTAAATTAGAGCAGCGGTGGGTACTATAACTTAAGCAGAAACGTGAACAGCTATTCCCAACAAATTACAGCTCAAAACAAATTCGATTGTATATGGGTTCGTGAAAAATACGGGATGCAGCAAAAAGTACTCGATAATTTCAATTCCAACAATAACCTGCGGCTTTGCTGAAAACGGTTTACTCCATTCAGCCATTTTACTTGGAAGTTGTATTCCAATGTAAATTGTCATGAAACAGTAAAAAAATTGAGGCACAGTCGAGGGTTCTTCCTTTAATTGGACTTAAATAAATGTCGTACCTTACACAAATTTACTCTTAGCTCTGTCTAACGACACATTCAAATAGTTTCAGAGCCTTGATCACATTTTGGGTTCTTAATTCGGCTATAGTTCCGCAGAGGGTATCCGCTTCGCCTCACCATTCTTAAACGGGTGGGGAACTGCGGAACTCGTGCCCTTCATCTAAGACAAAATAAGTTTAGTGCCTTTTAGCCACTGAATCTCAACTCCTCCGTCAGCTCACTTTCATTTTATTTTTGAGCTATTGGCAGTTTGCCCGCATAAACTTTGTACAGTTTTGTTGTTTTCCTCAAAATATTTTACCTTTTTGACAATTTGTTACATTTTTTGAACCAAAGTTAAAATGTAAACATTATAGCCTATGATGTGCAGTAACAATAAGAACAATTAGCACTTGGTAATTTGTAAGTTTCCTTTATTTTGTTCTAAAATGGGCAATGTGAAATTACGATTTTTATGAAATGAGTAATGTGTATTTAGCTCCTTCACTTATTATCTTTGTCTTAATACACTAAAACCCTCGCAAAAATGTCTGATCTTAATGCGATTTTTCAGTCCAGATATGTAAAGAAACAATTATACGGACAAGCTCGAAAAACAGCGCGATCCGATCATTCCAAAGAGTGAGGGGTGGTGGGGGGAATATATTTATTGGGTTTATTGAATCTCTCACAAAGAAAATTTAAAATTATCAGCTTGAATTATTATTTTAATGATTAGATATTTCTTGAGAAAACTAACTTTTGAGTCATTGCTCTGTGTCCATTTGTTATATTGATAGTGGTAAACTCAGAACACTGTTTCTAATAGAAATTAAATTCTTTATCTCGCTTATTTTTGAACATCGTAATAAAACTTAGCTTGTGGCTTCATCTGTTTGCGGTGTCCAAATTTCTCCAAATTTTTTGTATTACTCCAAATTTCTCATTTTCTATACATTTGCGGACCAGAAAACCTGCATCCTTAATCCGTTCTTATTTTCAAACACATGTTGGTCAAACTTGGTAGCCTGCATGGATTCTTCCAGTGGAGGACTATATAGAATATTGACGTTAAACCAAATTTTTACAAACCTGTACCAGCAAACCTTCGCAGAATAATTTCTTATTTGTCTTGGAGAAAATACAAGAAATATCGTACTTTGCGTATGTTGGGTTCAAATACGTTGTATGTGTTTGAAATTCGCAGAGAAAGCAGGTCTGTTGCAAAGGGGCTACATTATTTGTACTTAAAACCCACAAAAAATCAAAGTCAAAGTAAAAATATTAAAGAGAATGTAGACCAAACGCGTGTATGGGTCAAAGAGGCCTATATGTTTGTGGTATAGTCAACAATGGTATTTTTCCTAAATCTTACATCAATTTCACCGTATTATGATAATAAGTTAGCTGACGTGATGATACAGTGTGGCATTAAGCAAATCTAGAGTCACTCTATCACTCTTTCAACGTCGAATGCAGATTCATTGATCGCATTCGACATGATCACCAATGATACCTAGTCACAAGTTCAGACCATGCCGGCGTTCAAATATTTCAAGATTTAGGCGTTTTCTTTGCACCTCTTTTTAGCAAATTAATTGAAAGGTGTGTTTATGTTATAAGAAATGTCCGCTATCATTTCACATGGGTAACGTTAGTTTGTTAGACAGCCGGGCCTCGTTACATTAACATGTGACACGGCAGTTACAAGTCACTGATTGTTCCAGTTATTTCTCGTGTGTATCGGTTACGTGGGTTAAACGTTATCGCGTGCCAGCAGTGCCTCTCGCTGCCAACAGTGGTCGGTCGGTGGAAAATTGACGGTCTGCCTGGCGTGTGGCCGAGCGGATGCCCTTGAAGGCGCCGAGTATTCTTGGCTCGGCCTGCGTTGGATTCCTTTATGGAATTTTATCTCGACTACCAACGTGTGTCGACCTTGATTGTCGTTTGCATGATTAACTCTCCGAGAACGCCGTAAAGAGATTGATCATCGTTGAGCGTCTCTGGCCTCGTGGCGGAATCTCGACTGCACGCAGACGACAGACGTTCGCCTCTATAATGTCGTGCAACAAACTACCAACCTTTTTGTTCTTTATAACTTCTGCAGCCAGTGTGATTGGGCTATGAGTTCGTTTTTCCCCTTGAGAGCACAGAATTAGTAAAGTTTTGTTTTTGTTATATAAACAATTATTTCCGCAACCCCCGCGAGTGATGGGGCCTGAGTAAAAGCACGCTGAAAAAATATATAAATCAAGGCAACCTAAGAATTCAATATCATCAAGAAGTTGATGTTGAATCCGAATAGGCTAAATTTATATAAGAGAACGTCCAAGCTTAATTCAAAAGTTCGTTTGAATAGTTTGAATTAGTGCTGAAGGAAGAAAGGTGATACTGTACTTACAGAAACGTAATTTGTTGAATATGTTTTAAATTATGTTTCCTGGTTCCACATTTTTCATCCTTTGCTTTAGATACTTATATGAAGTGGCAACCTGGTTTTTGTTAATAGCTATTAGCAAATAAATGTTAAGCTTACCCGGTTACAGCGTTTAACTGCAACTGTAGTCGATTAAATTATTTTAATCATTGTATTACTTGAATACCTAGCGAGGAGCATGTTGAAGCTTGGGTGTTTTCTATTAAAAACAATTTCATCCCGAAATGTTATGTTTGAAGAAAAAAGTCATTAATGTCAAATCAAATGTTGTCATAAAATAGTCCAGTTCAATCAGCTTTTGATTGTTTACAACCAATCATCTAGGTAATGTTCTCTTCTGGAATGTTTAGATGTACCGCTTCTGACCTCGCCCTCCCTCTGCGCCGCGTTCCTCCGAGATCAGTCATTTCTGTGACCTCTTTTGGAATCCACGAATGTATGTGATTCATCAAACCAAAATACGACACTTCAGGCTTAGTTTTAGTGGTGTACTAATCATACTTATAAAACGGACGAATAATACATGGCCATCAGCATGTTTGATATACTTTATAGGATATTGACACCTATATTTCTGACTAGATAAAATTGAACGTTTTAATTTAAATCTTTAAATAAATAATCACGTTTTAACTCATTTTCTATGTACTTAGATTGTATTCAGAGATGTATGTATTGTACGTTTTTAGATAACAAAATTACATTCGCTCCCCCCCCCGGTCGAAAGGCCTTTGCAGACTGTCAGTATAGGTCCGAAAACCTAATTCTTTCGGACCCGAATTATTGACACAAAAATTTCTATTACCTTCTTTTTAAATGCTCGTTTTAACTATGACTTAAACACGACGTGCATCACGCTAAGATTGCGAGATTGGTAATTACGAGATTGGTAATTCGAGTAAAACACTTTACGTTCTATTATTTCCATTGATTATAAGCAATTGCATGGAATCAATTACACTGTAAAAAGTCAATTGTTGGTAAGTTAACTGATGCTGTTCAGCTGGTCATCATTGGCTAATGTCGTCGTGACAATTTATACACTGTAGTAGCCTTTTTCTTTTTGTTTTAATCTGAGGGACCGAGGCAACTTTCAACTCTGCTGTCGTTTTATAACGGTATAACTTGAATGGTTGATGGAGGCCGTCGTCTGCAGAGAGAGCAGTCACGAGCCAACGGCAGGGTTGGGGGTCGCGGGGTCGCTGATGGTCGCTCCATGGTGACGATGAAAACGGTACGTCTCCGTATACAGGTTGTGATTTGTGGTTGCATTTATAGAGATGAAAATCTTCCTGTCATTCTGTCGTGTTTCCGATAATGTGATTCGATAAGATTCATGTACGGAGTTTTAATGCAGAAGCTGGGATCATTTCGTAACCGAATTAGAATTATTTTTAATTATACATAGAGCATCAGATAAGAGCGATAAAAGAGGTTTTATTAATAAAAATTTATATGAGAAGTATTTAGGAAAGTGATCACTATATTCTGCTTTCTCGCACTTATATTAATGGAAAGGGGGACTTAAGTTTCTTCCGGACCTTCTGGCGCATAGATGCTTGTTGAATCCGCTGGACTTCAAAACACCTTTTATGAATTGACTCGTCCATGTAATATCTGCCCTCTGCTACAGCCCGGTCTGTTGTGTTTCAGCCTGAGCGAGTGCTACTTCGCCGGCAAGGGGGCGGCGGTGGTGCTGCCCCCTAACGAGCGGCTGGTCACGTGGCCCGGGGCCCGCCACCACGGCTCCGGGGGCCCCGACATCCAGCAGCACCTCCAGTCCATGTTCTACCTCCTGCGGCCCGAGGAAACACTTAAAATGGTGAGTAACGTATTTTCATTTTTGTAGTGGTACTTAATAATTCAACCTCAATCAAAATCAACCTCATCGATTCGTCTACGATTGTCTCGGAGGTTGGCTGATATTTTACTAACGGTCCTTTGCGGTCCAGCTTCTTCACTGATCCAATTATTTGGTGTCCCCGAGTCTCGATGTCTTTTATGTCACTTTTTAATCACCCCGCAGTGAATTTGTATTAGTTGAAGGTTCATTTCGAATTGTTCTCCTCGCGGTAGATATTAGTAATGAAAGGGTCGATAGTTTAACTAAAAGTTGTATGACGAAACGTTTTTTGGTTTGGTTTTTGTAAACCAAACGAAATTTACCAAAAATCTAGGCAGATTTCTTTCTGTAGGATTATCCTGGCACGGAATAAAAGTGTTCTCAGTTGAGAAGTAAAAGAAATGTAAAATTCAACGTTTTACGACAGTTCGTACCAATAAAAATACGTCTTTTTCTTGATATTTGCTAACAATATGTAACTGAGTATCACAACATGATATAGCTACATTTCACAACAAACCACAGCGACGCGTAACGAATCTGCGTATAGTAAACATTAATCTCCACCGACCTCGACCTGAAGTCAGCCTTCACCTCTGCTACAGCCGCCGGGTCGCCCGCCCGCCGCACAACGCCCCACTGTACGTTGCTTATTCCACTCCAGCTTAATGTCTCTAGAATGTCCGCTCATTGCTCACCAGTCACGAATCGATCCTCAAGTTTCGGATTATTTTTCTGCTGCATGTTTTACCGCCTATGTTTTATTTACAGTAATCAAAGCCTGCCTCGCCTTGTTGAGTGTGTATTGAATGCAGCCGTGTAGGCAGGAGGATGCTGTCTGCGGTCGATCCTTGACCAGGTTCGCACGGTGAGCCGGACCGCGTGGGCTCACTGCTGCTTTCTCTGACGTCCGCGGTCGCGTGGTAGAAAGTTGACAATTCGGCCCGTGTCCTGTTCGTTGCGTAATTGTTGCATGTGCGAGCGCGCGTGCTGCGGTCGCGTGCAGCAGTACAGGCAGCGAGCGACGCGACGTGGAGATTGTCGATAACCAGGTTTAGTCTTGGTTATCACGAGTCTATCTCGTCCTTATTTATAGAAGCATACTAATAAATCGTTCGTAATTCTGTTTCAATCGTCAATTTCAAAATGAATCCAAACATTTGTTATCAACTCTAAATAAAAACAATGTATAACAAAATGAGTCAGACCTGTACTGCTCGGTTCCTTGTCTTTGTTGTTATCACGGCCCGTCGCGCCGGAGACGACACGTGGCCGCTATGACGGTGGACCTTGATACTCCATTGTCTCGCCGATGGTCGACCTCGGGACTCCGATACCGCCGATCGGCTCGGCTAACCATCGTACCTCCACAGCTCGCTGCCGACCTTCCTACAACACAACGACATCTGGTGTGGTCGGCGTCGATTGTCGAGCTTGACAAAAAGAGCGCGAGAACAATTCGAACACTTTTCACCAAATACAGTACTCAAGGGAACCCCTAATTATTTGGATACAAGTATTAGGTATAGTACAGAATCGTAGTTAAGTATACCTACATCGGTCGCGCATTAACTGCGCGAAAGAGTTCCTTAACTGCGCTAATCCCTCTAAGGGTCCAAAAAAATATTCCTTATCTGCGCCAAGTCCACGCCAGGTAGGGGTGAGTTGCCGACAGAAGGAATGTACTTGTATGTTATTTTTCATGTATGCGATTGAATAACATGCGCATTGGTTGCCGTCTTGAAGCTATGATATTTTCCTAATCCCCAAAAAGGTGCATTTTATTTTCATTAATATGTTCTGTACATTTTGTTTTATTTTCATTAAAAACTTAAATACGCTACCTCAGTTCAAAAATTAGCTGTTGAGCACTTTCTCTGCAGATGACTTGGGCTTTGACAAATGCTCACATCTAAGAATTCTACAGTCAAAGAGGGCCGCCACTTCGCAAAGTTAAGGAACGTATCTGGTGGCTACCTGGAGTAGTTGGCGCAGTTCAGGAATACCCGACTACCTGACTCAGGTCAGTTCGCGCAGTTAATGCCCGCCCACCTACATCAATTCACTCCTTTTTACGTCATTGTGTCCTTGTACTTACCCTAATCTTTATTCAAGAATGAAACAATTAAAATGATTAATTAAACATTAGTAATGTATTCTTAACCTCTGTGAATCGGTGTCCCTGTCCACGAAAACAAGTCTTTTTTTATACAGAAACTAGCTGTTGTTAACCCGCTACGCTAGGTTGAAAAATCTTATAAAGGCCTAAATAGTAGCCCAAAATATGTAATTTGGAAGCAAAAATCATGACGTCTAATGTAATCTAAAATTCAATATATTATGATGTTTCTCCATACATATTATATTTGACAAAAGCCGGGGGTGGCATATTTGGTAGTAGCAGTCTTATTTTCCCTTTCAAACAGCAGCACATAATGCGTTTTCTTTTTGAATTAATCTTTGTGCTATGCAATAACTACAAATTTTGTCCGTCTAGCAAATTACTACATTCGGGTGTTCAATACAATCTACATTTTATTGGAATAATGTGTACTTTACAGCCAAAATCATAGTCCCTTGTCCTTTTGTAAACAGCTTTTAAACTGTTTGATTAAATTCAGCTTCTTCTGTTTAATCTCTTTTTCGAAGGTTCTCCGTTATCTCTGTTCTGATCATTTGTGCGTCTGTCTCCCCCTCGATCACCTTGTGCGTCTGTCTCCCTTTCTGTTCCAAATCTGCTATGACAGTGTTTCTTGATGTCGCTGTGAATTTTCCCGTGATACCCTTAGATGTGTTTCTTTCTCTTCGTTGTTTCATTTTTTCTTGCAATCGTTCATTTACGTGATAAGATACGGAATTGCAAACATTTTCTCCTACGTTTTGACATTTTTTCGTCTTATTTATTACTATCTTTGAATTTAAAAACAAAAAATATGTAACTCTGCATTTTAGTGCACTTCATGTTTTTTAATAACATAACCTGACACTAAAAATTTACTAAATAATTGAAAACGTAAATAAAAACACATTTTCTAAATAAGACTGTATTCACCTGTTGTTCAAAAACAATTGTAGGTGCTGCATTCTGTTGGCAACCACTTTAACCACGGTTACCTTTCCAAATTAAACCAAGTGTTTTGATATAAACAAATAAAACCTCAAGTACTCAAAAAATCCTTGACATAGGTCCCTTTCGGACGATCCTGAATAAGATAAGATATCGAACCAAAGATCCAATAAGATATCGAAACCCTATCACCATAGTGCAGATCATGAGATTCCAAGCTTTAATTTGATACCAAGATCATGGGTATACGACGTCTAGTTTTGTCTGTAGCACTAAATATACCAACACACAACTCTTCTTTTATATATATATATATATATATATATATATATATATATATATATTAATAAATTTTACAATCAGTTTGCTCATAGTTACCGAAGCAATTAATTACCATACTGTATCTTGTGCGAACAACATTTCAGTCTACAATTTTATTAATGAACTAAAATACAGAACTCAGAGTTCGGAATAACATTCATTTATCATACAATCATCTCAATTCGGTCACATTTCAGTCGTACTGTTTTTTTTTACCCTTTGGTGCTAAAAAATCTGTGCCTATGAAGTCCGTCATCAAAAGCTTTTTAATTATAATTCGTTTTCACGTTTCACGCCGCGAAAGCTTGGCAGTCACGAGTGGCTGTTATTCACTCCCGTTCCAATTTTTGCATCTCCGTCGACTGACACTCCACAGTACCTATTCAAGTCACACTTGACATGACACGACGCGTAACTGACTTCGCCTGTTGTACCGTGACGCGGGTGAAAGTTGAAAGTGAAAACGGCGAGGCAAAATAGTCGGGGAATAGAAGCGGCACAAGCGCTGCTCCCTGGGGACTCCTGTTTTGGCCGGGCGGCGCCTACACGTCTGAGGTGCGAATTACAGATTCGCAGGTCGCAGGTGGGCCGGGGGAGTTGAGATGGTTTATTCAGTCAGGCCTGTTCGATGGATAGCTGGATAGCTCCGCTCATCTAGACGAATGGCACTAGACCACTTTCGCTTTCGCTACTGTTTGGAATTACTCGAATTAGCGTCCGACTGTATCTCAGCTATCGGAACGAAATCGGGTTATGTGTTTTTTTACTTGGCTCACATACCACAGCGTTTCAAGGTAGGCCTAGTTAATTTATGAAGGAGAACTAATCTTTGCAAGTTATATATATTTTCTTTTAAGCCGATAATCGTTTTTTGTGCTATTCATCACTACTGTGGAAGTAAGGTTTGAAAACCCCATCGCCGTTAGCTATATAATTGTACTTTGCACAGTTAAAACCTCTGAGTTTATTTTAACGTGTAAGCATTTTACGATGCTATTATCCATCTACAACCTGTAAACCTACATATTTTACTTCGTTTTACCTCGGGTTAAACAGCACTGTTAAGTAGACAGTGGTTTTACATCTATGATTGTGAGAGCTAGATAATTAAATTGTAATAGAAGTAGGTTTATTTGTCTGTAGAAAGCCTCTTTTATTGGCGTGCCTCGTACCTCTCTATGCTACGACCCCAGCCACTGTCCCCGTTGCAGCGCGGAGCCGCGGGCCGGGGCTGGTCGGCCACACACACGCGGCGAATGCCCGCACGACTCGCACCTCGCACCTCGCACCGCATTGTTCTCGCGTCTCGTCCGCACTACAACTTTTCCATTGATAACAGGTCTGCGATACAATGGACAATAAATCGGCTCAGAATCCGAGCGCTCGAATCTGGACCGCCTCGTGGTCTGTGTACCGAACACGTAATAGTCTCCTCGGTGGTCTTACATAATATATATTTTTACTCGTAAGAACATGAGCCTTTGTCATTTTGGGATTCGAAAATTAACCCCTGCGTACTGTTTTTGTTAGGGTTTAGAGAGGTAAAAGTTCTAATCTGCATAAAAAGTTGAAGATTGCACTTGGAATATTATATCAACAATTAAAGTTGTTAACGTGGTTTTACACAATGTTAGGAAACCCGAAGCAGACTATTACCTATTGCAAACTGTCATAGTGTCCTGAGTTTACAACCCGTAGCCAGTAAAAACACTTTTATAGCTCCATCCATGTCTAGGCATAACTTTGCTTATTGGAAACAAGCAAATCATCGGCAAACAACGAACAAAGGCTTTAATACTTCATTAATGTCAAAACAACGTAACACTCCATCTCAGCTCGGCGAGTTAAGAGGCGTGTTGACGTCACCGTTTGTCCTTGAGTTTTATTTTTAAACGTGGTAAAGAGTATTTAATCGGAACGTTCTGTTAGTTCAAGGGTTCAAGTGACCTGTGATAGCAAAAGGACTAAGAGTACATCAGAGTATTGAGGATTATGGTATCTGGAACAGTCCACCCTAAAAGTTTGAAGAAATTCAAATTGAATCAACTTTTACTGCATTATGAATGTCGCTGGTGAATACACAACCAAGCGGTGGCACAAGCGAGCACACGCATGTGTACTGGACATAATCGCTTCCTTAGGTTTTCTCCGCTTGGCCCCACGTCCCGCAGGAGCGCGGCCAGGAGGGCGGCCTCGCCCCGATGAGCCGTGCGGCGCGGCGCCGCTCCAGCGGGCGTCACGGCCACCGGCCACCGCGGCCGCAGCGACTCATCACGGTCCAGACACTCATTTGCATATCCCGCCACCTTCACGCTCGCCGAAGGATCCCCCGTTTCCTTCGGTTGATGGACGTTAAACTAACTTCGATGGCCGTGAGGAGGCTTTAATATTATTATTTCGGAACGCTTCGAAGGGAACTCGCACTAGGTTACTCCGAGAATTTAGATATAATATGTTTCACTATAAAATTCCTTTGAATAATATGTTTAGTTGGAATATTGTTAAGTTACTCTCTTTCTGTTTTGTTTCATAAGAAAAATGAACAAATGTTCAGTTGATTTGTGCAATATGTCTTAACAGAGAAGTAATAGGTCTTTTTATTCACTGTGATGTCTTTGGGTTTTGTCAAACAAATATTTATTTTCAAGTTGGCCTTCTTGGTGGACCGAGCATTGCTCGGTAGTTGATTACCTTTCCCCGTTTTACTCTATGTCTAAAATTTGGATTATATATGAGTGCAGATCGTGCGTTTTGTCGTGTATCCTTCTAGGTCTAATCTTTATCCTTTTTCTGTTAACATATTATTAGACAATTTTACAATATCTAAATTTAACTTTTTACGTACAGTATTTAAATTTTCTCAAGCAATTTGACCTGCTTAGAACAAGTTTTTTACACATAAATTAGTTATTTCCAGACTGAAGGAAATCTTCCATTGCTCGTTTAAGAATTAGGATAGAATAATATCATCTTGAATATAAAACAATATGGGGAGGTTTTGTCCTTAATTTTTAGTATAGCATGTCATTTTGCTGGTGATGGTATTAATTATGTTATGCATTTAAAATCATAAAACAGTTGAATAATAGAATTTTAGTTTGGCAGTAAAATATACCATTGAAGAAGTAAATTTTTGTTGGCATATTCTTACACCATGATGTTACTCGCAAACTATGTTTACAAAATTAAATACAGGATGATCTCTCAACATTGTTATTGTTGATAAATATTTGTTATAGGATATCCGTCCTTGAAATCTTCAGTTTGTTCGGGGAGTCAAAAATATTTAACGTCCATAACGATATTTTACGAACTAAGAATAACCACTCCCATAAAAGAACAATTTTCACCAAGTAATTCGTGGCATACCTATACGAGTAAATTATTGTTTCAATATTCTATATTTTAAATTTCCTTATTTCATATAATTATCTCTGTAAACATTGATTGTTTGTATGAAGTGGTAAAACACTTTTAAGTATTGAAATCTAATTTTTTTTAGATGTGTGGTGTATAATTTCTGGTAGTTATGAACTCATGACCCGGTTGTAGTTTCTTTTAATCTTATCCTATTTCTCGTACTATTATTGAACCTGGCGAAGAGAGGCAAGTTCAGGTGGAGTCTCCACTCCCAGCGGTAATGGGCGTGTGTAGTGTGGAGTGGACGTCCCCACTACACACTACACACTACACTGCGCGTCGCCGAAGTGACTTCCGATGTCCCGCTGGTTGACGTCACCGCCGACCTCCGCCTAACGTGCGGCTACTTGGTCTGTGTTTTTAGTTTAAATATATTGTTGGGATCACCACGGCGCCAAATGGCCACGAACATATCTTACTGGATTGATACATTTGTGACTTTATAGAACTCTTTTTTTCGTATAATCCACAAACTCTGCATACATTAGCTTGGAGATAACTGTCACAAACTCTCGAATCTTCGTATTTTAAAAGCATTTATATCATGTGTTAGAAGGCATGTGAATAAACTCGCCCCGTCAATCCTAAACTGTATACAAATCCAGACTGTATACAAGGACCATAGAAAAATAAAAAATTAATTACAAATTTTGTTAACTAGCTCTTTTACAACTAGATAACTAAATGAATCTATAGAAATCAGTTGCACGCTGTTGGCAGAAGACAATGAACCCTTGTTATCTGAGTTATAACTACGAGGCAGTGAAGGCAACGCGCCCGATCTGAGTCGTTATTGTAGCATCCTTATATACAATACGTGCTCGATAGACACCGCGATACAGCGAGCGGCCGTTGTCACGTGCCTCGACGCCTCGACGTCTCATTCTCTGGCGATGCCCGCACTCAGCCGGTAGTACTTGTGGAAAACGTGATTCGATCAGTACAGACATTCGCGGACCCATATCCAACCCCTAGGAAGCTCGGTGAGAGGAAGGTATCACTGAGGAAGGTAGCACTGAGGAAGGTTTCCCCAGTGCTCTCAAGTCTTGTATAACTGTCTGCTCCCAAGTTTAAAGTGGTGATCATGAACAAAGAGTTGTGAAAATAGGAGGGAATAAACCCTGATGATCATTTAAAGAAGATTAAATCTCACTTCCCGAGTACGTTATATCATTGACTTCGTTTACATAAGGTTATATTTTCGTATATGAACCCGATAATTAACAGAGATTAAATAATTTGTATATGATTATGTGCCATTCGGTTTTCATCCAAACCATGTTCAGTTCCTCATTAATTGTTTGTTTTTAATTATTGTTTTGTTCTAATATACTGAAAATAAATAAAAAACTAACAGCAACAGATTTAAGTTTGAATTAATAAATGTCGCTTGCTTTAGAGGTAAAACCTACTGATTCGAACCTGATGTGGAATATTCCTTGGCAAAGTTAAAATTTCATTGAAGTCAGTTTAAAAATTGCGTTTGCATGCACGTCAAGCTACGATCGAGCTAAATTGTACTTTATAGAGTTTTTATAAATTCCGGATTCCAAGCTCAAAACTGACATTTTTCCAATAACATCTGCATTTCTTTATCCAGCGGCACATGTTGACTTGCAGGTTGTAAACGAGATTATCTCCCATGTTTTACGGTCGTTCCGTTTATCGCTGGTAGACTGCGTCTTTCACCTGCAGTTGTGATTGCGGCCTTGTGTAACCGTCGAACGTCGTGCTCGGCTCGCCGCTCGACCTTTACACCTCTCAAGGACACCGATATTGTGAGTTGCCACTTGTAATAAATTATGGTTAATTATTGTTATTACCGACATGCGTTGAGGCAAACACATTACTGCATAAGGATGATATGGACGCGGTCTTCATTAAAACAACCCTTGGAACGCGGAAATTCCTGAATTGTAATTTTGCTTTCAGTCTCTAAATGATACAGTTTTATTAATATTATAAAGAATTGTAAAATTCTACACGTAAGAGTTGAAAATAATGAAACTGCGAAACAAGCCTATTGTAGTTTTTTTTGGCAGCCGAGGCTTTGCAAACGCGGTCAATACTAGCCGGTTTGATTAAAAATTGTATTTAATTTTTGCACATTCATGTTTGTTATTGATGTTATTGTTTTAAATATTTGCGTATACGTTCGCTTATCCCCGTATTGCCCATTCATATTGTCCATGAGACTTCGTAAATGAAGAAACGTTCCAACAGCTGAAATGTATTTTTTTTTTTAAGTTGGTATTCTATATTGTATTATGTATGTATTCAGAAGTTTTAAACATAAACAGCCTAGACAATTTTTAAAATTCAGAAAAACCACATGTGATTAAATGAACTCTGTTTAAATGTTCTATATTGGATCCTGAACGGATCATGCTTCCGATGGATGGATAAGTCTGTGTACGTGAATTACTGTATGTGAAAATGTCTGAATGTAATGTTTATGTGAAGTTTATCTGAGCAGAATTTAAATGAATTAAATAAGTAACTGAATGTACATGTGAAATTGAATGAAAACATATTACAAGTTATAACCTCGAATGAGATGTAAAAAACTTTTGAGTTTGACGCCCGGCGCGATGGGCTGTTGGAGCGCAACTGGTCCGTGTGTCACCAACCCCGACATTCCCGGGGTGGGGGTTGGCAACCACCAAAAAGAGCGTCAACAGCCTGCTTCCGATGGATAGATGATCAAAGCGTCCAAACTTGGTGAAGCGAACAGAATCCCGCCGCCACAGAGAGCTGACGCATCAGGCGCATTTTTAATGTCACGTTGACAAGCGTATATAGTGGGGACCGTAAATATCAACCGCCGTCACTCATGTAATAATACATATTGGATTTTTTGTTTTTCTGTTCACGCGTAACTATTCTCACGTGATCATAAACTATGATTTGGTTATGTAGTAAATTAAATTCATTCAACATTATAATCTACTATATATTTGTCAAATACCACTCAGTGGAAACATCGTACAGCCCAAACTACTTCACCTAGAACCTTGAAACTTTTGCATGGATGTTCCTCGTAGGGCGTAGGCATCCGCTAAGAACGGATTTTACTAAATTCGTAGTATAAAGGGGTTTTTGGCGAGACCGAAGTTTTCAAATTTTCCCATTTAAAAGTATGTTGGACGATTTTTGTTTACATTTTTAATGTTCATAAAACAATCAGCTGGTAGTTTGCTTCGGAAATGTATACGTTGATACAGATGATAATAAATTTGATTTCTTTGATCATGGCTTCATTGATTTTTGTTGATTTGTTTCAAGGACATAATTATGTACTATATAAAGGTTACATTTAGTTTAGATAAAATCCACCATTAATTAGTTAAGTGGCACCATCTATATTTCGGTAGCGGGAGTTATCGTTTTTCCTGGAGGCGTTCGTAATAATTTTTTTATTACATCTATGCCTGTCCGATGATTTGGTGTTTCGTATAATTCGACGTACGCAGTTTTAAACGTAAAGAGCATACTGCCTTTTGTGGCTGAGTCTTGAGACTAAATCCCGGTAAGATGGAAAGAGAAAAGCACATTATCAAACAGAATGTGCTGAAATAAAATGATTCTTTGATCTATTTTTCTAAAAATTGATAAATTATTCAAATTCCTGATTGTAAGTTATATTTATACTATCTTTTCTACTATATTTTTGTCAAATACCACTAACCTATCATTGTACAGCCAAAACTACTTAACCTAGAACCTTGATAATTTGCATGGACGTTCCTTACAGAGTATTGGCATTCACCAAGAACGGATTTTTTTTAATTCGACGTTTTTAGAGGTTTTTGGTGGAGCTGAAGCTTTGAAAATGCCCCATGTTAATGTAATGGATGATCTTTTGTTTAAATTTCAAATTTTACTAAATCAAACATATTAGCTCAACAAACGGATACGTTGTTACAGCTGATTTATAATTTGATTCCTTTTATCATGGTTTTATGGTTGTTTTGATGATTTTGTTAGGTTATTCGTACTATATAAAAGTTACATTTTGTTTAGTTTCGTACCTTATACGTTCAATCATAAGCTCATTATGTGGTACCATCTTTTTAAGGAGCGGGAGCTACAGTTATTTCCTTAGGCCGACCTTTATGTTTTTAATTACAATCATGCCAGTTACAGTAATTTGGCAATATTCCTTTTTCATCTAATTCGACGGTGTTCCGGCTTTTCACGGAAAAATAAATGCTGCAATCAGTGGCTGATCTTAAATTGTTACTACCCGCCCATATTTTAAGTTAAAAAATAAGTGAATCGAGTTTGAAATACTGCCCACGGATAGCACCATAACTGATTCGAACATTCAGCCCTTTACTGTACTTAATTGATGCCCTACTAGGCAATCCAGGGACGTAATGGTAAATCTACAAAGAAGTACCTTAAAATCGACACATTTGGTGTTAGAATCGGTCCGGCCGTATTCGAGTTATAACGGTGAAAAGAAAACCTTCACTATCTACTGTGGTACTGTATCTACATTTTATCCTACATTCCGCCATAAAACAAACATATCTCTACATGACATATTCCTTGATATGAATAGTTTCTATTCAGTCCTCTAGATTCTTCATTTCAAGGTTAGACGATAATTTTCATCGTGAGCGAAGCCACGGGTTCTGCTAGTATTCTAATATTTTATTTTCTCAAAAATTAATTAATTTGATATATACTCGTACAAGAAACAAATTGGTGCTATGATTCGCTTTCAATCCCCAATAATCTGATCTCATTAATTATTAATGAGAGTCCATTATTAATTATTGATTATTAACTAATTATTAATGAGACTTAATCATTAATTATTAATGCTCTTGCCTCGCAAGTAAAACACTATCTTGCCCCGAAATGGGCTACTTTCGTGACTAGTAGTGAAATTTACTCTTATTCCATTATATACATTTTCTGGTTTTAAATGACTTGACGGTCGGAGAAAGTTTGTGTCAGTTTCCAGATACTGTTTATTCAACATTGCACGGATATATCATGCTACACTTTCCGAGGTAAAAATTTAAACTTCGTTTATCATTACTGCACAATGGGTATTTGAACATTATTTATGAGTTGATGTTTTCATCGGTACTTTCATTACAAGTCCTCTGCTTCGTAGTACGCATTATCTCTCCCAGTTATCTCTGTACAAGCGGAGAAAATCGCAGAATAGCGGTTAATTGTGGGTCGCGGCGGGATAGTGTCGCGGGCAACGAACAAGGTCTGGTTGGGCAAGGTCTCCGTGGCAGTCCTACACACACCCGGTGGGCGAACACAGGGTCTCAAGACGAGCTTCGTTTGTGCATTTTTCTATTGGATTCTTGAGTTATTAGGTTGATTTTCTTTGTGCAGTATTTCTGATTCTAAAAGTTTACATTGTAAAACTCGTGTAGAATTAAGTGTAAAAACGTGAGTTCAAAAGAAATTCGGCAAATCTATGTGTCTTCGTTCTTCAATAATTAGGCAGATCGATCTTGAACATCGATTGTGCTATCCCTTAAATTTTAGGGCATAACTTTGCTTTTATTTCTCAAGTTTTATTGATTAATTATCTTCTGTTGCCTTCAAATCTCTCGTAAAACAAAGACTCTCATCGTCGACTCTTGTTAAGTTTTTATTTTAGGATTGTGATCGTACGAGGAAGAATTCTTCAAACCAAAATAACTTGATGAAACAAACCCTCGGTACTTTCATCTACTATCAAACCGCGGCTGTCGCAGTAGTCGCTGATAGCATGGGCCAGGAGGGACTTCCCGCTGAATTTTTTTCACAACTATCTTCAACCATAAAAGAAATAGTAAATCTTAATAGCTTTAGGAATAAGTTAAAATAATATCTTATAGACAAATGCTACTATGACCTGCCACCGCATCCATAAATGTTGCATAATCTTACTTCCATTCTCTCTCCATCATTTTTCAAATTTCTTTCCAAATACCATCACCTACCCTTTTTACCATTTTATAGTTCGGCAACGTCTTGAAGACTGATACAAGAAACGTATGCAAACATGAACATAGAACATTAGCTGAAGAGATATAAGATGACTGCTAGTTATAAGATGACGGGTTTCATGCCATAATATCTTGGTCGACGAGGCGGGCACAGGAGGTAATTCCAGCGGTGGATCGGCTCGTCACGAGGAGCCGCACGTGTCGCAGGGTCCGTCCGCAGCCTCCACGTGATCCCCGGGCTCCTCTTATTGCTCCTTAGTTACCGATTCGATTGTAACTTTTTGTTTCAGTCAGTTGTTCTGATGTGTCGACCGTGATGCAGTGCAGTAGTAGTGGTTCTGTGCTGTTGTCTCTCGAGTGACGCCGTGACTGACAGGCGCCATTCGGCCGCAGACACGCCGTCTGTTGTAGGTGGATGTGACTCTTCAACCTCCATCCTCACAGCCGATACACAGCTCAAGACTCTTCAAGCCGAGACTCGGTGTAGCTATTTGTACACTGTTTGAAAACACTTTCTTTGTACTCGATTTAGACGGAGAGTTCTCAACTCTTGTTATGTATAACTCAAGTTCCTGAAAATATGCTCGGTGGCTCACGACATATGATACAGTACTAGGCTTACCAGACGTCAGGGATTTCCCCGGACAGTCTGGATTTCAGGCTTGCGTCCGGGGAAACGTCCGGGGTTGAATTTTGTCCGAGGTTTTAGTCAGCCTGCGTGTAAAAGAGAGGAAAACGCCAGAAACATATGAATTGGCAGTTAGTTTCGAGCAGTTTTTAAGAAAGTTTATACAAATAAAAAGAAATTTTAAACGAACCGAAGGGACATTTTATGGTTTCACCAGGAATCATACTAAGAGGGTCTCGGCCGGCGACGGGCTAATTTATTTCGCGACTACTGCTCAACTGCGCCTTCTGCTTGGTCACAAGGCCTACGTCATTGTTTTAAGCCAATCAGTATTAAAGTAACGATGATGCCACACAAAAACGGCAGCAAAGTAGCCCGTCTGCCGAGACCAGTAAATTACACCGGACCAAACTTTACCACACCATTTCATTTCGTTGTCCCCCTCTTTCTCCCACCCCCCCGTTTCTTTTGGCGTCCGGGGTTGGCTCTGAAAAACTATGGTAAGCCTATACAGTACTCACTTAAGTCTTCCATTGTAGCGTGTAAAAGCATAGCGTCGTTTAAATTTATCGCACCTGTAATTTTTATAATAGTCGAGTTATAAAATATGTTATCGTTTTCAATATCTTGGTTTGTGTATAACTGGTGCCAAATCTTAAGGTCCAACCCGTCCCTATAAGACTAATGCTAATATGTATTAGAATTGGGCTTATGGACGGCACGTGGGCCTTAAGATTTAGCACCAACTATAATATGTGTTTTTATTCCAGACATCGATATACTGTGTTTGGACTAATCAAAAGATTTGTAACTTGAACTCTCTTACTAAAGTATACTTTTTCAATAAAAGAAAATATTCGATTTTTGTATTGGGTCCGTGTTATTTTCAGCTGTGAAATAAGAAATGAATTAACGCAAATGATTTGAGGTTTGCTTGCGTCTAATCACGAATAAAGTTCTCAAAATCTTTTCCACCTCACTACGACGAAATCACCTGTTTTACAAACGTCAAACGGGGACCGAAACACACTATTTTCCGCCAAAAAGCCGAAAACGTCTCTGCCCTAGGGCCGCAAAAATATGGCTATATGGTAAATATCAATATTTTAGTTCCGATATATTGGAAAAAGTATATCGATATTTTAGTCCCGATATTATCGGTGTATTGATATTTATTTCCCGATGCATTTTGCCACAACACTTAGTTTCCCTACGTTGTGGCATACCCCCATACCCTCAAAGTTTTATTTTCGTTTCAAATAGATATGGAGATTTTTTATGTGATCGTTTAAAATTCTCGACTTACGTCTCGAATTTGAAACACAATCTCGTGTCCGCAAAACATCATTTTCAGCCCTTGGTGCGAAATATAACTATTAAATTGTCCTTAAGATTTTATGGGGGCGAACGAGCTTTTTGTTAGCTAAATAGCTGTTTATAGACAATTTGTTCGCATATTCAGTAAATTATTTTACCATTTTAGTTTTATCTTAATATAATCAATATTTTATTTGCCTTACTGTTACGCGTGTCTTACTGTTTTCACCAACATTATGTACGTGCTATCTAAGTTCATACTTGTACTAATTAATTGTCGACGCTTGTAATACAGCAATTTCATGTGATTGCCGTTTACAGTAGAGAATATGATTTGACTAGATAAATAGTTTGTTGTAGTAGTGATTGCGAACTCTTTGGCAAAGAAAATTTTATTTTACATATTATTGTATGCGATTTGTGAACTTGAAAGAAATCACACCAAACTTTCCTTCCGTCGGCGTCGATGGATGCATTTCTCTCCCCGTGTAAACCGTATCCCGCGGTCGTCGGCGCGGCGGTTGCGGCCGTGTTGCGCAACAGTTGATGATAGGTTGACGTGGCCCATGGACCATAGACTGGGTCGCTACTGTCTGACTCACGGTGAAAGGGCCCCCGGGCCGTGGATTATATCGCAAACAATGCATTGCCATCGTGACGAAACTACGAGGTTACAAATTGTTATATAGTTTCCTTATCGATTTTCCTTCATGGGGTTTGCTAACATATTCGCTCCGCCATATGCAAAATTATGTGATTTAATCAGGACCTGACAATTCATCGGTTGTCACTGAAATTATGGAAAAATACCCTTTCAAATATCTAGCTCTAGCAAATAAAAGTACCTTCAGTGTGCAAAATAACAGCAGCAAATCAAAATTTTTTCTTTAATGCATCAGATTGATTAAGCTGTTTGATATTTACAAAGTTGATATTAGATATTTTAGCTGATTGATATATAGAAAGTTGCTTAGTTTCAGCAATAAATGGTTATTCAGAATATTGATATACAATCGATCATTACTGGCGTACATATTGCATAGTACTGAAGGTAGAAAATAGCAGCTGGTCACTGATCAATTCCTGATATCCTGTTCCTCTCCGGTGTCGCGATGTCACGAGGGAGGAGCTCTCCTGTGTCCCGGTGTCGTCGGAGTGACCTCGCTACCGGCAGTTCCGTGTTGTGATATAAGACTCTGTCTGCAAACTCGGACTGGATGACTAACGCGGAGACCGTTAGAGACATTGGCCTTGACAGAAGGAGACAACTGCACACTTTCCCGTGACACACAAGCCAACAGTCCGCCACCGCACCGCTGCCGCTGCCTCTGCGAGTGTGCGATACGGTACGACGATTCATGTCAAGAAAATGTGTGACGATCCACCCCAAAACTATATTTTGTGGACGGCTCCGCGTCGGTCGGCCCATGCCGCGGTTCGCGTTCTCTGTCCCCCAAAATTAGGCTCTAATTAGTAATTATTTGAAGTTTTCAACAAGTTTCGTAAACTTTGATTGTTCACTTGTTGATTTAAAGTTGAACCGTTAAATTGTGTTAATGAAGTTAGATTTGTGTAACCACGCGCGTCATTATTTTGAACTCCCAACCGGCAAATAATGCGTAATTATCTCGGCCGCCTGGCACAAATATGTCTAATTTGTAGACTCATCGTCATAAGCAATAAGCAATCCTGTTGTTTTTAATTTAGTGAACTGCTGTTCGCTCCCTTGTCCTAGGGGCATCATCAGCTCAGTCGAGGTTATGATTAAATAAAAAAATCAGGACAGCTTATGACGGTGAGTCTACAAATTTGATTCAGTAATTCCTTGATATAGCCATTTCACCATCACAAATATATCGTTTCGTTTCGTTTAACTTTTAAACTCATGAAAATTTAATTAATGAAAGATTAAACTATATAATTTAAATATCACCTTACGCTTTTCCACAATATGTTTATTGATACATAATGAAGAGTGACTATCGCTCCCTCCTTTATCAATGGTTCGACTATCGCAAGACACACGTAGCCATATCGCTCGGTCGATTGTGGCGCGCTTGTGCTGCCGCTAGATATACGACGCTATTGTAGGCAAATTGCAGCACTGAGTGCATTAAATGAACTTGTCACTGTTCTCCCATGCTGCATTCACTCTACTCCAATTACCATTTACGTTTCCCGCCACGGAGTCGGTACACCGTATGTTACTGCGGTCTCCACACTCCACTCTCCATGATACATCATGTATCAAATGTTAACTTTTCCTGGAATAATATTTACACGCGGGCACTGTGTACAGATCATATTAATATGTTGACTGTTGTGAGATGAGATAAAGATTAACTATACGTCAAACTCATTTATGTATTTAAATTGTTTCAACTGTTTCATATATGCTGTTAAAAGTTCTTCATTGCCAATTCTTTAGCATTTACCTTGTAAGCTTTTGTTTATATTGATATAGTGACAGTAATTCAACCTACATCCTTAGAGATGAATCTCTCTTATTATATTTTGCGAAAAGTTGTCATTTCTGCTTTGACTAACTCCAGAGGCGCGGATAAAATACGATAAACCCATTAGTTCGGCCAAAACCCCATGAAATATCAATTTTTTAGATTTTTGTGGCCTCATTTTTACCTGACATGTGTCTTCCTCCTAGTTGGCGTCAATGCTTCCGATCAAGCAAAGCCAAAGAAGCAAATCTGTACAGCACGAGGGGAAACGGTCCTACTAAAAGACAATATGCGAAGTCGCTAAGATTCGAACCCGCTTGAGTTTTGCAGGCACGTTGACACTTCGAGAAGATAACTAGATAATTTTTTTTAACTTCATTCATTTAAAGACAGTAATTGAATTGTAGGCCTATACTTAACGTTAAGTATTTCATAATATTTTTAAGTGATTATCCAGATCTTGATAACAGTACCTTACGTTCATTATTTTCACATATATCAAAAATAATTCCTTTGTTCTCATGGTTATCCGTACGACTAAGATGGCTGCTTTGATTAAATTAGTGATCATTTCTGTTCACGCCATTATCAGACACTGTCATCGCCTTAGCAAACAAGCTGCAACGTATTCCGCGAATCGGCGTGTCCGATAATCCGCTGTTTACAGCCGAGTGTTTCCCCAGCTGCAACCAAGGCCGCGTGTTATGTTGTATGCACACAGCCGTGATTGCCCGGTTAGCTGTTGTTGTCTTGTACGTTGCGATCGTTGCGTTGTAGACGAACCCACGCTTGGCCCGATTATGGGAGGGCTTTACTTGACAAGCCGAGGTTCAAGGATACATTAATGTCATCCTACGTAATATCAATGCGTTCTTGTTGCGGATTGCTACTGTATCTGTATCGTTTTATAATATTCTTGATGTTTCAATTCTGGCCACAATTTGTGTATATTTTTGTTATTAGGGAGTTTTTACAGAATACTGTTAAACAACACGATAAACATCAAACGGTTAAATCAGCTCAATGCTAAAAAATAGTGTTTAACGTTTATCGGATCATTTTATCGTGGATGGAAAAAACTCCCTGGTCACAATAAACGTTGTACAGTTAAATCAGCTGATTTTCTACATTTAATATACTGTTAAAAACACCATTTAACGTTCATCGTATTAGGGAGTTTTTGCCATCCACGGTAAAAGAATACGATAAACGTTAAACGGTATTTTTTAACATTGTATTAAATACAGGAAATCAGCTCATCCAACAGCTTTATTAAACTGTTAGGTAAAACAACAAGTTTATCATGTTGTTTTTCCATGGATTGCAAAAGTTCCCTATTGTTTTACTGTGGATGGCAAAAACTCTGTTATTGAATGTTAACCATTAATACTGGTTTGATAGTTTTGTTTAGTCTCATGCATTCTGACTACCATACATTTAGATTTAACCATTTTTACAAATTGCGTTAAACTAAACGCTAAGTGTCACCTCTTGTATTGTAGACCTTAAACAAGCACTCAAGACACAAAAACTCTCGGAAAACAACCTCTTTGTCCACTTCTATTGAGTGCTTTTCCTTGTCTCTCATGCTCGATTGTTGCTAAATATAGTAACCAATCTATTGCTAAGTGAAGTTACCTATTTAAGTATAGTTATCCGTCCACAGAAAAATAACTACCTTATTTTTGGTTGATTTGTTTTTTATATTTGTAAAAAAGATGTAATATAGAGACACAGGTTTTTATATTGTCTGTAAATAAACAAAGTGGTGTGAGCAGACGAAGATCAGAAGTTCATTAAATGCATTTCGAAATTAAAGCAAATGCTAATTGGTGGTTCTCCATTGGTGAGACCCTCGGCTTATCCGGCTGTTAACTAGACTGCATAACAGATTGCTTATACCTATATCCCGAAACAGGGAATTACCCGAATATAGTCAGAAATAAGGGTGCAGTCAAAGAAACCACCAGCAGGAACGTTAATTTGCTGGTTGCTGCCCCACTGTTGAAACGCGATCGTTGTACCCAATCTTTATTGTTCTTTCATGTTCCGTGGTAGTTTAGTAAAACAGGTTTCAGATCTATAAGTTTCGTGGAGTTCTTAAAGCAAAATGTGTGGTTATTTTAGAATAGAAATAATCCCCTGGAACCCATATTTTTTGTTTAAGTTGGTTGAGAGACAAAGCTTTTTATTCTGTTGACGAATACTTCAAATGTGATATTAGTGAATTAAGATTTTAGACCATAGTTATTTATTTTACTGTGATATGTTTTTGATATGTGACTGTGTTTTTGTTGATATTTCTCCTGTTATATTTTGTTAACTTTAGATTAGTACTATTAAGAAATTTGGACGATGTCAATTACATTATATATATGTTTAAAGACAAATAAAGGATCTTGAATCTTGAATCTTATTTTAATTTTTTGTAGGCTCGTAGTCCGATGTGATTTGTGCCATATTGAAGTTTAGAGTAAATGTGAATATATCCATAAGAAACATTTTACTGATTCAAATATTTTTTGGGTAGTATTAACAGTTGTTTGTGAGCCGACCTTATTCCTCATTGATCTTTGATTTACTAAGCTTTATAAGAACAAACATGAGAAATAATCTAGTTTATGCCCTGCGGTTACTATTTGGAATACATTTGAATCTTATTACAACACAATTATTACAGCCGTCTGCGTGCTTCATGGAAATAAATGTGAGTTAATTAGGTGTTGACCCTCACAAACAGACTTCCTTTTATTCTACAGCATCCTTGTGTTTGTGTTGTAGGCTGTGAAGCTGGAGAGTGTCCACATGCAGAGGACCAGGTACCTGGTGGTGGTCTCCTGCACGGGGCGGCAGGGCGAGGAGAGCTGCCTGCTGGGGATAGACTGCAACGAGAGGACCACCGTGGGACTGGTGCTCAAGGTGCTGGCAGACACCACCATCACATTGGATGGCGATGGGTGAGTACAGTGTGTGTAGTGTAGTGTAGTGTCCTGCACGGGGCGGCAGGGCAAGGAGAGCTGCCTGCTGGGGATAGACTGCAACGAGAGGACCACCGTGGGACTGGTGCTCAAGGTGCTGGCAGACACCACCATCACATTGGATGGCGATGGGTGAGTACAGTGTGTGTAGTGTAGTGTAGTGTAGTGTAGTGTACAGCAGTGTAGTGTCCTGCACGGGGCGGCAGGGCGAGGAGAGCTGCCTGCTGGGGATAGACTGCAACGAGAGGACCACCGTGGGACTGGTGCTCAAGGTGCTGGCAGACACCACCATCACATTGGATGGCGATGGGTGAGTACAGTGTGTGTAGTGTAGTGTAGTGTAGTGTAGTGTAGTGTAGTGTCCTGCACGGGGCGGCAGGGCGAGGAGAGCTGCCTGCTGGGGATAGACTGCAACGAGAGGACCACCGTGGGACTGGTGCTCAAGGTGCTGGCAGACATCACCATCACATTGGATGGCGATGGGTGAGTACAGTGTGTGTAGTGTAGTGTAGTGTAGTGTAGTGTAGTGTAGTGTAGTGTACAGTAGTGTAGTGTCCTGCACGGGGCGGCAGGGCGAGGAGAGCTGCCTGCTGGGGATAGACTGCAACGAGAGGACCACCGTGGTACTGGTGCTCAAGGTGCTGGCAGACACCACCATCACACTGGATGGCGATGGGTGAGTACAGTGTGTGTAGTGTAGTGTAGTGTAGTGTAGTGTACAGTAATGTAGTGTCCTGCACGGGGCGGCAGGGCGTGGAGAGCTACCCGCTGGGGATAGACTGCAACGAGAGGACCACCGTGGGACTGGTGCTCAAGGTGCTGGCAGACACCACCATCACATTGGATGGCGATGGGTGAGTACAGTGTGTGTGTGGTGTAGTGTAGTGTAGTGTAGTGTAGTGTACAGTAGTGTAGTGTCCTGCACGGGGCGGCAGGGCGAGGAGAGCTGCCTGCTGGGGATAGACTGCAACGAGAGGACCACCGTGGGACTGGTGCTCAAGGTGCTGGCAGACACCACCATCACATTGGATGGCGATGGGTGAGTACAGTGTGTGTGTGGTGTAGTGTAGTGTAGTGTCCTGCATGGGGTGGCAGCGCGAGGAGAGCTGTCTGCTGGGGATAGACTGCAAAGAGGGGACCACCGTAGGACTGGTGCATGTGTGCGTGCGTGCGTGTGTGGGAGAATGTAAACAAAGCTAGTGAAGACACCAGTGGTCTGAATTTCATGAAATTTGGCATGTAGGTATAAAACCATGATATCTCCAGGGTTTTTCTATTTTTTGAATTTTCATTTTTATGAAGTTTTTTACCCACCAAAAACCCTTTAAAAATTACAAAAATCCCAATATCTCTCTAAACGGCTCTAACGATTTCATGGTTTTTAATGTGTAAGAAGACAAGCAAAATGACACCACCAGGGCCGGATTTAAGCATAGGCGCCATAGGCGCGCGCCTAGGGGCCCGCGCCACAAGAGTATTTTTGCGCCACACAAAAATTTATACAATTATTTTTAGAATCCAGGAATTAACATAGTTTAATACTCAATAAACTTCGACCAAGAATAAAAAGATAATTAATAAATTGTTATCCCGATTGAATGTGAAACATAAACAACGTAACTTCAGGACTTAAATTGCGGATAGCTCCAAAGATAAAATATCGTCGACTGCAGGTCAGCTATGATTGCGCCCAGTGCCGTTTTATTGGTTGCTAAGTTCACGAAGTGGGGGTAGGGGGAAGGGTCTGTAGAGAAAAAAGAAAAGAGTAGAGAAGAAAATAACAATATTATTTAGGTTATCTCGGTCAAAAATTAAAACAAATTGTGACTGGAAACTTATCACCTGCAGCTAGGACAAAAATTAACCTTGGCCAATCAGAAGGAGAATATTACTGTCACCTCATTTAGGCCATATTTTTACCTGATAGGCTGATAAAGCTTACAGAATCGGATATGGGTCTGCAATTGACGTCACAAGTTTTGGTTCTACCACAGGCCATACGGGAGTAACAATACCATGGAGTAATAATACTAGAGGATAATAATATTCATGGGAATAATTCCAGCATTTTGATTGGGGGGGCTAGATTTTCAGACCTCTGCTCTATTGCTCAATTTTACCCCCCCACCCCCCTCCCCTTGAAAATGTGTAAGCCCTTGAGTTTTGTTGAAGAAGCTTTGCCAAATGACGGCCACGAAATGTCCAAGAGGTTTAAAGACAGCGATGTACAACCGATGTTCGCAGGCCACGAGCTTAGCCCATAGAAGTATAAGTATAGTTATAGTTCTATGGCTTAGCCCAGCCAAGAGCTGTTTGCTATTGTCATAATATGAGCGAAACATTTTCCAGCTGCTGTAAACCTTAAGTTTGGTATGCACTGGATTCCACATATTACATTTCCAACTTTAGTCTTACTTTCTTTTAAGACTATTAAAAAAATCCCGATCAGTGAAATCAGAAATGTAGCTTTTAAATACAATAATTGAGCACCATCTTTGATGTAAAATACAGATGGCCGAATGCGACCGACAGGTTTACCAGCCGCGATATATCGAAAGATTACCGACCGCAATGCGACCGAGAGATTTGCTGGCCACGGAAACACTGGACGATTTTACGGCCGCAATATGACCGAGAGATTTGCCAGCCGCGGTATTATGACCGAGAGTTTAGTTTTTGGTACAAACGACCGCGATTTGACAGCCGCGATGTGACCGATAGATTTGTCAGCTGCGGTATAAACAACAGATTTCCCGGCTGCAATGTGGTCAGTAGATATCCAAAAGTGCGAGAGAATTGTCGGTCACGAAACGACCGAGAAATATGCCTGTCAGCTCCCGTAGAAACAACAGACATTCTGGCCACAACAAAAGGCCAATAGATGTGACGGCCGCGAAAAGAACAAGAGACTTGTTTTTGTCGGCCGCAATGCGACCAACAAGTCGGGAAGAACGGAGGGCACGTCCTCCTAAAAACGGACATTTGGTCACTCTAGCCCTGGGGGCCCCGCACCACTGAGTGAGCCTAGGGGCCCAAAAGTTCTAAATCCGGCCCTGGACACCACCCGCAAGTCTGTAAAAATTCAGCTTCAGAAGTTATGGGGTTTAAATGTTAAAAAATTAATATTTTTCAAATTTCACAAAACCTGTGAATTCTAAAGAAAATATACTTACAACCAGTAAATTTGGCTTTAAAAAAATCCAGTACTTTGAATTATTACTCTACCTCAACTGGTTTAGGAAATAATTATTGATGTTTTAGTTTGGCGGTAAACGCAGTACGTTGTCCAATGTTATTCTCTTGGCAGATATTTTAAAACCGATATCTCCGTTAATTACAAACCGATTTTGATAAAATTTTGTATGTATCTCTGAGATAATTAATTTTTTATTTGTTTTATTTCATTGCATAAGTTTTCTGGTTTTAAATTACTTTAAGGGAGAAAGTATGTGTCAGTTTCCTGATACTGTTTAATTTAGCTTTATTTAAGTTTCCACCTTTTTTCTATGTATAATCATACTCGTCTGTTACAGGGGTTTCAGTGTGACTGTGTGCAGCAGACATCACATTTTCAAGCCTGTCTCTGTCCAGGCCATGTGGTAAGTGTGCATGTGCAACTACTTATCTCAGACTACTATAATACTCTCTTACACATGTTTTCAAAGTTTTTGCTCATTTACACTCCCTCTGATGTTTATTTTTATTCCCGTCGCATTTGGTTTTGATTTATATAAGAGACCCCCACAGCAGAACTTCGTGCGACAGTGGGATATTGTCACAATGAGACAGTTAGGGCTACAGAAAGCCCAACCTTATCGAAGGCCCATTTTTTAAAATAACTAAAATAATTTAGTAGGTCTGTGCTCTTTGCTGTGATGTGTCCTTTAATCAATTTAAAAAATTACTGTAAACTATGTAAAAAAAAAATTTAAAAAATTATTCATTTCTCCTGATGGATCAAGGTTTTATCAAGGAAAATTCAGAGTTTGGTTCTTTTGCTTTATGCTTAACCTGGACCAAATAGGCTCTTCAGAGTATATGGAACAAAATTATATTATAATGGTTGATTTTTCTCGCTTTGTTTGTTTTTTCTCTAATTTTATTTCGGATTATGTTTTTTTTTTTTTACTCCATGGAATACCGAAAACACTGGGCAAACTCAGAAAGCGGCCTGTACATATATCTTTTTTAGGCCATTATTTTTATTATAGTTGACCAGTTGGGAAAAAATTTCTCTGCAGAGAAGTTTTCAAGCTAGAGAACGTATTACATTTAGCTATAGCCTTTTTAAGCCCCGAAAAATGCATTTATTGAGGAATTAGACTTTTTCATAGAAATAAATAGGAAATTTTGTATTTGAATTATAAAGTAAACAGTGTTAACTTTAGAAAGAAATCCAAAAAGTTTTAATTTAAAAATATCTTCCAAACAAAAAAGGTTTATCAAGATTGGAATACTATTACTGGAGTTATAGAGCAATGCCAAGTCATGAATTTAATGGCGGCCATCTCTAATGTTTGATATGGGGGTGTTCTACCTGAGTTCAGCGTTGGTTCTTCAGATTAAAATATTTCTACTGATGTTTTATATACACTCATCAAGTTGCTGAGCTATATCAAACAGTGGAAGATTTTTATGCCAATCACACACACTAAGGTTCGCCCAGTCCAGTGAGAGTGTTCTTGCGTCATTAGATTGTCATTTACCTAACACAACCTTTTCGCTATGACAAAATCACAGATTCTTACTTTTAAAAAAAATTTCAATTTTTACTTCAAAATAATTTTTATAATGTTTTTTAAACAAGAAGCTTGTCAACAACTCTAAACAAAATTCCTCAAAAGTGATAAAAATAGTTTGTTTTAGAATCCCTTTGGTCATGGTTTTAATAGTGATTATTCACATCAGGTTGTTTGTATAACTATTTTGAGATACATTCCTACCTAGAACCTCTTTAATTGCGAAAATCAAAATCGGTTGATCAAGATGTACAAATGTGGAGACGGAAAGTAATCCACATACTAAGTACTGCCATTTGTATGCGGAAGTAAATCAAGGCATCAATCAAGTGTCGGGGTGGATAAGAGAAGCGAGTGTGAGAGACCACTTAGTGAGATAATCTTAGAACTGGTTCGCCAGCTGTAATACATGCAAATAAACAGGGATCATGTGAAAGCTCGGATGCAGTGAAACTCTGCCGTCCCGAACGATGTTGTAATTGTTACAGGGGTCAGTGAAAGCTGTAACTACCCTTGTGTTATTATAAGGATTGGTTGTCGGCTGTTGGATTGAATTAGCGGTAGTTTTTTTTTTCGTTTAGTTATATGTGATTTGGGTATGATAAAGTATGTTACTAGCCATACTTTGTTCAATATAATTTGTTAATATAATTTGTTTGTAAAATAATAATTATTTTTATTTATTACCTAACCAAGCTAATATTCTCATGACATATAAAATATATAACTTAAGTTTTGTTAATCTCTTGACAAGTTACAATCTTACCATGCATTGAATTATATGTACCTATAACATCCCCAAATTATAGAAAAAATTTGGTTTTTAACTAGACCTAGAAAAACTTATTTTTTGAATTATTTTCTGACTTTTTTCTAATTTAATCTTAATTAGCAGGATCTTACATATTTGTTGATTTGGTTTTGTTTGCACTTTTTGTTAATATAGACACACTGGTCTTAGTTAATCTGCCAAGAAATTTTAGGAGTAGAAATCAGATGCAAACATATAAACAAGAGTGGGTGATATCTTCTGTGGCAGTAAACATTGGCAGAGTTATCTAATTGGATTGTGATAACCCTGTGATTGGCGTCATACTTGCAGCATGCTAGTTTAAAGTTCCAACAATATCAGTCATTGTAAGATAGTAAATCTTCGCTTATGAAGAATTTCAAGAACCAAATAAAATTATATCAGAAATCAATGATCTTGGCCATATCCTGTAGTATCGGGATTACAATTGTTCTTCAGTGATTATTTCCGAGTCCAGTCATGTCTTAAGAAGGAATACCTCCTTGCAACAGACCCGCATACTCAGCGAATTTCAAAAGCATAAAAAGTTATTTCAATCTAAACTTAGCGAGATATGACATGTTGTGTAATCTACATATGAATAACATGGGGAATTAGTATACACGTTTGCTGCAACAGTAGCCTATGTAAAAAATGGGTGGTTTTAATCAATACCCAGTAGTTTTGACCTGGAAGAAGCCATATACTAAGTTCTATCAGGATATGTTAAGTAATAAGGAAGATATAGAATTATTTTCATTCATTTCCCAAAAGAATAACATACCAAAAAGCTGCGGTACTGGGGAGTTCGACAAATGGCCACCATTTTAGAAAGGCGTCATTTTTAGGTTTTCCCTAAATGTCCCTAAAACTATAAAATTGTAATATACCATATGGATTAGAAGAAATAAAGAAAACTTAAGTTCCAAGGAGGGTGGAATAAATATCAGGAGTGTCTCAATAAATTAATGACAAATGGTGAAATGATGAATTTTATTGTTGTGTTGTATCAACAACAATAGCCTTTACTATAATCACTTAATATTTTATACTCTATTGCTTATTCCATCCATTTGTAATAATGTTATGAAAACAGCAAGAATAGGATTATTATAGTATTGATAAATCTCTAGAAAAACATTTGTAGAATATTGAAAATGTAAAGTTTGCTCCAAAATCAGATTGTTTGAAAGCCTCTCTGAATTAATAAGCCATTTTGATTTGTTGGTTTAAATTTTAAAAATTTGAAATAGACATGAAAAATTTTATATGAGTTTCATACAAACTTAAACATGTAAGTAAAAGAAGTTTGAATAAAAGACTATGATGAAAACCAAAAACCAAATAAATTTGGATCTATATTATTATTTTTCTCTGTCCCGCCAAAAATCCCCATAAATCAGGGTGTGCTGGGCACCCCCAGAAATTTGTCAATGCATTGCTTATTTGTTTGTTTATTGATTTTATTGTTCTGTTTTTAGGTTGGAATAACAAAAAATCAGTATTATTTTATTTTTTAGTTTATTATGGTACCTACTACAAAATATGATAGCTTTTGAGATATTTGAAAAACCCCTTAAAATAGCACCTACAATCCAAGAATGTGTTCGTCCCACCATTGAGGTTTTTTTGGTTTAACAAAATATCCATATTTTAAAGAAATGCCCGAAAACTATAAGATTGTTTCCTTTATCAGGCTAAATTTTAATATAAAATGATTGGCCATGATATATTTAAATTTCCTTTTAAACTTTAAACCAAGTTTATTCTCACCTAATGGATTGATTTAAAATCCAGTCCTTTTTATTTTATTCAAAAAAACTAAGTTCACTAAGCCCTTGCACTTTAGATAAAAAACATAAGTTAAAATTTCCAACAGACATTGAAATTAAGATACGCGTACATACACATTATTGTGTATTTATACAGGGTGAGTTTTAAATGTTTACCCCCTAACTTTTTTCCACATTTGTTAAAATATCAATCAAAGACTACCCTCAAATATTTTTGGTTAGCAAGTACTTCATTTTGAGTGAGTGACCATTTTCGGCCGCCATCTTGGATCTGCCATATTAAATACAAAGTATTTTTTCAAATATGAAGTTGGTGTTGTGACCCATCATTTTAAACTAGATTTGTACACTAATTTCTATGACACAATCTGTTAAAAAAATATATTGACTCTTTCTCAAGTTATTAGGGAATTTTTAATTTTGTTTTAAACTAAATTTAACATTATGCATTTTAAAAATAACAGCTTAATCTCAAAAAAGCTAGATAATGACAAGTAATCACTATTAATTACTAAACCATTTTTATGTGATTTTGATGGTCTTCACATTTTCGGGCGCTATCTTGGATCCACCATTTTGAAATCAGCCAAGTTGTTTCAAATGTAAAGATAGTGTTGAGACCCATAATTTTCAACTAAATTTTCACGCTGAATTCAATGCAGTGGTTAGTTTTGTAATATTACTCTTCATGTTTGAGATATCCCCATTTTTTTTAAATTATGAACAAAAAAGTAGCGATATTTCAAAAACAAAAATAATGTTAGAAAACTGTTTACGGCATTGAATTTAGCGAGAAAAATTAGTCGAAAAGGATGGGTTTCAAGTTTCAACACTACTTTGAAATAACTTAGCTAATTTCTAAAATGCGGATCCTAGAAGACGCCCAAAAATGTAAAATCTGACAAAATCACATGAAAATGGTTTTACCACGGAGAAAGAACGGATCCGTTCCTTTTTCTGTGGTTTTACTATGACTATTGGAGGTTACTTGTAATTATCTTGCTTTATTTGAGATTATGCATTTATTTTACAATGCATAATGTTAAATTTAGTTAAAATTCAAATTTAAAAAATCCCTTATGTCTTGAGAATGAGTCAATATTTTTTAAACGGATTGCGTCATTGAAATCAGTGTAAAAATCCACTTTAAAATTATGGGTAATACCAACTTTATATCAGAAAAAAAATTTTGTATAAAATTTGGTGGATCCAAGATGGCGGCTGAAAATGGCTACCAACTCAAAATTAAGTTCTTGCTACCCAAAAAGGTTTGGGGGTAGTCTGGATTTGATATTTTTAACACGTGGGAAAAAGTTAGGGGAGGGACATGTAAAACTCACCCTGTGGCACCAGGGCACCTGTGGCAGTCTTGGACCTAGGCAATAAGTATGCAATTCCTAAAGGAATGTAAAACTTGACTTAGAATAGAACGAATGCTTTCAGTAAAATTCCAGTTGATTGACAACAAAGACTCACAAGGTCAGGGATCTGAGGTCAAACATAAGTTTGCCATCAAGGCGAGGTTCAGGTTCAGTGGACTCAGTTCTTGCCTTATATGTCGGTCGTTGTGCCTCAGACAGTCCGATAACCTGATATGGTGAGGACTTGTTCTGTGAAACTCGCATCACTCATCCTCCTGTCTCTGAGCTGCACCTTCTTAATGACACCATTTGTGTTTAGCAACTAAAAAATAGATCATTTAAATTATAAAATAATTTTGACCCATTTATATAAATGCATCATCAGCTGTCTTATAATTACAAGTTGTAATACAACTTGCTGTGTTGTCAGGCAACTTTCTAATGGGCTAATAACCACTCCTTATTATAATAAATGGACCGAGTTTGAAGGATGCAAATTACCTTTGTGAACCAGCTTACATGTCTTTATGATTTACTTGACCTTAGTTAATTGTTTAAATGGGAATTGTTTATGCAATGCTTTGAAATTGTACATAGGCTAATGATTATAGATCTCACACATTTTTACCTCAAGCTTTAGGTCTACCCTATGAATTAAAAATTTAAAAAATGAGTGTAAATACCCTTTGGTGAAGTACTTATCTTTCTGTAAATGGCTATGCCTTAATTTACTGGTTCATTCATTTGAATCTCACATGACTGCACAGTATAGATTTGAAGTAAAGAAAAGCAAATTTATTGAAAAAAACCTTTACAACACCACTGAAAAATTAGATAACTTACTGAATAATTAAATGACTACACACATTTCTTCTTATATTGTCACATGTACTCTCAACTTTGTGATACCTACACCTTTTGTAAATCAATCTAAACCATGTGCAGAAATGTCCAAACCAGTTTTACAAGTTGGATAAAAATAGTTTCATCATGTAATGTAGTGTACACCTCAGGGGAAACATGTTAAAGGCTGGGTGTTTACAAACTAAGTAGTTTTTTTTAACAAAAAAGTTGTTAAATTAATAAATATGTATTTAATTATATAACCTTTTGTTTTGCAAACAAACAAAAAATCCATTTCAAACGACTGTATTCCTTTTTAAACACCTAAACCTCAATGTGTTCCCCATGAGGTACTTTAGGGTTATTTAATCATAAATATATCATTCAGTTTAAAGAATCTACACAACAAATAGTAGGAATATACTTTTGTCAACCAGTTGATTAATGGCAGATATTCTGTACGAATAGAATATAGTTTATTAAATAAGTCCATTAGGCTTGTTCCAGGCTTCAAATTACAGCCTTGAACAAGAATATGTTTTCTGGTTTAACAGCACCAAGAGGCTAAAATCAATGTTGTACCACCCCATGCCAGGATAAGCCTTGCAAAGGTTCTAGACATTATTGCTTTGTTTCTATCATAATTTTCATGTGATCTTATAAAGTCTGTCCTATTTTAAGTATCAGTCCTGTCAGTCTGTTATTCTATTTTCTCAAATTATTTTACTGCAATGGATTAAATATTACAATCAAGAACTCACCTAAGTAGATTGAAAGAAATTATTTGGTTGCCTCCTCCTAAAATATAAATAATAAACCTAAATTTTATTTTTTATTGTTTTTAAATCTCACAATTTAACGGTAAAGAAATCACTTGTTTGTTTCAGACATTTTATATTTGTTTTGTTTTTTGTGTAGAGTAATATTAAAAACGTAATATATTTTTGTCAAAATTAAGTAAATATTTCAGTTTTTACGTAGAAAACCTCCGTTGCCTCCTCCTAAAATATAAATAATAAACCTACATTTAATTTTTTATCGTGTTTAAATCTCACAATTTAACGGTAAAGAAATCACTTGTTTGTTTCAGACATTTTATATTCGTTTTGTTTTTTGTGTAGAGTAATATTAAAAAATAATAACAGATAGAATTTATTGAGTTGAACTGTTTATTTTCTTATTAAAAACGTAATATATTTTAGTCAAAATTAAGTAAATATTTCAGTTTTTACGTAGGGAACCTCCCTGTCAGGTCAGGAGGCGTGTAGGTTATTTTACATTACTCCAGGGTTGACAGTGGAATCACCCTCTACGGACTTCACCCTTCCCCGTGTGCGCTTTCATCTCTCTGCCAGTCTGCAGTTCCATGCATTCCTTACTGAAGGGTTTACTGATTGGTTTATAACAAACCTCATCATTTCCTATTTATGTAATATAGTACACTAAATATTGTGAACAATAACTAACTTTTCACGCCACTTTATTCTCTAAATTAGTTGTTAAAATATGAAATATAACTAGTTAAAATTTAAAATACCAACATTTAACAAACCACAAACTTTTACATCCCATCCCTGTAAATAAAATAATTCATCTAGACTATCTTGTCAAATGTCTAATAGCTCTTAGAAAAAAAATCAAAAAACCGTGTAAAAATTGTCAGCTTATGCTGTTTTATTCAACTTATAACTGGAGATGATCTCTTGCAGGGAGTTGGAAAGAAACGCGATATGAGGTATGTCAGAGGTGAAATATTGAGTAAGGCCTGATGACCGGTCGGCCGTAGCGGGGTATAATTAGACTGTGCCCGGGGTGGTTCATAGATACGACTACTGTGCTGTGGTAGATGGCGAGATAAGCGGTGAAAGTGGCGGTGGCGCCCCCTCGGTGAAACCAGCGGTGGTGACCTGGGCCGACGACGGACGTGGGATTTATGACCACAACCATTGTATCTTTAAGTCGACCGATGAATAGTCTAGTTCCGTTCAGGCGTGTCTGCAGTTTTCGGTCACAGTAACGATACCATCGAGCACTGGTCGTTCCAGGATTGTAAAATTATACCCTCCGCCACCTCTGAAAGGCCCAGATCCCTTCGAAAGGTGACCAGGTTATTGACCACAGTCAACAGCGCCTCGTCGACCAATCAGCGCAATTATGTGGTTGAAACCGGTCGTCATTCGAACTCTGTAAAATCGTCATTCGAAAACCGCAGATAGCAAAAAGGAAACAAAATCTTAATGATCTACAGAATATCGAGTGTCAAGGAAGAAACAACAGTTGGCACGGGGAAGAGTTGATTTGAATTTCGAACTGCAGAGTGAGATTGAAGTACTAATTTTAGACCGGTTTAGGTCACCTTGGTTATGAGATGTCAAAAAGAAACTAGAGTTAAGTAGCATTCATCGCTGACTAGTTACCATCCCGGCCAACTGGTTGTGCTAATGACGCATTAGTGTTTCGTATAAAGTGTCATTAGCCCAACCAACTTTTTCGTATAAAGTGTCATTGTCAACTTTTAGAGTAGTTGTCATTGTGGCCTTTGATAGGAATATATTACTAAATAATGTCTTTAATTATCTTCTCAAATCAAAGATAACCATCGACTGGAAAATGGAATCATTTATTGGTCTTCTCGGATGGTACAAATTTTAATGTAATACCTACTTGAACTTTCGTCCTCAGTGATGGATATTGTTTATAGTTGAATTATTTTTATTTATTTAGGTATTATTTCGATTTATTAACACAATTTTATGACGTTTTAGCACTGAAGATAGCATTTTAGCACTGTATATCGTAATTTTGTTTTTCGGCACAAACTCTTAAGTCGAACTTGTTTTTTTGTAAAATATGTCAAAGTGTATAGTGTGTATAGGTATTTTTTGTAAAATATACTTACCTATATGTTGGCTCTAAATTTTGATTAGGTGATATCTGGAAATATTTGTAACTAACAACAATATGTTTTGTAAACATTCTGTCAGTTAAAGTTAGATTCACCTATCGTCGACGATCCGTCTACAACAATTACAATTATACTTTTTCCAATTTACTTCCCCATTATACTTTTACTGAAGTGTAATTTTTCCAAATGGTTCCACTTCTTTAGTATTGCTTAGGAATACTAAAGTCCATAGGAATCTGTGTAAATCTCAACTGAGTCATTTCTTTTCGTGATTCCATAATTTCCAAGAGTGTTTTTTCTAAATGTAATTCATTGCTGTTTCTTCAAGGCTCACGAACCATCTACTATTGTGAAATGTCATCCCGCAGATTGTATTAATTTTCCACTTTCCCCTGTAATTTAGTGCTGTCATCGTATACGTCCGCCGGAACACAGCTTCACGTTTCCCAAGAAAGTCAAGTTTAATTCCCGACACTCGGGGCCCCGGTCACGTCCCAAGCACTTGTCAGTTCCGTCTTGCAATAACGCGGCCGCCGCGCCGCGCCTCTATCGAGAAACGATGATACACGCTTTTCTTTTCTATCATAAAACCGATTTCAAACCCCTGCCTTCTCATGAAATTTGTCTGCAAGGCTAAACGTGCATTGAAAGGGAAGAAATTGGCCTGTAGAATGAACAATATTTACTGTGTCCTCTGCACCTTGCCAATGGTTAATAATAATAGGATGTTATACTCTGTGTATTTCACAGCTCATTGCCCTTGTCTGTTGCAAGTAATAATAAATGCATAGGGGACTAAGAATTGTTTTCATTATTTATCCTCGCTATCAGACCAATAAAGAACATCGGGCATAAAGCAGATAGTTTTTTATTTAATGGGACTTCCATAATTTAAACAAGATTAAGAACTTTCTTATGTTGCCAAAACCATGCAAGTCTTTTCCCTTTTTGAATACGTTAAAAAAATTGTTAACAAAAATTTAATTACAAATATAACATGACGCAATTTTTAAAATATATCAAATTCTCTGATGAGAACAAACAATCTCGATATATCTCAGCGAGAGCGTTTGATATACGCAAATGGCGTTATAGTTGTCATTGTACCAAGATTACAAACTTGTTTATTAGCAAACAAAGCAGCGCTCAGGGTAGTTGTTTAAGATTCACGACAGAACCAACCGAGGAAAACGGACGACAGCAACAGACGCGAACCCACTAACTGCCCGCAGAGACGGGAGTCGTGGTAACAAAGAGGTCCTATAAATATCCAAAAACCGGGCGTTGCGTGTCCGAAACGCTCTTAAATTCAAAGAAACAAGAGGCATTAGCGTTTAAAGTGACCACTAAACAGGACGTTGAGCCGATGCGACACGCCACCGGGGACCGGGGCAGGGGCAGGGGCAGGGGAGGGCGGAAGGTGATTGTCAAGGGAGCCGCGACTGCGGACCGCGGCCCGCGAGCCTTATAAGGGCGGCGATGCAAGGCCTTTCACTGGGTTCGGTTACCTGTTCGCATTGGTGGCAACAGACAAGTGTAGATAAGTCGATTGGTTCAATTTCTCCATGAGATAGGTCTTTGTCATTTTATGTTTTTAAGTTTTAAAAATAAATAAAACATTTTAAACTATTCATGAATTTTATCAAAAAGACGTTTGGCTTGTGCTCTTTTAAAATAATTTTGTCTTGGTCCAAAATTAATTGTTTTCATTTTTTACACGTAACACCGCGCTTGCTGTTAAGACCACAGAACATCTGGAACTATTGGCTACTGGTTCTGTTGGCTATGTACTAGGAGACCGCGTGAGTTTTAGAGTTGGAAATAACAGTTTTACTGTGTCCGAGTAGAAATAATTTCCTATACCGAAGTAGTTTCTGATTTGGATGACGTTTGATACAACACGATGAAATCTCAAGCAAAACCATTATATCTTACCCCGCACATACGTGGTACATTTTTTGTCTTCGGTTCTGCTCTTGATGGTTCTTGAGCTCTCCTAATCTTTGTGAATTAATACAAAATTAAAATATAATCCATACTGCGCCCTTCTACACAGTCACTTACTAATCCTGTATGTCGCACCCTCTACTAAAATATGACAATGACTCCCTACCAGTTTAGTGAAACACGGTCGCAAAGACCCATCACTGTTGTCAGCTTATCTCGACCCGCTACATGTAGTCAATTATCCAACGCCCCGTGGTGTACATATAGATCTATCGATCCGTGTAATGTATGTAAAGCCGCCGGGCCGGGCCGGGCCGGGGAGTCCGTCACGGAGGGAGGCTGGGGACTGGTTCCGAGACCGCGGTCAGTCTCTCCGCGCGGGCAAGGGTTGTTTGTCGTCAGGGTGGTGTCGTGTCACATCGGACGTTTTGCTTGATTATTGTTTTTAGCATACTTCTTCAACGATGTATTTAAGAGGTACGTTCTTTAATCTGGTTTTTAAGATAGAGAAATGGCCATAGATGTGCTGGGATTTGAAGTCTGGTTTAACAATAAGGGTGTCTAAATTGGGGTTAAGGGTAAATGAATCGAATGAATTGAATCCCTGGTCAATAGATTTGTTCCTACTAAAATGATTTTGCCCACTTAGCCCACAAAAAACGGTCGCGCATTAACTGCGCGAAAGAGTTCCTTAACTGCGCTAATCCCTCTAAGGGTCCCAAAAAATGTTCCTTAGCTGCGCGAAGTCCACGTGAGGTAGGGGTGAGTTGCCGGCAGAAGGAAAGTCCCTGTTTACATGTCATCATACCGCAAACCATTATTGACAGATTGCTATTTGCAAAGTGCGTTTTGAGCAAAATCTACCTTGTGTAGATGCCTTGATTATGATTTTGATTATGAAGTTACTTTTTGAATAAAGATATAAGTGTGTTTTTATATTTCTGAATTTTTTGCAGCACCTTCCTTGGTCCTATTTACATTTTATTTATTGTAGTCGTATTACTATGACATCACAGAAAACTATTTGTTAGATTGACATTTTCTTTCAGGGAACATACACATAAAGGTATGAAACATTAATATTAATTGATAAATAAATGTTATTTATTTTACAGTAACGGGATGTAATTTGAAAATACGGTTTACTTATTTCCCGTTCAGAGTAAGTTATTGTGAAAACTACTAAAATCCGTTATAAAACCCCATATTACTATGTTATTTTTTCAACGTATGCGATTGAATAACATGCACTTTGGTCGCCGTCTTGAAACCATGATATTTTCCTAATCCCCAAAAAGGTGCATTTTATTTTCATTATCATGTTCTATACATTTTATTTATTTTCATTAAAAACTTAAATACGCTAACTCAGTTCGAAATAAACTGTTGAGCACTTTCTCCATTTTTTAGTAGAACATAAAAACCGTAATGAATGCACTATCTGCAGATGACTTGGCTTTGACAAATTCTTAAATGTTCACATATAATAATTCTACAGTCAAAGAGGGCCACGACTTCGCGCAGTTAAGGAACGTATCTTGTGGCTACCTGGAGTAGTCCGCGCAGTTCAGGAATACCCGACTACCTGACTCAGGTCAGTTCGCGCATTTAATGCCCGCCCCAAAAAACCACTGGTTCAACAATGAATTATTAATCAGAAAGTCATTTTTGTCAGTGCTGATAATAAACATCGGCAATCAACGTTTCTTCCATCTTAACTGTTTGACTTTCGAGCCGTATTTAACCGATAACGGATATCGGAAGCTCGTTGTCGGACGTAGATGCAATCAGCGATGATATCACGGGGACTGGTCCTGCCGTGGAAAGTGCGCCTCAGGCCGACCGGTCCAGATCCGGGCTTACATAACCGACGTGAGCTGTCAGATCCCTAAATTAGGCATCAGTTTAAGGTCATATTATTATAACCTCAATCTTCCATTTGTAACATAGATGTGCGTTCTATGGGTTTAGGCACGAGCATGCACCAGCCCCCAGTACGCTGAACTACTTGAAATTTATGTATTTAATTTATGGATTTATTTTTTTCATAGAAAAAATTATTTTTCAAAAATGTATACATAATAGTACAAGCCCATGTGCTAGTAGAGCACGTGTGTGCATGTGTGGGGATCGCATTGTCAGTATTGTCTACTTGTAAAGTATCCTGTATATGAGCATCTTGAATTGCAATTTAAATCCGTTTATATTCACACCACAGTTTGAATTGAAAAATAGGAACATTTGCGAGGAATATAATAATTTCAAAGAAACATAGCTTTAGGCTGCTGAAATTTGTCAAGAGTATTATAAAGTGCCTTTACCCTAATATTTAAGCTTGGTAAACTAATTACTTTTTTCAAGTTCATGATTTATCTACTTATTTTATAAGACCTTGACGTGATATAGTATTTCAGTTGTTTATGCTGCTGTTTAAATTGCGTTTTTTTATAAATAGATTACTGTAATAAGGTTGTACAGTTCAAAAATAACTTAATTCTCTAGAGACGCATCTAATCCCTTTTCGGTTTGTACGATATGGCCGGGAATGGGAATTAGAGCCTTTTTATCCATCGTGTTAATCTTTTTGGGATCTTAGGAGGTTGAGTAGAATTAGGGTATTGAGTTTCATCCCTCCCTCGTTCCCTCCACCACCCGTCCCCACATCGGCCTCATCTCACCTGTCAACTGCCTGGACCTCTCTATATTGGAATTCCTGATGTGGTAGACGTATTTGGGTTTGTTTTCTTACTCAGCTTTCGTGAAGTTAGTTAATTGACGTAAAGAAATGAAGTCGTGCAAGATTTGTTCTTACTGAGAAGTTTTTAAGGACAATTTTTGTTGTGTTAATTGGATTATTTTTTCTGTGATTTTTTCTTCAACCATGACTAAATGAATGAACATGAGAAATGAACCACAAAACGAAAACCCCTCACGTTAAAATCTAAATATGCGTCTTCATTCACTCATATGGATAGGTGTTCGCCCAAATTGTTGACTCGATAAAACCGTACTCTTTACAAGTTTCACATTGGCTAGAACATATAAAATATCATAAACGAGTGACTTGAATTGAATATTTAAAAAGAACGCTTATTCAAAAATATATTTTGTTTCAAATGATCACATTTTGTTAGCTGATGATAAGGCGGGCCAAATAAGGCGCGCGGAGAGCGGCCTCGCGTCGACCTCGCTCTCTTCTCTTCCGACTGGACCCGGACCGTCGCGCACGTCGGGTTTGGTAGGGTTGCGGTTTTAGCGATTTAAACATGTCAGCGATATATTTATAGCTCTTTGTTAAACAAGTTCAGCTATTTTGTCCATACCACAGAGAATTAAACATATGGGCCAACCTTTTTATTAGTAAACGTGTCTACTATGATGAGGAAAGCTTGGTTACCCGATTTTTTTGAAAAATATTTAAAATGACTAGTCTAATATGTCACAAACCAAGAAAATTTTTTTCTATGGTCTGTGAGTAAAGCCATGACTTAAAGAATGTTGTGATCGGTTTATCAACAGCTGTTGTCCTGGAGTGCTGTTGGTATCAATGGGACGTAAGATGATAAGGGAGACAGTGCTGCTCTCTGTAGGAGACTCTGAGAACTGCTGCTGTTTGGACACAAACACGCTTAAAGTGTAACATTGATTTGCTCTCTGTATCTTATTTCTCTGTGGTCCGTACATAGTTTATCTTTTTATCTTAGACCCTTAAAAGAGGATTTATCCGTAAATGTTGTTTTCTTGAACATTTGGCATTCTGGGAGTTCTGAAGTGCTGGAACTGTCAGTGTGCTGGTTTATTGAACATAAAGTTTACCACTGTGATATAACCCTATGTATTGTCCAGACAACGGGTTTACACCAGGTATAAACCATCAATTACGACCGTGCGTCGGCGAACACGCAGTGACGCTCACCCCCGGCCGTGCCTCAGCCGGTCACATTACTGTAGTACTGTTGAATCAGAAAAATGCTGTTTTGTATGTCTTATCCAGTAGATAAGATCTGTAGCTCCACAATTTCCACTTCTAAGTAGAATTTCTTATTTTAAGCTAACTATGAAAGGAACTGGTTCTTTTATTTTGAAATTGTATGATTGAATACAATTTGTCTATATGATGACTTTAAAATTCTTAGTAATAGTTCCAGTAGCATTTCTTCAACTTTGCAGAGCTCATTGAAGACTCGATTGAACAATTGAAACGTAACGTGTACACATCACAGTAATGCTACAAAAATGTCTTAGTTAATAATAATAATGTTCTTATTTCTTATTGGTAATAGATAATCGATAATACAATGCAACTGGTATATAAAGACTTTAAAATTCTTAGTAATAGTTCCAGTCCCAGTAGCATTTCTTCAACTTTGCAGAGCTCATTGAAGACTCGATTGAACAATTGAAACGTAAAGTGTACACATCACAGTAATGCTACAAAAATGGCTTAGTTAATAATGGTCTTATTGGTAATAGATAATAGATAATACAATGCAACTGGTATATAAAGACTTCAAAATTCTTAGTAATAGTTCCAGTAGCATTTCTTCAACCTTGCAGAGCTCATTGAAGGCTCGATTTTACATCTGAAAAGGAAAGTTTGCACATCAAAGTCACAAAACGTCCTAGTTAATAATATCTTCTCATTGTGATAAATGTTATATGAAGCGTTATAGTTTGAACTGTAACATGATCAACGTTAAATGATACTAGATAGGGCCCCAAGTTTGCACAGGGAAGAATAGTCCTGCAATCCGTAGTATACCTCTAAAACTATAACAAACCGTGTCCAAATTATGTTTAGTTGTAGACAAAGTATTAAGTTTTGTTTGGTTTCGACAGATAGCACTATTGTTTCAAAATTTCTGTCCTTAAGTGTGGAGATTCCATGTCATCATGTTATTCAGAAACAGTCCTAGATATTTAAAATTATTACTTTTTAAATGGATTGGCATTTACATATTTCCTTAATACAGTTTATGCTGCGAAATTAAAATGTTTGTAATAAATGAAAATCTTTGTAATCAAAATAATAGTTTTTAAAATATATACATGCATTTCGTTTAATTTGGTTTACACCAATATCTTAAAACTATTAGATCTAGATTCAAATTGTGCCATACAATGTCGTCAACTATGAAGCACTTATTTTTCCTCAAATATCTCTGTGTGGGGATAGATTAGACAGCCCTAAAGTTGACTGCCGGAACCCATTTGGAAAAAAACTGTGATTATAGACAAATAGTATATTACGTTACTAGGCCGGGAAGTACTGTTTTGCCGGACGAGCATGATAGTTCCCGCGAAAGCGAGTGCGGGATTTTCATGTGAGTTCGACAAAACTTCCCGGCCGTGTAACGGGTGTAACGTACGATATTTTTCATCATACTACTCAGAAAAAACATACCTTCAATCATAACGTAGTCCTTGCATGATAGCATGAACCAATACGTTTCTCTATCCTTCGAACATAACCTATAACAAACAGAACAAACATTTGCTACGGATGCAGTGCTGCCACTACATAGACTACATTCCTCTAAAAAGTAACCAAAGCATTAAACGTCGATTTGCTGCAAGTCAGCTGATTGTTTACTTCCGTTCTTTCCGGCCTAGGTCGGATAAGAGTTTATCCAGCCTAGGCCGGCAATGGGTAACTTTCGAGCCAACAAAAAGGAACTGAAAATAGATGTTTCTGTGTTAGTATGATGAAAACATGTTTACCGTACTGTATTCCATTTGGATGCAGTACGAGTCTATGCTCTGGAAACTGCAAATCTAAAGGTTTTGCTTTGTTTGTTTGCGAAGATTTAATCTTATATGCAACAGACAAATCTTCAATTACAGAAACATTTTACTGAAAAGTAAAAAATATTCATTCATAAATAACAAAAAATCAAATTGTATGAAAGATTGTCTATCGTAACCGAAGTAATGTACATTGGCAAGCTTGTATATACATTGGTCTTTGTGTAGTATTGTAGCCGTTATTTTCAGTTCACCTCTAAGGTTCATTATTATTGGAGCGAGCGAGGATTGTTTGTGCCCTGCAAAGCCCAACCACGCCCAACCTCGTGGAGTGTCGCCGACCGCCAGGCGGACGCCCGGAATAGCTCTTGTTCGTCGTTTACCCGCTACACCGAGGCGTGTGACGCCGCGGCCTTTATGTTTTTGGTTTATGTCCAGAAGTCCATTCTTAGACGACCTAGAGCCGTCCGTATTGCAAAAATACTGCGGTGGCAAGTTTCGTCCTTGCTAACCGTTGCGTATTTTGGCGGCCACATGTTTCTTTGTTTGTTTTCATTCTGATTGCTCTTGTATTTTGCTATCCATATCTGTATATACATTTCGTATATAGTGTCCTCGTTTTATTACCATACTATTTTATATGCTTTAACGGAAGTGTTTTTATAGTGTCAAGTGCTTTCGTATAGGTTAGTTTGCTAGTGTCATGCCATTTAGCTATTTTGTATGTTCGCACAGAGATGTGCTTCATATATGGTACGCAAAATCAAACAAACAGAGTGTGATGCACGTTTGTTTATGAACCCTAAAAATGAATCCTCGATCGAGTACGAATATTGCAGTTGGACTTATCAATTTCTGAGTTAAAATATAACTCAACTAAATTATAAATTCATTCTTGGCTAGCGATTTGTACTCGAAAATATATAATTACATTATTATTTCATATTAGAACTCTCGTCCAAAATAATAACATACACATTTTTATCTGTCGTACCATTCATCACATTCACCACTTTTTCATTGATTCCTTGACCCCGTTTTTCCCTGAATACCAATGTTCATCCTTTGCAGGGCAAACCAAAGTAGTGTATACAATTTAGGGATAACAAATAACATTAATTGTTTATTGAAATTAAATCAAAGCGTTTTTTACATCGTATGTTTTGTTCGAAACCCTTGGAGAAGCCCCAGTATGATTGCCAGTCGACATCGCGTAAGTTTTATTTATCTACACTGGGTTCCCGAAGACCATGCTGCGCACACCACCAACACCAACTTGTGGTTTTCCTTTTCTAGTGCGCAGTGCGCGGTGTGGTTTTCCCGGATGCGTGCCATGTCCTCAGTGTCGGACCGCGTCTCTTTATACCAATAGCACTCGGTTAAAACAGTCCGGAGACAAGGGTAGACAAAACATTATCCCCGGTACATTTCAGGGTCAAGGGTAGTGCGGGGCGGCCCTTTCGTTTTGACGTCTACTGAGTACGGCTAAATACGGTATCTCGCGAGTAGGTAGACGTTGCCCCCTCCACGCTCGCCGTGCCGCGCCGGCACCGCCGCAGCACACAGCGACAGCGCGACAGTCGGTGTCTGTGTGCGAGGTACGGTGCGACACCACAGTGCGCCATGGGCCGGATCATACGGTAAGACGAGTGCCACATCGTGTTCTCTGTGTTTCATGGTGTGGTTTTATATCTGGATTGCGCCAGAGATTGTTCTCTCCTTCGTGGACGAATAGACTGCGTTCAGTAAGTGACATAAATGCGCGGCTTTTAATTCGAGTTGAGTAACACTACTAACGATACAATATGAAATTTATAATGTTAATTCCATTTAGTTCCTCAACGAATAACGATTAATGTTGGGGGTACGGTAACACGGTTGATAAGAGATTTTTAGACAGCATTGCTCAGTAGCTCAACATAATTATAACACGATGTAATCCAGAACGTTTTATAATGCTAATTCCATTTCGTTCATCAACGAATAACGATTAATTTTAGAGCTACGGTAACACGGTTGATAAGACATTATAACACGATGTAATCTAAAACGTTTTATAAACATTAAATGAAACGATTGTCTAGTAGTTCGATTACGAAATAAATAATGTAAATAACATTGAAACCTTTCTGCTTTTAGTGTAACGATCCTACACTGGTGGTTTTGACTTTCTCCAATTCAAAAATGTTCGATTTAAGCTTACGGTATAACACAAATCTGCATTCTGCGTCGGTTACACGAGCTCACGTATTTGCCAACGTCACTTGACATTTCACTTACTGTCCGTTCACTGGATCATTCGTTTCGCATGTTTGCTTTTGGCAAATAATCGACAGCCAATTTCCCGGCACAACACATCAGTTAATTTTTGATGGTCTTTGTTGGAAAATTTCACGTCTCTTATATGCTATCATATTTAAATACCGAATGCAAATTCAACTTATTCTTTAGATTTATATTATTCCCTTAGTTATAAATTGACTAAACCACATGTAAACTAAGAATTATACAAAATTATAATTTTCCTGAGAAAAAATTCAGTTTCCTAACACATACAAATACTGCCTCATAACTAACAGATTCCTAATAATAATAATAATAATATATGTGTTAGCGCCTGAGATAAATAAAATACTAAACTTTCTTAATTTCAAAATAACTTACTGTAAACAAATTGTTATTAATGAGTTTCTTTGAAAGTCGCCTAAATATAATACAACACGACCCACTGTTACTTAAAAAGACTTTTCCTTTTTTAGTTACCGTAAACACCTATGCATTAGCCATAGTAAATATGTAAAACGTCACATCGGGCACACACAGGGTGATAAGCCCCCGTCGATGCCAGGGGAAACGGGACCACCTTATCACGGCAGGAAGTGGAGGCAAAACTGTGTTAACCGCTCTCTCCTGATAACGTCTTATCAAAGCTAACGAGTCCGCATTTTATCAAGACTTGCGTTTCTTATCACATAGCAGGCGTTGCCATTTGTTTATTTGACGTCTAAGGAAAAATAAATTGTAAGTCGTATATTTCATGTTTACAAATCAATTGAGTCATTTTATTAGAATGTACGGTAGTTTGCAAATTGTGTGAGTTGATAATTTGCTTGCAATCCCTAATTTTCATAAACGTTGAAAATAAGAATCTGTTAGAGAGCTAACCGACATATTAATTGTAGTTTTGATCTGTCGATAAAGAATAGGCTATACGCATTCATTAATTTGGTATTTATTGATGTTTTAAACATTACATATTAATGACAGCGGTAAAATAGTCCAGCTGAAAGGTTGTACAGGTTAACGTAGGCCTAAATGAAATTGATTTGACGTTAACCTGTCAAACAATATTGTATTGGAATTGTATTTGGTTCTTAGATTCTAGAACTTTACAACTGTCTGTGTTTAACATGATTTGTTCATTAGGTTCGTGATTGTAATTTATTAAGGTATTAGTTTAATATTTTAATTTTTCTGTGAAAAATAATCGATAGTCGATTAAGAGAGGCCAATTTTATAACCGATGATTAAAACCCGGGTGGGACGTTTCCAACCGTTGACTTCACATAACAAAGTATTCACATAATTGCCATTATCAACGAGTAAACAGTGTTCTGTACTTCAAGTATAGGTAGAATTTAGACTGCGTCGTGTAGTGAATTGGTTGTCGAAATGTCGCGACTCCAATCGATATGCGTCGACGCACAATAATAGTGTCAACGAACTTTCACGCCACCTACAGCAGAGTTCACTTTAGTTTTATATAACTTCCTGTAGTTTTACTTGTCTCCTGTTTAAGTTCCGGTTTTAACGTAATTTGCTTTACTTGTGCTTGTGACCAACGATATACATACTCCGATGTATACAACGAGTATACATCGTTGACTTTGGACATGGTGATATTTTAATTTCCGTATTTCCGACGTTTAACGAGTTTTACTGACTTTTTACAGCATCTACTCGCAAATATTCTCGTCATCCCTTGCAATTGCTTTAGCACTTGAACTTACTGCTAGATATTGATGTACTTGATTGCATTGCTGGTTTTCACGGATGTTTATGTGATGATGAGGAACGTCCTTAAGAATATTTTACAAATAAAAAATTAAAATATCTCATTACTAATACGCCAAAGCTAAGATTGTTTAATACTGACTTATATTAAAAGCATATTAAGTGCTTATATACACTTATACACCAAAGAAATATAAATCAAAATTATATAGATTCAAATTTTGCTATACACTGCCTCAATCTGCGAACTTGTAAATAACAACAAAAAATTTATTATTATTAAAGAAACACAGTACACCATGGTTTGTACGAAATGATATAAATTAATGTAAGTTTTAATCCAACGATAATATCCGCGTCCGTTGACAGCTGAACCATATATTTCCTCTCTTTCACCACCGTCGTCACGTAAAACTCTTGTTGATTGGTTATGTTCAACGTAGCTATACAGGGGTGCTGAAAAGTCCCGGAACGGCTAAATATTTTTTGAACCGAATTGGTTTGGGAAATCAAACTTTGCACATTCACTCCTATGTAAAAAAACTACTTTCTGAGGTGCTTACTGACTCCTGGCCCCCAGTGGGGGACGGCCCACAAGGAGTCAGTACAAAATCTTAAATGTAAGCATAGGTCGATATGCACATCATTTTAAAGGGCTAATCAAGTAGAGTTCAATGCCGCAAACCACACTTAAAAAGGTTAATTCATTACAAAATGGCGGCTGATCAAAAATCTAAAGGAAATGCACAGTGTTCTCTTAAAGATTGTTTAAAAATTGTTTACAGACTTTGTCTGAAGGATCTAAACTCCAGAATTGTATGTCAGACCTAAAAGCCTATCTTTTAGGGTGTCGTAGAGGATATTACCTCCAAGGGGGGATGGCCCACAGGGAGTCGGTGCAAAATCTTTAATGTAAGCATAGGTTGATATGCACATCATTTTAAAGGTCTAATCAAATAAAATTCAATGCCGCAAACTGCATTTCAAAAGGATTATTGGTTACAACGAAAATACAAAGGCTTAAGTTTGATAAGAAATTTGATTTATTCAAACTTTTATTCCACCCCCCCCCCCCCCCCCTCAAACAAACCTAAGCCTATGAATTTTTGTTGAAAACTTTAATTATCCGCCATTTAGTAACAAATGAACCTTTTGAAGTGCAGTTTGTGGCATTGAACTCTACTTGATTAGCTCTTTAAAATGATGTGCATATCAACCTATGCTTATAATAAAGATTTTGTACCGACTCATTGTGGGCCATCCCTCCTTGGAGGTAATATCCTATACGGCACCCTAAAAGATAGGCTTTTAGGTCTGACATACAATTCCGGAGTTTAGATCCTTCAGACATAGTCAGTCTGTAAACAATTTTTAAACAATCTTTAAACGAACACTGTGTATTTCCTTTAAATTTTTGATCAGCCGCCATTTTGTAACGAATTAACCTTTTTAAGTGCGGTTTGCGGCATTGAACTCTACTTGATTAGCCCTTTAAAATGATGTGCATATCGACCTATGCTTACATTTAAGATTTTGTACTGACTCCTTGTGGGCCGTCCCCCACTGGGAGCCAAGAGTCAGTAAACACCTCAGAAAGTAGTTTTTTTTACATAGGAGTGAATGTGCAAAGTTTGATTCCTCAAACCAATTCGGTTCAAAAAATATTTAGCCGTTCCGGGACTTTTCAGCACCCCTGTATTTAGAAAATTTCGCATTCTTTTTACGTTTTACGAGTATTTCCGTTCAATGCCAAATTATAAATCAATAATACAGTCATGATGTTAAGCATATAGTCCCTAGTACTTACTTCTGACGGTGGTAAAACTACGTTAAAAAATCGTTGTTAATTGGTCAGTACTTAAGTAATCCTATTTTGTCAGAAATAGGTGATCCTTTATAATTCTGGTCATTTTGTGTCCACATCAATTTTATGAATGACTTCAGTATTAATGCAAAGTGTATAAAGATCTTACGAATCATCACTGAATTGTCAACAACGGTATTGGTTATGCTTTGAATGAAGATCACCTTTTCAAAGTTATGAACTGCCTATATAACCTTTTTTTATCCTTCAAAAGCCAACTGAATTCTCATTACGAGTTTCTAATGACGATCGATTCTCTTCATCTCGCAGTGGAGCTCGGCCCCGTCATCCTCGGTCGCAGTAACCAGGCCAGCGATCCGACAGCTACATCACTCCATCACTCCCCCGCCAGCGCTTTCCTCTCCTCCATACATCACGCATCTGCATTTTGCACTTCCTGGTTCGTCAGCTGCACTTTGTTTCGATGCAAAATGAGTCACGTATGATGTGAAAGTGCCTTGTGTTTTAAATTCAGACTGAACAGAATACATGGTCAGCAGTTGTCGTTTAATTTACTAAAACAACGTTTATTTTATGTGATGAATAACTTTCTTGAATACATTGGGTAGTTAAACAGGGTTTCCAGTTAGCAGAAATCAGTAATTTTGTTTTCTTTTGTTCTCAATTTTTTTTTACTAACGGACATCAGTTCTTCGGAAAAAGACGAGGAATAGAGAGTTTAAAATCAAACTTCATCTCTAAAGTATAAGGGAAAAGCTTGACCAAGAAGAATCAAGAAACATTTCGAGTGGAGTTACTGTTACAGCAGTTATTTATAAGGATGCATATGTTATGTGGCAGGATTCCGTCTATAATAAACAATTCGGATTCCCAGATCTTACCTCATTCAGATACCAATTACGTATTTATCATTTCGTTTAATTTTGTAATTGTCTGGTATATTATTCCCGCCTGCATTATTATAAAATATATCTTAGAGCTTTGTATTTATTCTCTTTTGCGTCGCTCTGTATTGTATTTTTTTTCATTAAAGCTCAGATTTTTATTTGAGTGTTGTCAAGCAGTTATATAAGTTAGGCTTTGATATTACGAGAGCTCCTACAAACAGAAATCGATTCTTTGTTTGTTTAAGATATCTGTTGGCGCCAGCCTCTTCTCTCTATCGTTTGTACTTTGGTCTCAAACAATTTTTAAAGTATTTTTCTGCTCAGATTTGTTTCTCACGTGACGTAAAATCAGATTATTATTTTAGCAACAGTTAATTAGTTATTACATGATAGCTTGTGTCACAGGCTGGGATTGTTGAAAACAACTTTAAACATGTATGAATGTTTCAATATTCGTGGAGGTCCCTTAATAATTAATAAATCTTCGAACTAATAATGATGGATTAATTGCGATTCATTAATACAAATTGGAAATTGTAAAAGTGTGCCTCGGGACACTCACTGTTGAAGCTGGATCAAACTTCGACAGATTTTGTGAAAATAGTTCCTAATTTTTACTTCCAAATTCAAGCGTTCATCAGCCTCCGGCTGGAGGCGGGCACTGCACCACTCTTTATTTTTTGTAACCGAAGATATAAGACTTATTAAGAAGTGTTCGATTAACTAGATCAATCCAATACCCTTTCTTGTTTCTTACGCGTGTTTTATTTGATTGCGTGTATTGTCTTTTTGTGTTTTACTGAATTCCTGCTTCTCATTTTAAACCTAGTTTATCCTTACGTATATATTTGTCATTGTCATCGTGAAAAGAATCTGGAGTAGTTCTGAGTCAAGAATAACGTTTTGCACGTTAATACAAGTACGCATTCAAATTAAGTTAAAACCATTGAATATAATACATAGAAAACTCTGTAACTGCTGCTTTGATCCCCACAGCTGCACAAGTTGAACCGCTTACACATGTCACTGTCCACACGACTGTACGTACGTGGTACTGAAGTGTGAACCCCCGTGGTACTGAAGTGTGAACCCCCGTGGTAACGCGCGGTGATCAAGGCCGCTGAGTCAGTGGTCAGAATAGCGGCTACGTCAGCGCTCAGCGGCCGTGCTGAGGAGGCGGTCGCCGCCAGAACACTGCTCGGTACTTCAGTTGCACTTTAAAAGTACAGAAAACCTTGTCTCTTATTCTACACAAACTATCCCATAGTAATTTTGTCTTAATCAGACTACACAGAAACATCTGTTTTCTGTGCCTTAAACGTTGGTCAGAAATACATTCTTTGCCGATAACTGCTTGGTAAATTAACCTTGCACTTATTTTGAGAAACGCATGCAAACAGCTGATTGCATCTATGCTTCTACCTTTATGTTTTATTACATGTTATCTATGGAGAATTAAGAAACGTCGCAATTTATGCAAAAAAAGTTAATAAATATGTTATTTTTCATTGTAGTATAATGTACCTAAAACATCGCACGTAACTCGCCCGTCTTTACTATACTCGCACAAGCATCCCCATCATGGTCGCCTGGTAAAAAAATTCTTACCGGGCTAAAGCGTAATGTATTATTACTTGAGAGAACAATTCATGTTCAATTAATTCAGGGAAGCATAGTGAAGCCATCGATGTATCGATGAGTGAAGAATGCATGTTCTGTGGATGAACATGAACGCCAAGTCGTGAAGACAGCGTTTTTCTATATTTATTCCCATGCAGTAATGAATATTAACAATCTCTAATCCGGCAGTAAGCTATAATAGACATCGGAAAGTAAAAGGGGTCTACACGTTTACCTGAAACTCACCATAAATGACAACATTGTCATTCCAATAAAAAATATACCGTATACAAAAAATATCTAAAAAAAATGAGTGAACGCAATAGGATATCAAGTCTGGGCGGAATTAGGTGAGAGTCCGCGGCGATGTCGGCGCGCTGTGGGCATCTCCCAACATGGTCGCGCCGCCACCAACACGCCGGCCGAGCCGCTGTGCCTTGTACGTGCAGCCGGGGGAGTGAGTGCCACATCACCTGCCGACGTCGGCTGTGTCATGTTCATGTTGTACGGAATTATTATGTGGATCCAGAAAATCGGGGCAACACGAAAAATGCAGATCGAATCGGACCTCCTCAGGGTGTCACTCAGTCACCCAGTAGTCGAGTAAGGGAGTAAGGAGTTCCAGGTTAAGGTTTCTATTAGAAGACCCCAGATTGGAAGAAAAGTACATTCTTGCGATAGCTTTGCAAATAGACTTCCAACTGCGATGAGGTACAGTGAACACTCGTAAAGCGACATGTGTGACTTTCAAACAAAATCCATACTAGCCTTTGACTCACTGAAGAATTTTTCTTAATCAATTGACTAGTTCAGAAACACGATGTATAGCTCAAAGAAACAATAATCCAATGCTGTGTAATACAGCACATAAAGAGTGGGAGACTATAATACTTGTACAGTACACTTTTTGTTTTCAACGATTTACGAGGTGTAGTATAACAAAAACTAATAACAAATATCGCTAGAGTCCGTACATACAAGAATCGATTTAAGTAATTTTGGAAAGTAACATATATTATTCTGATTGCTGTATCGAAGGTTGTTGATTTGATTCATGCGTAGGTTTATCATTACAGAGTACTTGAGTTGAATGAGTGGGGCTTGGTTGTAGGGCGTCATCCAGTCGAACCAAACACCGCACCGTACAGTCTTGTCGTGGTGACACAAACACTCTATAAACACTTCCTATTCGGGTGACAGGTAAAAGATGACCAGTGTTCCGTGTTCGGTAGCCAATGTGAATGGGCAGCATTGTCGTTGACGGATGGTAGACTGCAAGAGAATGAGTGTCCTCCCGGTGAGGTGGTAGTCATTCAGTCGTGCAGAGGACACAATGGTCTTGGCCGTGTGTCGCAAGCACTGCATAAACACTTCCCAATCGGTAGTTGACAGATGAGCAGCGTTAGGTAGCCAATGTAGTGGGCTGCAGCTTAGGTTTTCTGCCGGTGAATGAGTTTCTCTAATGGGTGTGGTGGCGTGGTGGGTTTCATTCATCTGAAAACACTCAAGGTAGTTCATAGTTCGTCTAAATAACGTTCAATTTGTGTAGTTAATAGGAGATTCAAATTTTGTTTGACTTTTTGTCCCGGCAAGGTCGTGCCACGGTGACAACACCGACAGTTCTGAGGCCTTTGACAGTGTTGTCTGGACGAGCGCGAGACAGGTGTAGTTGCCGCGTGGTGCGCCGCACCTGCCGTGTCCCGGCAAGGTCGTGCCACGGTGACAACACCGACAGTTCTGAGGCCTTTGACAGTGTTGTCGGGACCAGCGCGAGACAGGTGTAGTTGCCGCGTGGCGCGCCGCACCTGCCGTGTCCCGGAAAGGTCGTGCCACGGTGACAACACCGACAGTTCTGAGGCCTTTGACAGTGTTGTCGGGACGAGCGCGGGACAGGTGTAGTTGCCACGTGGTGCGCCGCACCTGCCGTGTCCCAGCAAGGTCGTGCCACAGTGACAACACCGACAGTTCTGAGGCCTTTGACAGTGTTGTCGGGACGAGCGCGAGACAGGTGTAGTTGCCGCGTGGTGCGCCGCACCTGCCGTGTCCCGGCAAGGTAATAATAATAATAATAATAATAAAAATCTTTATTGCAAGAGACAATATACATTGCATTGCAAGCGTCAAAACAGAACAATAGATTATGTTTTACACATTTTTCCACTACGATGACTGAACATCACTGCCAAAATTGTAATCGCGATAAACACCTGAAATTTAGTTTGCCCAGCGGCTCATCATGAATTCGTCGACTGAGTACAGGACTTTGGACACCAAGAGGCGTTTTAGTCGAGACTTGAATTGATTTTTGTTTTCGGAATTTTTGATATCTTCAGGGAGTTTATTGAGGAACTTAATACCAACCTGTGAAGGTAAATTCTCAAACATCACAGTTCTGTTTTGTTGAGATCGGTATTCCTCTCTGCCTCTAGTATTGTAGTGGTGCACCTCACTACCTCGTAAGAGTGGACAATTGTATTTGCAAAAAAAGGCCACTTCAAAAATGTACAAGGAGGGCAATGTCAGCAGTCCCAACTCCTTGAAGGCGCCTTTACATGAGTCTCTCGGTTGTAACTTACAAATTATTCTTACTGCCTTTTTTTGCAGCTTGAATATTCTTTCCAGCCTGAATTTTGCACAACTACCCCATACCCTTATTCCATAAGAGATATGAGGGTAGATAAGGCCAAAATAGGCCATTGTGAGTACTTCTTTTAAACAGAATTTCGCAAGGTTGCGTAAAGCGAATATACCGGACGCAACCCTGCCACAAATGTGGTCAACGTGATTTTCCCAGGTCAGCCCTCTGTCTAGGTGCATTCCTAGGAATTTGACGGAATCTGCAGCCTCTAAGAGGTCATCATCCACCATGACTGCAGGCTGGGTGTCCAGATCCTGCTGCCGGAGGTAAAATGACAATACGTTTGATTTTGAATTGTTTGTTTTGAGATTGATTTCTGAAAATGTTTGAATACATGCATTCAGATCAATGAACGAGTTTACCTCCAGCTCTTGCTTTGTTGGCGCTTTTACGCAGATAGTTGTGTCATCTGCGTATTGGATCATCTTTCCACTTTGGATTGATGAACTGATGTTGTTGACGTACAGCAAAAAAAGAATTGGTCCTAGAATTGATCCCTGAGGGACACCTTGGACCATTTTTTCTTTTTCAGAGAGTTGACCGTCAATTTCCACACACTGGAATCGGTTTTCCAGGTAAGACTTTAGCCACGTTAGTGGCAATCCGCGAATGCCGTACGTCTCTAACTGGTGCAACAGTGTCTCATGATGCACACAGTCAAACGCTTTCGAAAGGTCGAGAAATATGCTGAGCACATGTTCTCGCCTCTCGAGGCCATCGACAACCATTTCAATAAGATTATTTATTGCGTCAACTGTGGAGTTATTTTTCCTAAACCCAAACTGATTTGGAGACAGAATCTCGAAACGTTCAAGGAACTTCGTTAGCCTCTCCAGGAAAAGCTTCTCGAAGACCTTGCTTAAGACAGGCAGGATTGAAATTGGCCTGTAGTTGCTAGCATTCAAAGGATCGTCCTTTTTGAAAATAGGAGTCACTTTGGCAAGTTTCAGCTGGGATGGAAAAACTCCAGTTTGAAAGGAAAAATTTATCAATTTGGTTAGTGGCTTCAAAATGTGCCTGAAGCAACGTTTGAACAACCACACCGACATTCCGTTAATGTCACAGGTCTTTTTGGGTTTCAAATCCTCAATTGCACGCGCCACCTCATCCTCACTGACAGGAGATAGAGCCATAGACGAAACCGGACCACCACAAGGTATCAAGGGAAAAACTGGACTTTTGAAGGATGGATCCGGCAAAGAAACTGATGAAAAATATTTATTAAACTTGTTGGCCACTTGTTTTGATTCAGAAATGATTTTACCATCGTTTTCAAGTTTGATTGATTCAACATTCTTGGTTGGCTTTGAAATATTATTAATGATTTTCCAAGCAGATTTTGAAAAATGTTGACAATTTTTTAGAGTACGATCGACATCATAAGCTTTCGCAGCTCTAATTACTTTTCTATAAATTCTTTTATAATTTCTGTAAAAGGCTTTGAAGTTTTGATTTTGAGTTTGAATGTAAATAGAATGAAAGAATTTCAATTTTTCTCGAGATATACGAATACCACGAGTAACCCAGGAAATTGATTGGACTGGTGGTTTGATTTTGGATTTTTTAAACGGACAGGAACTATTTAAATGAAATATTAAGCAATTCTCAAAAGCCTGGAACATGTTATCTACATGAGCAAAATTGTCGAGGAACGTCCATGATTGTTCCTGTAAAGCATTGTTTAGTATAGAAATGTTTCTAGGTTTGATGACTCTATTTAATTTGAAAGAGGGGGCTATCTTTTCCGGCAAGTGACCAGGGACAACTAACTCCTGAGCAAAGTGATCAGAAATGGCTGCGTTTACCACTGAGGTTTTGGAATTTGGAATGTTTGTAACTACATTGTCGATGGCCGTTCTCGACGTCGCTGATACTCTAGTTGGCGTATTCACGGACCAAATTAGATTGAATGTGTCCAGAATATCCCGTAACCGCTGGGTTTTGTGGTTGGTGTGGTTAAGAACATCAATGTTAAAATCTCCCATTAATATAAATGTCTTTTTACTTTCATATAAAAACTTCAAAAGATGTTCCAATTTTTCAAAAAAAGAATCAACACACCCACTAGGGGATCTGTACAGACCGATGATATTAATTTTCCCGTATGACCCTAAATTTAACTTAATTCCACTAACTTCAAAATCAAGGTCTGTGCTTGTTTCAATTTTGAATGCTTCAAATTTCATTGAGTTTTTTACAAAGATTGCCACACCACCACTCTTAAACGATTTTCTGTAATAATATGATGCCAATTTGTAATTGTCAATTTTAAAAAATTCGATATCTTCTTCAAGGAAGCCATGCTCTGATACTGATGGAGGTCGTGCCACGGTGACAACACCGACAGTTCTGAGGCCTTTGACAGTGTTGTCGGGACCAGCGCGAGACAGGTGTAGTTGCCGCGTGGCGCGCCGCACCTGCCGTGTCCCGGCAAGGTCGTGCCACGGTGATAACACCGTCAGTTCTGAGGCCTTTGACAGTGTTGTCGGGACGAGCGCGAGACAGGTGTAGTTGCCGCGTGGTGCGCCGCACCTGCCGTGTCCCGGCAAGGTCGTGCCACGGTGACAACACCGACAGTTCTGAGGCCTTCGACAGTGTTGTCGGGACGAGCGCGAGACAGGTGTAGTTGCCACGTGGTGCGCCGCACCTGCCGTGTCCCGGCAAGGTCGTGCCACGGTGACAACACCGACAGTTCTGAGGCCTTTGACAGTGTTGTCGGGACCAGCGCGAGACAGGTGTAGTTGCCGCGTGGCGCGCCGCACCTGCCGTGTCCCGGCAAGGTCGTGCCACGGTGACAACACCGACAGTTCTGAGGCCTTTGACAGTGTTGTCGGGACCAGCGCGAGACAGGTGTAGTTGCCGCGTGGTGCGCCGCACCTGCCGTGTCGCGGCAAGGTCGTGCCACGGTGACAACACCGACAGTTCTGAGGCCTTTGACAGTGTTGTCGGGACCAGCGCGAGACAGGTGTAGTTGCCGCGTGGTGCGCCGCACCTGCCGTGTCCCGGCAAGGTCGTGCCACGGTGACAACACCGACAGTTCTGAGGCCTTTGACAGTGTTGACGGGACCAGCGCGAGACAGGTGTAGTTGCCGCGTGGTGCGCCGCACCTGCCGTGTCCCGGCAAGGTCGTGCCACGGTGACAACACCGTCAGTTCTGAGGCCTTTGACAGTGTTGTCGGGACCAGCGCGAGACAGGTGTAGTTGCCGCGTGGTGCGCCGCACCTGCCGTGTCCCGGCAAGGTCGTGCCACGGTGACAACACCGACAGTTCTGAGGCCTTTGACAGTGTTGTCGGGACCAGCGCGAGACAGGTGTAGTTGCCGCGTGGTGCGCCGCACCTGCCGTGTCCCGGCAAGGTCGTGCCACGGTGACAACACCGTCAGTTTTTAGACAATTTTTCGTTATATTTGTTACTTTCTAATGGTATCTACCGATGGATGGAATTTTTTTTGTTTTATTGTAAATTTACTCTTTCATCACTTGAATGGATTTCTCATGGTGTTTCCGATCATTCATATCTTCACGTGCAAGAACGTGTTTAGCGATCGACACTCCACTGATACAGCCGACAGCCAAAATTTCTCAGGATATCGAGAGTTGATTCCCATACCAGTTTGATTAAAATGAGAAACAAATACACTGCGATGGAGTGAGTTCAGAAAGGTGTCTTCGCTAAGGATGTCTATGAACATTAGGGAGCGTTTGGTAATGAGGCGAGGTTCTTTGCAGTCTCTCTAAACTAAACATTTCTAATCTCAAATAACCCATGGTCCTTCTGACACCAATCGATCGAATCAATTCGTATTGTATTTCATGCTTTGTGTCACGTTATCTAATATAATTATTTTCCAAAAACACTTATTATTTACTTTCCTTACCTCATATTTTCCTAATCAGCATATTTACTACATTTATTTAACTTAATTATAATATTATTTTAACATTTTTTTAATTCTTGATTTGGAATTCCATTTGATTGTTAAAATATGACATAACTAAGATTAATCTTCGTCTTTCAGTTAGTTAATCCCATAACAATTGTCGGTTTCCAAATGCAACCTCAATAATAATTTTTTTAACCTGCAGTTGATATTTACAGTCATTTTTACCGAATTTCCCCTATAGGGAAAAAGCTATTACTGTAGGTCTCATGGTAAGACCTAAGCCCGAGACCATGATAACTTTTTGTTTTGGGGCCACCAGAAGCAAAAAACACCATTCGTTCGAATTTATATCTATATATATATATATATATATATATATATATATATATATATAGATATATATATGTGTGTGTGTGTGTGTGTGTGTGTGTGTGTGTGTCTGTGAGCACGATAGCGGCCGTAAATATGGTCCGATCTTAATAAAATTTGGTACAGACATGTAAAGTGGTAATCGATTGGACAAGTTCGTAAACCAGCCCGATCGGACCATCGGAAGGGGGGGTAAAGGAGGAATAACCCCCCCAAAAATGGGTTTTTTGGGGTTTTTACATAAAAAAATAAAATTAAACAAATTTTTGTTGGCACCATTGGATTCGCCTCAAAAAAACAAACTAGTATTTTGAATCATTGCTCTATGTCCATTGGTTACCGAGATATTGAAAGTGGTAAACACAGTACGTTGTCCCAATGTTAACCTTATGGGGAATAAGTAAAATTCTATATCTCGCTCATTTCTCAACATATCTTAATTAAACTTGGTTTGTGGCTTCATCTAGATGAGATCTAATGTATTTTAGTTTAAATCCCCAAAATTTCCATTTTTGTGGCAGCAAACCTGCATAATCTTTCCCCATGTTATCCTTATGGGAAATAAAAAATTCTATATCTGCCTTATTTTTGAACATATCATAATAAAACTTGGTATATGGCTTCTTATAGTTAAGATATACTAAGTAATGAATTAAAACTAACCAGTTTTAACATACCTGTTGCAGCAAACCTGCATACTCATTCTACATGCTAACCTTATGGGTAGTAAAATAAGTTGTGTAGTTCGCTCATTTCTCAAAATATACTGATAAGAAATGGCATGAGGCTTCATACAGTTAATATCTACTTGATTATGGCTTAAAATACCCAAATCATCAAATAACTGAGGCAGCAAACCTGTGTACTCTCTTTCCCAATGTTAACCTTATGAGAGGTAAATACAATTGGATAGCTTTCTTATTCCTCAGCATATCTTGATAAAACATGTTGTGGCTTTATATAGTTTAGATATATTGGATTGTAGCCTATAATACCTCATTTTCAAATTTTTGTGGCAGCAAACCTGCATTTTTCCATACTAATCTTATGGAGAATAATTTATTTTTGAATACCAATTGTGGGCATTTGGCAAATCACAGGATGAGGGAACAGGGCTCAAATTAAATGTTTTAATGTCAGGGACTCAGGAAAAGAACTGTAATTTCTTAAAGTTTGCTAGAAAACAAAAAATAACATAAAATAACTGCCATTTAAGTAGCATTGGGAAGTAGCATTGGGATCTAAAACGCTTTGTTTACATTAAAACATGTGAGCTGATGTTTGATTCAAAGCCACATGGTGGATACAGACATATGGCTTACTTAAAGGCCAGATAACTAAATATGTCAAATAAATGTACTCTAGCGAATACAGATTTTTACTGATGATGTTTATGAAATTTTTTACTCAAACTTAAACAGCTGGTCATTTCCCCATACGATTAAATTGGAAAAGCCAGCTGTTTTGAAGTTTTGAACATTGCATTTTCGTGCCAAGTATAGGCTATTATTTTTTATAGCCTGTTGATCTTAAAAGCCACTAGGAGAGTATTTTTGGACGCTTTCTTTTGAATGTATATTGATTTTACTTGATGCGAGACTTCATTTAAATTATTTATTTATGCACTTGAAATTCGCTGAGTATGCAGGACTGCTGCAACGGGGGTATTATAACTATTTAAACTTTTTGTTGAAGAACGTTGAAGTACAATGTACTTGTATACCCCTTGCATCCAACAGGTGAGGCTGGATTTGTGGACTCCATGCAATATTGGACTCGTCATTTCATAAGTTAGCAACATGCCAAATCAACTTTACAGTGCCATTCTTAGATAAAGATATTCCTTATCCTTTTCTGGGGCCTTTCACGATCAGTGTGATAATATAAATGGAAATTTAATATTTGAATTTTTCAACAATCTACCTGGTAATTAAAAATGATTTATTTGAAAGAACAGGACATACCCTATATTCTAAAACATAAGTTGTGCCCTTATGTCAATTTACAATTAACTTTACTGTCAACATAAATCATCATTTGTAATCATCAGGAACACATTTTTTGGCCAATTACAATTTTTAATGATAGTTTATATTAGCAATAGCATTTTGGACTTCGGTTCAAGAGATTGTAGGTTCGATCCCCAGCACACCCACAAAATTTTAGGGGTATAAACCGCATTTCCCTAAAGCATTAGTGTATCTCCACTGCCAAAATGCTTTTTGCGTAGACACAACCAAAGACAGTCTACATCATGCAAGCTCGGACAGTTATCGACAGTGATGTTGTCCACAGGTCGGCACTGCAGACGCTGCACAAGGTGAGCTCGAAGGCGCAGGAGCACAACTACTTCCTGAGCGGCGTGACGCACGAGTGGGTGAGCTACTGTGTAAGCTCGGACAGTTATCGACAGTGATGTTGCCCACAGGTCGGCGCTGCAGACGCTGCATAAGGTGAGCTCGAAGGCGCGGGAGCACAACTACTTCGTGGGCGGCGTGACGCACGAGTGGGTGAGCTACTGTGTAAGCTCGGACAGTTATCGACAGTGATGTTGTCCACAGGTCGGCGCTGCAGACGCTGCATAAGGTGAGCTCGAAGGCGCGGGAGCACAACTACTTCGTGGGCGGCGTGACGCACGAGTGGGTGAGCTACTGTGTAAGCTCGGACAGTTATCGACAGTGATGTTGTCCACAGGTCGGCGCTGCAGACGCTGCATAAGGTGAGCTCGAAGGCGCGCGAGCACAACTACTTCCTGGGTGGCGTGACGCACGAGTGGGTGAGCTACTATGAGCGGAGGATCGAGAGCGACCGCTCGTGCCTCAACGAGTGGCACGCGATGGACAGCCTCGAGAGCCGGCGGCCTCCCTCGCCCGACTGTCTCAGGAACAAGTAAGTCCAAACACACCAAAGCCTACATCTTTGAAATAATGTTGCACTCAATGGTTATTGAAAGTTTTCTGAATTTTGTCCAGGAAAGTTGATCAGTTAGAAAATGAAAATATTGGCATATTATCTTCTTTGTTTCAAAATCTAGTCAGGAAACTAGTAATCAGCAGCATCCTCAAAGTTTTGTAAATTATGTAATAATTGTAAAGTATATAATAGTTGTTCTTATATTTAATAAATCTGGAATGTGGACATGGTCCAAATAAGGTACTGTATTAGGAGATGTCGAAGCATTATAAAGAACATGGGTTTTGTGGACCTTTCTTTGCTGCTCTTCCTATAGCTACCACCTACTTAAAAGGGGATTTCATAGCTTGCAAACTTCTTAATAATTTACCTTGGCTTATTCATTGGATAGTGTCAGTAACTTATACAGAATGTTTAACTGTTGTTTTGCAGGCCTAGTGAGAGAGAAGAGACTCTAGCACTTGTCAGATCATCCCTCAAAGAGATCATGATGTCAGTGGATCTTGATGAAGTTACCAGCAAGCAGGTAGGTTTTTTTTACTTTAAAGTTTTTCCTCTGATCTGAAGTTCCCATATTTTTCTGAAACTCAGTCTTGAACCGAAGGCTGTAGGTTGAGTCTTTACAAAATATATTTATTCATACTGCCTAAAACCTATTTAACCTTGATGAGATAAAATCAAAATATCTAATAATATTGAAGTTTAAAAGACAATTGTCAAAGTTTGCCAACTAGGGTCAAGCTCTTTGGTAAAAACTAATTAGCTGTTAAGTTGTAAGAATTTCACTGAATTATATTTAAAACTAGATGACCCGACAGACGTTGTCCTGTCTTCTTTATGAATAATTTGTTTTAGTTTGAATAAATATTATCAAAATAGTCACACCAACAACATAGCTTTTATTCTAAAGCTTTTTCATATGCAACATTGTTAGTTTTGTTTTCTGGCGCAAAAATTATTCTTTCAGTGTTCCGACATGGGAACAGTCGACATACAATTGGCCATGTGAAAATCATTGATTTTCAAGGTTGTTTCCACAAATATTCAACGACTGTCCATTTTATTCGGACATGGCAAATGCAAGCTGCTGGAAATTGTTGCCGCTTAAAATCAAAGGGCGTATCGTTTTGAATTATTTGGATACGTGGAAAAACATCTCCACCTTTGTAGTTTTTATTTTTGTGAAATCGTTGCCTCAATTATGTTGTTAATTAATTTTTCACCGTCAGCTGAGTGCCATTTCAAAACCGTAGTAAGTTAATGCTTCGCAACACAAAAATTACTGAACCGACTTTTAATTGAATGGATATTCTTCATTATATAAGCTGATGTCACATAATCAATTTCATTCAGTTTTATCCTCTCAACCAACCAAATAAGAATGTGTGCGTGTTGCAACCCGCGTTTTTGCCATTCTACTGAATACATCCCACAATGTGTCTCACCGAACATGCAATGCTTAGCAATAAAATCCATGAGTAACTTCATTTTCTTTTAAAACCTCTTGTGGTAATATGGCGATCAATTGGAGATTGGCCAGGAAATAATTCTTGCAGAATTTCTGACCAATTTGAATTGCACGTGAATGTAATAAACAAATCTGGTGTACCATAATGACGTACATCTAGCTTAGCATCATGAGCGCACTCATGCTCATATGTCACGGACTTTTGACGTATGTTGCTGGGAGAATAGTCACTCTGCCGTCTTTAAATGCATTTCAATCAGTATTGGTAGAATCCCCAAGATGTACGTATTCCACGGAACGGAGTTTTGCCTGGTTCAACCTGATATGCCAATCGTGTCAATTGTAGTTGCCCACTGGTGCAGCACATTACAGGGGCTTCATTTTTAAACCTATAATCATTGCAACTGTTGACACACAATGTTCATTGAGCAAATAGCAACAATTGGCAATAAACTGTAATCGATCGTCGCGTTATAATTGAGCGCAGCTCAATGGGGATTGAATGCAAGATCTCCTCGTTGATGGTTTAGATTAAATAAAGCACATTCGTCTTCATTTCGAGACTCGTTTTGCTTGTCATTTTGACTTGCCCGAAAGTGTCCTACACTCATAGCACTGCGTACTCTACGGCCCAGGTTGTTGCGTCGAGGGTAACGTGGCATTTTCAAGAATTAGAACAATACTGAATCAATGTTATATTAAACTTAAAATATAGTCATGATTTTGGTGAACTATGAACTCAAACACTTCTCAATCTCTCTGGTCAAATAAAAAACTGCAGTTTTTCACAAACTCATAAGGCTTGCAATATGTTATGAATTTTTCTAAAACCAAACAAAACTATGAGGATTTATCTTAATTTCTGTACATCCTAAAAGGTTAGTTAGATAAAAAGGTAGATTCACATTTCATGTAATCAGAATTCTTCAGATACATAAATTAACTTTTTTCAGATTAGACTTTTTAGTTTCACAAAATCCTTGAACTACAAAAGTAAATAATCCAAGTGTAAATAAACAAACACATATTTCAGATTCACATTTGTTTACATGTCAACATATGGTTATGATTTGAAATAGTTCTCAAGTTACTCCACCAGAATGCATACATGGTCAAGTAGTATTTATAGGCCTGTAGGACAGAGCCCTAAGGTCGTATTAAAAATTTTTCACACACACCTTGTCCTAAAAAACACGAAGAAAACAAAAAAAGAATTATCCAGTTTGGTGCACAAATAAAAAATTGCAGATTTACAAAGAAATAGGATTGTTTTTATTTATTTAGGTAAGATTAACATTGGAACAACGTACTGTGTTTACCACTCATTGAATTGATTTTTATTTATATAGCTTTACATCACATCATGATAACACATTTACTAATCATTTACATTTCAACTTCTAATGAAATTTGAAGGTTTTCCCATTTTCCCAGAGCTGTTGTTATGCGATATGTCGTGTCTTGCAGGTGCGGACCAGACTGGAGGACATGCTGGACATGGACCTCGGGGAGTACAAGAGCTTCATCGACCAGGAGATGCTGGTGATCCTGGGGCAGATGGATGCGGCCACCGAGATCTTCCCCCACGTCTACCTCGGCTCCGAGTGGAACGCCAGCAACCTCGAGGAGCTAAACAAGAACGGGTAACTATCACGGGAACTTAATGAGTTTTTTTCAAAAGTGTATGTTTTTAGTTTCATTCATATTTTATTTGATTATTTCTGTATTTACAAATTTAAATAGATGAAGGATCAAGTGTGGTTTGTATTTAGCCTCAATTGTTAATACAGCAATGCATCCAACATCTGAAATGTTGAGTTCTAAACTCAACACTCAAAAATGAAATGTTGAGTTCTAAACTCAACTTGTATAATTTAACTATAACATGGGTTGGTTGATACATCATGCACATGTTGTACAGTTCTACCTTAATCAGCATTTTAATTAGAATCACCAATTCCCTGTACTTCATTCAAATAACCACCCTTATCAATACTCTTGGTGAGATTTTATTTTTATATAAAGAAAATGAAGTATTTTATGACTTTTAAATGTAGGAAAAAGCAATTTTTAAACCAGGCAATTTTCTATGTTACAGGGTATGTCATATTCTGAATGTGACAAGAGAAATTGACAACTTTTTCCCCGGAATGTTTGACTATATGAATGTAAGGGTTTACGATGATGAAAAGACTGACTTGCTAAAACATTGGGACGACACTTACAAATACATCAACAAAGCTCAGACACAAGGTTCCAAGGTGCTGGTCCATTGCAAGATGGGAGTGAGCCGCTCTGCGTCCGTGGTGATCGCCTATGCCATGAAGGCTTACAACTGGGACCTCAGGAAGGCATTGGACTATGTGCAGCAGAAACGCAACTGCATCAAACCCAACAACAACTTTATTGCGCAACTGGAGACTTACCAGGTTCGTTGAAATGAAAATAATTGGTAGACGTAATCTGCAATTGAGGAAGTAGTTTCATAAAATATTTTTTTACTGTCAAAACGTGGGTTTTTTATCGATAAGTTATGACATGTTTAGCTATGTCATTTTTAAAAGAAGGTATCTGCTGTCTATTTTAGTTAAATTTTTAGTTAAATTATTTGTCAAGGACATTCTGCTTTACAATAACTAGATTTTTGAGTTTAATCTCATATCTCTTTGGAATGTATTTATAACATTATTTTAACAAAGGGATGTCATTATTCATGTTGTTAAGCCTCCGAAGCTGATAAGACAATTATAAATAGGTTACGTACCTCCGTCTTCAGCTTCAAAATTTAATTGGATTTTTTTGAAGCTGAAGACGGAGGTACGTAACCTATTTATAAAGGGATGTCAGTCTAACTGCTAAACCATCTCTAAAGGCTTCATTTCCAACACGGCGTCAGCGCGCTCAGTGTCGACGTCGTCGTCATTGCGTCAGAGTCAAATGTAAAGGGGGCAATGGTGATTGTTGACGTGTCAGCAATCAGTGCGCGCAGCGTCTACAAATCAGTCACCATTGCCGGCTTCACATTTGACTCTAGCGCAATGATGTTGATGTCAACACTGAGCGCGCTGATGCCATGTTGGAAATGGAGCCTTAATGGGTTTCAACCACCTATTGCAATCACCAATCACCTATAACGCTGGGTTTACTTTCTGGGTTTACTGCTAGGACATTTTTTGATTTCAAATGCTTAATTACCTGCAAAAATCAAAATCAAAATCCAGCACAAATAAACACAACAATATGATTAACCTCATAAAGTCCACAGACGTGTATATGCGACGCTGTCCCAAGCCCCGCTGCACGGCCATGGTCATGTATATGCGACAGTGTGTTCGTAATATAAACTTGGTGCTCTTTCCGCTACGGGGGAAGCCGCAATGCTTCGTTATGCTTCATTTTACTTCGGTTAAGTTCGGGAATTGTCAGGCTGTTTCTGGGATATTTTGTTTTGCGTCTTAGGAGACTGAATCATTGACTTGCTTTATTGACAGCTGGCCTGTGTTTGTAAACATTGCGCAATCATGGAACAAATAACTTGGCCTGGGGTTTACAAGGGTACCAAATTACTTGGACTTTAAGAGGTTAAAAAGAGAGTCACTGAACTTAATAATTACACAGTCAATGATCTGTACAGGGTATTCTGGATGCGATGAAAAACAAGGAGAAGCTGCAGAGATCCAAGTCGGAGACCAATCTGAAGACGAGGGAGTGTGTGACACTAGCTAAAGTGTCGGCACGATCCGTCAGTGAAGGGGAGGGAGGGGAGGCAGGAGGGGAGGGGGAGGAGTGTTTACCCAAGGGAGGGATCAACAACAGGCTCAACGTGGCTGGGAGCGAACTTTCTAAGGTCGGGTGCCGACCGAAGAGTTGGTCCCCGGACCATGCAACGGCGAACCTCCTCTTCAGTGCAACCACAGGTGAGATATTGTGGCCAGCCAAGAGTCCTTTATCTTTGATAATAAATGTTTAAAATAGACAAATATTCAAAGTACCAAATTTTGAACTAAAATGACAATTACTAAAAACTTTTAAACCAGTTGGAAAATAACTAGTATCCAGGGGCAGATTTGCCAGTAAATATCGCTTGGAAATTTCACTAAAATATACTTAATCATTAAATTAGAACTGTCACTATCAATCATCCTTATGGTAAATTTAAATCCATCACCACACTATATGTGACATTACTGCTACCGTAACTTATTGAAATTTCCAAGCTGTTTCTAGACTCGTTTGCTTTAAGAGTCTGCAGCATCTCCTTGGGTTTTAGTCTCACAAGAAAAATGCTAATATCCTTGAAAAATGCACGGCTTTGAACACAAATTACTTGTTTACCTTAAAAAGTATAAAACTGATTCTTTTTTTTTCTTATTAATATTTAGCAGAGAACTTTGAGGAAACTTTTTTCGAAATATGTTCAATTTATAGCTAAAAATGTACATGTTAAAGTGGTTTTACACATGTATATTGTTAATTTTTCATGAAACAGTTTCATGTTTATAAACTTTAATCCCACAGATCTCTAATTTGTATTACGTTTAAATTAACACCAATTTTGTAATTTTTGAGTGGAAAATAAAGGTGTAGCAACTGTTTGAAATTAACGTTTTCTTACGGGACAAATCCCTGAAAGGCGACAGGTACTGCAGACCCTTAAAAAAGTTTCAAATACATCCTTACCCATTGAAAGATATTTGCTGTATGTTATCTTATCTTGAATAACTTGTTTGACTGTCAAGTTTTGTTTTGTTTTATGTTTCATCAACGGCTAATAATGTTTGTAGGCTACTACATTACTTATGTTCATTTCTGTTTGCAGCGCCCATGTCGGCGTCCGTTGAGCGGCTGGCGGGGGAGGGGCGGGTAGAGGAGGCGGGGGTCGGAGGGGAGGGAGGGTCGCCCCCACCAGCCCCGCCGCCCCTGCCGCCTCCCCCGCCCGTCGTGGAGGCTCGCAACTACAGCCTGCACGTGAGGATGCATGGCAGCAACGGACTGGCATACAGCGTCTCGCAGAACAAGATACTGCAGCTCACCCCTTCCAGCTCCAGGTCAGTTTTGTGACCAATAGGAAAACTCGCACTTCATTATAGTCAAAATCCAAAAAGTATTGAATGATTATGACAACTCATTTTTGGTTAAAAACTTGTTAGTAGTTAAGTGGGTTGTGTTAAAGTTTAGATGGTGGCATTTTTAGTGACAGCCCCTCACAATCAAAGCAAAAGTACAGGAAGCGAGTGGATTTTATGTGGGGTTGTAAAAGCTTTACACTTTATGATTTACAATTTTAAATCATTTACAATTTACTTTTACATTGCTCTGTGCATATTAAAAATATTTTCATCATATTTCTCCTTTATATTAGTCTTCAGAATAACTTTATGTACTGCTTAATATTCCATTTTAGTTTCGCTGATGAATGACTAAATAGTAAATAATTTTCTGCAGCTCCGAGAGTACCGTAGCATCGGTGAAGCACCGAGTGAACGCTCTGGAATCTCAGAATGGTCTGTCGACGCCTCAGATGAGTCGGAGGCCGGGACTGGACCGTCGTGGTCTCGTCCTCAACCTGACTTCACAGTTTGAGGAGGACAAGTCTACATCTTCACCCCCGACACAGCAGCCTCCGCTGTCACAGGCAAGCACAATCATCCTGACACAACAGCACTTACAGAACAAGAATTTTAGTGTCTTGCCCGCTAACCATTTTTAATATTTTGTTTGAATAATTCTCAATTATTCATTAAAAAAGAAACTTGAAAATTAATTCATATTTTATTGAGATAATCGGAATTGTTGGATTTGGCAAAATGTAGGATGATGGAAGGATAATCAATTTGATCCCAGAGACTCGGGGAAAAGAAACCATTATTTACACATACATCTTATTTTATTTTTGATGAAAAGGTAGATGCTAACATACTAATATTTGTAAATTAAAAATAATAATAGCGTGTTAATCTTCATTTCTGTTCAAAAAATATAAATCACAAACATTTCATGAACAAACATTGTAACCGTAAAGCCGGCCGAATACATTAGGCGATTCGGTTGCAAGTTTACAAGAAATCTGATTGCCGAAAATCAAATCGCCGGTCAAAAGGGGTAAAAGGTGCCCTAGCAATTAATTGTTTGCCCATATTATTGGTTGACATATACTAATAATGTTAATGGTGGATTATTTATATTTATTTTTGAAGCAAAATTGGTAATTACGAATTCTTACAATAGATATTAAGAACCTTTTTTAAAATATAGGAATTGATGCTCTGAATCCAGAAATTATATTTTTACTGTGCAATTCATCGGAAACCCACGGAACAAGGCAAATAAATCATTTTTCGCAGATCAGTCTTGTGTGTACTCAAATTAACTGGGAGGGCAAGGTCAAAGAGAATATGCAAGAACTTGCAAGATTCGATCAATTTTAACAAAAAATTCGCCTGGAAATATGAAACAAATAGTTTTCTGAAATAGTTGAGGAGAGCGAGCTAAACAACAATTGTCAGGAATTTTCTAGATTTGACTGATACGGCCGAAAGAAAATGACTGAGACCGTAGTGTGTATGCCACTAAGCGATCTCCAGGTTGACGGCCATCTAGTGGATCACCTGGGAAAATCAAGCAACCACACCATTGCCAGGTGACCTCGAGATCGCTGGCAATCTGATTGAAACGGCCCCAGACATTTGGTGATATTTTAGCAATTTGGTCAAGGCAATCAAGATTGCTGGTCGATGAGCGATCAAATCGTCTAATTTATGGCTGGCTTAACAAATATATGATACAATACAATGTCACCATAAATTGTTTTTATTTTTGTGATAAAATCTTTTTTTTTGTATGTAACTCATGTAGGTAATAGTTATAATTTGATCTGAAATAACATATTTTGGTAAGTTTATATATTTATATTATACCAGCAAAAACTGATTTTCAAGTTTTCTTCTTTAATTTACGACTAAGGAAATTCGAGACTTTATATTCCTGATTTTAACCATCGCTAATTACGATCTTTTTAGAGGAATAAATTGTGTATTTTAAATTCAAGACGGTCTTGGTTTTATACCGACATCAACCAAATCAGTAATGCTGTTTAATATTTCAGGCCAAGAAGGAGACATGGGACCCCGGGGAGCCTGTGAGGAAGCGCCCCGATGGTGACCCGTTCTCCAACCGGCTGGACCGAGTGTTCGAGCGGGAGGAGCGCAAGGAGCGGCGCGGCGTGCCGAGTGCGGTGGCGGAGGACACGGTGGTGTCGCGGCAGAGCAGCTGGAGCAGCTACGACAGCGCCGTGGTGCTGGGCGACCCGCGCGACTGCGTGAGTCGGCAGAGCAGCTGGGGCTCCGGCGACACCCGCTGCTGCACGCTGCCCTCGCGCAACAGCTCCTGGGGCTCGTACGACATGCGGCCCTCGGAGACGTGGGGCACCGTCAAGCGCACCAAGCAGAAACTCGAGGAGGGGATAATAGACGTAAAGAGGGTGTGCCCGGACATTACGACTGTGTCGCCAGAAAACTCGGAGAGAAATAAAGAGACTAGTGTAGTTGAAAATAAAAACTCTGAAAACTCTGTTCATGTTACCAGAAGGTGTGTGTCGGTCGATGAAACGAAAAGTGGGACTATAGCTGAAAGCGATCAAAAAAGTGTTCCCGGTTTAGTGCGGAATCTCAAAAAAGAATTTGAAGCTAAATCGGTTTCGGTCAGTGCGAAGTGTGCGAGTGCGGAGGATAATAGTACTGAACCTAAAACTGAAGAAAGTGGTAAAGTCAGAAGTCTTCCTTCTTCTCCTGTGAGTGATCGAGCCGAGAAGCCCAGTCCTGCGACATCTTTAGAAGATCTATCCGTTCGTAAACTCGTGGGGAAATATGAAGACAGACCGGCTTTTCCTCAACCTCCTGTACCTCCGAGAAAATCTAGTCTAGACCCTCCACCTTTAGTAATAAAACATTCGACTCTCTTTGTGCATAATCTTAAAAAGGTTAGACAACCTGTTAAGACTTCGATTCCTTCTCCTGGCGTTGTTGTAGCCAGTGTTGTCGCCAAAGCCGCTAGTAAAAAGCAGCAACAAGGGAAAACACATCCTCTTGCGAGGTTAGCGTTGAACAAACAACGGCACAACAACCCTGTCTACAATACTATGTAAACGTCTATCAAGCTCCTTGTGATTTAGTGTAAAAAGTAAAAGTAAACTGTTGGAAAATATTTTTAGCAACATGATGATATAAACCGTTGATAAAGTACTTTATTTTTCTATATGTGTCGTAATGAACAATTTTATTTTATGATGGAAATTTTATCATCAATCATTTTACTCACTGCCGACTTCTTATCTGATGTTTAATAGGTCCGAAAGCCTGGTTTTAAAATTTATGATTTCATATTTTTTTGCTTTGACCGTTTTGCTCTTGATTTCCAAACACTTATGTGATTTTGATAGACACACTGATGAATCTCCTGTAAATTAATGGCTGAAGCCGTGTTGATCTAGTCGCCATTTATATTAGTAGATACTCAACATTCCGAGAGAATGGGTGCACAGATAATAAAGTTGATTCTGCTTCCCAGGCAATCATTACCTAATATTTTTCAGATGCTCATGTTTGACTGTTTTCTATTTTTTCATTTTTTTATTGTTTGTACAAAAGTTAAATCTGTTAAGTTTTGCTCTCGGCTCTGTTAACTTTTTATCTGTGCCTAGCTTTATTGAGTGTACATTTTTTTGTATTATAGTTTGTATGAAAAGAAGTAAAGTGTTATTGCTTACAAAAAATGTTCATCTTCCTTTCTTACATTCCGTCTTAAAAGAAAACCTCAAGTTCAATATAACGTCTCATATCTGCAATTGGGCTCATCTAGGCCCTACCTGAGAGGATGGGCCCATTCTGAGAGGATGGGCCCATTCTGAGAGAATGGGTTAGTTCTGCAAAAGCACTACTAACCTGTACACCTTTGCTGCTAAAACACCCCCTTCACCTTTACAATCTTTCCGCCTCTAATATAGAAACGTTTTCCTTGATCCGGCAATGACTTGGTCTCATACCTAATGGATATTAGAGGTACTGCTGGGATTGAAATCAGGCAGAAAAGATATTTTCGTTATACCGCTGCGAAAACAGCAGTTTTCATTATATGTGTTGCAGGCCTAATGAATCAGCTGATGTTGAGGAAAATAGCTGTTTGTTTATAATGTACTAAAACCGCAAACAAGTATACATCAGCATCGATGGTGAGCTATCGATCACTTAGATAGAGGTTATCGGTTATTACACAGAGAAGAAATAAGACAGAGGATGCATCTAATGTTTCGCTAAGTATGTGTCGAGCAGTGCCGTAGAGCAGCGGGTAGGGGGGCGCCCGGAAGTCTATTGTCTCCCTATTGTTTGACTTCCTGTGTGTCGCGCAGTTACCTGAAACACTACTGCCATATTAATGTGTACTCTCATTATTTCTTCTCTGTGGTTATTATTATCACTTGTAATTCATTGTTGCATTGATGTCCGTTTAATCAATTTGTTAAACACGCTGGTTTCACCAATCGATAGTTCAGTGCTTTCGATACACTGATAGTTGTTCATTGTTGTCAGTCTAATGTAACACAAATCAAACAGACAATCATCTGATTGTTTTTAACACTTTGCGATCGGGAGGCCAGCAGCACTGGCCATAACGCAGTCAGCAGCCAGTCGGAATTGTTTTCCGTATGACATGGTTTCAGCGGTCGGACGGCCAGCAGTACTGGCCACGCCCCACTCAGCTCGGAATTTATAATGGCGCCTCACCCCCGCCAGGTCGGAATTGTTTTCATTGACAACCTGCATTGTTGGCATAGGGGATTTAAATTGTAATAAAACAATTGTTATTTTGTTTTGACAGTTGTTTTATTACATCTAAAAAATAAATAAGATATTGAATTATGAGATACAACTGTTTGGAAATTGAAAGTTAATTAAATTACTTAATTAATAAACCTGTAAAACGTAGATATATTTGTCACTTACTGAAACACCAAGTTCAAAGTTCTGTTTTAACCTTCTTTAACTTTCTTCACCGAGTGGTATTTTTCAAAACATGCACCCATATGAAGTCCGGGATTGTCTGAACAAGTTTTGCAAAAAAACTTAGATCTTTTTCTTTCTTTTCCTGGTCTTCTATTGCTACACACCGCACAGTCCTTTGTTTTACCTCCCTAAAGCGGATAGGGCAGATGCAGCTTACCATTTAGTCGCTCTTCCTCAACTAAATTGGATGGTCTTCCTCGTTTTCTCTCATTTCTTACATCTCCAACCAGTTCTTGTACCAACACTTTCCTGAAACGTCTCTGTCGAACTTTATTTTTTCCTTCTTGAGTGGCATTGTAGAGAATGAATGAATTTACAATTGCCGTTTCCAGCATCCAAAAGAACATCTTTCTCCACCATTTCAAAGATTTTCGGGTAAATGAATAAGATGATATGTACTGATCCGCAATGTCGACTCCGCCCATATGCTTGTTGTACACACAAACTGCAGTAGGCTTTTTCACCAACTCCCCTGCTCCCCCTTTCGTGTAGCGCCTAACCGTTTCGGTTGGGGTAGAGTTATCACTGTACAGTATACTTAGGATAGACACTAAGTTTTTGTCTTTCCACAATAGAAGAGAAACTTCGTCATTTTTCCTGTAGATTTTAATATCCCCAGTTTTTAGATTCACCTTCTTCTTTGTTGGTTTTTCTTTTTTTTTCTTTTGTTTGGTTGCTTTCTTCCCCTTTGTTTCTTTTTCCTTTTTGGGCCTTACCGGTCTTACTTCTTCTGGTAATCCTCTTCTGTTCAGCAAGATAGTCCCGGTTGTATGGGCTTTCCATTCTAAGAGTGCTTCTGCCAAATCGAGATTGGAATAGAATCTGTCGGTGAAGACATGAAGCCCTTCGACATCTCCCAGCGTTTGCCTTAGTTGGTCTACTAGGTGTAGAACAACACGACTTGTTACGCCTAAATCAGGCCTGATCAAGCGGTCTGTGGTTGTTTTACCAAAATATGGCTCAATCGCGCATACATAGCCCGTAGTTGAGTCGTCAGTACGAAAACCTTGATTCCCCATTTAATGGGTTTGTCTTTGTTGTACGATTTAAATAGGATCCTCCCCTTGAATCCTATCATGCTTTCATCTACACTTACTGTGTTTTGTGGGATAAAAAACTCTCTAAACTTTTTGTCGAGGTATGCAGCGACATTTCTCACTTTCCCTGATCGAGTTATGCCCCATGTACGGGACCAGATGGGGGTGGGGACACGTGTAGGTTCCAAAAGATTTGTTAAAATCTCTCTTTACTGAATACGTCCTTAAAGAATGGTTGGTAGTCAACCCAATTATTTGAAAAGTAGTCACTAATCTCTGGTTTCTCATTCATCCCCATATTAATGATGACTCCAAAAAAAGCTTTCATCTCTTGGAGTGTAACATCTTTCCACGAATTCCAGATCGACTTCCTCTGAAGTGGGGTATTCTTCTTTACTTTTTCCTCAGCATACTGGTTTGTTTCTTCCATTATCTGCGTCATCAATTTGTCTGTAAAAAAGAGCTGAAAAAACTCTGAAGGTGTTCTTGGTGGCTGGTTATTTGGTGGCTTATAACCACTGTCATGTTTCCACAAAAAAGTATTAAAATTTGCGTCGCCTTCAGACCATTCCTTCCACTGTTCCGACACATCCATACCTTCTCTTCATTTCCTGGCCCTTCATTATCTCCGACTACCGTGTCATGATTACTTTCACTTTCGTTTCCCACCTCCGTTCCTACATGTCCATTATATTCCACATATGTTTCTTGAACTTCACCGTCCATTTTCCTCTTCCAGGTTTCCAACAATATCATTTTGCTCGCCGAATTCAAATTGAAGTGCATCAATTCCTTCCTCTTCTTCCAAATCTCCATCAGGCTCGTACACCTCACTTACTTCGTTTTCAATTATGTCTTCAAACTCTGCAGCTAAATCAGTTGAATTAACATCACTTTCGTGGTCAGATTCATCAAAATAATCAGGATCGTCAATGTCTTCTTCAGCAAGTAATAAGTCTCTCAATTCGTCTGATTTTAATAAACGATCGCCCATTATAACTTATTTAAATGTACAGAAATAAAAACAAACAACCAAATTATTGCTACTAAATGTTTATACTGGATGAATACAGTTTCACTGTAGGCCTAACTGTAATGAAAGTGTAGGCCTATACTTTATAAAACGTACACACTTTTTCTTCTAATTGATTGAAACATACATTAAAACTTAATTAAAATAACAAATTACCATAAGTCTCTCGAGAAAATTGTCAAAAAACAATTATAATCACGATAAACTGAACCAAAACAACTCTGACTATGACAGCTACACGTGCCAAAACAACAGATGATTACTGCAAGTATTACCGCCACAATTTTTACGATACAATGTTGCAAGCCTGCTGGTCATTTAGTTAAATAGCTCCTCACTAGATTGCAGCACTCTACAGGCATCCTGTAAAATTTAGAAAAAAACAATCTAAACATATGTTATTGGCCAGTCCTGCTGGACTGCCGAGCGTTCGTTGGATTTTATGTTGGCCAGTACTGCTGGCCTGCCGACCGCAAAGGACAAGTGTTGTGGAAAAAAATCTGACCTCTGCACGATAATGGCGGCGGCCAGTACAGCTGGCCTGGCGATCGCTGAGGAATAGCGGTGCATTTTCAATCCGATCGCAAAGGGTTAATAGCAATAACAAAATGAAAGCCTCTTTGGGAGATATCTTAAAAGGTAAACAAGTTGTAACATTTCGGTTTACTTTAGTAGTTTGCTAGTTGTATTGAGCGGTATAATGAAAAATAAAGTTCATCACACAGAACTAAGGTTGCTTTTCGTTAGTCATTTTTCAACCTCGGCTCAAGTGCCCCGGTCAAAAAAACTTGACCTTGTAAGAAAACATCACTTTAGTCTCTAGAAATGAAATATACTATTTTTAACCGACTTCCCCCACCAACAAAAGGAGGAGGTTCTCAATTCGTCTTGGGATATGTTTTTTTTTCTAGGGATGTTCACCGATTTCTCTGCGATACTTTTACCAATCAACGAGATTCTACCACCAAAATAACCGGGATGATTTCCTGTAGGTCCCACATATAACATTTTGTTTCATTGAAATATTTATTTAGGAGAAAAATGCTAAAAACCTTAAAAAATTCAATATTTTGAACAACTTTTTGTTGGCAAAACAAAGGTGAACATGAATAAGTTTATTTTATTACAGCTGTCATATAGCCTACTTTTAAATAGATCTGTAATTATATGTCATATGATCAGCTGGGTTCACAATATTATAATGTCAAAACAGTTTGTCTTCTTGTTTACTATTTAATATGTAGATTCAAACACAGTCAATTCCAAATTTGTGATTATTACATAATTAATTATTTTAAATAGTGTAAATCAAAAAGCATGACAAATTTATGAAACACTAATATGTAGGATTCTCTACCGTTATAAAAAAAGCCAGGCTCTGATAAATGTCGATTATAAATAGTCAGTGAAAAATTTACTTATTACGATCAGTTAATGAAGAAGAGTAAGTCTAAATCTTAACGTTTGAGTGTGCCTGGGTGAGGCATTTGAAAGCACAAGCCACATGCATCAAGTATTTTTGTGATTTGTGATGTGTGAGCACTCTTGCACTTTCCACTGAAAAAAAAATCCCCAACAGGCTTTGTAAGTTGAGATTAAATTTCATCATGGACGTTTATGATTTCCAATTTGTTTCACAGGTTGAAACATTCAAAAAATGATTTTTATTCGTCTTACTAGACAACTTATAATGCTAACGTGCAAGCATCGCAATTCAAAACCGGATCTATCTTATGATTAAATCCCTGAACAGTTTTGGAAGTGTATTTAGACGAACCGATTTGCCCTTTGTCAGGTGCTGAGCTCACGGTTATCTTGTGTTGAAAATCTCTGGATTAAACTGACCGAGAAAATCTGTGGCCAAACTCGAGGGTTTAGAATAGAATATTATAAATTTTCACAAGAGGTATTCATAATATGACCGCTGTATCAGAATTCTAAAATGTTTCATGGCTATGCTGAATAGATAAGGTTTTAATGATTGGTTGATCCGATTTAAAAGTTGTTTAAGTATTTGTCCTAAAGTAACAATATGGTCGTAAATTTGTCACCGAAAAAGTGTAAAAAAACATAAACTTTGTCTGAAATTATCTGTTTGAGTCTTTAGGATAGAAATGCGCAACTAATAAACAAATTGAGCTAAGCACAGAGGCAATCTATTCCAGTTCTTAAAATACACCTCGTGTGCTTTTAACATGTAAAGTGTTCGAAAAATAGTTAAAAGCAGATGTAACAAATTGATGTTTTGCATTGAGCTGGATCAAGAACAGCTGTTTAAAGTTAACCAAAAAATGACCATCTCTAAAACGGTCAACGTGGTGGCTTAACTGCTACATACTCGTTGTCAAACAATTACACTCTCAAACATCTGGTGACTTTCTATGTTGTATAAAACTACTGATTAAGTGATTTCTAAGTTGTTTTTGAATGTGTGTAAAATGTGAAAATTACCAACTGATTGAGCTGAGACTTTGCCAGTAATGTATTTGGCCCACATATAGGCATGATTTGCTTCCAAAAATCCCTTATAAAATGATATTTTTTCAAAGAGTCGGCCATATTCATATAGCATATAAGTAATAGCTGTAGACTATAACCTTTGACTATAAAGCCAATGCTATAACCAATTGTCAATTTCCTGAGACTTAGCGGTACAATTGACTGTTCTAACCTTTCCGAAAAATGAGCTAAGCAACAGAAGTACAGTTTAGTAATATGTTAAGTGATTAAGTCATCAGCAAAGTGAACTGGAGTGGAGTATTAATGATATTCTACAACTTTTCTGTTATTGAATCAATTAAAATCAAACATTAAAGACTTTCCGAAAAATGAGCTAAGCAACAGAAGTACAGTTTAGTAATATGTTAAGTGATTAAGTCATCAGCAAAGTGAACTGGAGTGGAGTATTAATGATATTCTACAACTTTTCTGTTATTGAATCTTTGGGAACCTAGGCTTAATGAGAAATCCGAGACATCAGAAGAATACTTTTATTCGAGAGCAAGAGTTGTGGTGCCTGTACATAACCTTAGTTGCTACGATAACAATATAATAAAAACATTAGATAAATAAATAATTATCAGCTGTCGCCACACAGCCCCCTACGGAAAAATGGAGTTGCACTCATGGAACGTTGAACTTGACTTTCCGTCCGTAGCGGGTGACATACTCAGATTTCCGAGAAGCTGAAGGCAATACATCATCAATTGGTGAGGTTGGAGGGTTTGCTGATCCAGTCCGGTCGGTTAATATAAAGGCAGGCTTAACGCGATCCAGTGTGACACGAACGGAATTTCCGTTCTGAAGAATGGTAATCGTCTTAGAGTCACGTTGGACGACTGGATATGGTCCTGTGTAAGGTGGTTGAAGAGATCGACGGACAGTGTCGTCTCGAAGGAAAACGTGAGAGCATTCACTGAGACTTTTGTAGATAAAGGATTTGGTAGTAGTGTGTCTTGAAGCGGGTGTCGGGCGAAGAGATTCCATTTGTTGTCGTAGGCGAACTACGTAACTTGAAGGATCTTCTTGACGTGCTGGGCCATCTTTCGCAGAGAGAAATTCGCCAGGTAAACGAAGAGGTTGCCCGTAGACCAGTTCTGCTGCTGAAGCTTGGAGGTCCTCACGGAAAGCACTTCGGATTCCAAGGAGTACGACGGGGAGAGCTTCAAACCAAGTTGATCCTGTATGACACATAATGGCAGCTTTGAGATGTCGGTGGAATCTCTCAACGAGACCGTTCGCACAGGGATGATAACTACAGGTCCGGTGTCTCTCTGAACCGAAAACGTTGCCAAGAGCTTGAAAAAGAGAAGACTCAAACTGACGTCCTTGGTCGGTAGTAATCCGTAAAGGGGCACCAACACGGGAGAACCAGCAATTGACGAGACCTTCGGCAACATCATCAGCCGTTATTCGTTGAAGAGGAAAGACTTCAGGCCATCTAGTGAAACGATCGACCACAGTAAGAAAGTATTTGTAGGGTCCAGCCGGAGGAAGTGGTCCGATAATGTCGACATGTATATGCTCGAAACGGGCAGAAGGAGGTTCAAAGTTGCCTAATGGGGTGTGGACATGTCTCGTAACTTTGGCTCGTTGGCAGCGCTGGCAAGCACGGGCCCAATTTCGGCAATCTTGCTGCACACGAGGCCATACATATCGCTGTGATACGAGCTTAGCGGAAGCTCTAGTTCCGGGGTGGCTGAGGTTATGCAGGGAGTCAAAAACAACTCGACGAAACGCCTCAGGAACATAAGGCCGCTGTTTGGTTGTAGAAGTATCACAATAAAGGTAAAGGTTCGTTCCAGGAATGTTGACTTTTTCTAGTTTTAGAGCAGAACCGTTCTTGAGAAGATCGCTTAATTCGACGTCTTCCTCTTGAAGACGAGCAAGTTTAGTGAAATCGACGTTACGGACGCTGTCGTTAGATAAGGCTTCGACTCGAGAGAAACTGTCTGCGACAATATGTACATGCCGAACCAGATACATGTCGAATGTCCGTTGTGAATTGGGAAATATATGTTAATTGGTTCTGTTGGACAGGTGGCAGCTTGTCACGACTTTGAGAAAAAACAAAAGTTAGAGGTTTATGGTCGGTATAAATAATGCAATGGTGTGCTTCAAGTATATGACGAAAATGACGAACAGCTGCATACACAGCAAAGAGCTCACGGTAGTAAGCTGGCCACGTCGATTGTCGAGGCGTTAGCTTTTGGGAGAAAAATGCAAGTGGTTCCCAGGATTTACTGTGGACACGCTGTTGAGCAACAGCACCTACTGATGAGGCAGACGCATCACAGAACAACGCAAGTTGTGCGTCGTGGTCTGGATGGACTAACAGTGTAGCGTTCGCCAGTTGATCCTTGCAAGCGATAAAAGCTGCTTCAAGCGCAGGAGTCCAATTCACAGATTCGTTACCACGGAGTGACGACAGTGCAGTGTGAAGTGGGGCTTGGTGTTCAGCAGCTGAAGGAATAAAACGGCGGTAAAAGTTGATCATACCCAAGAAGCGTCGTAGGCCTTTTGCTGTATTAGGGCGATTGAAATTCTTGAGGGCATCTACACGATCGGGAAGAGGTCTGGTTCCAGCAGCGGAGACCTCATAGCCAAGGAAAGTAACGGTACAAGAGGAAAGTACTGTCTTATTGACATTAACCAAGAGGCCGTATTCTGATAGACGTTTGAACAGGGCACGGAGATGGTGGTCGTGTTCAAAGGTGTCCTTGGAGAAAACTAATATATCATCCACATAGGGAAAACAGAAATCTAGTCCGGAAACGACTTCATCGATGAAGCGTTGGAAAGTCTGACCAGCGTTGCGAAGGCCAAAGCTCATAAAAGGGAACTCAAAAAGACCAAAAGGGGTTGTTATTGCAGTTTTCGGTATGTCTTTAGGTTTTACTGGGTTTTATGTATAAGCCTTGACAAGGTCAATGGCTGAAAATACTTGGCATCCTCGAAGACGATAGGAAAAGTCATGGATGTGGCGGACAGGGTATCTGTCGGGGATTGTGCGAGCATTAAGGGCGCGGTAATCTCCGCAGGGACGCCAGCCATCAGTTTTCTTTGGGACCATGTGCAATGGTGAAGACCACGGTCCGTCGGAACGTCGAGCAGTCCCCTCGCGAAGCATAGCTTCAAACTCTGCTTTCGCTATAACAAGGCGGTCAGGGGCGAGCCGTCGAGGGCGGCAAGAAACTGCTTTGGGAACCTAGGCTTAATGAGAAATCCGAGACATCAGAAGAATACTTTTATTCGAGAGCAAGAGTTGTGGTGCCTGTACATAACCTTAGTTGCTACGATAACAATATAATAAAAACATTAGATAAATAAATAATTATCAGCTGTCGCCACAAATCAATCGAAATCAAACATTAAAGACAAAAATTTTCACTAAAAAGTATGAAATAATTTCTTTTTGGTAAAAAAACAACCGACTTCAAACGCTCTAAAAAGTATGAAATAATTTTATTTTATAAGTCAAATTTTGTAATATCCAAGCTTACGGATTTCAAGTCGGCGCGGCTCTATTTTGCATCTTAGTTATGTGTCTCCTATCATCTTAGTAACATGTATTTGATGTACGGCGTACATGGATGTAACATTAAAATAAAAATTGTGTTTATTTCATATACATAGAGAGAGGCATGTGACTAGAGAATTTATTAGTGAGTCTACAATACTTGAAAATTTGCATTTTAAAGCAAAATTTTTGAGTTTATGACTGAAATTTTATCCCACAATTATAATTATTGAGATCAAACTGAGATATTTCATATCTACTCACAGTTTAATGTTTCCTGTATTGATAAAGCCGCGCCGACTTGAAATACGTAAGCTTGGATATTACAAAATTTGACTCATAAAATAAAATTATTTCATACTTTTTAGAGCGTTTGAAGTCAGTTGTTTTTTTTACCAAAAAGAAATTATTATCAAGCATTATTTTTTTGTCCTCTAAATCGTCAACAAGATCTCACTTTTTAGTAATTAGAACAAAAATGTCAGCTGTGTGTGATTTATTTTGGTTCGCTAACCTCAAATATTGTCATTGTTACATTCATTTATGCTGAAATCGCTGTTTGCAAGGTTAAAGTGTTGTTTGTAAACAACAGAAATTTCATTGTAAATTACGTTAAAATCTGAAAAAACAACTTATGGTAAGACAGGATGGCCACTGCAGCGGGATTTTGGTAAAACTGTGAATAAACTGGGAATTTTTTAAACGGTGAAAAAAGTGGGAAATAACCCGAGCAAAATTTGGGAAATGTGATTTTGGAAAGAACAATAATAAATATTGTAAACAAATCTATATTAAGAGAGCTGACAAAAAAGCGAGATTATTTGGATCATCATTATTCTATGCAACTTCTAAACCTATGCGCAACAGCTTGTAGCACGGATTGGTTTGCAAATAGCATGTATTTTACTTACGTCTTCAATTCTTTTATTTGTTTGGGCGATTCAGCCTCAAGCCATCTTCAGCATCCTATCCTGTACACCAAACTAACACTTTCTTCTCTGCTTGGATCCCGAAGCGAGCTGGCTTAAGTTTTTAAAACAACATAACAAACATAACGTTCAACACTGACACCACAAACAAAATCATTGAAATATTAACCCCTTAACCGCCGCGCACGAGTTAGCTTGTGGTAGTATTCTGTACACGCTCCGCCACGCACGAGATATCTCATACTTCACCCTTGCTTCGTTGACCGCCACGCCCGAGTTTACTCGGATTTGACTTTCTCAGCTGATTTATGTTGGTACAACTGTTCTGCTAGTTTTTTCCTGCTAAGACTGTACAGTTGATCCTGACGAGTCGCAGAGCGTTTGGCCACGCCATGTGATCTGCAGTATTGTGCTTGTCGCGTTGAGACGAAAACCCGGCGATTTCGTGTTGGATCGTGTACTTAAACTGCGCGCTACTGAAACTGAACTAATTACTCGGCGCTTGAGGGGTTGAAAACTTGCAGGGAGCAGACAGCAGTGATGATGCTATAGTGCAGTCAAGAGGAGGGAGGGACAGGCAGGTAATGGGACTTCAAATTTCTATGCAGAATTGGGGTTAAAACGTCTTTCTCAAAACATATCCTATGTAAATGAATGTATTAAATACAGTCAATGTGATTTAAGGATCATTAGTGATGGAATATGTAGCCACCTAACAGTAATAACACAATCGCGACAAATCTTATACTGCCAAGAGTTGAGTTTCATTTGTTAAACATGCTTTTCCAAAAGAGGACGATTTCATTTGTTTTCATTAGGTATCGATTGTTTTGGTTACTTTGCTTTGAATAACTGCAGTATCTGATGAAGATAAAAATAAGCTCATAATTTAATACTCTGATTTGCAAGCAAGATAAGCAGGCAGTATTTCAATGAGAAGTAGGCCTATAATATATGTTTTTCTCTTGTCAAAACACACAAAGGAACTTGAGTTTGATCCATAGCTTGAATCCGTGTATGCGGATTGATTTTATCGGCAAAGATTTCCATGTTTCTGAAAGGAAGAACCGCGAGATTATTGATATATTTGCACAATTCAAAATACTAAGTTATTTGAATTCGATGGTCCAAATAAGAATTTTATAATTTTTTTTATATGTAAAAACTCAAAAAACTATATTTGGGGGCTTTATCCCCTTTTACCCCCCCTTCCGGAGGCCCGTTTGGGCTGGTTTTTCGAACTCATCCGAATAATTACTACTTTACATGTCTGAGCCAAATTTCACTCAGATCGGACCAGTTTTACATATATATTTAGTGAAATTAGCTGATTTGTTAGGGCTGTTAAAATAATTATTAATAAAAACATTTTTTAACAAAACACACTTACTTATTCATATTTTTGATTATAATGATAATTATATATATATATATATATATAATATAAAAAAATATAAGTAAGGGTGTTTTGTTAAAAAATGTTTTTATTAATAATAGATATTATATATTTACCATGAGACCTACGGTAACAGCTTCTTCCCTATGGGAAATTCGCTAAAACTTGCTATATGGCTTCTTCCAGTTCATATCTACTAAACAGTTAAAACCATCCAGTTTGAACATACCTGCTGCAGCAAACCTGCATACTCATTCTCCATGTTATTCTTATGGAGCTTACAAAAACATGACAAATCTCGCTATGTTGGATTGAAATATGCTCTTTTGCATTTGAAATTCGCTGAATATGCAGGTCAGCTGCAATGGGGGTATTTTGCTTTTGGGGGCCCTAAAACGAAAAGTTACCATGGTCTTGGGCTTAGGTCTTACCATGAGTCCTACCTAGCCCATGGTAATGGTAGTAATGGATTCTTCCCTATAGGGGAAATTTGCTAAATACAGTAAAAATTCTACTTTTGGTCATCTTAAGTTTTCTGCAGGATACTCTCAAGTCTTATATGCATTTAGCAACAAATAAATTAAGTGTTGCACCATAAAAAAAATTTAATAAAAATTGTGAAATTTGTTTTTAATTTTCAGGGGTACGTGTACACTAAATTCCTATGTTTTCCTTTAAACATTATTAAGGTGTCGTCTGCAAAGAGATAAAATTTGCCTTCAATATCTTAATTTAATGAAATTATGTAAGTATATTGAAAATAAAATAATAAAGGCCTCAATTTACAACACTGTAATCTACACCTTCTGAATTTGTAATTGACACCTTTGATTGTGACAAAATGCTTCCTATCTTGAGCATAAGATGTAAACCACTGCAAAGCCAAATCCTTAATGCCAGTTAATTTGAGTTTTTTTTTTAAGAAGGATCGATCTTTCTTTGGAGTCAAATGATTTTCCTAAATCAAAAAACTCTAACACTACATGACGACACAGTCTATGTTACTGAGGAGAAAACAAAATTGATCAAAATGACAGTTAGAGGAGGATGCTGTACACAAGTTTTATTTGAGAGTAAAATCAGATTGATTCAACAGTCTGTCTATAGAATATACACATTTTACATCTGCCACACTAAGATCTTTCTTGCCACCTTTAGTTGCTTTTATAAAGTGATCGACACAATATACTCCAGAAGATTGGCCTTTGAAATGCATAATAGTCTGTAAAACACAAAAAATTAATAAATAAATAAATAATAAAATTGCTATCACACTACACAAAAAACAGCTGGTTTTTGGTCTCTATTGCCAGCCTAGGACCCATATGGAAAAAATATTACAATACACTAATTAAAATTAAATATATATTCAATTTATATTTTTCCTCGATATATTTTTCAACATTATGCTGAAACTGCTGTTTGCAAGGTGAAAAGTGTTTGTAAACATTGTAAATTACGTTGAAACCTCAAAAATTAACTCACAGTAAGAATTTTAACGACTTAAAGCTTGTTTCCATGGTATGATAAAAAACGTTTTTCAATTCACGGACCAACGACCATCAATGTATATAAATACAATGGGAGAGCACTTTCCCCGTAAGGCTCATGTACTGATTTCCGAGCCAACACAGCCTTGTGTTGGGGTTGCAGCCGGGCCAAATTGAAGACGCTAGGGGGTGTAGAGCGCAAAACTGTACTATTAACTGTATTGAAACCGCACGGCTTTGGGAGTAGTTTTACGAGTAAAGCTTGCTATAATAGATAAATCGTTGAAACCATTAAGTAATTACAATTAATATTTAACCAGACAGTCAGTAAAATTAGTTGAATCCATTGAAAGTGATTAAATGTCACCTGCCGTGAAGCCATGTCAGCCAAGTTTGAAACAGGGTTTAAGCCTTGAAGGGGCCGGGATGAGTAGGATATTTTAGTCCTTGAAAGACCAATGACTTATAAGAAATAAAATTACACAGTGAATAAATATTATTTGAGAGGAGAAGATAGGAAGTACAGCTAACTCACCTTGCAAGTAAGCTACAGAGACATACATAGATATTACACATTATGAGTGATGTTTCGGCTTTGCAGCCTTTGTCAAAAATTTTAACGAGGCAAGCCAATTACTTAAAATAGAATTGTTAGTGCTGTAAAACCTGTATGATTTTTTGGATGTGTATTTGTAATGTAGTGTTTGTGACTGACAGTACTCTACAGCACAATCTTTCCACACCATAAAATATTAGATCCCTTTTTTTTGGAGCCCAAACGCCTTTGTATACATGAACAATTACTTTTTTGTTAGTATTAAAAGTACATACATAAGAACTCCAACTTGTCCTGCTGGAATTACGAAAAGGTAAACGCACATAAGTTTAATTAATAGTTACCTAATTTGCTAACAGCCGTAAATCAAATGGGTTTTCTGGTCATGGATCTGAGGATTAATGGCGAGGGGATAACATATCAAATCATGCTTTCAGCTGGAAAAAAACAGACTTGGCTCTCGGCGCGGCAGCCCTGTTTACATTTTTGTTGATATGTGTTGTTACGTGCTGATACTTGTTAGCAAATTTACATAAAAAGCACCTGGTGGACCGAGCCTTGCTCGGTGTTATTTCATATTTACCAGTTCATCCAGTTACTATAAATATTTCAATGTCATAAAATTGATAAATAGAAACCTTTTTTATTGCTCCATGGACTCTTCATCCCACCTGCTGTATTTCCCTTGATGGCTGTAGATTCCAAACAGCTGTTACGATTACTTCATTTGTTTACACTTTCCTTGTTTATTTTCGTTGCTATCACGGCAACCCATAAGGCCAATGTTAAATTTTTACAACTTTAAAATTCGATTTATTACGTTGTTAGATTTTCTCTGGCCAAGTTATCTGCATAAAAGACGTTTTTGAGTCATAAATTACTTATTTCCAGACTTTGAAGGAAATCCTCGGAGCCGTTTTAGAGATAATTGTGCAAGCAAACATACAAGCACGCACGGCCGGACGATAACATTGCTCATATGAGAGTATAGCATACTTTTAATTTAACGCTGTAAAATCCGTAAAGCCGTTCTACAATTAAGACTGTGAAAAGAAAAACCCTTGCAAATTAATATTTAGATTAATACTTTGCAATTTAAATAGTCTTTTTCCCATTTTTTCTATAGTTGCAGCTACCAGGATATAGGCGCTATTATGAGAAAAAAACAAGATGTATATTTTTAATATGTACTAAGTTAACAAAATAAAATTTTATGATCAGGATATTTATTATTTCAGGTGAGGGAAAAATGTTGTGTGTATTTCGAGAGTAAGGCACATTGTCTCCTTCGTGAAAATCGTCGCTTTCGCAAGCTCGGGCGCCTACATTTTCACTCGTGAGACAACTCACTCGTACTTTACTCACTCGCTCAACACACAAATAACTATCAATAGAAATATCAATATGAAATATATATTTCATATTGATGTTTCTGTTAAAAATCAATTTTATTAAAATTTAAAACCATTCATTTATCATGGAAGGATGGAATAACAAATTAAAAGTTAAGTGTATACTACTAGCTGTGTATCCACCTTATGCTGTATTCCTTTAAGTCATTAAACAAAGCGGAAGCAAAATTATATTTATAATTTCTTACATTTATTTTACTTTTGCAAGTTAAATATTTCCTCTAAAATTATTTATTAGTTCAGAAATGTTTTACAACGCTTTAGTAAGCGAGCATGTCTGGTTGAAGTGCCGTGACTTAAATGCAACAATAATAGTGAGACGCATTGTGCGCCACAGCACCTTCAAAATCCTGAATGCCACCACGGCCAGCGGCTCACGCTGCGGGGCCTGAGTTACCAATCCAGTTGCTTTTATTTACATCTATGGCAACGGCCAATTGTGTCTTTTTGGTGCTTAATAGTTTTTAAAACAGTGATGACAGGCTTGACTGTGCCGTGTCTTCAAAACATGATTGTACCCCAAAAAGTACCACTTTGCTCCTTGTGATGAAAAATACTATTTTGTCATAGTAATTTAATAAAACCTCACCTATATAATAGCCTATAAAATAGCTATAACCTATGAAAAAGTACTGTCTAGTTTTCTGTGATATTAGGTACCCATTATTCTTGTCTTTCACTTTGATAAATTTAAATTAGGTAAATGTTTTTAGTTGGTCTAGCCTTAAGTATTAATGTCAAGCAATCCCTATAACTTTATTGATAAGAATTCTTTGTTTAAAAAAACTACTTAAGTTTTTAAACGCACTTAAGTTTGTTTAAGTGCGGGACTTTGTTTGTAGAATCCCGCGGTTCAGAACTGATTTGGAGCCCTGTTTGCGGTTTAGCGGGAAATTTTGAATAAGTAGATAATGAATAATGTCAGTGGATATTGGTGATAAGAATGATAGGCCAAGATAAAGGAAAGAGCTCGCCATTTCCTTCCTATCTTTAGCTCTGCAATTGCCATTCTCGACCAGAATCTAGCTTACTGATCACCGTTTCCGTATGATTTCTAGCATAGCAGTTTCTGACCAAGTTGAAGGACAGCAATTGTTATTTTTGACGATACCAAAGTGGAACTGACAAAATAAGTTGAGGAAAAAATAGGAATGCCAATAGTTATGCCTATTGGAAGCTTAACTAGCAGCATTATTAGACATGAAGGAAATGATCGTCACTTTATAAGGCAATGATTACACAGCGTGATAGCCAAAAACATTCTATGTATGCTTTGCGATCATCACTTAACAGCTGTAATTATGTTGTGTGATCGCCAATTTCATTCTATTTTCACTTTGTGATCATCACCAACAAATAATTCTTTATGTTGAAATGTGTTCACAATAAGCTGATTTCTTGAATAGTTATACCAGGTTTTTGAATACAGGGACTATATACTATACCACATCTCCTTGCTTTTATGAGCCCTCTAATGAATGAGGTAATGTAGGGACTGAAGTGATTTTTTTACGTTAGCATAAAATCATTTTGAAAAACAAAACTACATGAATGATAACAGTTTCTCTAAATAACCGGGATCACATTGATCTTAATGTTTAACCATTTTTTGCATTCTCCAAGCAGAATAAAAGCACTTTTTGGTTATCTATAGTCGGACCAGGACCTGTGAATTTAAACTGACAATGCCAAGGCTTGATACTTGAAATCCAGGCGCAACACCCATAAGTTGACAAGTGTGTGAATGAAAGAATGCAATCACAGAATACCATGCAAAAATAGCATTTAAGTGGAGTCCCATTCATCTGAACTTCAGTAATTCACAAGTCCGCTTAACCTGAGAAGTAATCAGGGCTAGGCTCTTTCACCTATTACGGGTAAAAGGAATGAAATATGTAAAATGGCCATGAATTTGATAGTGTGCAAACATTGGTGAGAGATGTATCTTTACCATCATTGCAAAATAAATTATTACAAGTGGTTAGCAATCGCGGGTATAAATGACATTAAAGTCCTCCCTCATGAGCTCACCTTGTAGTATTGTGAAGTGAACTTTAATTACAATACATTTTGCAAAACTTACAGTTAAACTTTTCAAAGATACAACACGAAGTAAGTGTGGATCTGTTCCTCCAACAAGGATAGCTTCTGGTGTCACCCATTGGCCGCAATAGAGCTGGAAAATTCAAATTCAGGTTACAAAATGCAATAAATTAATGAGAATAGGACTTGAAAATAAACTTGGTTTCCAAACATATCATCATGTAAAATAAAATAATTTATGAGAAATAAAAGGGTACGTTTTATAACTAATTTCATCACTATTATATTTGAACGAATGGTATTTTTAGCTTCTATAGCTTCTAATTTAAATTTACCACGGTCTCAGGTTTAGGTTTTACTATGAGACCTAACAGTAATAGCTTATTCTTCTTAGGGGATTTTCATTAACAGATTTTGTTTCGGAAATATGCTTATAGGTAATTTTTTCCTTCTTTTTAGTCCAGAAAACATTTTACAAAGTTTATCTTGGTTCAATCAGTCAGTCAACTCTGTATTGCCATTGATCATAGTGTACATGAAATAGGCATGGTCACAGTTAACATCTAAAAAGTATTATACAGTCAGTAGTTAAGATAATCTTAAAAAAATATTTTAAATCTAAGGGCCAAAATATTTTAAAATGTCGGATTCACTTTATATTGTTGAAATTCATCTACTGAATAAAATGGATTAACCAGTAGCCACTGATATAATTTTATCTTAAATTGCTGATAGGTGCAGTTTGGGCAGACTCATCCAGTTTATTAAAAAAATGTATACAGTTAAGTTTGTGAGAAGACCCAACTTTTGTCAGTCGATGTTGGGGAATATTTAATTTAACATTATTTCTTGTGTCATGAGTATGGATGTCCGTTCTCGTAGTAAATAAATGTAAATTAACTTTTGTACCTACAATAATTTGGAAGATATATAAGTTTATTAATAATGGTCGACAATAATCTAAGAAGCCAACCCTGCAATGAGTTTGAATGACTTTCTTTTGAATTAATAAAATGTTTTTAATTGGTGGTGAGTATCCCCTTAGAATCAAGCCATATGAGATATGTGATTGAAATAGACCAAAATAAGCTATTCTTAAGAATTCTGATGAAAGTATATCTTTTAATTTCCAAAGTAGATAGCTAACAACAGAAATCTTCCCGCAAAGGACATCAGTGTTGACCAATTCAAAATGGAATCTAAATTAATGCCGAGAAGCTTGACGTATTGTACATCTTGAAATTGAGTGGTTAGACTGATTATCATCCCATGAAACACCCTAAATAAAAAGAAATAATAAGTTACCTGACATTTGAACATGTCTGGCTCAATGTTGGCCAGCAGTCTGCCTTGTTGGTAATGCCAAAGTTGTAAAGAGTTCTCCCTTGAGTAAGAGCAAGTCAGCAACTAAATTGAAACAAATTTTTTTTCATTTTTTTATCATAGACGTAATAAAAAGGGCAATGTGTGCAAAATACGGAACTGTCGGTTTTCCAGTTTTATACTTTTGTTCCAGGGATGTCACAACTACTACAGTGTGCAGCTCCACTGGCAGACCACTCCTGCTGGTTTCGGTCTACCTGCCGCAGGACTCCCTCACCCACCTCCCAGGGAGACGAGGCAACCCGTGGACGATGACCACTCCTGCTGGTGTCGGTCTACCTGCCGCAGGACTCCCTCATCCACCTCCCAGGGAGACAAGGCAACCCGTGGACTATGACCACTCCTGCTGGCGTAGGTCTACCTGCCGCAGGACTCCCTCATCCACCTCCCAGGGAGACGAGGCAACCCGTGGACTATGACCACTCCTGCTGGTGTCGGTCTACCTGCCGCAGGACTCCCTCATCCACCTCCCAGGGAGACAAGGCAACCGGTGGACTATGACCACTCCTGCTGGTGTCGGTCTACCTGCCGCAGGACTCCCTCACCCACCTCCCAGGGAGACAAGGCAACCCGTGGACTATGACCACTCCTGCTGGCGTTGGTCTACTTGCCGCAGGACTCCCTCATCCACCTCCCAGGGAGCCGAGGCAACCCGTGGACTACGATCACTCCTGCTGGCGTTGGTCTACATGCCGCAGGACTCCCTCATCCACCTCCCAGGGAGACGAGGCAACCCGTGGACTATGACCACTCCTGCTGGCGTTGGTCTACCTGCCGCAGGACTCCCTCATCCACCTCCCAGGGAGACAAGGCAACCCGTGGACTATGACCACTCCTGCTGGCGTTGGTCTACCTGCCGCAGGACTCCCTCATCCACCTCCCAGGGAGACGAGGCAACCCGTGGACTATGACCACTCCTGCTGGCGTCGGTCTACCTGCTGCAGGACTCTCTCATCCACCTCCCAGGGAGACGAGGCAACCCTTGGACTATGACCACTCCTGCTGGCGTTGGTCTACCTGCCGCAGGACTCCCTCATCCACCTCCCAGGGTGACGAGGCAACCCGTGGACTATGACCACTCCTGCTGGCGTAGGTCTCCCTGCCGCAGGACTCCCTCATCCACCTCCCAGGGAGACGAGGCAACCCGTTGACTATGACCACTCCTGCTGGTGTCGGTCTACCTGCCGCAGGACTCCCTCATCCACCTCCCAGGGAGACAAGGCAACCCGTGGACTATGACCACTCCTGCTGGCGTTGGTCTACCTGCCGCAGGACTCCCTCATCCACCTTCCAGGGAGACGAGGCAACCCGTGGACTATGACCACTCCTGTTGGTTTCGGTCTACCTGCCGCAGGACTCCCTCATCCACCTCCCAGGGAGACGAGGCAACCCGTGGACTATGACCACTCCTGCTGGCGTCGGTCTACTTGCCGCAGGACTCCCTCATCCACCTCCCAGGGAGACGAGGCAACCCGTGGACTATGACCACTCCTGCTGGCGTTGGTCTACCTGCCGCAGGACTCCCTCATCCACCTCCCAGGGAGACGAGGCAACCCGTGGACTATGACCACTCCTGCTGGCGTCGGTCTACCTGCCGCAGGACTCCTTATCCACCTCCCAGGGAGACGAGGCAACCCATGGACTATGACCGCTCCTGCTGGTGTCGGTCTACCTGCCGCAGGATTCCCTCACCCACCTCCCAGGGAGATGAGGCAAACCGTGGACTATGACCGCCCCTGCTGGTGTCGGTCTACCTGCTGCAGGACTCTCTCATGCACCTCCCAGGGAGACGAGGCAACCCATGGACTATGACCGCCCCTGCTGGTGTCGGTCTACCTGCTGCAGGACTCCCTCATCCACCTCCCAGGGAGACGAGGCAACCCGTTGACTATGACCACTCCTGCTGGTGTCGGTCTACCTGCCGCATTACTCCCTCATCCACCTCCCAGGGAGACGAGGCAACCCGTGGACTATGCTATAAAATCCGTCCTGGACCTTATGGTGTGTTTTTATACCAATGTCCACAAAACAGAGTGGGGCTGTAGAACCACAAATGCTAGAGATAAGAGAAATTTTAAATGAATGCAAAAAAATTGTATTTTTGAAATAATATTCATATGAAATACTTAAGATAATCTATATAAATGAATTTAGATGAAAATTGTAGTTTCTCATATACAAGGTGTTTTTTAATTGTTTCTTTATTTATTTAAAATTTTAAGTGAATTTTAGGATTTAGTTTGCTGGAAAAACCCAGTGGGGAAAGTATTTTTCACGTGATAATTTCATACCCCTAACAACTTCCTACTCACCCTCACCCCTGACTTACAAATTTTAAATAATAATTTTTTTTCTTTTGCTCTTTAATTTATGTCACAAAGGTGCTTTTGTAAAAATTTCATATACCTGCAAATACCTGTATGCCGGTATAAAATTGTCATGTAAAAATTACTTCCCCTATCTGTGATCATCGGTTCCAGAAACTGAATACCTAAATTTACTTATGGTCAGGGCCGGCCCCAGGCAGGGACGGGTGGGGCAGCTGCCCAGGGCCCTTCACTTTTGGGGGCCCCGCGCTTTCGAGAACCCTGTGCGAAAAATGTTCGAGATTAAATCAAAATTATGGATTTTATTACATTATCTCTTTCAAAACGTGATTAAAACATTGATATCACGACAGGTAAATTCGGATATACAAATAAAATTGGAATGACAAAGGTGGGCCCCTTCTTATATCAGCATTTCGGTACCCGAAGGACTAAAGAAATGCCGGGAAACAACTCCTGTCGTCAGTTTTCTGCTGCGGCTGAGTGCTGAGTGGCATGGTTTGCGTCTGCGCGCGATGTAGTCTGTTTTAATTTGACTGTCAGTACGACGTGTGTGCACGGAGTACTTTATTTCATCGTAAGCAATGCTTTTACAAAAGCGATAATGAATGTCCAGATTTTTAATAATATTGCTTACTGCTGTGTGCTTTAACATGCCAAGGACTTATAACCTTTTGGTATGTGATATTCACAAGTTGTTTCATGCAAGTAGATGATCAGCTAACTTTAGGCTTTAGGGGCCTATGGCCCCTAAATTTTTGTTATACATCCATGCTAATGTTTTTTTTAGAAGAAATACTTAAACACTTTCAAGGGAAATTAGTCGAAGCCCCTAACATATAACATATACTGTGTGTCCCAAAAGTCCTGGACCAGTTTAATATCTTTTAAAGTAAGCCAGATATCAAAACAATATTTCGCATACCTTTTAGTACTAAAAAAACTACTTTTTGATGTATGTGTCATTTCTGCCCCCGCCCCCAAAATTGGATTTTGGGGGGGTAGCCCCAAAATTTTAAATGTAAACCCCATCGTGCGACTGCTTATTTTAAAGGGCTTGTTAAAATAAACACAATGCCGCAAGTCGGAGGTCGATATCATGGTGCAGTCTAAAATGGCGGCCATTCAAAAATTTAAAAATGCCGTCCGTCAATTAAAATTGAGTATTTTCTGGGTTCGGCAATTCACATTTAAATCGATTAAGAATCACCAGAACACATTTAAACTACTTAAAAGATACAAAAATAATAATTTCTTGTTGTCATCATCAAGGTTCAACCCTCCAAAATGGTTTGGGGGGGGGGGTTTGTCCAACCAACTCCAATATCAGCTCACATCATATGACCACTCATTTTAATTTGCTGAGTAAAAAATAAGCCAAAGCTTGTTTTAATGAAATTTCAAAAAAGTTACCTAATACTTATAAATTTTGTAGGGTTTCCCTACCCCCCAAACTCATTTTGGAGGGTTGAGCATTGATGATGACAAGAAATTATTATTTTTCTATCTTTTAAGTAGTTAAAATGTGTTCTGGTGATTTGTATTATTCGTTTTAAATGTGAATTTCCGAACACAGAAAATACTCAATTTAGTAAAAAACGTTACTAATAAATATCCGCCTTGATGCGACCTTTGGCTCAGCAGCAAAGGTCGATACTTGCGGAGGGTCGTCTATGCGTTATCTTTTAGGAAAACCCCCATACATGAAGTACCAAATATTCTCCACAAAAATAACTATTTTTTTTTAATTTTATAAAAACAAGCGTTGGCTTATTTTTTTACTCATTCAGCATATTAAAACGAGTGGTCATACGATGTGAGTTGATACTGGAGTTGGTTGGACAAACTCCCCCCCCCAAACCATTTTGGAGGGTTGAGCCTTGATGATGACAACAAGAAATAAAAAGCATTGTATCTTTTAAGTAGTTAATATGTGTTCTGGTAGTTCTTATTCGATTTAAATGTGAATTGCTAAACACAGAAAATACTCAATTTTAATTGACGCATGGCATTTTTAAATTTTTGAATGGCCGCCATTTTGGACTGGAGCATGATATCGACCTCCGGTTTGCGGAATTGTGTTTCTTTTAACAAGCCCTTTAAAATAAGCAGTCGCACGATGGGGGTTTACATTTAAAATTTTGGGGCTACCCTCCCAAAATCCAATTTTGGGGGCGGGGGTAGAAATGACACATACATCAAAAAGTAGTTTTTTTTTTAGTACTAAAAGGTATGCAAAATATTGTTTTGATATCTGGCTTACTTTAAGGGATATTGAACCGGTCCGGGACTTTTGGAACACACAGTATATGACCCGCCAAGGGAAACGGGACGTAATCTTCTTAGACAAAATTTTACAGGACAGCAAGTTTTTAGAGGTTAGGGGAAAAAACACATTTTCTGATTTTTGTTGTTTCATACTCTATGTTCATGAAAAATATTCAGTCCATCTTACACCTGAATTTAATTAGGACCATGGTTAATTTTTTTTCAAGACCCTTGCAATCTGAAAATACCCCCGTTGCAGCAGACCTGCATACTCAGCAAATTTCAGATGCAACACAACAAACGGTATTTCAATCCAACTTAGTGAGATTTTACATGTTTTGTAATCTCCATAAGAATAACATGGGGAATGATTATGCAGGTTTGCTGCAACAGGTATGTTAAAACTGGTTGGTTTTAATTAATTATTTAGTAGATCTTAACTAGAAGAAGCCATATACCAAGTTTTGTCAAGAAATGTTAGAAAATAAGTAAGATATAGAATTTTTTTATTTCCCATAAGGATAACATAAGGAATGATTATGCAGGTTTGCTGCCACAAAAACTGAAATTTCGGGGATTTTAGACTAAAATACATTAGATCACATCTAGATGAAGCCACAAACCAAGTTTTATCCAGATATGTTGAGAAATAAGCGAGATATAGAATTTTACTTATTCCCCATAAGGTTAACATAGGGACAACGTACTGTGTTTACCACTTTCAATATCTCGGTAACCAATGGACATAGAGCAATGATTCAACACACTAAATTGTTTGTTTTTTTGAGCTGAATTCAATGGTGCCAACAAAGATTCGATAAATTTTATTTTTTTATGTAAAAAACTCAAAACACCCATTTTTGGGGGTGTTTATCCCCCTTTACCCCCCCTTCCGGTGGTCCGATCGGGCTGGTTCACGAACTCGTCCATTCGATTACCACTCTACATGTCTGTTCCAAATTTCATTAAGATCGGACCATATTTACGGCCGCTATCGTGCTGACAGACACACATATATATATATAGATAGATAGATAGATAGATAGATATATAAATACACCCGTTGCAGCAGACCTGCATACTAAGCGAATTTCAAGTGCAAAAGAACACAATTCAATCCAACATAGCGAAATTTGTCATGTTTTGTAATCTCCATAACAATAACATGGGGAATGAGTATGCAGGTTAGCTGCAACAGGTATGTTAAAACTGGTTGATTTTAATTCATTGTTTAGTAGATCTCGACTAGAAGAAGCCATGTACCAAGTTTTATCAAGAAATGTAAAAAAATAAGGAAGATGTAGAATTTTTTTATTTCCCATAAAGATAACATGGGGAATGATAATGCAGGTTTGCTGCCTCAAAAATGGAAATTTCGGGGGTTTTAGACTAAAATACATTAGATCTCATCTAGATGAAGCCACAAACCAAGTTTTATTAAGATATGTTGAGAAATAAGCGAGATATAGAATTTTACTTATTCCCCATAAGGTTAACATTGGGACAACGTACTGTGTTTACCACTTTCAATATCTCGGTAACCAATGGAGATAGAGCAATGATTCAAGATACTAAATTGTTTGTTTTTTTGAGCTGAATTCAATGGTGCCAACAAAAATTTGATTAATTTTATTTTTCTATGTAAAAAACTCAAAAAACCCATTTTTGAGGGGGTTTATCCCCCTTTACCCCCCCTTCCGATGGTCCGATCGGGCTGGTTCACGAACTCGTCCAATCGATTACCACTTTACATGTCTGTACCAAATTTCATTAAGATCGGACCATATTTACGGCCGCTATCGTGCTTACAGACACATATATATATATATATATATATATATATATATAGATAGATAGATAGATAGATAGATATATATATAAAAATTCGAACGAATGGTGTTTTTTGCTTCTGGTGGCCCCAAAACGAAAAGTTATCATGGTCTCGGGCTTAGGTCTTACCATGAGACCTACGGTAATAGCTTCTTCCCTATAGGGGAAATTCGCTAAAATTCGAACGAATGGTGTTTTTTGCTTCTGGTGGCCCTAAAACGAAAAGTTATCATGGTCTCGGGCTTAGGTCTTACCATGAGACCTACGGTAATAGCTTCTTCCCTATAGGGGAAATTCGCTAAAAGGGGCAACGCAGCAGACGCACAGGCATTTGCCTATGTCTGCTGATTCCGTAAGACCATTCCTTTTTTTTCTTTAGCAGCCAATAAAATTGTAATAAAATTCTTAATTTATTTTTTGCATTTGCCATAGACTTATGTTTTTATGATTATATTTGGGAAGCTGTACATTTCTTGGAATAAACGTTTCTTTCATTCATTCAAAAAAAAAAAAAAAGGGGGGCCTTAACTTTCCGAATGCTATTTAAACAGTTCGAAACTAAGAATGTAGGTCTTGCTATGCCCTGCTCCAGAAACCAGAAAACATGAAAATGTACAGAATCTTCCAGAAGAAGTAGTTGATGGTGTAGCTTCTGGTCCAAGTGAAGTTTAACCACCAAAAAAATGTACCAGAAGGTCAAGAAATAAAAAGTAAAAGCTCAGATAGCTTACGTGTAGTATGTTTTTAAGATTTATTTTAAAACATTTATATTAAAATACAAAATTTAAATTTACTTCATTTTTAATATGTAAGAAGACATTTCATCTTTGAAATTTTGCATTTTTTTAAATTTACCCCCATCTATTTAAGAAATATTTGACAAAAAATGCAAACAATTGATACAAATCAAATGGTGGATTCATACTCAGCTTTAAATTTCTGACAAAATGATTTGTGAAACATGGACCACTAATACTACTAATACAAGTAGTAACAACAAAGTAGAAGTTAGAAATCTGCAAAAACTTTGAAACTTGATTTCCTTAAATTACTCTTCAATATTTCAAATTCAAAAATTTATAAGTCAGGCATTTTTTAGATGTCCCAAAAATTATTCCAGCAGTGTGTTTGGTTTTTAATGTATAGTAAGGATATATTAATAACTCAATTTCAAAACATGGAAGTTAAGGTCCCTTTTCCCTCGGTGGGTCACATATATATCTGTTCTTGGCAAGCGCTCATGATAGTTTTTATGGCTAAATGCAAGTTTATCACAGTTTCATTTGTCATTCGATCGTTACATAAGCGCTATTGTTTTTTCAGTTGATTGCTAGTCATTTGGTTACCTTCAGTCTGTAAAACAAAACCTCCCGACAATATTTTGAAGTGTATAATCAAATTCCACCTGAAAATCGGATTGATAATTTACCAGAACAGTTTTTGAAACATTGGTATCTGTCCATTCTCGATTTTAGCAAAGATTTTCTTAAGTTTGGGTGGGGGATTTTCTTATGCATTCTTCCTAAGCCCTCACTGCCAAAGAATGCAGCAATTCTTATTAGCAGAATAAGAATAAGAACTAGCAGCTTATTCTTATTTTGCAGTGTGTTAATGTTTTACATTCATTCTCCACAAGAAGCCACAAGCCGCACGCCAGAAGCCAGAAGCCACAAGGAGCAAAGAATCTACCCGAGCAAAGCCGGAATAACCACCTAATTTGGTATAAAATTTATGTGTTAGGTCTAGTTAACAGAATGGTTCCATGTATACCTCCCGCCCACTCTTGCTGATGTCCAGCCCCTCGCCGCACATGTGGACGCCTTTGATGAAGCGGATGGAGTTGGCCGTGCGGAGGTCCCAGAAGTGGACCACGCTGTCCCAGCCCCCGGACACAAACTCCGATGTCTGTTGCGGGTGAAATATCGCCGTGAACACTCGAGACGTATGGCCGTCGATCACCCCTGACATTGACCTACCACAATCATTACAGGAAATCAGTTTCAACTTCATTATTATCATTTATTTGTTTACTTACTTTATTTAAGTATGCGGATTTGTATTTGCTGAATATCGCCAGTAGTTTACAGATATTAGGCATTCTGTACAGTTGCATAGGGAAATGTGTCCAGTCAAAAAGTTAAAAAAATGACCCAACCTAGGAAAAAATCTCTTAATTTTGAAACTTTGCACACTTATTTTGAAGTAACAAGGATGAATATACCAAAAGTCCTTGTAAATATGAGGCGAGCTCTACAATAAAATAAAATAAATTTACAACTATCCCACAAATATACCAAATTTTATCAAAATCGGTCAGCAATTAACGGAGATATCGGTTTTGGAATGTTTGCCATAAGAATATCTTTAGACAAAGCACTGTGTTTACTGCCAAACGGAAATATCAATTATCTCCGCAACCAGTTGATATAGACTAATAATTCAAAATACTGGATTATTTATTTTTTCAAGCCAAATTTAATAGTTACATGTATATTTTCTGAAGAAGTTCCAGATTTTTGAAATTTGAAATGAATTTCTTAACAGTTAAACCCCATTACTTCTGAACCTGAATTTTTGCAGACATGCGGCTGAAGTCATTTTATTTGTCATTTTAAGCACAAAAAAACCATTATTGTTTTTTTTTAAATCGTTAGAGCCATTTTTGAGAAATCAGGATTTAGTAGTTTTTATGGGTTTTTATGGGCTCAATAAACTTTAAAATCAAAAATTCCAAAAAAATGAAAAAAGCCTGGAGATATGGCTTTGTACATATATCCCAAATTTAATGAAAATCACACCACTGCTGTCACCTCCAGCTTTCACACATCCACACGGACGGGCAGACACCACTCCGAAACCCAATTTGTTAGATTCAGGGAGAACTAGAACGAATATTTCCACTAACAACTCAAATTCAAAAATTTTGAAGAAAAATACTTTCTCCATATACTATGTATAGGAGGGAGAAAGTAAAAATATATCACCGACGCGCTATGGGGTGCAAATAATTCATGGGCAAGAATCGTTTAAGTTCAAACAAATGACTATTAAAAATTAAGTCATTCTATAACTTTGTTTCTGTTTATAAAATATATCTGGAACACCATAAAGTAAGTCTTAGATGAGTACCTACCTGTATACTACTATTTATTCATGGTAAATATTAAAACATGTCTTTCCATTATATCAACTCGTTAATCATGACATTATTGAGTTTTACTAATGCCTGCATTCTACTATCAACTATTTTATAAAAGATCTTTTATAAAAGACTAGCTGATCAACATGGTTTTACCTGTGGAAAACAGAAAAACTTCCTTGGATTCATGATTTCATTTTAAGGTTGTCATGTCAACTACATGAGCTTCCCTATACTTTAACATTGAAACTTTGATATATCATAGGGCGTAGCCCTGAGGGAATTTTTAAAAATCCGATCTTAGTGGATGCCTATGCCCTGAGGGGAACGTTCATGCAGTTTCAAGGTTCTAGATCAAGTAGTTTGGGCTGTGTGATGATGGGTGAGTGGTATTTGACAAATACATATAGTAGCTGATCAACACGGGTTTACCCATGGAAAAACAGAAAAACTTCCTTGGATTCATGATTTAATGTTAAGGTTGCCGTGACAACTACATGAGCTTCCCTATACTTTAACATTGAAACTTTGATGTATCATAGGGCGTAAATCCGTTCTTAGTGGATGCCTACGCCCTAAGAGGAACGTCCATACATAGTTTCAAGGTTCTAGGTCAAGTAGTTTGGGCTATGCGATGATAGGTGAGTGGTATTCGACAAATATATAGTAGATTTATTTGACCAATCAAAATTCAAGCCAGCTGATTTTCAAAACGAAAACTTAAATTTTGATTGGTCAAATAAATCAATATATATATATATATATATATATTAAGAGAATTATGTGTTGGTATATTTTGTGCTACAGCCAAAACTACATGTCACAGACCCTTGATCCTGGTATCAAATTAAAGCTTGAAATCTCATGATGTGCACTATGGTCGTTGGGCTTCAATATCTTTATAGGGTTTAGGCACAGGATCGATTGAAAGGGACCTATGTCAAGGATTTTGTGAGTACTTTAGGTTTTATTTGTTTATATAAATACATATGCTTTAATTTGAAATGGATTCCGTGGTTGCAGTGGTTGCCAACAGAATGCAGCACCTACATTTGTTTTTGTACATCAGGTAAATACAGTCTTATTTTTACAGATGTGTTTTTATTTACTTTTTCAATTATTAGTTAATTTTTACTGTTTGGTTAGGTTATGAAAAACATATATAATACACTAAAATGTAGAGCTGCATATTTTTTGGCTTTAATTGAAAAATTAGAAATAAAAATGTTTGCAGTGTTGTATGTTATCACCTATACGTAATATTGCACGAAAAAATGGAACAACGAAGAAAAAGAAACACATCTAAGGGTATCGCGGGAAAATTCACAGCGACATCAAGAAACACTATCGTAACAGATTGGAACAGAAAGGGAGACAGGCGCACAAGGTGATGAAAGAAATAATCAGGACAGAGATAATGGAAAGCCTTCGAAAAAGGGATCAAACAGAAGAAGCTGATTTAACTTCAATCTTGAAAATAAGAAGAGAAAATGCCAAAACTTTCGAGAAAAGGTTTGCAATTCCGTATTTTATCACATAGACGAAAGATTGCAAGGAAAAATTAAACAACGAAGAAAGAGAAAACATTTCTCAATTCAATTAATTTAGACCTTCATAAGATTTTTCAGCCCAGCGAAGCAGGTTACTAACAGCTAGTCTTTTATAAAGTATTTGATAGTGTAATGCGGGCCTAAACGTGCAGGCCGACGCCCCCTTGCTACTTACGTTATTGGATTTTTTTAGGTGGCTATATTCATTTAGTCAGTGCTTTTGGAGTAGAGGTTGTGATGATTATAAGAGTGAATGTCACCCTGTATCATTAGACTAGGCCCCCATTTCCAGGGCCACCGAGAGGAGAGGGTAAAAAGGCAGATTGCCGCGGGCCATAAAAGGAAGGGGGCCACATTTTGAGCAGAGTATTTTGTGGAGTCGTGATATTGATACACGTTAGACTTTAAAAACATGTATCAATAAATTAAAACGCCCTAAATTTGTTTTATTTTGATACTGTTTCATTTTGTTTTCTGACGTCTCGTCTGGGACCCCCAGAGGGTGGCTTGCACTAGACCACACATTAACTGAAACCGCACCAAGCTAGGCCCCTGTCCCTGTACCAATTGTCTGCCCCCAAAAATTCCTCACAAAACTTTGTTTGTATGGGCATACGATAGAACAAGGAAAATAATTCCCTGCTGTAACTAAACGTTATTGTATTTTACAAAAGAATAGTAGTAATAACATTTGCGACTCAAGATGTGACATGACTCGTTTTGCAGAGATTATTAATTCTTCAGCATCGTTTTCCCTCTGAGTTTCAGTTTAGCTACGTTCGAACTGAGGTCCAAGAAAATAAAGGTTTTCTAATTAAAAAATTTGAGTAAATCGTGACGTCACTGACATCATCAGCAGAGAGGAAGAATGTAGTTTGTCTGTAACCTCCAGGTGTGGCACGATATCTTGGCTAGTCAGAGAGTAATTACTAATAGCACCTCCAATTTAGGCTTTACTTTTATCCAACAGTAACAGGCTACCCAAGGATAATACCAAGGTGTGTAGATTAGAAGAGAATACTACTGTCAGGTTGTTTAACTCCCATATTATGACGTGTGGACCAATGACGCCTGTGACCTCAATTATATAGGCCCAATATCTAGTTCTAAGCCAGGGCTCTCTATTAGTCTTCAGGTAAAATGTATAGCCTCAAACGAGGGATTAATAATATAATTCCTCTGATTTGTAAAGATTAATAATTTTTGTTCCAGCAAGTGGTTAGGTTTCCGGTCTACAAAAGACATCAGGATTTGTTTACATTTTTGGCTGGGATTACCTGAGTATAATTATTCTTCTCTTCTCTTCTTCTCTACAAATATTTTCTTAAGATGCAACCGGAAAACGGTCTCCTGGTCACACAGGCCTTATAGGAGGAAGGGAGTCAGATTATAGAAGGAAAACAAGTAAAGGGGTTTAATCCCTGAATAATTTTTTAATAACTTAGAACAGAGTCTCTTTAATCCTTTTTACCGCCATGTACAGGCTTGTTATATAAAATGTATGTTTTATAAAAACGTACATTGTTTAGTCTGATGCGTTTAGCAAAAATACAGGGTGTTTCAGGATAAGTGTAAACAAATTCACCAGGCGACTCCTCACACCAAGACAAGAAAAAAATGTTATGTAACATGGGTCCGAAAACTAGTTGTTTTGGAGTTACAGCCAAAAATTGATTTTTTTCCGTTTTAAGTGTATTTATTGCACTTTTTGGCCTCTAGATTAAAACACTATGAAGATATTTTGATGAAATTTTCACAGTTAGATAGATTATGACATTCCAAAGAAATATCATTACTTGTCAGTACTGAAATTTTAAATATGGCTTAGTAAAAGTTGTGAAAAATAAAATTTTTCCAAAAAATTCAATGCCTCAAAAAATATTTTATTTTTGATTGTTTATGAAATTTTTACCATTAAAGTATTTTGACTGCAACTTTCCCAAAAACTGCAGAATTTCATGGAGAACAAAATAATAACAACTTTTTTACATCTTCGCCTGTGACTTTTTATGTTAATAACCAAAACATTGGAAGGTGACAAAAATAGAAAGTGAACCATCGAAAGACTAGCCAGTCAAACAAATTGTATAAAGCCTGAGGAATTTTTTAGTATGATGATTTATTATGAAATCTTCCAATAACTGTTGATTGTAAGATTTAAGAAATCCAAAATCCCCAAAAATCCAAGCACAAGACCCGCTACAGAAAATTATTCAGAATGGCGGCATTTTCCCTCCACAGGATGGACCGTGAACACAAACTTACTCCCTTCCTTTTTATTTGTACATTTTATGTTTTTCAACAACGTGGGACTACCACAATAACTTTTGGTTCGTAATGCACTATTGAGTACTCGTTCAAGGGATCATCCTCATAATTAGACCAGTTCGTAAATTGTTAACCGAGGTGAAATCGTGGTTCGGATCCCACGTAAAAAAGTAGGTCCCTTAGTTGCCATTGGCTGTTGGGCTATTAATTAACAGTCCTGTCTGAGGAATATTCAACCAGTTATTATTCAACCAGTTCTTTTATATGGCTCAGAAACATGGACAATGACAAAATATCATGAAAACAAACTCATTATTTTTGAAAACAAAATTTTAAGAAAGATTTTTGGACCTATAAATGAAGAAGGTGAGTGGCGAATAAGAAAAAATCGTGAGCTCCGAGAACTATACCAAGATCCAGACATTGTAGCCTCAGTGAAGAGTAGACGACTGAGATGGGCAGGACACATAGAAAGGAGGGAAGAAGAGAGTGTGCTGAAGAAAGTCAAGAATGGAAGGCCACGTGGTACTCGCCCGCTGGGAAGACCAAAGCTGCGGTGGAGGGACCAGGTCCAGAAAGATCTTCAGAGAATGGGAGCATCTCTTGCGCAAGCAGCAGACCGGCAGCAGTGGAGGCAACTTGTTGGCGAGGCCAAAAACCTACTTAGGTTTGAGTGGCCAAGGAGGTAAGGTAAGGAGGAGGTCTAAGGAATATGTCGGCCTTAGTCAGTAACAAGACTACAAGATCGTGCCACAATCATCCTTCACTCATCTGTCATTTATACTTGGCTTAAAATACCTACCTGGGTAGGTTGCCATTTCAGCTAATGTATCTAATGTACTTTATTTTGATTGATTTCTGCATTTACTCAATTACGGCCACCATCTTGGATCCGTAATATTTGACAAAAGCTCTTAACGTATGAAGAGAAACTACCTTAATAATTCGATAAAAGTCTGTTTTCATTCCGGATTTTGTAAGCAGTAATTGAGAATTATTACTCGATGAATACAATGCTGAAAAATTGCTTAAGATAAAAATTGAATGTATGCTTGTTGAAAAAGTACAACACAATTGGGTTTCATTTTGTTTAATCATATTCAATATCCGTTGTTTCAATACTGTATGTATTGTTCCGTTGTTGCTGTTTTTTAAGTTTGTTGGCAGCACTGTTTCCGTAAGCCATGGAAATCAATCGAAATGAAGTACATTACAAAGCAAAAATTATTGTGGAGTCTAACGTTGAGAAACATAACATTGTGTAAATAAAAAGGAAGGGAGTAAGTTTCTGTTCACAGCCCATCCTGTGGAGGGAAAATGCCGCCATTTTTAATAATTTTCTGTAGCTGGTCTTGTGCTTGGATTTTTGGGGATTTTGGATTTCTTAAATTTTAAAATTGACAGTTCTCGGAAGATTTCTTAAAAATTATCATACTAAAAAATTCCTCAGGCTCTATGCAATGTTTTTGACTGACTGGTCTTTTGATGATTTACTTTCTAATTTTTGTCACCTTCCAATATTTTGGTTAATAACATAAAAAGTCACAGGCGAAGATATAAAAAAGTTGTTATGATTTTGTTCTCCATGAAATTCCACAGTTTTTGGGAAAGTTGCATTCAAAATACTTTAATAGCAAAAATTTCATAAGCAATCAAAAATAAAATATCTTTTGAGGCATTGAATATTTTGGAAAAATTTTATTTTCCAACAACTTTTACTAAGCCATATTTAAAACTTCAGTACTGACAAGCAGGGCCTGATTAAGAGGTGTGGCGCCCCTAGGCTTGAGCTGATTTGGCGCCCCCCCCTCCTCTTCACCCCCCTTCCACCCCTATATATCGCCAGATAAATCGTATATACGATGAAATTACGAATTAAATTCTTCCAGAACTAATGGCTTAAAAACTACATATAACCTAGAAAATAACTGAACTATGATCAGAGCAGACAAAAACTATCACAAATATAATAAATAAGTCTATTCTAATCAGTTATATGTTCAAGGACAGGTCACAGTTGCCTGTGACACTTATTCAATTGACAGTCTCGCAACTTACACCCTACACTGCTCTTCTTTCCTACTTTTGACTTCTGCCACATTTGACTCGGTTATCGATTCATTGTAACAGTCTTCATTATACTTTTAAGAGTACCTGGTGGACGGAGATTTCTTCGGCTTACTATAATATTTTACCAGAACCAATTGGAGGATAACAAAGACACCCACATCCCGGCCTTAAATGGGCTAAGGCTGGGAGTATCTTTTTTTTTTGCTTTGCATTAAGTGTGCAACTAAGAGTTGCTAGTTTTCAGTGTCATAAAATTAATAAACTTTTTTATTACACCATGGATCTTTTATATCACACACTGTATTTTTCCTGGATGGCTGTAGTTTGCAAACAGCTGTCATTTTATTACGTTATTCTTTACATTTTCGTTATTTCGTTGTTTTCGTTCAAGGCAACTCATGAGTCCCTCATACTCATGAGTAATTTTTTGTCAACTTAAAAAAATTATTTAATCAAGTTATTAGTTTTTGTCTGACCAAGTAATCTGCATAGAACATGTTTTTCAGTCAGAAATTAGTTATTTCCAGACTTTGAAGGAAATCGTCGGAGCCGTAATCGAGATAATTGTACAATCAAGCATGATTAAGCAAGCAATCAAGCAAACATTACTCATCTACAGTAAGACTATAGGATATATCTTTAGGTTTAGGTTTGATAAAAAAACATGCTAAGCAGGCCGCATTTACGCAAAAGGGGGCGCGGGAATTTGTTATATATTTTTAAATTAATGTAAAAAATAAAAACAATATTTATTCTCCACCCTGTGGCGTCCCTGGATGGCTGGCACCCTAGGCTGTAGCCTAGTCAGCCTAGTGGTTAATCAGGCCCTGTCTATCTGCTTTCCTTTATCTATCTAATGTCATAATCTATCTAACTGTGAAAATTTCATCAAAATATCTTCATAGTGTTTTAATCTAGAGGCCAAAAAGTGCAATAAATACACTTAAAAATCAATTTTTGGCTGTAACTCCAAAACAACTATTTTTCGGACCCATGTTCACATAACATTTTTTTCTTGTCTTGGTGTGAGGAATCGCCTGGTGAATTTGTTTACACTTATCCCGAAACACCCTGTATATGTGTTATTCATTAGGCATATTAAAAACAAGTTTACCTGATCTTATTGTTTTTTTTAATTTGTTTAAATTTACAAATCAAATGTTTACTACAGGCCTGTGATGTAATTGTTAATTTTTTAACAAATTAAGATATTCAACATTTTAGGACAAAATTTTCCAATCAGCGGGTTCTACAAATTTAGCTAGTTAAGAGACAACAGTACTGTATTTTTTTGGTATTGAGGGGCCTCACGCCGAAACTTGCCCGAAGTCTGTCGGCGGCCCTGCCCATTTCAAAAAAGGTTTTTGCAAGTAAACCTCTAGTAACAAGTCATTTAACAGCAACTGAAATAAACTCTATGGAAAATGTTAGTGATTGACAGTTTTGAAAATATCAAAGTCAATATCATTAACCTACCAGCATCTTTTTGAAACAGGGGCCGGGTCTGATTTCAAAACGATGTTGGTAAATTAATTATACTTTGTAATTAATATAATTGACAATCACAAATATTTTTCACATTGTTACTTTACATCTTGTCAATGATTTTTCACTGGGCTTATAAGTACTCGTGAAATTCGTTTTGAATAAGGCCCAAATGACTGTTTGACGGATAGATCTGTCTGACAGACGAATTGATAGAACGTACGTTTCTCCATTTTGTCTGATGAATTTGAGTACAGAATCACTCTAAAAAAAAGTATAGGACTGTTATTAGCAAGGTTGTGTTTAAGCTATGATACTAGTGAATTGGTCATTTAAAACAAAATAATGCAAACTAATATGAATAAAAATGAATTATCCATTTGCCTGATTCGTTGCTACCGACAAAATAGTATAACAATTAAAAAAACTGAGTAAGCTTCAATCCCAGTGTATTATTATTTTTTTATTAAATATAGTATTTACGCCAATTAGTTGTTTGGAGGGGGGCGCACAACAAAGTTTTGCCTACTAGCCTCGTGGCGGCCCTCCCCCTAGTGGAAATGATCAATAGAGATCAATAATTTTTTTTATTGATATCATTTCACCTGTAGTGATATCAATAAGGATTACTACAAGTACATACGCATCACTAAAACTCAGGTAAATAGATATCAATACAGATGATTAGACCTGTATTGATATCAATACGGATCAATAGAAATAAACAATCATCAATAGAAATCATTTAAACTGTGACAAACAGAAATCAATACAAATCAATAGACCTGTAGTGATATCACTACAATATTGGTCCAAATACCACTACGTATCACTATGTATCAATAGACATTTCTCTATTGATCTCTATTGATCATTTCCACTAGGGCATGACCACCATTTCCAATGTCTTGTATATAAAAAGTGTTGCAAGACGTTCTTCATTTACATCCATTACTTTTGAAAATAAAATCTAAACAGATGGATTGCTTGATTACATTTAATTTCCTTACCCTTTTTCATAGGTCTGCTCCAACTGTCCTGTCTCCTCATTGTAAAGATAGATGGCAGCATTGTCACCAACAGTAAGAAACTTATTTAGCTTGGGATGAAAAGCACTTCCAAGAGCTTGTCTGCTTTCCTTTATATCCATTATCACTTTACCATTCTCATAGTCCCATATTCTCACTCTTCCGTCTGTGTCTGAATTAAAGCAAAACAAAAGTAAGAAGACGTCTGATTGTGTTTATTATAGAACTAGACGATTTATAAAGTTTTTAGCTCTTAAATACTTTTGCAGGAAATGTGTTTTGTGTTTTCACTGGTCTTCACCTTGCTTGTCATGTTAGTTTATTCAGGGGTGCCCATCCCTCCCAAGGCTTATGGCGCATTCCCCCCCCCCAAAAAAAACAGCCATCAATCCCCCCTCTAAACTAAAAAACTACAAACTAAACTCAAAACTACTTAAAAGGAGGGAGTAGATATTTACATTGAAGTGCTGCACTACAATGATCTAATTAGTGTGTAAAAATATTCCTGGATCTTTCAACTACTGGGGCCTGTTAACCCCAGAATACTCAATTTACACTTGGCGCATTATATCTTGACCCTTGGGAACACTTTACACCTGAAGCAATTGGAGTTGAGTGAAATTCATTAGGAGACCACAGCTGATACGTAAAGTTGTACTAGCCTGACATGTTAGCATTTTCCAACAGCTGTCAGTGTAAATCTTAATTGTCATTTGTAAACAAAATATAGTTGATGTTTGTAGAAATTAGTTTTTTCATTTTTTGGTGTCCAAAATCATCCACAGTAAACAATATCTGACAGCTCCAGCAATGGACTAGGCCAAGGGTCAAGATATAATGCGCCAAGTGTACAATAACAAATTTCATATCTCAAAATATTTGCAATTATGGTACAAGGTATAACTTTAAATATGAAATACTTCTCTAATATACCTTTGCCTTTATACTAGCTGATTGTGTCCCGCTTCACTGGGAAAAATTTAAACTTAATTAACTAATTATTGAGTTTTAAGTATAAAAACAAACTCAACAGCTGATCAGCCCTTTTCTTTACATTTGAGTCCTTGGAGATTTTATTGTAAACTAACTATTTTTTCTGGTATTTTCTCACCGAGACCTTTTATTCACTGGGGGACAATGCCAAACTTATGGTTCTCCCAAAAGATACGGGTAATTTGGGCTTTATGAAGATATAAACAATGTGAAAACAAAACAATAATTGTCGTTTCAATACTGTACAATGTACCAAATGAATTGTATGAAATGAATGTATTATATGAATGTATGAAATGAAATATAACCAACTATGTAAAAAATAATAGATGGATCAAACGATTAAAATAGTAATCATTGAAAAAAAGAATAAGTTATGAGGAGCTTGAAAAAGAATCGCTGATGTCTATTTTTATCCTTGGAACTTGGAACCACTGAAATAATTCAGTAAGCAGTAGGCTAATGCTCAAAATATTGTCGTTAAAAACAAAACTATAAACCTTGTGTTTTAACATTATAACATTTAGTACATTTAATTAATTGGAATCCACAATACTCAGCTATTACAGCGAAGGATACAACATAGCTTAATTGTAAATAGCTAGACTGGTAAAAGACTGGTCTATTCGAACGTCTGTCTGGCAGTCTGTCGGGAAACTCCACTTCTGCTACTGAAAATATTAGAAAACTTTATTGCTCGCTTCTTTTACTGTGTTTGGACACACTTAAAGTAAAGAATGTAAACTTTAGCAAAGGGATTGTTGACTAATAATTCAAGCTTCAACAGAAAGGTAAAGTTTGTTGAATATAAATGAGTTTTTAACTAATAATTGAAATAATAAATGGATAATACATACTTTTTTGCAGTACCATTAGTGTTCCAGATTCAGTTGATAGTTCAGGTTGGTTAAAAATGGAAAAATTGCTTTGGAGCAGTGATCGAAATGAACCTAGCTATAGCTATTGTTCTGACAACTACCATAACCTCAATTATATCATTTTTCGTTCTGTATATAGCTATATTGTCAGCGCTGACTGAGCGTATTTGTCCCGCCACAGTGCAGACTCACGGTTACAGAGAACACAAGAAGTCCTAACTACCGGTTTTTCGTAAATATTTTATGGCCCATCCATAATATAATTATTTTTATTTCATCCCCCTTAATTTTTATTCCCCCCCAAAAATAATGATTTCCCCCCAAAATTTTATCGATTGCGGAATTACATCATCACTCCCACCGTGGGCGGCCCTAAGTTTATTGTATGAAATGTTTATATGATATGGTCTTTATTATATAATATATAAGAAGGATTACAAAACCACATCCATAACACACAACACAGCTACGGACAATGCAAGTAATAAGGAAATGCTCTAAAAAAATCTCTATAACAAGGAATCTTTCCATCATGGCTAAAAATAACTAAAGGACATTAATAATTTAAAAAAGTGGAAAAGAGTACTTTATTTGCTAGTTCAGACCATAATTTTAGAAAAACTGGTTATTTACTACATCGCACTACCTTTTTCCATTATCATCGCGGAGTAATGTTTACTTATCTCTCCCGGTTGGGCGACACCGCATTGCCTTTAGCTCACTCTTAATAAGGCTAAGCGAAAGAAGTCCTGAACAATGGCTCTATCCTAAAAACAAATATGCGAATGGTAAAGTGGGAGGGGTGATAGAACAGTGGGACATCATTTTTAAGGGGGTTCCAGGGTGAGGGGGTTGTGAAAAGGCCTATCAGTGCTTTGTAATTTAATTTATAGATACCTTTAAGTTCAAGACTATAGGAGCTGTATTATTGCCAAACAGTGCAATTACCAAATGGTAAATTAGTGTCAAATTGTAAAAAGAGTGGCTCATTGTCTCCCGCATCCCAAATTTTTAGTAAATGATTTGTCTTCAAAAGGTTTGAAGATTCCAACGGTTCGTTTCCACATTTTTCCATGTTACTAGAGAGGGATTGGAAGTGGTCTTTCAGTCACTGCTCAGGAGGAGAGGGTGAGCGAGCGTATGAGTCACCTCCAGTGACTGCCCACGAGGGGAGGGTGAGCGAGCGTATGAGTCACCTCCAGTGACTGCCCACGAGGGGAGGGTGAGCGAGTGTATGAGTCACCTCCAGTGACTGCCCACGAGGGGAGGGTGAGCGAGCTTATGAGTCACCTCCAGTGACTGCCCACGAGGAGAGGGTGAGCAAGTGTATGAGTCACCTCCAGTGACTGCCCACGAGGGGAGGGTGAGCGAGTGTATGAGTCACCTCCAGTGACTGCCCACGAGGAGAGGGTGAGCGAGTGTATGAGTCACCTCCAGTGACTGCCCACGAGGGGAGGGTGAGTGAGTGAATGAGTCACCTTCAGTAACTGCCCTCCCAAATGTGACATCTAGATCTGTCTCTTCTGTTGTATAGTCCAGTAGATTTACACTTTTTACCTGGAAAGTATTCCGAACTTTATGAAATTTTTACATGTTGTCTAGGGGTACTCTGGGATGTATATCCTGAGTTTTCAACCCCTAATACCCTGTGCTAACTTTGGTAGGGGCCAAAAACTTCATAATTTTTTTTTATGTTTTTTGTGTATATGTTGTAAATTAAGCATATTTTGTGTACCATTGTGCATTACAAACTTGTAGAGCATAAAATTTGCTAAATTTTGGTTGGTAAAACATTTTTTAGACTCAATATTAACTGGAATACAGCCAACTAAAGTTTGATTTTTTTATTTAAATTTAAACAAATTGTTGAAAACTGAAGTTTTCGGCCCTATAACTATTTATTACTATATTTGCCATGTAGTTATTTTAATAATTCATCGATGACAACATCTTGGAATACCTATTACCCACCTCCCCCCCATCAACCTTCACTTACCAAACACTTTCGGTGGAAATTTGATCAAAATTGGTACAGAAGTTTTCATTATATCTCTGCAAATATACAGACAAATATTGGACGGAAGAAATCCCAAAATGTAAGTAAATAAAAGTTTAAATCTTGAACCTCATAAACGTGGATCAACGTAGTTTAAGATGAAGAATTACTAATCAAGAATTAGAAAGTAAAAGAAATGTAGCAGTTATTTACAAAAAAAAAATTATAAATAGCTAAAAGATAATATTGTAGGATTTATACATAAAAATAATTTGAAACATAATTAAATGCACAATGCATCAGGCTTTGAAAACTTTGGGGTGTTTAGGTGCAGCGGGACCTTCATTGTCGTCATCCTCATTGTTGGAATCCACAGACTCGTCTTCCTCATATGCCTTTTGTTTACATTTTGGGATTTATTTCGTCCAAAATTTTTTTCACATAATATTTGTCTGTATATTTGCAGAGATATAATGAAAACTTCTGTACCAATTTTGATCAAATTTCCACTGAAAGTGTTTGGTGAGTGAAGGGTGATGGGGGGGGGGGGGGGAGGTGGGTTAATAGGTATTCCAAGATGTTGTTATTGATGAGTTATTAAAACAACTACATGCCAAATATAGTAATAAATATAGGGCCGAAAACTTCAGTATTAACAATTTGTTTACATTTAAATAAAAACATCAAACTTTAGTGGGCTGTATTCCTGTTAATATTGAGTCTAAAACATGTTTTACCAACCAAAATTTAGCAAATTTGATGCTCTACAATTTTGTAATGCACAATGGTACACAAAATACCCCCGTTGCAGCAGACCTGCATACTCAGCGAATTTCAGATGCAACACAACAAACGGTATTTCAATCCAACTTAGCGAGATTTTACATGTTTTGTAATCTCCATAAGAATAACATGGGGAATGATTAAGCAGGTTTGCTGCAACAGGTATGTTAAAACTGGTTGGTTTTAATTAATTATTTAGTAGATCTTAACTAGAAGAAGCCATATACCAAATTTTGTCAAGAAGTGTTAAAAAATAAGTAAGATATAGAATTTTTTTATTTCCCATAAGGATAACATAAGGAATGATTATGCAGGTTTGCTGCCACAAAAACTGAAATTTCGGGGATTTTAGACTAAAATACATTAGATCACATCTAGATGAAGCCACAAACCAAGTTTTATCCAGATATGTTGAGAAATAAGCGAGATATAGAATTTTACTTATTCCCCATAAGGTTAACATAGGGACAACGTACTGTGTTTACCACTTTCAATATCTCGGTAACCAATGGACATAGAGCAATGATTCAAAACACTAACCGATCGGGCTGGTTCACGAACTCGTCCATTCGATTACCACTTTACATGTCTGTTCCAAATTTCATTAAGATCGGACCATATTTACGGCCACTATCTTGCTGACAGACACATATATATATATATATAGATAGATAGATAGATAGATAGATAGATAAAAATTCGAACGAATGGTGTTTTTTGCTTCTGGTGGCCCTAAAACAAAAAGTTATCATGGTCTCGGGCTTAGGTCTTACCATGAGACCTATGGTAATAGCTTCTTCCCTATAGGGGAAATTCGCTAATATGCTTAACTTACAACAGCATATACACAAAATACCCCCGTTGCAGCAGACCTGCATACTCAGCGAATTTCAAATGCAAAACAACGTATTTCAAGCAAACATAGCAAGATTTGACATGTTTTGTTAAGCTCCATAAGAATAACATGGGAAATGAGTATGCAGGTTTGCTGCTACAGGTATATTAAAACTGGATGGTTTTAATTCAATATTTAGTAGATCTGAACTAGAAGAAGCCATTTACCAAGTTTTATCAAGATATGTTGAGAAATAAGCGAGATATAGAATTTTACTTATTTCCCATAAGGTTAACATTGGGACAACGTACTGTGTTTACCACTTTCAATATCTCGGTAACCAATGGGCATAGAGCAGTGATTCAAAATACTAAATTATTTGTTTTTTTGAGCTGAATTCAATGGTGCCCACAAAAATTTGATAAATTTTATTTTTCTATGTAAAAAACTCAAAAAACCCATTTTTGGGGGGGTTCATCCCCCTTTACCCCCCCTTCCGGTGGTCCGATCGGGCTGGTTCACGAACTCGTCCAATTGATTACCACTTTACATGTCCGTACCAAATTTCATAAAGATCGGACCATTTTTGCGGCCGCTATCGTGCTAACAGACACATAGATATATATATATATATATATATATATATATATATATATAAAAATTCGAACGAATAGTGTTTTTTGCTTCTGGGGGCCCCAAAACGAAAAGTTATAGTGGTCCCGAGCTTAGGTCTTACAATGAGACCTACGGTAATAGCTTCTTCCCTATAGGGGAAATTCGCTAAAACATAAAAAATACCCCCGTTGCAGCAGTCCTGCATACTCAGCGAATTTCAAGTGCATAAATAAATAATTTAAATGAAGTCTCGCATCAAGTAAAATCAATATACATTCAAAAGAAAGCGTGCAAAAATACTCTCCTAGTGGCTTTTAAGATCAACAGGCTATAAAAAATAATAGCCTATACTTGGCACGAAAATGCAATGTTCAAAACTTCAAAACAGCTGGCTTTTCCAATTTAATTGTATGGGGAAATGACCAGCTGTTTAAGTTTGAGTAAAAAATTTCATAAACATCATCAGTAAAAATCTGTATTCGCTATAGTACATTTATTTGACATATTTAGTTATCTGGCCCTTAAGTAAGCCATATGTCTGTATCCACCATGTGGCTTTGAATCAAACATCAGCTCACATGTTTTAATGTAAACAAAGCAGACGTTTTAGATCCCAATGCTACTTCCCAATGCTACCTAAATGGCAGTTATTTTATGTTATTTTTTGTTATCTAGCAAACTTTAAGAAATTGCAGTACTTTTCCTGAGTCCCTGACATTAAAACATTTAATTTGAGCTCTGTTCCCTCATCCTGTGATTTGCCAAATGCCCACAATTGGTATTCAAAAATAAATTATTCTTCATAAGATTAGTATGGAAAAATGCAGGTTTGCTGCCACAGAAATTTGAAAATGAGGTATTATAGGCTACAATCCAATATATCCAAACTATATAAAGCCACATAACATGTTTTATCAAGATATGCTGAGGAATAAGAAAGCTATCCAATTGCATTTACCTCTCATAAGGTTAACATTGGGAAAGAGAGTACACAGGTTTGCTGCCTCAGGAATTTGATGATTTGGATATTTTAAGCCATAATCAAGTAGATATTAACTGTATGAAGCCTCATGCCATTTCTTATCAGTATATTTTGAGAAATGAGCGAACTACACAACTTATTTTATTACCCATAAGGTTAGCATGTAGAATGAGTATGCAGGATTGCTGCAACAGGTATGTTAAAACTGGTTAGTTTTAATTCATTATTTAGTATATCTTAACTAGAAGAAGCCATATACCAAGTTTTGTCAAGAAATGTTAAAAAATAAGTAAGATGTAGAATTTTTTTATTTCCCATAAGGATAACATGGGGAATGATTATGCAGGTTTGCTGCCACAAAAATTAAAATTTCGGGGATTTTTGACTAAAATACATTATATCTCATCTAGATGAAGCCACAAACCAAGTTTTATCCAGATATGTTGAGAAATGAGCGAGATATAGAATTTTACATATTCCCCATAAGGTTAACATTGGGACAACGTACTGTGTTTACCACTTTCAATATCTCGGTAACCAATGGACATAGAGCAATGATTCAAAATACTAAATTGTTTGTTTTTTTGAGGCGAATCCAAAGGTGCCAACAAAAATTTGATTAATTTCATTTTTTTATGTAAAAACCCCAAAAAACCCATTTTTGGGGGGTTATTCCCCCTTTACCCCCCCTTCCGATGGTCCGATCGGGCTGGTTTACGAACTTGTCCAATCGATCACCACTTTACATGTCTGTACCAAATTTCATTAAGATTGGACCATATTTACGGCCGCTATCGTGCTCACAGACACATATATATATATATATATATAGATAGATAGATAGATAGATAGATATATATAAATTCGAACGAATGGTGTTTTTTGCTTCTGGTGGCCCCAAAACGAAAAGTTATCATGGTCTCGGGCTTAGGTCTTACCATGAGACCTACGGTAATAGCTTCTTCCCTATAGGGGAAATTCGCTAATACCAAAAATTTTGAAGTTTTTGGTCCCTCCCAAAGTTAGCACAGGGTACTAGAGGTTGAAAACTCAGGATATACATCCCAGAGTACCCCATGACAACATGTAAAAATTCCATAAACTTCGGAATACTTCTCAGCTACCCCCACTTTTTTTCATTGTATCGACTGGACTAATATTTAACTTGATTGCTGTAAAAGCCTGGACCTATCCACTTTAGTCCTGGTTTATCCCATTTGGTAGTTAATAAAAAAATCAGGACATTTTATAGAATAGTTGAGAATAAAATAAGTCACCCACATGTAGACAAGAGAGCTGATGCCGAACAAGACTTGCCGTGGGCGGGGGGCCTGAACTGGACACTCGTCACAGGTAAGTCCTCTGGAATATCATCTCTGACTAGTTTATTCACTTCGGTTCCATCACTGGTCTTGTAAACTCGTATAATCCCATCCATGTGTCCTGCCACAAAATATTCTTTGTTCGGCGAGTACTTGCAACAAAGAGCATCTTTTTCACACTCTCTGAAAAATATTAACAGAAATAACAGAAAATATTTTTGATTATTACATGTCTTTTTGTTGGTTGAGTTAGTATGCCAATTTAAAGCCTATAATGAAATAGAAAAAAAATTAGGAATGTTTTATACCAGGAGGTGGTATATGTTCCGCAGCATCTCCGAAACTGGTGTCTTGCCAGCATCGGTAGTTTTGTCTTGGTTTAAAATATATATTTTTCAATAATTAAAAATATAAAGGGATATATTCAAAACGAAGATGAATGAATAATTATTATTCATCTTAGTTTTGAGATTAAATGCCTGTTTAATTTGTTCAATAACTAACTGTGGCAACTAGATAAGTTATGCTTATTTAATATTTGAAAATAATATTTGTACTAGTTCTTTTTATGAGTTATACACATATTGAAAAGCTAAGACTGATCTTCATACAGGAAGTTTTCGAATAAGTATGAACAACTTTAAAAGGTGATTCCTCTCATCGTTAGGTGAAAAAAATGTAGGTAGAATCAAACTTTTCAAAGGGATGTAAATGTTACATTGTGCTTCAATGTTGAGTAAGACTGAAAAAAAACTGAGTTTTAAATTATTACATATCAAAGGGATGTAAATGTTGTTTTGTGTTTCAATATTGAGTAAGGCTGAAAAAACTGAGTTTTTAAATTATATATCAAAGGGATGTAAACATTATTTTGTGTTTCAATGTTGAGTAAAGCTAAAAAAGCAGATTTTTAAAATTATATATATATAAGCCAAAAACGGTTGACATGCTGGCTAACTTACTGGTCACAGTTTCTCAAAACCTATGAGGTTTTGGGCCATGAAATATGATACAAATATTCTCTAAAGATGTGTTCTTAGAAAGGATTTTCAAATCTTTTCTATCAAAATAGTATAGTAGAATCAAGAGGAAAAGTAGGAAGAACTAATTGGAACAAAAATTATTTTCTCATATACTCAGTGATATAATGGCTGCAATTTGAGGAACTTCTCATGTGAATCAGACTAGAAGGATATGAGATACAATTTATAATTAAAATTAAAATTTGATTATTCCGAAATTAAATTTTAATAAAAATTGTATGTCTCAAGTTCTAAATGAGATCAAAGTTGGATATGGTCTTAAATCATGCACTCAGCAAATAATTGTCCTTTATGCTAGATATTGATAATTTAAATGAGACAAGTGTCTGGTGAGTTATGGATCCTTCATTCAATATTGAATCCATTATTTAAAAGATCCTTGTCTAGTTAAAGAAATCACTTGTCTCACAATTGACCGATTTTAATTATCCATAGTTTAAATTGAAGCTAAAACTTTTGTGAGTGATTTAAGGCCCCATCAAATTTCAAATCTCATTTAAAATTGGGGTACATGCCCTTGACTAGACAATACATAAATTTCAAATTGAATGAACAATCGTAACTCTCCTGGAGTTTGACTGATTTAAATTACCAATAGCCTGCATAAAGGCCAATTATTTGCTGAGTAATTTAAAGCCGGATCAAACTTTTTATTTCATCTGGAACTTGAGATATACAATTTTTACTGAAACTTAATTTCGAGCAAATCAAATTTGAGGCCTAAGTTAAATTACGAATGACATCTCATCCCTTCTAGTCTGATTCAAATGACAAATTGCTCAAATTAATTATGAAACCCTCAATTATATTATGAAATAATCCAGAATTGCTGCTATTTTTAAAATACCATTTAAAATGCACCAACTGTAACTCCCATATGGCCTGTGGAACCAAAGCTTTTGATGTCAATTTTAGATCTAAATCCAGTTCTGAGCTAGCTCCGTTAGGCCCACTTCACACAGAACGAGCGTGAGGCGGAGGCGCGGCACAGGCATGGCACGGTCATATGTCTTTTCCCCATTGACATGTAGACTGATCGCCCAATACACACAGAAGCGACATGGCACGGCGACATCGCCCTTTCACCGTACCTATTCCTTCATAGAATAGGTGACCAGAAACCAGCACGCCTGTGCCACGCCCGCATCGCAGCTGTGCTGCGCCCTCCACCAGTCCACCAGACTCCCGTTCTGTGTGAATTGGGCCTTTGCCGATTGGGTAAAAATATATAGCAGGTGTCAGTAAAATGCTTCTTCTGATTGGTCAAGATAGCTGAGATTATAAGTTTTCAGACTACAAAAGACATCACAATTTGTTTTAATTTTCGACTCAGATCACCTGAGTACTACCATTCTTCTCTTCTTCTCTACAGATCTTGGAGATAACCTGGATGCTATCATTTTCTCTTTTTTTCCTGTCTATAGACCTTGAACTGGTTTAAAAAATTACCAGCAAAATTTTATTTGATTCCACTTTTTTACAGTTGTAACTCACATTTTAAGGGATGCTGTTAGATCCAATAACTTTCCTTTTGCCATGACTTTCTTTCAAAAGAGCACAATGATCAAATCCATTTGTCAGTTGATATGGCAATAGCTGAAAAATATTTTAACTTTTTTTAAATTGTATTGATGACTAAACCACAGTCTAAGAAAAACTGATACCACTTGTTTATAGTTATATTTTTGTTTTTATTTACTGTAAACAAACATGAAACAATTCTCATCACCTGATGGAATATCTATCTATAATCTGTAGAGAGCATGAAATACGGCGGGCGGCAAAAACTGTAAACTCATACAATTTTCTGCTAGCTGAAATGACTGGATGAAATGTTTTTGTTGAAATGTCAAAGCTTTGTTTATGTTTCTCAAGCTCTTTTACATGTAAATTTGTGTTTACTTTACCATATGATGTTATATTTGATTAACTACCCAAACAAATAATAAACTATAATTCCGCCAAAAGCGCACTCACCTAGGAGGATACATGATAGGAGAAGCACACTAATGGGTAGTTCACTAAAATCTAGCTAGTAGTTAAAATACATCATGGATGTCAAAACAAATGCTTGATTCACATTCCTTATTATACTCTTGAACTTTTAATACCATTTTATGCTACTTTTAAGAAATTTATGAGTTAGACAAGCAACTAAATGTAGGAAAACTCAAAGGAAAATTCTAAATCACGTTCGCAATAATTACACTTATGACCGTTAGAATTGAATTAAAATAATAAAAGATAAGAAGTTTAATACCATTTAAATGCTCAAACTTTTAATACCGTATGAGCCATATTTGAGTAGAATATGTTCAGAAAAAATATACAAACTTCCAATAATCAATGGAAACTTACATTTCCTGCTTCCTAGCAGCCTAACGATTGTGTTAAACAGTTTTTCGTAATTAAACCGCATTAAATGTTTTTAACCAAAATCATTTATGAAATATTCACATAGTCGTGTTAATTCAGTGGTAATGAGCAAGCGGTCTGTTTCCCACCATAGCCGCCCGCAGCGCGGTATGGTCGGCCGGTGTAGCATGCACAAAGTGTCGTGTGGGCGAAGGCGTCGGGTCTCAGTTGTGCATGCAACCCCTCCATGTACGAATGGGCGCCTACCTGCTTTCTGGTTTTGGTCTCAATTGCACATGCTACCCCTGTATGCACAAACAGACACCTACCTGAGTCCGGGCAGCCGCGTTCTTCACGCACTTCAATGGTTTCTACTAAAACTTCTGTCATTGTTTATACTTGTGGGGCTAACACGTGCGTTCCAATAATTGTAATCTTATGTAATAATAATATTTATTCCGTGACAAGTGTTTAACAATGTATTGGAATTCACAACTAAATGTTAAATATATGAGAAAATCTTTTATCCAGCTAAGGTAGGCCTGAATGATATATTTTTCTTCTTAAAGTAAGATTGCAACTATATTGATACAACAAAGTTTAATCTATGCTAGTTTTTGCTTTAAGTTCAGAAGTTCTACACATTATTTTTCGAATCATGGGCATATTTGATATTAAGATGACCAACACCCTGAAAAAACTCTGTCTCACTCCTGCACTACCATCTATGACGTTTCAAACTTGGAGTATAGTCATTACTATATTTATCTTTTCTTAGGTTTATACCATTGAAAACAGCTACATATAATACAGCTCGAGAAACCGCCTCGGACGGACGGACGCTCGGAGCTACAGACAAATGCGAATTATCGTGTTGATAATACTCTGGCATTCATATATACATTTTTAAACGAAAACTTTAAATATATTTTTAACGTGTTATTTTGCTACTTTTTTATTACATACTGTAGTTAATAATGCACAACATATTGCTTTCAAAAACATCCAATTTTTAACCGGTTAAATTAAAAAAGTATAGTTTTATCTATTAATGCAACGTTATTTTTAATACCTATACATACGTACCTTGGTAGGGGTATTTTTTATATATTTTTGTTGGACTAATACAGACTTTACGAACAAAATTAATTTGAAAACTATAAGTACCTGGTATTATAGTTGTTATAATATTTACTGACAACATTGTAAACTTAATAGAATACTAACATTAAAAAAACACGTTATATTTTTTAACCGGTGAGGCGTGTTGTTTTTAATTCTTTGAGCCCTTGTTGAGCCCCTCCGGAGGTCCAAAGTCTCGACTTCATTGCTGTCCGTTCCGATCACAGAGGGTCTCATGCAAAGACGGGACGCGCGCCAGTCCCTACATAGTTCCAGCCCGCCGGGGTAGCGTCCGTTTTGAGCATGGAGGGTCGCATGCACAAAAGGGACACGCGCCACTTCTAGCATGGTCCCATCCGTGCATGCTACACCGGCCATAGCCGCTGCGTTGGCTTCAACGCCTGCTGTTTGTGTCCTCTCCTACTAATATATCCTCCTTGGCACTCACTCACTGGCTGAATTTGCTGCTCGCGATTTGTAATCTATCTATAATACTTCCAGTCCAGTGTGCCCCATTGAATTGAATCATGGTGTAAGGATAAAATAAAGTTGTGTGCACAGTCAGCCGGTGTGACCACAGACCAACAAACAAAAGGTTTTTTCTATGGTCTGTGGGTGTGACATAGTTTTGGGCTCAAGCAACTAGGACTACTTCACTGTAAACTAGTTTATACAACTCAATAAAAATATTTATGTATAAGGTCTTGGTTCAGCTTTAATACCGCAAGGTCTGCTATAGTTGCATGAGCCCAACTAAGTCATACCAGCTGATTGTACTCACCATTATTTTTCCTCTACACCATGCATTAAATTAACCTTCCTGCACAATGTAGACTTGATATAAATGTAAACAAAAACCTCTAAGTAGGGACATCCAATGTTAATTTTTTTTTAGTTCCGCCGCCGAAAAACAGATCAGAAATTAGCCCTGATGCATGGAATAGTTCAAGCTGGCTCTGTCGTCCGCACTTCATCTCTCTATCCAAAATGTCAAAATCAGAATGTTTTTAAACAAAATACATAAAACATTTAGGGAAATAAATAACAATACAAAACAATAACATACAACTGTCAAGATATAACAACCAGCTGAAAGAATTCGGAAAGTCAGCTTGATCCGTAAACCGCAAAATAATTCCAATCAGACCGAGAAACGAAAGTTGCATCTCTTTTTTGGCGGCGGGTACTCATTCTTCCATAAGGTTTCCCTACTTAGAGGGTTCTGTATACATTGCTTGATATATAATAAGATCAGCTGTAAAAGAAGTGTTAGAGTTACCAAATTACATTCCAAAATGCAAATGTAAATTAAAAAAACCAAAGAATAATAGTGCCTAAAATTAATTGTGAGTTTAGATAAGATTTAATAATAAAATGTTTTGTAGTCGAGATTCACTCGTTGAAATGTATTATTTTGAATTTGCTTTTACTCCATAAGGAATACATGGGATGGCTCAGTTAAATGGACACAAAGCATTTTAAATGGGGAAAACCTTACTTTAACTGATCATATTTCCTGAAACATTGAGTTTAGAAAAAAAAGGAAGAAGAAGAAGTTCTTAAAACTAAGCGTAGAATCTAGCAACGCCATAAAATATAGGGTGTTCCATAAGGAAAATCAAAGGTATCTAAAATGGTATAAATTACCTTGATACTGCCAAGTGATCCGTGAATTTGGTGTAACTACCAATGGTTTCGGACCGCTAAAAGGGTCCATTTTCAAGTTTAAAACACTGCTAAAAGATCCTCTTCAACACAGTTTTATGAAGAATCGTCACGGTCCTAATAAATACACATTTAACACGACACACGAACATTTAAAGACAAAATGACAAAAAACTGGCCAGTATGAAAAACGAACACGTGCGTTGCCGGCGGAAGGTGAATCATGACTCATTGACTTGACCTGTGTCCTGTGCTGATTTGTGACGTAACGCTACCCCCTCCTTCGTCCTCACCACGGCCCACGGCCTCTCGTTCCACTTCCGCTGTCATCCAAAATTTTAATTGCTGTGTTGTATATTATGTTAGATTCGAAAAAGAGTTTGTCATTGAGCAAATGCTGCGGGGATTTTTTAAATGATCTGTAGATTTCAAATTCTTCTATGAAATATTCTTCTATGAAACAGCCCGTCCTTTTGCTACAAGGTTTAATGAACACCTACCTAAAAAGTCATCAAAATCTGTTTTCGCTAACCATCTAATAGGCAATAACCACAGCTATACTAATATCAATAATAACTTAGAAATCCTTCATATTTGTAATAAAGGCCATTTCATGAATACCACAGAAGAATTTGAAATCTACAGATCATTTAAAAATCCCCGCAGCATTTGCTCAATGACAAACTCTCTTTCGAATCTAACATAATATACAACACAGCAATTAAAATTTTGGATGACAGCGGAAGTGGAACGAGAGGCCGTGCGTGGGCCGTGGTGAGGACGAAGGAGGGGGTTGCGTTACGTCACAAATCAGCACAGGACACAGGTCAAGTCAATGAGTCATGATTCACCTTCCGCCGGCAACGCACGTGTTCGTTTTTCATACTGGCCAGTTTTTTGTCATTTTGTCTTTAAATGTTCGTGTGTCGTGTTAAATGTGTATTTATTAGGACCATGACGATTCTTCATAAAACTGTGTTGAAGAGAATGTTTGAGCAGTGTTTTAAACTTGAAAATGGACCCTTTAGCGGTCCGAAACCATTGGTAGTTACACGAAATTCACGGATCACTTGGCAGTATCAAGGTAATTTATACCATTTTAGATAATTAAAAGTGATTCAGAGGCTACTCCACAATGAAAATCAAAGTTTTTGCCATATTGGGAAATGGCGGTCAAATTTTTAAATTTCGAAGTAACCCCAAAAAGCAGCGTCAAAAATAAAGGGAAGTCCCCCCCGTAAGAAGTTTTTTGTCTGATTTATAATAAAAAAGTTAGCTATTGGAAAACTTTAGGCTGGACCCCTGGTACGTATATCACAGACTACTAACAAGAAATGAACAACCGTTTAATAAAATTATACCTATCCTATGAAGATAGAAATATTTATTTAAAACGAAAATAATTCACCACTAACTTCAAACTCTTGAATTGGATAGCTGGTGCTCTCTGAAACAGAAAGGAAAAGGTGCAGTTATTTATGTTCAAACAATGTCCATCAATAAATAAAAAATCAATTGCACCAATTAGATGGTTTAACTGACTCCGAACATAAAGACTACATCAAAATGGTCGGAAATATTGCTCCAGTGAAGGGAAATTTAAGGACGGCAACCGGTGTGTAGGCATTGTCCTATAACCGAGTAATACAGTTGAAACATTGCTACATGCTACATGTCCTTGGAAAGTGCTCAAATGGAAGCCTCCTTAGGAATATTTGGCATATTAGTATACGTTCTATTATTGTTGAAGGATTCTGAAGAAAATCATATGAAGTCTATGAAGAAGTAAATGCTATTGCAGAAAATGACTCCATACGACGAAGTGATATAATTGACTTAGGTAGGAAGATTGAAACTCGGGGCCCGGGATCCGAAGGGGCCCGGAATGAGCGGAATTTTAGATTGAGGAAATATTTGTATCGACTTCTTGGAAATTTAATATGGCATAATATGTTAAAAAATAAAATGTCCAGCTTTATCAACAAACTGCTTTGATAATACAGTATTTAGTAAAGGGAAAAAAGATTGTTTTTCTGTCTGTTGTTTAACAAACAATTAGTTGTTTAAGATATTTATGTAAAAGTAGTATTCCTTTTGTATCACATTCATAGGTCAGTCCTCATAATTAGACTAGTTCGTAATTTGTAAACCAGGCAAATTTGTGGTTCGGATCCCATGTTAAAATGTAGGTACCTTGGTCCCTTAGTTGCCATTGGCTGTTGGGCTATTATAACAGTCCTGTCTAGTCTAAGGAACATGTCGGCTAACAAGACTACAGGGTCGCGCCACAATATCATCCTTCACTCATCTGACATTCATACTTGGCTTAAAATACCTACCTAGAGAAATTAAGTTACCAAGCCCAGGGTTCATCTAAGCGTTTTATGAACTCAATAAAGGTTGAAATTACTATTATACATACAGGGTGTTTTTTTTAACGCAACCCATTTTAAGATTGAATATTGGATATTGCACATACAAATATGAAACTAGTAATGTTTTATTGATCTTTACATTTGATACAACCTATTATTTAAGTTGAGCAGATTTGGTTTACATTATGTGCTCAAACAGTCCGCCACTGGCATTTATATAAAGTTATGTTCTTTCCACCGGCGCCGACTCCATGGGGCCCAAGGGGCTCGAGCCCCCCCAATGTTAAGGGAAAGGGGGCCCGGCCCCCCCAATATTGAAAGAAGAGGGGACCGGCTCCCAAGAGTAAAGTTAGATTCTTATCGTGAAAGACTATCAAGGAACTAGTAGTAAGTAGTTTTTTTTTAAAGAAATTAAGTTATTAAGAAATTAAAGAAAGTAAGTTCAAATAAATAACATTTTTTAAAGAAATTACTTAAACAGGATTTAAAGCCAGTTAAGTGTTGTTTGTATTCATTCTACATCCGATCAAGGAACGACTTCGTTACACCCACGCAGGCGAGCGCCGAAAGTAGTGCATGCGACGTAGTAATGGCTGATTCCATCCATTGGATTATAATGTTGTCAAATATTTCAATCACTCCATGTCAGAAAGGCAATTAAAAATGTGAACTTTCACAATATATTGCTGGCCAACATAGCCGCGTCAAATGCAAATTAGTAGAACTACAACGTGTTCCCGCGTACTAGGCTTTACCGCGACCTACGCGATGCTCGAGGACGATGCTATCGTTATTTTTAATTTTAGTAAAAAACTATATTTCAATTGTAAACCAGTACGATTTTCACCTCATTTTATTCTTTTCAGGATTATAAAAAGTGAACAAAGACCAGCTTCTGTTATTATATAATTTTGATGTACAATACCACGAAAAATGAGATGGCTTTGAAAAATCGAAATAGGCTATCTTTATAAATTTAGTTGCCTTATTCAATTCAGTTCAGTGATCTACATAAAAATACTTATTTATGATATACAAATGCTTTATATACTTATCAATAATGGCAAATTTCTGCAAAAAATAAGATCAAATCGTATCAATATAATGACCTTAATAAACATTTCACGGGAAATGGACGTGCAATATGTTATAGTTGGTGCTAAATCTTAAGGCCCAGGCCCCCGCCGTCCATAAGCCCAATGCTAAAATTAATATTAGCCTTATGGACGGACTGGGCCTTAAAATTTGGCACCAGTTATACCTATCCAAAGGGAAATCGGTTTTTTTTTAAACATAGAGCTTATATTTAAATGGCTATTACTGATGTAATCAACTTTTCTTTAAGGAGTTATAAAATCGTTGTTTTAAAAATAATTATCTCTTAAACTTTGAAAGTATAATAATGTAAAATCGTGATGTAGGCCTATGAGCACACGTACTACGTACGTATGTTTTTTAATTGTATTTATTTAAAAAGTGAAGTGGTGCTTATCACTTTCTCCAAAACCCAAACGGTGCTTATCATTAAGGCATCTGCTTCAATTTTTAGTGACAAGTGGTGCTGCTTTGCTTACTATTTCTCACACAACATGTAAAACTCATGTATTAAATATTGAAATAATTATTTGATGATTTGGCACATTGCAAGCCAAATATTCTTTTCTTAGTCTGCGAGCTTTTTAGTCAAGATAACTTAAATCTTACAGTATACTTTGAGGTTAAAACTGTTGTTTAGGGGTTTCGTTTAAATTATTTTACAACCATTTTGGGTCTTGCTCTGAATTTGCATTATGTAGTGATGCTCGTAATCAGCCGTAAATTCATTTCTGACAACAGGCTAATTTTTAAAAGATTATATTATATTTTTATCACATTTGTAGTCGCCCTATACAAACGAGAGGAGAGCTTAATAGTTGAATGGTCAATCAGGGTAATTTGGGCAAAACAATAAAACACCAACCCCTACCCCCTCCGTCAATAACATCTTAAGAGGAGGTTGGATGCTGCTAATAGAATGATGCGGCGAAACTTGAAACTATATTGCTCCGCCGTATAATGCACAAAATAGTGCCGTTTGCCGTGTGTTGAATGGCTAATTTTCATCACAAGTAAGCTGATCGCTAGCAATTCCTTCAAATCAGCGAGAACAGAAGCTCAAATTTACCTTGAATTTTCACTTGACATGCTTTTTGGTATGCGAGAATTTGTCGTTGTTATTAATTAGATAATTTCGAAAGCCGAATATTAGAAATCATAATTAAATTATCTACCGGACGTAGGAAGCCGATTTTCGATAAATTTGATAAATGACATAAAAAAATCAAAAGTTATTTTTTCAATTTTACAAAAAATGGCTAGTTTATGTGAAAATGTAATACCTACGTCCGGTAGAATTTAAAAAGAGCTTTAATTTGACATATAAACTTTAGTTTTCCGTCCAAAAATAAACGAGAAATCCCGCATACCAATTAACATTGGTTCTTATGGAGTATAAATCCAATATGGCCGCCAACTCCAATCTCCTCTTAAGCCCCCCCAATATTTTTTAAAAGTCGGCGCCCATGGTTCTTTCCAGTTGCAAGGTACCTCTTTGAATTTCTTGCATTAAATTCGTTATGTTTGTTTGAGGTACTGAATATCCTGTGAATTGTTTTCGTATGCCTTACTTTTTTATGTATCCCCAAATAAAGTAATATATTGGGGTCAAATCCGGGGATCATGGGGGGAAATAATCCTTCACCGATAAAATAAAGTTTTGGGTTGCGTTTTTAATTGGTGTGTCTTTAAGCACGACAACTCGCGTAAAAATGGCTCGATCTGAATGGAATTTGCTACAGACATGTAAAGTAGTAATTATCCTATAAGAAAACAATTCATAAGATATTCAGCACCTCAAAACAAACGTAACAAATTTAATGCAAGAAATTCAAAGAGTACCTTGCAACACGTGTTCGGGAATTTGATGGAGAGAGCATAACTTTATACAAATGCCAGTGGCAGTGGCGGACTGTTTCAGCACATAATGTAAACTAAATGTGATCAAACTTAAATAATAGGTTGTATAAAATGAAAATATCAATAAAAAAAACTCATTTAATATTTATATGCGCATTATTCAATCTTAAAAATGGGTTGCGTTTAAAAAAAACACCTTGTACTTGCTATAGTGACGCATTTTAAGATTTGATATCATTTTAGTTGCATCAATTTGTTCTGGGAAATTTATGTTTGCTCTTCGTTTCATGGTAATCCTGTAGAAAGGTTGAGAAAGAGAAAAATAATGAAGTTTTCTTATGGAAATCTGCTTTTGATGCTTTATCGTTTATTATTATGACAGATTTAAAGCGTGAAAACTTAAGAATTGTCTCTAAAAACATCATTAAAGGTAAGAGAAAAATAATTTTTACACGATACCTCTAAAAAATACTATGAAGCATGTTCTACTTATTACAACCAATGTTGAATCATTCAAACTGCGTCGAAAGTTTATTGTGTTTACACATTGTTTGAAAACTAACTTTAAGGAGACCTATTTTGTACTTTGTGATCCAGAAACTTGTGTTAAAAAGAACTTTATGTTACTTCATGGGATCATTCAGTTTTTCCAGGTTATTGAAAATAGGGCTGCGAAATATCCCATTCCTTGCCAGGGCTTTACATTCTATTCCTGGCCTGGCTTAAGACTTGGGCATTATTATTGGTTACTGTACACTTCACATATATCTGATCTTATGATTTACAGGTTATGCATATCGGTTATGTTTACTGTTTAAGTTACATGTGTTCAGGTTTAGAAACTGAACTTCTCAATATAGCCTTAATTAACATGGGCGAAGTTAATTTTGCTTTCTTGTAAGTGACACAACTCATTCGCTACCAACTCACTATACTGTTTGTTCAATTAATTTGATAGCCTTTACTGTTCCGACAACGGCTGCAGTTCCGTAAGCGGTCTACATTTTAACGATTGAAAATATCGAGTTGTTACCAATATATCGATTAAAAATTTATCGAACTTATAATCCCTTTTTATATTTTATTGAATTGGATGACTTGTTAGGGTTTCAGTACAGTGTATTAACAGTTGCTATGTTCGGTTTGACTAAGTTAGTCATTAACATGTATAACTTAACATAACTGAAAACTAATTAAATAATAAATTAATACAGTAATAATTTGACTTCTAATAGGGCTACTACGATAACTAACTTAACCATAACCAAACTACACAGAGCTCGCCATTTTCTATCAGTGCCATGTCAACGTAATCATCGAAAACAAAAAAAAACCAAACTAGTTCAAAATGGCGGATAGTGGGAATAAAGGTGTGCATCGTTGAGTTATGTTTGTAATGTTTTAACATGTTTTAGTGTTTATTGGTTATTATTAGTAGTTTTATCGTAAGGTATAGTTTTTTTATTTAATTTAGTTAATGGTATAGGCCCTACAGTTTCACCATATTTAGGTTATTAGATATCGGTGTTTAGTTATGGTTTGTTTTGTTCTTGATGCAATCGAATAATCTCGATTTCGGTTATTCGTGTATCGGAGTTTTAGTTTGATATTTTTAATCGTTAAAATGTAGACCGCATACGAAGAAGAAACATCAATAGCCAACCCAAAGTAAAGTTTATTAACCCTTCAGCGAGCGCTTCACCAGTAAAACAGCAGCGGGCGCGTGTAGAGTTTTACTCTGCTACATTAAATTCCATACATTTTACCCTTTTTACTTATTGTATACCGAAATAGGTTATTGTATTTAAATGTTTATAAACTTCATCAGGAATCACTTTTAATCAGTGATACAATTAATTGTTAAATTAATACAGTAGGAGTATTAATTCAAGTAGACGTAGTAGGCCTAAGTGATTTTCTAGTATAGAATAGGTATCACTTTAAATATTGTATTTAAATGTTGGCAAACTTCATTAGTAATCACATTTCATCGTTGATATAGTTAATTGTTCAACTTAATTGGTGTAATAATGCAATTGAACACACTAAGTAATTTTCAACGACAGGAATCACTGTCTGTGGTACGGGAGAGGGCACTCCGCGAACTTACACGGCATCACTGAATTGCAAATAACAAGGTACCAAGTGGATGTGGGAAGGTATAAATAGCTTTAGGGGCATCCTGGAATGAGGCGTGTGAGGTAGAAAGCTGGACACGACTGCCGGCACCCATTATGCTTGTATATTTTAATTAAAAATAAGTCTCACCATGCCGCTTACGGTAATAGCTACTTCTCCATAGGGGGAAATTCGCTAAAACACATGAGGAGGAAATCTCCGCATGCGCTCACTCGAGAGTTAGCGAGTTAGTTGAACAATAATAAATAATACTGTAATCTAATGAAACTGAACCAAATATAAAATAGGCCTGCCTAAGCTTAGCAGCCAAAATATAAATAAAAATTTCACTAATTTTAAGTAGGCTAACACGACTCATCTTATTTCCTATCATCTGTCGTCCTGAACTGAGTTAGGCCTATAATTAATTTAAAGGTATATACCTAGCCAGTAATTTGACCATTCAATATAATTATGTACACATTAGACTATATCCTTAACCTAAATACAAATTGATAAAATAAAACATCTTTGATTCTAATATGACACTAGTTGGTTTCGTGCAACACATAACGAAACCATGTTAACACTTAATTTAACTTATTTGACCCACAATCCCAGAGGTAGCTTAAAGCAAAAGCACATAATACAGGGTGTCTACTGATAGGCCTACTGAAAATCCTAGAAAAACTGGAATTATCCTGGAATTTTATTTTGATAAGTACTGTAAATGCTGGAATTTTCTGGAATTTCCAATTTGGCACTGGAATTTTGTTGAAAAACAAGTGATGAAATCCCTTATAAATTCAGATATAAAAAGCTTGACAAAACTTTTTGGCAATGCGTGTTTGCAAACCTACATTAGCCTAAACCACTTCTAATTCAGTGCAGTTACTTAACATCCTTAATCGGATTTACAATTTTATAGGTTATAATTTTTTAAAGATTAGAGATGTTCTCAACATTTCCTACATTCATAGGCCTATATTCACATTTTTAGCGAATTTCCCCTATCGGGAAGAAGCTATTACCGTAGGTCTCATGGTAAGACCTAAGCCCGAGACCATGATAACTTTTCGTTTTGGGGCCCCCAGAAGCACAAAACACCATTCGTTCGAATTTTTATATACATATATATATATCTAACTTATATATGTATATTATATATGGGTGAATCTCACAAAATGTAATAACTTAAGTCCCAGCCAATTTTAAGTAAATATAAATAAATTATTTTCAATAAAACTATGTTAATTCATTCACCTCAACCCTTTTCATTCATCCCATAACTATTCAAGACTATAAGGTGTTTAATTTATTTAATTAATCAAGTTTACTTCAAGAAAACACAATTCGGTAACGTGTCACTGTACCATCGTCTGCTAGTTCACTTCAAAACTGAACTCACAATATCGAATAAAAATTTTAATAACTTCATCGATATAACAGCTCGAGACAGCAACTCAGCAAAACCAAAGACCTACAAATGAAGTAGAACTCGTTTTGGGAGTAATATCGGCTTTTCTAATGGTCCCCAGCCTGCCCAATGAATGGGCAACTAAAAATAAAAATGCCGCCGAAACCCAACTCTTAGACTTTTAGCGGGAACGAAACAATGGCAGTCCAGTTTTAGATAGTGCAGTATAGATTGGGTGACAGCAATTTTTATCAATATACATCGATCTTTATTTTAAAATAAATATTTTCTGCTCAGAAACATTTAGTACCTTAATTGTTTAACATTCAGGTAACGCAGTTTTTAACGAAATTATAAGAGTGACATTGTTTACAACTTAGTTCGACTCGAAGTTTGTTGTTACGCAATCATAACCTCAATTTCCCAAGTTCTCATTATGCCGTGTTCCAATGATATAACATATAACATCTGGAAATTACCATCCTGTAACGATCATTTCAGTAACGTTACAGGAGAGGTAAAGTGTGATAAATAAGTAATAACAGTAATAGTAATGGCAATAAATAATAGTATTTATCAAAACAAATTAAAAATATTAACTCATAAATCTCGATAGCCTTATTTTTCTTCAATTTTCAACAAAATGGTAACACCTTTACCTCTCCAGTAACGTTACTGAAATGTGCGTTTCTGGATGGTAATATTGTTATTATATCATCATCATCATAAATTTGTTATTTCACTATATTTAATTAATGATTAATTAATCTTTGTCTACTTTACATTAAACATTTGATTATTTACATATTTTAGGCACCTATTGTTGTTTTTGTTCATTTTAAAAGCGTTACCTGATTGTATCTGCTCCATTTAAAAAAAGGAAAAAAATAGTAAATGAAAAAATTTAGCTCTGCTGGTGTAAAAAATTAATCTACTACAGTATAAAGTTTAATTTGGTCATAAAAAATATTATTTATAATTTATTTTATTTTTCCATTTTTTTTCACTTAAAATTAGTACATTTTGTGAGATCTACTCATATATGTGTGTCTGTGAGCACGATAGCGGCCGTAAAAATGGTCCGATCTTAACAAAATTTGGTACAGACATGTAAAGTGTTAATCCCTCGGACGAGTTCGTAAACCAGCCCGATCGGCTCACTGTAAGGGGGGTGAAGGGGGATAAACCCCCCAAAAAATGGGTTTTTTGAGTTTTTTACATATAGGAAAATAAAATTTATCAAATTTTTATTGGCACCATTGAATTTAGTTAAAAAAACAAACAATTTAGTATTTTGAATCACTGCTCTATGTCCATTGGTTATAGAGATATTGAAAGTGGTAAACACAGTACGTTGTCCCAATGTTAACCTTATGGGAAATAAGTCAAATTCTAGATATCGCTTATTTCTCAACATATCTTGATAAAACTTGGCAAATGGCTTCTTCTAGTTCAGATCTATTAAATATTGAATTAAAACCACCCAGTTTTAATATATCTGTAGCAGCAATCCTGCATACTCATTCCCCATGTTATTCTTATGGAGCTTACCAAAACATGTCAAATCTCGCTATTTTCGATTGAAATATATTGTTTGAAGGTATATTGCATTTGAAATTCGCTGAGTATGCAGGTCTGCTGCAACGGGGGTTTTTAATTATTTTTTATAAACGATATAAAAGTGAGAGACTGTGTAGAAAGACACTCATAGTAAATTAGAACTTTTTAATTTGTGATTGTAATTTTGTATTGATTGTTTGGATAATAAAGTGGGAGGAACATAGGGCTACAAGGGGACTTTGGATGCCCTGATAAAAATAAAAAAAATATGGTTTTTCCTTTGACGAGTTTTTATTATAGGCCTATTATTTATCTTATTTGTCAGTGTTGTAAATCAGTTACTTAATTTTAACCCTTGAGCGGGCGCTTCACCGATAAAACGGCAGTAGGCGCATGCGGAGTTTTACTCCGCAACACTAAATCGCACAAATTTATCCCATTTTACATTTTTTATGACAAAATATTATATTTTAATGTTGACAAACGTCATTTGGAATCACATTTAATCGTCGATACAATTGTTTAACTTAAAGGTGTAATATTTCAATTGAACATAGTAAGTAATATTCTAGTATAAAATATGTATTAATTCTTATTTAATTTTTTGGACTTATCCTTTCGCTTATTTTTTTCAAAAGCGATAGGAAAAGTTTAACAAATTAAATAACAATTACAAATCCTTCGCTATTATGAATTTTTTTAATAGTTGTTTGTTACGGGAAAGGGTGCTCCGTAATCTGACACGGCACGTCTGAGTTGCAAATAATGAGGTACCAAGGGAGGTTGTGGGGGGTATAAATACCTCTAGGAGATTCCTCGAATGAGGGGCGTAAAGTATGGAGCCGGACACGACTGCCAACACCCATTATGTCTGTTTATTTTAACATAAAAAACCCGTGCGGAGGAAAACTCTGCATGCGCCCACTCGAGGGTTAACAATAATCATTAAGTTAATAAAAAATTTATTATTAGTGCTCCTTAAATAAATAATTGGTGAGTGATACTGGAATTTTGAAAAAAATGTAGTACTTGAAATACTGGGATTTAAAAAACAGATGCCAGTGAGACACCCTGTAAAATTAAAAGTCTGTGTGTTTAATTAGACTAATTGAGGCTGAAGGGCCTAATTGAGATTGATTTGATTGTAATTAGATGGATTAAGAATGGTTATGGTGGTTTAGGTCAAGGTCTGTAGAGAAGAAATTCATAGAAATTCAAGAAGAGAAGAATAAATGCAATTACGGTATGTCAAAAGGTTATCTCATTTTAAAATGTAAATAAATAGTGACGTCTTTTATAGACCGGAAACCCACAACCTACAGCTGGGATCGTGACTGTCTTTTAGCGAATTTCCCCTATAGGGAAGAAGCTATTACCGTAGGTCTCATGGTAAGACCTAAGCTTGAGACCATGATAACTTTTCGTTTTGGGGCCCCCAGAAGCGAAAAACACCATTCGTTGGAATTTTTAGAGATATATATATCTACAGTGCTTGATTTGTAAAAATTGAGGTACCGGAACTGTAATTGCCAGTTTGTACATAACCCCCCCCCCCCTTATCATTCTTCCTTTCAACAAAGTATTATTTGTCTATGTGAATAATTAGGTCGATTTAAAAAGCCACATTTTATCTAACTCAAATTTTGGAATAAGTAAATTAAAAACTATCAAAGCATTATTTTACCAAAAAATAAATCGTCTAAAGAAATTCTAGATTTTTTTATGATGCCTTGTGCGAGTATCGGATCTATTTAGCGTTTTCAACATTCGGCTTAGCTCAAGACAACACAAAAGTGCGCTAATTTCAGGCCGAAATTCCGTGCGTAATTTTAGTAAAAGTTCGGTCGAGTACAAGGGATCGTCTCTTCCGAAAAGTACTCCGACCGATTATACGCTATCGTCTTTTGCAGCAGATTCTCTGGCCGATCTTACCCGATCGTCTTTAGCGTCTAAATTCTGCAGCCGTTCATACGCGATCGTCTCTTGCGGCAAGTTCTCCGGCCGATCTTACTCGATTGTCTTTAGCGGCAAAATTCTCCGGCCGTTCATACGCGATCGTCATTGGCGGCAAATTCTCCAGCCGATTACACGCGATTGTCTCTTATACGACAAATACTCCTCGATTACACACGATCCTCTCTCGTGGCGAAATCCTCCAGCCGATTGTATACATGTGATTACATTTTACGGCAAATTATCCGTCCGATTGCACGCGATCGTTTCTTACTAAAAATACTCCGACCGATTAAGATTTACAAGATCGACTCTTGCGGCAGAAAGAGGACCCGGAACGCCGTTCCGCCGCGTTCCGCCGCAAATCAAGCACTGTATATCTATATATCTATGTGTCTGTTAGCATGATAGGGACCGTAAAAATGGTCCGATCTTCATGAAATTTAGTACAGATGTGTAAAGTGGTAATCAATTGGACGAGTTCGTAAACCAGCCTGATCGGACCATCAGAAGGGGGGGTACAGGGGGATAAACCCCCCAAAAATGGGGGTTTTGCGTATTTCACATAGAAAAATTCAAGTGATCCAATTTTGGACTACACCATTGAATTCAGCTTGGAAAACAAACAATTTAGTATTTTGAATCATAGCTCTATGTTCATTGGTTACCGAGATATTAAAAGTGGTAAACACAGTAGACCTACGTTGTCCCAATGTTAACCTGATGGGAAATAAGTAAAATTCTATATCTCGTTTATTTATGAACATACATTGATAAAACTTGGTAAATGGCTTCTTCTAGTTCAGATCTACTAAATATTGAATTAAAACCACCCAGTTTTAATATACCTGTAGCAGCAAACCTGCATACTCATTCCCCATGTTATTCTTATGGAGCTTACAAAAACATGTAAAATCTCGCTATGTTGGATTGAAATATGTTGTTTTGCATTTTAAATTCACTGAGTGTGCAGGTCTGCTGCAACGGGGGTATTATAGACCGGAAACTTATAACCGATTGGTTCCGAAGGCCTTAACTTAAAGGATTTAGGCAACCTGTCAGTATATCAGTATTATTATAATTCTCTTCTTATTCACAGACCTTGGGTTTGGATTAGATTTGTTTGCTTATGTTGGTTCAGGTTAAGTTTGGTTTGGTTAGATATTTTCTTAATAATAATTTAACTTATTTTAAGTAAAGTTTTTATTAGCTTAGGCCTATAAGCTTTATGTTGATAAGGATAAGGTCTGACGGGGCCAGAACATGGCTCTATAAACCTAACCAAACATTACTGAACCCGTTTCAAACCAATATTAACAAAACCTGATTTTAAAATCTAACCTAACCATATATAAGTAACCCAGCCTAACTTAACATAGGCATAACTTTAGCCATAACTCTTACATGGCCCCCTCGCTCCCTTTATAGGGGGCTCTGGTACAAGTTTCATGATCTTCTGTCTTCTCTGGTTATTTTTATATGAATTATTGTTTACGTGTTTTGCTTAGGATTAGTAATTGAACTTCTCAATATAATTTAACATTGGCGGAGATCAGATTCGCTTTCAATAAAGTGAACTTTTTTTGGATTAGGTTATCCGATATCAACTATCAGCCTAAGCTATCGTGTTAAACTCAGTCGATGTACTTTTCCAACAACCGTCAGTAATGAATAAACATCGATAACAAACTATAATCAAAACCACTGTCAATTATATTGTTTGATTTTCTCGCGAACAAAAAATTAGACCTAACCTTATTACAATAAACTAAATTAATCAATGTTTTGGCCAACAAACAATATATCTAACTTCGACTATTGGTATATTGTTTGATATCGTTTTCTTAGAAATCAAATTTTAAATCGTATGCTATAGAAACAAACGGCAAAAGATCAGATATGAAATTCGTACCCCTTAGAGGCTCCTTTGGATTTATACAATAGGCATATATCAAACTTATTCTGATCCAATTTAACATAGGCTACTATTATCTCAGTCTAACCTGTAGAACCTTAACACGTTGTGTGCGGCATGACGCAGCGTATGCGTCATACGCTCGCGGCGCTTGAGGCGGGTGATGTAGACGTCGCGTCACCATGCAGTGCTCGGCTTATGGGTTCAGTGTGAGCTCAGCTCTTGACTATACGCTGTCCACTCCTCGCATACATACCACGTGTTAGTCGGGTGGCGTCAGTTTCCCGGGCTGTGCATTTTTTGTATATATATGTATGCAGGCCCGGACTGGCCATAAGGGCATCCGGGCAAATGCCCGGCGGGCCGCCACCTCTAGGGGCCGCTTGGGCCGCCCGGGGGCCGGTCTCAGAGACAAAAAAAAAAGGTCACCACTTTTACCGAGTCAGAAATTCTTCCCGGATTTTTCCCGGGTATCAAAATAAAGTGGGCCGGTACCCCATATGAATGCCCGGGCCAAAATTTCTTCCCAGTCCGGCCCTGTATGTATGTATGTATATAAGTTATATGTATATATATATATATGAAGTAGGCTATAATTTTCTATATAAATAATAAGTTTTTATTTTCCTATTTTATACCTTCTCAGTTTCTAAAAATATAACTATTTTGCATTTGAGAAGTTTAGTAATAACTATATGCAATCTTGAAAATGTTGACCAAAATTTTTAATTTTTGTTGTAATATTAGTTTTTCTCCTAAATAAAAGTTTGTAAACTACTTTTGAGGGTTATTATTGAGTAAACCAATGATTTCATAGTGATTATTCAAGTGTATTATGTCAGAGGGGTCAGCGACCTACTCCCAGGAGCGCATGACGCACACGTCGCATCACGGAAATGACGTCATCGCAAAACCGGAAATAGCGGGTCTGGTGACTTTTTTTAGCTGTTATTAGTGTTTTGGCAACCTTTTTTGATAAGTTTTTGCAAAAAAGTGTATCCGCATTTTTTAAGACCCAAGCACTTATTTTGCCGCAGCCAACGTGTTAATGTGACCTTATATACCAATACCTTACCTTTAACAAAGTCACATATAAATTGTAGGCCCATAAATATATTTATGCTGTCTGTTTAAATATTATCGCTCGCAATTGTGCAATCGTAATGAAACTTGGCACAGACGTGTAAAGTAATCATTGTTGGTTTAAGTTCAAAAACTGACCTCCATTAGAATTGCTGGTGAACGGAGATAAAACTTCTCAAAAATAGGCTAGATTTTTTTATGTCTGTGGCAGCAAACCTGCATACTCACTTCCCAGTTATTGTTATGGAGAATATTTTTACATGCTTATTTGTAAACGTATGTTGATTTAGCTTGATATGAGACTTCACCTAAATCACCTAGTTAAAAGCATTTGAAATTCTTTCAGTATCCAGGTCTGCTGTGATGGGAGTATTTTATCAACCTCATTATTGGATAGTAAATTATTGATCATTATATGTAACTTAACATTAAGTTGTTTTTTTTCTAGAAGACATGTCTTCAGTAATTGGAAAAAAAAGCGGAAAGCCTCAAGTTGAAATTTATCGGCCAGGAAGTGGACCTCTACGAAAGTCAGCTTTTGGTGAAGAAGAATTTTTTGGAGAAGGAATTCAAGGAAGAAATGACAGAAACAACCACAGCAGGGAGAGAAAAGAAGCCCAAGATTGGGGTAAAAATGAACCACATAAACTAGTTGACGATTTTGACAGACTTAGTATCTGTTCTAACAGTTCCCGGAAGGGTGCAAGGAGTGCAAGCCTCAGTGGTAGCACTGGAAACTTGAGTGATTCAAAAAGAAGAACAAAAAAACCTGAAGTCCCTATCTATGTTCCACCTAAACCTATATCAGCATTATCGAACAACCCAGAGATCAAAACATTCACAACCAAAAATTATATCAGTACAAAAAGAAGTGATTCATTTAAAAGAGGAGATCCGAATAGGAGAGGTAGTGAAACTTCAAACAGAAAAGATGATGAAAAAGGCCACAGACAGTGTTCAGAAAACAGATTCCTCAGAGGAGAATCAGAGCCACCAAAATTCACAGAAGAACCAAGAAGACCAGGTGAGAGAGATAAAAACCGTAAAATAAAGAAAACAAAACGAAGAAACGGGAGGCGAGAAAACAAAGATGAAAATCGAAACCAGTCAAATGGAAACAAAGAAAAAATAACACCACTAATGGACATAAGGTTTGACAGCACACCCATTATAAAAACAGGCAGTAGTTACGATTTAACATCCTATGAAACCAGCGGATACACAACAACAGATTGTGAAAGTGAAAGAGATCCTGTCTGTGCAATGAGGAATGTCAATCCCCTTCAACATCAAAACATGAGACAATCCTCAGAACCAAGATCATTGCCTTTATCTTCTATTCATTTTGACAAACGAGGAAGAGACACTAGGAGTGTGGAGCCAGGAGATGAAAACCAGTGGCAGCAGGACAGGTCAAACCAAAAACCACCATCAGGCCAATATGGGCGAAGAGGAATTAAACAGTCTTATTCAAAACACAAACAATATCATATATCCTTTGAATCCCTCCCCCCTCGTTTGCAGAAAAAGTATATGGAAGAAAATGGTTTACAAGAACTACCTGTTCACTCTTCTTACAGCAATATTCACAATGAAAAACCTTATTTAGGTTCAAATTCAGACTTGAGTTATGGAGGAACAGATTCAGAACCCAGTTGTAATGGCCCCTCTTCATTAGCAACGTCTTACGTAGTAACGACCACAAAACCTTCTTATGTCAGTATGAATACAACTTACATCGGAACCAACTCTGAAGATGCTTGGGATGGAGGTTCTTTAACTTTTCAAGGAAATAATCAAACATTTTATACAAACGTTCCTCCTCCCACGATGTTTAGTCACCCTCCGCCCTCTCTAGTTACGTCTCAAGCGCCTCTTCATATGTGGTCCCAAACGCTTCCTCACGTGAGAGGCAGGGGCCGAGGGCGTGTTCCTCACCATGAGCTGGAAAGAGATCGAATCGCCTTTGAAGAAGCAAGAATGGCTCGGTCATTGACTCCAGATGCTCTCAGAGAGGTTGAGAGATTTGAAGAACCTCAGGCTCTTCTCAGTGAGAAACTGAATTTGTTAGAGGAAAAAGAAAAAACTGAAAATTTGAAAACATTTGATGCAAGAACATCTGATGAAGAACAAAAACCAACAGGAGATACTAAAATCATAAGCATAGATGTTGACGGAAATGAAAATTCTAGTAATACCAAACTGAAGAGCCCTGTGCAACTTAAGTCTCCTCAAGATGCTACTTTCAAAAAACCTACAGGAACTGGCATGGTAAGTTGATAAAAACAAATGGTAGGTATCAGGAAACTGATACATACTTTCTCCCTTAAAATAATTTAAAACCAGAAAACTTATTTAATGAAATAAAAAAATTAATAATTAAATAATATCTTATAAACACAAACCAAATGTTATCAAAATTGGTAAGTTGTTAACAGAGACATCGGTTTTAAAATTTTTGCCATAAGAATAATATTGGACAATATACGGCGTTTACCGCCAAACTAAAATATCAATTATCTCTGCAACCAGTTGAGGTAGGCTAATATTTCAAGATACTGGATTATTTATTTTTTCAAGCCAAATTTAATGGTTGCAAGTGTATTTTCTTTAGAAGTGACAGATTTTTTGAAATTTAAAAAATATGAATTTTCACGTATATGGGGGTAGTATAATTTCTTTTGTCATCTTAAGCACTAAAACCCATGAAAAGTTTATGAAAAGCTTTAGAGCTGTTTTGAAAAATTTGGATTTTTGTAGATTTTTGGGTTTGTATGGGGTAAAAACCTTTAAAATAAAAAATTTAAAAAAATAAAAATAATATGGAGATATTGCAGTTTTACACCTACATGCCAAATTTCATGAAAATCGGATTACTGGTGTCGTCTCTAGCTTTGTTTACATCCACACACATATCCACACATGGACAGACAGACGCCACTCTGAAAACTACTTTTTTGGATTCAGGGAGCACTAAAACAAAATTTTCCATTAACAACTCAAATTCAAAAATGGTAACGAAAAAAATACTTTCTCCATATACTATGTATAGGGAGGAGAAAGTAAAAAAATAATCCACCTGTACAATGGAGTCCCGATAATCCGAAACTCGGTAATCCGAAATCCCGCTTAATCTGAAATGCTGTTGGGATGGGAAATTTTCCCCAATCCCAGGTAAAAAATGGGAGAAACTTTGTTTAAGACATAAATGGCTTTAAATTTGATTGCACATAAACAGCAGGAGTGATTTGCGAACGTTGATCGCACGTTTTTACTGCCTATGGATGAACAGGTAACAGTAGGAATAACTTTGCAAAAAAAGTAAACGACCGCAAATTTCGATATCGCTTATTTATTGATTGGCAGAAACAACTTTGTAAAATAAGCATATGACCATTTAATGTGATTTTGTAAAACTACTGTTCGTGGGTTTTTGGCATGGTAGCGGCAAAAAAAAAGTTATTTTGTGAATATGTTGAAAAAATAAACAACCGGGTGTAAAATTATCACACATATTAAATCCGATCATGGGTAAACAGCAGGAATAAAGGCTGTATTTAATAATTATTTTCAGTGCTTGATTTGCGGCGATCCGGCGTTCCGGGACCTCTTTCTGCCACAAAAGTCGATCGTGTATAATCGGCCAGAGTATTTTTTGCAAGAGACGATCGCGTGAAATCGGACGGATAATTTGCCACACAAGACAATCGCGTGCAATCGGCCGGAGAAATTGCCGCAAAAGACGATCGCGTACGATCGGTCGAAGAATTTGCCGCAAAAGACGATCGCGTATGTTCGGCCGGAGAATTCGCTATAAGAGAGGATTATGTGTAACCGGCCGGAGTACCGAAAATAACGATCACTTAAATTTACGGAAATTACGCGCGGAATTCCAGCCTGAAATTAGCGCTCTCTCTGAAATTAGTGCTCTTTTTTCTTGAGCTTAGCCAAATTGAAAACGCCAAAAAGACCTGAATACTCTCACAAGGCGTCATAAGAAACTAGAATTTTTCGACAGTTTATTTTTTAGTAAAATAATGCTTTGCTAGTTTTTGATTTATCAAATTTTAGTCGGATAAAATGTGACTTTTTAAATCGACCTAATTAATCACATAGCCAAACAATACTTTATTAAGGGAAAATATTATAAAGGGGGGGCTATGTACAAATTGTCAAATTACAGTTCCGGTACCTCAATTTTTACAAATCAAGCACTGATTATTTTTATTTTAGTAATAATCTCGCTTAATCTGAAATATTCACTAGTCCAAAATAGGCCTGGTCCCAATTATATTGCATTATTGGGATTCCACTGTGATTGGTATTAATCTATCATGTAGTGGAAAAGGTTTTTAAATATCCAAGGATCCAGATAAGTGATTTTACACCTTTGGTGCTTGTGTTCCACCTACTTCTTTTTTGAAAATCTTGGCATACATCCCTACTTGATAATCCTAAAGGTTAGTTATCCTTCTGTTATTGTGTTTATATAAATTTTTTTTTGTTATGTCTACGCCAACGGCATTTTACAGAAGAGATCCACACAAACGCTTTTAAGGGAAAGCGGTCCAAACCCCTCAAATTTGTGTGGGCATGTCAGGAATTGAACCTGTGACCTCTTGAACTGAAGTCCAAGACACTAATCGTTAGGCTAGCAACATGCCCTAAAAGGAAAATAATTTTTGTAAAAGGAAAATAATCTAGTCTTTATTTTGACATTAAAAATTATTTATTTTTAAAATAAATAGTCTTATTTGTTAAAATTATACTGAAGTATTTACATTTGTACTTGAGAATGCATTTATGATTTGTACATTTGCATAAATGAGAATGCATTTATAAGATCAATGTACGCTAATACGTCTGATCATCTTAAAATATTGATCCAATAAATGAACATATGATGCTAAAATTGTAAAAAAATGATAATCCAAAATAACCTATCATACAATTGGCAATTGCAAGGAACAATAGGTAATCTACTAGCATTTTAGCGAATTTCCCCTATAGGGAAGAAGCTGTTACCGTAGTACTCATGGTAAGACCTAAGCCCGAGATCATGATAACTTTTCGTTTTGGGGCCCCCAGAAGCAAAAAACACTATTCGTTCATTTTCATAAATATATATATGTGTGTGTGTCTTTAAGCACGATAACTCGCGTAAAAATGGTCCAATCTTAATGAAATTTGGCATGGATGTGTAAAGTAGTAATTATTCGGACGAGTTCGTAATCCAGCCCAATCCGACAACCGGAAGGGGAGGTAAAGGGGGGTAAACCCCCCCAAAAATGGGTTTTTTGAGTTTTTTACATAGAAAAATAAAAATAATCGAATTTTTGTTGAATTCAGCTCAAAAAAACAAACAATTTAGTATTTTGAATCACTGCTCTATGTCCATTGGTTACCGAGATATTGAAAGTGGTAAACACAGTACGTTGTCCCAATGTTAACCTTATGGGAAATAAGTAAAATTCTATATCTCGCTTATTTCTCAACACATCTTGATAAAACTTGATAAGTGGCTTCTTCTAGTTCAGATCTACTAAATATTGAATTAAAACCACCCAGTTTTAATATACCCGTAGCAGCAAACCTGCATACTCATTCCCCATGTTATTCTTATGGAGCTTTCAAAAACCTGTAAAATCTCGCTATGTTGGATTAAAATATGTTGTTTTGTACTGGAAATTCGCTGAGTATGCAGGTCTGCTGCAACGGGGGTATATAAAATCTATAATGCTACATATCGTAGATCGGACAGCTCTGGTTCAGAAATGCAGTAATTTTATTATTTTTACTTAAGTCTTCATTTACTACATGAAAGTACCACCGAAGTGGTACGTATACCACCAATTGAGAATAACCGATCTAGCTAAACAAATTGGATGAAAATAAACTGATTTTGGAAATTAATTGTTGTTTCAATTTCAAAATTTAGGCTATCTCATTTCATGTTTCAATTTATAATTTCAGAACTGGGCAGATGAGGTAGAATTGAGTGAGCAATTACAGGAAACGTTAGAAGAAAAAGATTCTGAGGAAAATCTATGGAGTTTAACAACCAGCAACATATCTCCTCCGAGCCAGCCAGTCACTGCTATTACCACAACGGCCACAACCCCACATAAAGACAAGGATCGGCGGCGGCGGCGTAAAAGGTAGCCTAGTAGATAAGTGAGAAACTAGATTTTTATTGCAGTTGCTTTTCAAGATTTTCAGCGAATTTCCTCTGAAAAAAGCTGTTGCCATCGTTTCAACAGAAGAAGCAAACGAGTTCTAATTATGTGGTACCTTCAGCAGTCATATTAATATTTATATATAAATTAATGTATACTGTCTGGGCTATACCAAATTTCATGAAAATCGGACCAGTTACAGACGCTATCATGTAACAGCCATATATACATAATATATATATATTCGAACGAATGGTTTTTTTGCTTCAGTGCATTTTAACTTTATAGATAACAATTTGCCTCAAAATTTAAAATGTGCTTTTGTGAAACGTGATTATGTGAAATATAAATTGAATTTTTTTAGAGCATGTTATCGCAACAGTTCTCATAAAAGTTTTCCAATCCTAAAGAAATTTAGTTTTAGATGTGTTGTAGGTTCTTTTAAACGAGTAAACCAGCCAAGATGGCTTATCCAAAGTGGGGTTAAAAAAAAAATTTACCGTCCAAAAACGGTTTTTTGAAACTTTAAAATTGTTTTTAGTTTAATTGTGTTAATTTTTTTTAGTATTGAATAGAACTAAAAAAATTGTAGTATTTCAAATTTGAATTTAAATATCTCTATTTCATCACTGAAGGGCTCGTTGGCCCCCCAGTAGTGTCGGACTCTTTTGGGTTCCAAGTCCTTTGGACTAATAACCACCCCCCTCAACACCGTGATGGACACTAGTCTGGAGCTGATTTGCTCATTACCGTCATTTGTGTTAGTCCTTTGCTATTATGCCACTAGGGTGTAAAAAGAGCTTAGGAAAGAGCTGATCAAGGCCGATCGAGGTCGATCTTTTTCATCCTAAGAATGACCTGGACAAAATGCCTGACACAGTTCCAGTTGCCATCTCCCTGGAGCATATTTCGACAATTATAAGTGGACTGATGACCACGCCGATCTGAGATAAAAACGAGACCCTACGATAGTTGCATTGAAAGAACAAGTTCTCTGACGTGTCTGCAATGCTGGGGCAGCCAAACATTACGGGCCGGTGACATTACCAATCCAATGCAGGTAGGCTCAAGAGTACCCTGGGTAGGCTGAAAGGAACTGGGTCACATAGTAATCGACCTCGCCGTGCTACTGTTCCACCCATGGTTGGATGGAAGTGTGAGCTCGAAGGTCCAGTGTCCCTTGACTTGGCTTTCCATTCATGCTGCCAGCATTTGAAGCTGTGGTCGCGCTTATCTTTGGCAGCTGTTTCGTGGCCCACATCAAGCCTCCTCCGGTAGATTGCCCGTCTTATTATCTCGAGAAGAGGACTGGGATGACTCTGGCAATCACGATCACAGCAGGCTCAGAGACTGTTGCGGAAAGCATAAGCGACCCGCAAGGCTCTTCGACCCTGAACTCGGGTCAGCCAGTCTTGGTGAACCCACTTCTCAAGTGCATGAACCCAGACCTCCACACTGTACAGTAAGACTGATTCTCCATCAGACACAAGCAGGTGGTGCTTGCGAGAGCAAGGACTGCCGACATCAGGCAGCCCCTGGGTAGGCAGCGACACCCTTGGTTTTTGTTTTTTTCAGGAGCTGAATCTGCTTGCTGAAAGACAGTCTCTGTCGACCACGACTCCCAGGTACTTTGCAGCAGTCTTAGTCTCGAGTGTGATATCACCAATCTGCATCACGGAGACAATGAGTCTTAGCAAATCTCCTTTAAGGAATACCTTAGATCTCTTGATGTGGACCTAAGCCCGCCGTGATAACTTTTTGTATAGGGGCCGCACACTAGTTACACAAATTAGCAGCATTTTCTGTTTATTTGTGGCCGGCAAATACGCGCGACCGTATTTTACGGCCGATCGCTAGTTTTTCAAAGTTCCATTTAGTTTATTTAGAATCGGCAAATATACGCGATGGTTTTTTGCGGCCAACCGCGACTTTGGCAAGGCTACATTTGCCGATTATCAGTGTTCGGCAAATATGCGCGATTGTATTTCATGGCAGATCAAGAGTTTCGAAAAACTACATCTGATGTTTGTCCGCGACCAACAGATACGCGCTATCGTTTTTCACAGCCGTCCACAAGTTTTTCATGACAATAACCTGAACAATATTTCATTAACTCATAGAAGAATGGATTTTGACTGATATCTAGAAATACCATCTCTCAGAATTCGGAATAAATTGTAAACTTACCAACTTCAATCAAATGTGTATTCATATAGCTTATCTTTTGAATGATACACAGCCTTCATTTCTGTCTTATTTGATTTGTAAAAATGAGAAGAAAATTGTGGGCTTCATTGGTTTACATATAACAATTAGTTTAGGTTTTGTAATTTTTGTATTGGGGGGTTATATCTTATTCTTATCTGATCGCAGCTGTGTCACTCGGTGCTTGAGTGACTGAATGACCATGGTTTTTCTATTTGGTATAGTTGATTAACATAATTTTAGTTCATAGTTCACTGAGAACGCAGGTTTGCTGTAACAGGTGTATTTCTAACTAAGCCTATTATAAAAATACAGTTTTTGATTATTCCAAAGGTTTAGTAAGATAGGCTTCCACTATCAAGTTATGTTTATTCAATTGGGTCGAGTGTACACACAGCTGGTGGCTGTTCTGTTTTGGGTTCCAGCTCCTCTAGCTATTCAATATTATTTAACTTTGTTCATGGCTTTCAGGAAGAGAGGAAGAGGAAATAACGATAGGTGAGCCAACAAAATTAATGTTGTGCTTGTGAGTCTTCAAAATGTAGGCCTCATAGTTTTTATAATAATTTTTAACTTTCAAAATAGGAAGTATAGTGGTGATGGCAGTTCCACGGGGGTATAATGGAATGTTCTTATGTATTTTTGATTATGCACTATTCCAATTAAAATTGCAATTCTTAATCACACACAAATTTAGTAGGGCTTAGGCCTTGTCTGTCACTGAAGATTTAATTTGGTTTAAAATATTCAATTTTAGAAACCTTGTTGCATGCGTATTTTAGAAATTAGACATTGCTGTTATAAGGTAAACAAGAATTTTTGAAGTTACTTGATTAGTGGTTACCATTCTGATGAAGTATTATATAAATGATATTTTATAGAAATCTAAATAGTAGGCTTGGATTGCATGTTTGTGGTCGGTGGAAGATGGCTACACCTTTTCCTCGTATTCATTTTCTTTCCAACAAAAGCTTAATATCAATTTATTATTCCAAAAAAAAGTTTAATAATAATAGTTTCTTTATCGTAGTTGTATGTCCACTCAATACGCTGAGAATTAGAAATGTACATGATTGTTTTTTCTTTATCTCAAATCAAACTATATTGGACTTTTGAGCACTATCAAAATTAATTGTATGAAATTCTAATAAATAATTTCAGTCACAATTATTTTATGCACTGTTGTTTTGCTCTGCTAATGTTCTGATTGTTGTTGCTGAAATAGAATATTATGAATAAAATAACATAAATCTTATATGTATTTTTACTGAAATGTTTACAAAACCAATGAAACGGGAAACTATCCGAAACACAAATTATTTTATTATTTGATTTCGCTAGGTGTCCTCACATAGTGTTAGGGTCAATCCATTTCAAATCAACCAAAGGTGGTTGCTGGTAATTTTTTTTTATTTCTGATTGTTTTAATAATGATCATGCTATGTTTGAAGGGTTCAAAACAGCTATCCATTTATTTTTTAGGTGCACAGTTTTTTTGAACGGCCATTTTGTGTTGGTGTGACAGCTGATTTTGCATTTTGCAGAGGTTTGCGTTAAACTCTGTGGCTTTTTTATTATTGAAGATATTCAGATGAAACAAAAACTATTTGAAAGAGAAAAAATGACCAATAATCTTTGTTAGTACATATTTTGGCTTAGGTGATTACAAATATGTCAAAAAAATATGTAAAAGTAATATTTCTACTAACGTAAATCTACACTTTCAGTGCCCAAATTCAATGTGTTAAAATTAAGACTCGCCTTCAATTTTTTTTCTATAGACAGTCTTCACAGTATATTTTCTTCTGACCAAGTCACAAGCTTGAGATATGTATCCCTTTTTTAAAGATATTTTTAAAATTAGCAGTTTACCCAAAATCGTGTATTTTGAACTTGGCGAATCTCAGAAGGGACACATTAAAAAATCTGAAATTTTCAGAAATCATTCTTTTGTTGGGTGGAAACAAGTGGTTTTTTGATGTTTTTCAACCAGCTTAATGTAATTATTTTTTACAAAAAATATTATTACAAAAAAATTGATATGTTCTTACTCTTTGTTTTGTATACAATTTATTGCCATTATTAAGATAATCATAACTTAAAATATAAGAAAGTCTCAGTGATGAAATTTTAACCACTTGTTTCCACCCAACAAAAGAATGTTTTCTGAAAATTTCAGATTTTTTAAAAGTGTTCTTTCTGAGATACGCCAAGTTCAAAATACATGCGTACCTTGAAATAATACGTATGTAGAAATTACAATTTTACATTTTTTTTGCATATTTGCAATCACCTAAGCAAAAATATGTAGTGGATATGGATTATTGGTCATTTAATTCTCTTTCAAATGGTTTTTGTTCATCTGAATATCTTCAATAATAAAAAAGCTACAGAGTTTAACGTAAACCTCTGCAAAATGCAAAATCAGCTGTCGCACCGATACAAAATGGCTGCTCAAAAAAAATCTGTGCATCTAAAAAATAAATTAATAGTTGTTATTAATACCTCAAACATAGGATAACCATGGGTAAAAATATAAACAAATATTGATAAATTGTCAGCAACTTTTTATTTTTGAATTGGTTGATTTGAAATGGATTGACCCGTTAACTAAAAAAAGGGAGTGACTATAATTTTTACTTTTTAATGAACTCTGCGGAAGTCTTTCTTTCTTGCTTTGGCTGCAGTGAAAAATGTGATGTTTTTGCTACACATTGGCGGAAGTGCTTGATTTAAAAAATTCTGGGATGGTTGAGGAGGTTGTTAAGATGGAGATTGTAGTTATTATAGTTTTTATAACCTTAATTGTTTAAGGTTTAACAATAATTCTCATTATTTTTCCAAGAATAAGACATATTCACCTTGAAATAATTTACATTTCCTTAACCCTTTTCTTTCTTATAGTAGAATTGGTACTTTTACATGAATTTGTATTTAAATTGTAAATTCTTAGTTCTTAGCAAATTTAATATAGCTTTTATTTGGTCTATATTTTTACATTATAAACACAAAGGAATTCTTTCAGACTTAAAAGAAACTGTGTTAAAAAATCAAAGACCAAAAATATACTTGCAAAGTTAGCAATGTAATTTTATTTTGTTTAGGAGCAATAGTAGAGAGAGGTTCAACACCAAAGATGGCAGAAGAGGTTCTGTAGACGACATTATATCCAGAGAGTCTCGCAGTAGAAAGAACAGTGGTGGTGACAGAAACTCTGTGTCAAGAAGCAGGAAGAATAGTGGAGATGATAGGCTGTGGCCTAGAAGTAGAAAAAACAGTTGTGATGATAGAAATTGGCGAAGTGAAAACAAAGATCACTACGACAACTTTAGAGCTTCAAGATGCGACAATAAGCTTAGCACTAGTAGAAACAGTAGTAGAAACAACAGTAGGAATAACAGCAGAAGCAATAGCAGAAATAACAGTGTGGAAAGATGGACACATGATGAATATTTGAATTTTAATGGTAGTGAACGCAAATTCAGAGGAAATAGTGGGGAGCGGTTCAGAAGGAACAGCGTAAAAAGCCATAGTAGTTCAGGAAGAAGAAGAGGAAGTAGGGATATTAGCCCTGAAAGAATGAAGGAACCAAAACAGGAAGAAAATTGGAGAGAGGAAGCAAGGAGGTTGAACGGTCCTGGACCGCTTGGAGAAAAGAAACAGGAACAGAGAAAACCAGGAGCTGGTATCTTAGTCCTACCCTCATCATCTTCTCCCCCCAGGGATGCTGACAGTAGCAAGCATGGTTGGAACAACCCGGTGACACATACGCAAAAACAGCTGTATGACCCCAGCAACCCAAGCAAACCACTGATAGTCAACACTCCTGCTGACAGTTCGAGGAATGCAGGGCAATACAGTGGGCATTCTTTGCAACCCTACCATTCGGAAAACCAGGTGGTGTCTTCTGATGGACACTTCATCATGCCTGCAGCACAACCGTAAGTTAAATAAATATTCAAACAGTCACTTATGATATAGTTTAGTAATGATTATTATAGTTAAAGACCTGCTCATTTAAGAAATATATCCCTGCATAAGGCTCTTGTCCTACAGCAGCGCCAGTACCCTGTGCTCTTGTCTTACAACACACTGGATCCCACCTTGGCAGAAGCCTGCACTTCCCCAAAAGTAGGTTTGAGGATTAGGAAAAGTTTCTCCTTCTTCGGGCCAAAACTGACCTGTTCTCTGGCTTAAGGTGGTGCAGTCAAAAATTTGTATGATACGTTTTCTTCTATTTTTATGTTACTCTTGATAAGAAATTTCCGAGGAATTACAACAAATTTTTTTGGATGTAAAATTTGTGAGCTACAGATGTCAAAAGTGTAATAATGGGGTAAAAATTCCCATCTTTCTTGCATCATTCACGAAGACATAGTTTAACCTAATTAATTTAAATAACTAAAATGAAATTATATTAAAATGTTCATAGAAACCCCTTCTTTTCAACAGTGTATCAAACAATCCCCTGCAATTAATGGTTTTCATCCAACAATGGTTTTATTTTTTTGTTCAAAGTAGCCCCATAAATGGGGCTACTTTGAACAGGCACATACATTTTTTTTCAAGGTGTTGGCATTATCTTAAAAATATGGCAACCATACTAAGATATAGTACACTTATAACCCATGGTTTTAAAAATCTGAAAATAGGCCTACTTATCTTTGTTAAGAAAATATTTACTATAATACGTTTTTTTGTATCAAAGTAGCCCCATTTGACGGTACTTATTCATGAAATATACAGATCAAGGGAATGCACTACAATGTAGTATATATATATATGTAGGGAATAGACTATTTTTGGTTTAAAGCAGTATTTCGGAAGTAATTTAATGAGGAATAAGTAATGAAAATTAATATCCTCTTGTCCAACTTTTGTAAGTAATCAAAGAAAAATAGCAGCTTAGTAATTTTGATGGATTTCCAATGCAAACTTATAAAGTGAAATGCCTTACTTTTTCTATTTTATTCCTCAGAAGATGTGTCATTGACTTAAATATTGACTTTTCAGCATCGTACAAATTCATTGCAAACATAAACAATCAATTGCAAAAAAGTTGCTGTATGGGACTTTGAAGTTGACAGTGTTGAAATAAATAAGTGCCATTTAAAAATAAGTTTCCTTGTTTTTGGTGGAATATTTTTGTGGTAACATAATCCTGTTCCCTCCACTCTCACTATGATACCACTATTAATTTAGTTTACTGTTAACAAATGGTTATTGAAAAGAACATTAAAAGAAATGTTTTTTTTTTAGTTTTTCAAGTTCTACGTGTTTTGTGCAGTAATTTCTTTATGCACAAACTTATTCTTTATCCAGTGAGTGTATTAAGTAAAATCCCTCCCCTTAAGTAACATTTGTGATGCGGAAAGTGAAAAGGGACCTCAAGTCAGAATTTTCCGGTTTTGAGTTTAACATCCTGAAATTCACATTAAATTACAAACAATTTGACATATAATTTATAGTGCTATGATTTTTTGTCTTAGAGTTATTAACATTTTAATTTTAACTAGTTAAAGCGGGTATTTTAGGAAATCAAGGCCCGAAACTTCACACGTTCACAGAATATTTATTATGAGTATTTAAGAAATGAATTAGGTATCAAATTAAAGCTGAAAACTGGATCTTTAAATCAAAACAGAAACAGACGTGATACACTTACAATTTAATTGTTTAAAAAACAAAAAAGTGAGAAGTTAGAAAAGGGACCTCAAGTCGGAGAGCAGAATACCGAGGAATAAAAGTCAAAATCACTGTCAAGACGGTGATTTTCGGACTTAGACAATATTCCTTTACAACGAAAAACTTGAAGTAGTTCACTTATCCGCCGATAGATGTCAGGAGGGACTAGTTTTTGTAACGCCCCTGACGACTCTGTCAGTGCGGGCTTGCACATTTGGGAAATGGGACCTGAAGTCGCCCGCCATGTTATTTCCCATTTAAGCGACTTGAGGTCCCTTTTCCCATGCACGACACAAACTGCTAAATCGATTATTTTTTAATATTTTTCGGATTCTTATCGGTAAAATAATCGAGTGAATATGTACTGGAAAGATTAAGGAATCATATCCAATCGAAACTTAAAATTGATATTTTTGACCCGGTTTGACTAAAATGCCTGTACTGTAAAATTTACTCGAGCGACTTGAGGTCCCTTTTCACTTTCCGCATCACATTTGCAGGAAAGAACCAATCAGGGATCAGGCAGTCCATATGTTTTCCAGTAATGGTTCACAGCTACTCCACTCAGTGATTTGAAATGAAGAAATACAAACCACATGATATGAACAATAAATAAAGCATGTGTTATTGTATTTATTTGTTTTATGAACTGTATGAACCAGAGAATTTTCCGTCTTTATTGTGTAGTAGGGGTCTAAAGAAGTGTTTTCCACTCGGGTGTCAAGCACGCAAGTGGTACGTTCTCCAGCTATGACGTCATCAATATGGCGGATAAGGAATTTTGAAATGCGTGTATATTGAATACTATTAGTCGGATCGGAATAAACTTTTTTTGTTTGAAAGATAATTTTTTATGCTAAACATTTTATATTTACACATTTCTTGTACTAATAATACTTTTTAGTAATTTTTTAAAAACCTCTTTTTAAATAAACCTGTTAAGAAAATTCAATATATAACTTTTTTACTGAAAACATGATCAAAACGTGCCAATGGTAAAACTTTTAGAGAATTTTAAGACCTTTTCAAAAATACCATACATTATATACTTTGCTGGAATAATAAAGTGGATAAACTGGATTAATGTTGTAAAAACGCTGAATTTTCCGAGTGGCAGACCAATCTTAGCCGGTCCAGTGTTCTTTGTACAAGACAGGTAAAGAGAATTTTACTGATTTATTTTGCTGTAGGTGTATAAAGAAGCGTTTTCCACTCGGGTGTCAAGAATGCACCTGAATCGTTTTCCGGTGATGACGTCATCAATATGGCGGAATATCCATTAAAAAAAACGGGTATATTTCACATACTATTCGTCCGATTTTAATAAAAATTTTTTTGTTTAAAAGAAAATATTTAAACCTACAATTTTTGTATTTGAACATTTATTCTATTCCTAATAATTATTTTGTAATTTTCAAAAAAACTAGTTTTTTTAACCTTTTTAGTTTATTTTTGCACATAACCTTTTTCATGGAAAAATTATCGGAAAATATCTAATATAAAACTTTTAGAGCTTTTTAATATCTTTACAAAAATACCATATTTTGTATGGTTAACTCAAACATTAAAGTGAGGGAACTCAATAAATTGTAAAAAACCAAGGAATTTTTTGAGTTTCTCAAGAAAATGCTTCAACATCAGCTGGGCCACTGCTCTGTGTGTAAGACAGATATAAAGAATTTTACTGCTTTATTTTGTATAAGATGTCTAAAGAAGCATTTTCCACTCGGGTGTCAAGAATGCACCTTGATCGTTTTCCGGCTATGACGTCATCAATATGGCGGAATGTCCATTAATATAAAAGGCTCTATTTCACATACTGTTCGTCCGATTTGAATAAACTTTTTTTTTGTTTGAAAGAAAATATTTAAACCTACAATTTTTGTATTTAAACATTTATTCTATTCCTAATAAATATTTGTGATGCGGAAAGTGAAAAGGGACCTCAAGTCGGAATTTTCAGGTTTTGAGTTATTAACATCCTGAAATTCTGCATTGAATTACGAACAATTTGACATATAATTTAGAGTGCTATGATTTTTTTTCTTTTAATTATTGGCGTTTGAATTTTAAATAGTCAAAACGGGCATTTTAGGAAATCAAGGCCCAAAACTTCAAACGTTCACAGAAAACTTATTATTGATATTTAAGAAATGAATGTGGTATCAAAATAAAGCTGAAAACTAGATCTTTAAATCTAAACTGAAACAGACGAGATACACTCACAATTTCATTGTTAAAAAAATGAGAAAGTGAGAAGTTTAAAAAGGGACCTCAAGTCGGAGGGCAGAATACTGAAGAACAAAAGAGAAATATACTGTAAAGACGGTGATTTTTGGACTCAGACAATGTTCTTCTACAGCGAAAAACTTGAAGTAGTTCACTTATTCGCCGATAGATGTCAGGAGAGAGTAGTTTTGTAACGCCCCTAACGACACTGTCAGTACGGGTCTGCACATTTGGGAAATGGGACCTGAAGTCGCCCGCCATGTTATTTTCCATATAAGCGACTTGAGGTCCCTTTTCGTTTGCATGACATAGGCTACTAAATCGATTATTTTTAAATATTTATCGGATTCTAATCGCTAAAATAACCGAATGAATATGTACAGGAAAGATTAAGGAATCGTATCCACTTGAAACCTAAAAATCGATATTTTTGACCCGATTTGACTAAAATACCCGTACTGTAAAATTTACTCCTGCGACTTAAGGTCCCTTTTCACTTTCCGCATCACATTTAGTAATTTTCAAAAAACGTGTTTTTTAACCTTTTTTCCTCTATTTTTGTATATGACTGTTTTCATGAAAAAATTATCAAAATATGTCTAGTATGAAATTTTTGGAGCGTTTTAATACCTTTACAAAAATACCATATTTTGTATGGTTAACTCAACCATTAAAGTGAGGGAACTCAATAACACTTATAAAACCAACGATTTTTTTGTTTCTAAGAAAATGCTTCAACCTCAGCTGGGTCACTGCTCTGTGTGTATGACACATATAAAGAATTTTACTGCTTTATTTTGTAGAAGATGTCTAAGGAAGCGTTTTCCACTCAGGTGTCAAGAATGCACCTAAAACGTTAACCGGCTATGACGTCATCAATATGGCGGAAAATCCATAAGAAAACTCCATCTCACATACCATTCCTCCGATTTGAATAAACTTTGTTTTGTTTAAAAGTTAATATTTAAGCATGCAATTTTAGTACTTTAACATTTATAATTTTTTCAATAAGGATTTTTTATTTTCAAAAACCTTGTTTTTTTTAATTTAAAATTTAATTTTTGCATATAATTTTTAAGTGGAAACTATTATTAGGAAATGCCTGGTAAAGGATTTGTAGGGTGCTTAAGGACCCTTTCAAAAATACCATATTTTGTTTGCTTTGCTCAATCAACAAAGTGAGGAAACGCAATAAAACTAGTAAAAACATCGATTTTTCAGTGTTTTCCAAGTAAATATTTCAACCGAATATTAAGTATTCCAACAAAAATACAGTAAGTTTGATTTTATATAGTCTTACATTTAAAAAGGACGTATAACGGCATTAGGCTATATTTTAAAAAACCTTATCTGTATTATGTTGCATTAATGTAAAGCAATAAATAAAAGACATTAAAAAAATACAAAAGAACACTTTACTATGCTCTTTAGTTATACAGTATACAATACAATAAACTGCATAAATTTCTTTTTTTTAATACAAAAGAATAGATAACTTTATTGCAGCTCTTTAGTTAAATGCAATACTATCAACTGCATAAATTCCTCTTTTTAAATACAAAAGAATAGATAACGTTTGAAAAACGTCTATAGGAGGACGTTTTTTGATATATAGAATACAATCAACTGCATGAATTTTTTTTTAATACAAAAGAATAGATAACTTTTTTGCAGCTCTATACACAATACAATCAAGTGCAAAAATTAAAAAAAGAATTTTTTAAAATACACAAGAATAGATAACTTAATTGCAGCTCTAGAGTAGATAAGAGTTTTTTTATGGATTTCCCGCCATATTGATGACGTCATAGCCGGATAACGTTTTAGGTGCATTCTTGACACCTGAGTGGAAAACGCTTCCTTAGACCTTCTACAAAATAAAGCAGTAAAATTCTTTATATATGTCATACACACAGAGCAGTGACCCAGCTGAGGTTGAAGCATTTTCTTGGAAACAAAAAAAAATGTTGGTTTTATAAGTGTTATTGAGTTCCCTCACTTTAATGGTTGAGTTAACCATACAAAATATGGTATTTTTGTAAAGGTATTAAAACGCTCCAAAAATTTCATGCTAGACATATTTTGATAATTTTTTCATGAAAACAGTCATATACAAAAATAGAGGAAAAAAGGTTAAAAAACACGTTTTTTGAAAATTACTAAATATTTATTAGGAATAGAATAAATGTTTAAATACAAAAATTGTAGGTTTAAATATTTTCTTTTAAACAAAAAACAGTTTATTCAAATTGGGCGAACGGTATGTGAAATAGAGCCTTTTTTATTAATGGACATTCCACCATATTGATGACGTCATAGCCGGAAAACGATCAAGGTGCATTCTTGACACCCGAGTGGAAAATGCTTCTTTAGACATCTTATACAAAATAAAGCAGTAAAATTCTTTATATCTGTCTTACACACAGAGCAGTGGCCCTGCTGATATTGAAGCATTTTCTTGAGAAACTCAAAAAATTCCTTGGTTTTTTACATTTTATTGAGTTCCCTCACTTTAATGTTTGAGTTGACCATACAAAATATGGTATTTTTGTAAAGATATTAAAAAGCTCTAAAAGTTTTATATTAGATATTTTCCGATAATTTTTCCATGAAAAAGGTTATGTGCAAAAATAAACTAAAAAGGTTAAAAAAACTAGTTTTTTTGAAAATTACAAAATAATTATTAGGAATAGAATAAATGTTCAAATACAAAAATTGTAGGTTTAAATATTTTCTTTTAAACAAAAAAATTTTTATTAAAATCGGACGAATAGTATGTGAAATAAAACCGTTTTTATTAATGGATATTCCGCCATATTGATGACGTCATCACCGGAAAACGATTCAGGTGCATTCTTGACACCCGAGTGGAAAACGCTTCTTTATACACCTACAGCAAAATAAATCAGTAAAATTCTCTTTACCTGTCTTGTACAAAGAACACTGGACCGGCTAAGATTGGTCTGCCGCTCGGAAAATTCAGCGTTTTTACAACATTAATCCAGTTTATTCACTTTATTATTCCAGCAAAGTATATAATGTATGGTATTTTTAAAAAGGTCTTAAAATTCTCTAAAAGTTTTACCATTGGCACGTTTTGATCATGTTTTCAGTAAAAAAGTTATATATTGAATTTGAATTTTTTTGAACAGGTTTATTTAAAAAGAGGTTTTTAAAAAATTAATAAAAAGTATTATTAGTACAAGAAATGTGTAAATATAAAATGTTTAGAAAAAAAATTATCTTTCAAACAAAAAAAGTTTATTCCAATCCGACTAATAGTATTCAATATACACGCATTTCAAAATTCCTTATCCGCCATATTGATGACGTCATAGCTAAAGAACGTACCACTTGCGTGCTTGACACCCGAGTAGAAAACATTTTTTAGACCCCTACTACACAATAAAGACGGAAAATTCTCTGGACAAAATTTGCACACAGATAACATTGTCAGATGCAGGACTAATGTGAGTAATTTTAGTTTTCGAATAATTTTTTTTAGTGTAAAACGATTTTAATATAATAATTTTAATTGCTCACCATAATTTTACTTGTTTTACTATCACACATTTCTTTACTACCTTAATCTTCCCTGTATATCTTCACTGGATGTATATCTTATAGCTTTCAAGATTTTCATGGTGTGTATGAAAAAGAAAATACTGTATGTACTGTAATTGGAGTATTGAAGTGTACTGTACTTGTTGTACTTATGTTGTTATTAAAGTGAATGACTGAAGACATTTTATGTCACTGAAAAATATGTAAATTGGGAAATGCAGGGTAATCTTCAAATTTTAAAACTGTTAACTGAAAAATGTATGATGTGTTGATGAAGAATTAGTGTGAATTTTCAAAATATTTTTTTCTTTCCTACTGACAGAATGCCAATGCTTCAAAACCAAAAACTTTTGAAGGAAGCTGAAATCATAGATTATCAATTGAATCATCTCATGTTGTCAAACTCCTGGTATGAATATCATGATGACATCATTCAGAGAAGGTAAGATTTTCTTAAATTTGTATCGTAATCCAAGTTTGGCTAAGCTTAAAAAACCTTTGCGCTATCCTATAGCAATTGTGAATCATTATAATCTTAATTCTGCAAAAATCACATAGTGGTACTGGTATTCTGACGAGATATGCTTCCTAGACAAAATACTTTGCTTTAAGTAATTTTCTCCTCTTCCTAGGCTCAGGGATTTCAAGCTTATATGACATTAGTCCCATACAAAAAACTAACAATTAAAAATTATCAAGGTGCACAATTGTGGAGGTGGATTATTAATGTTTTTTTGTGTTATGTAGTGTTGAGAGATAAAGGTATCCTGAATTTGTTCTTCACCTTTTATGTTCTCTTTCATTGATAAACGAAGTTACACAAACAAACCTCACCACTCACTGTCTTTTTTATGTCATTGAAGTTATTAGCCATTGTAAGTTTATAGCAACATCATATCTAACCTGAGCCCATACCACATAACAACTTTGCATACTTCACAGTCTTGTAGGTTGTTCTAAAATTGCAAATAAAATGTAGTTTGTTGTATTTTGCTAGTTTGTTTACAGAATATGTCCACTTGCTCTTTGGTTTCATAAATTAAGCTTCAATAAGTTACTTTAAATCTTCTTAATTCGCTTCAGAATATCCTCTCTATCCAATTCGGGGTGCTTCAGCTCTTGATACAGTTGCCCTAAATAGGATTATGCAATATTTCGGTACTAGGTGTCTAAAAAAAAAAACAGATATTATCTCAAAATTTAACGTCTTGGTGTTGGAGAGCTATTTTTTTTGCTGCAAATTCCCATTTTTCTATTGCCATTTTGGATTAATTAACATAAATTATCATGGATTAGTGCAAATCATCATGCCTCTGTTTTAGCCAAATTTTTACAAAAGGAATGAATCTGTGTTAATTCTTTTCAGTATCACCTCATCTGTCTCTGCTCTCTAGGTGTTTGTCGTCATTGAGCCTTTCCAATTCTAAAAAAAAATCTAAACCTAATTCTTGTCATTACCAATTTAGTTCGGATTAATTTTATGATTTGGACTTACACCATCATAATGACCAACCAAGTTGTGTACATATAGAGAATTCCTTTTTTTATTTTGGCCTTTAAAAAAAACTACAGAGATGTATAAATCACTGATCATATAGATTAGTCAATCTCTAAATGGCATTTAGTAAACAATCATTTGCTGCAATAACAATCTCTCCAGCTCTTTCAACCGCTGAGAAATTACGTTTTTAACTTGTCCCTGTTTTTTTTGGTCCCCTTTATATTTGGTAACAAAATTTCCTGCAACCGCTCCAGGATAGGCTTCCCGTAGGCCTGACTGATTGTTTAGATGTTTTTTCTCAAATTTAAAAAAGCTGAGAGCTTGCTACTGGCTGCATTCTTTTACTGCTACCTGTTGGTAGTTTGTAGAATTCAATCCAATAATGAAGCTTGATAATAAATAGAATAGATCCCCTCTTACCTGGCCTCAGTTTTATGGTCCCCAGTTTATCAAATATGTGATGCGGAAAGTGAAAAGGGACCTCAAGTCGCTGGAGTAAATTTTACAGTACGGGCATTTTAGTCGAATTGGGTCAAAAATATTGATTTTTAGGTTTCAATTGAATACGATTCCTTAATCTTTCCTGTACATAATCATTATGTATTAAAAAATAATCGATTTAGTAGACAATGTCATGCAAACGAAAAGGGACCTCAAGTCGCCTATATGGAAAATAACATGGCGGGCGACTTCAGGTCCCATTTCCCAAATGTGCAGGCCCGTACTGATAGTGTCGTCAGGGGCATTACAAAACTAGTCTCTCCTGACATCTATCGGCAGATAAGTGAATTACTTCAAGTTTTTTGCTGTAGAAGAACATTGTCTGAGTCCAAAAATCACCGTCTTGACAGTGTATTTCTCTTTTATTCCTCAGTATTCTGCCCTCCGACTTGAGTTCCCTTTTCAAACTTCTCACTTTGTAATTTTTTTAAACAATGAAATTGTGAGTGTATCTCGTCTGTTTCAGTTTAGAATTAAAGATCTAGTTTTCAGCTTTATTTTGATACCAAATTCATTTCTTAAATATCAATAATAAGTTTTCTGTGAACGTTTAAACTTTTGGGCCTTGATTTCCTAAAATGACCGTTTTGACTACTTAAAATTCAAACGCCAATAATTCAAAGACAAAAAATCATAGCACCATAAATTGTATGTCAAATTGTTCGCAATTTAATGCAGAATTTCAGGATGTTAATACAGTAGAGCGCCGATTATCCGAACGTCGATCATCCGAACCGTCGGTTAACCGAACGCCGTAATAATTCATATTTTGAACATGATTCTCAAGCAATTCAAATTCGCGCGCCAACCGAAACTCCCGTTGTGCGGGATATCAATGTATTATGATAGATTTCGTAATAAAATTAAGTGAATAACTTTTGTTTGATAATTTTTTAGCCTTTTTATTATTAAGAATTACGTTACATATATAATTTTAAAATGTTGTCTTTTCATGTTCGATTATCCGAATATTCAGTTATCCGAATACCCCTTGTCCCCAATTAGTTCGGATAGTCGGCGCTCTACTGTAACTCGAAACCTAAAAATTCCGACTTGAGGTCCCTTTTCACTTTCCGCATCACATATCAAAAGCCAATATCAAAATATATTTCCCACATTTTGTCTGGCTTACAGTCATGTAGTCTCTCTGATTGTCTCTAGCTGTATCTCTCTGCTTGTTTCCTTTGAATTATATTTTTGTTTGTTTTTGTTATACGGTATACTATTTACTGTACACTACTTATTGAGCTAGTGCCTATAAACCCGGGTTCCCAAACTTTTGGTGCTAGCATACCACCTACCATATTTTAGCTAATTTAAACCCTTAGGGAAAAAGCTGCTACCGTAGGTTTCATGGTGAGACCTTTCCTTTCGCTTAATCACTAAAAATGAAAGGAAAAGTCCCTAGAACATAATACAGTAAACTCCTGATTATCCGCGCATGCTACAAAAAGCGAGAAAATACGTATTTATAAAAAATTAGACTAAACTGACAAATTTTTTTAGTACAAAACGCGCGCAGGCTTTTTCTCCGTCTACCACAACGCGAAGACTATTTTCGTTTACCGCGACGCGAAGACGATGTTTGTCTACCGCGACGCAAAGACGATTTTCGTCTACCGCGACGCGACGACGATTTTTGTCAACTGCGATGTGACAAAAATATTTATCTATTGCGACAATGATATTTGTATACCTCGTAGATCATATTCGTCCACCGCGGTGTCTTCAAAAACGACGATACTCGTCTAGCGCATCGACGAACTTTGCCTATCGCGACGTCCATATTCGTATAACCCGACAACGATATTTTTTCTACTGCGGCGACGATACTCGTCTACCGTGGCGACGATACTCGTCTACCGTGGCGACGATACTCGTCTACAGTGGCGACGATACTCGTCTACCGTGACGATAGTCGTTCTACCACGACGACGATTTTCGTCTACTGCGTCGTGACAACAATATGTGTCTACCGCGACAATGATATTTGTCTACCACGACGACGATATTCGTTCACCACGATGCGACGTCCATATTTGTCTATTGTGACGCGATACTCGCTTACCGTGACATTATAGGATATCCCCCCGCCTGAAATTAAATCTGGGTTCGCCCCTGACTGCATTAAATAAATTGATTTTGAATGTTGAAATTGTTTTTCTCTTTTATTCTCTCTTATTTCCACCACTTGCGGATTATCCGCGATTTTCGTTATCCGCGGTAGTCGCGTCACCCAATTCCGTGGATAATCGGGAGTTTACTGTAACTCTTTTTTGAGGTCCCCACATGCCAAAACACCATTCGTTCATTTTTTTATACATTTTTGTCACATACAAACCATCACAACATTTCGTTTTGGGGCCCCGAGACACCAAAAACAGCTATATATTAAACCCCCTCCCCCAACAATGGTTTTTTGGATTTTTTTCATAGAAAAATATAAGTTATCTAATTCTGGCTCATATTGTTGAATGCAGCTAAAAAAAAATGATTCGGTATTTTGAAACATTCCTCATGTTCATTGGTTATTGAGATACTGAGAGTGGTAAACACAGTATGTGTGGTATGGATCTGAAGAAGGTGACACGTCACTGAAATAAATGGTATTAGGAAACTGACTCATACTTTCTCCCTAAAAGTAATTTAAAACCAGAAAACTTATATAATGAAGTAAAACAAATTAACAATTAATTATAAATTAACAAAGAATAATAACATTGGACAACGAACTGCATTTACCACCAAAATAAAATATCAGTTACCTCCGAAACCAGTTGATGAAGACTAATAATTCAAAATACTGGATATTTATGTTTCAAACCAAATTTAATGGTTGCAAGTATATTTTCTTTAGAAGTTACCGATTTTGTGGAATTTGAAAATATACTACTCTGAAAACTGATATTTTGGATTCAGGGAGCACCAAAACAAATATATCCACTAACAACTCAAATTTGAAAATTTTAAAGAAAACTATACTTTCTCCATTTACTATTTATAGGGGGGAGAAAGTAAAAATAGTAATCCAGTTTTTATGATTTCTGAGTTACATGAAGTAACAGGTAATGAAACCTTTTATTCTTGGTTATACTATTTAATTTATTCTTGGTTGGTCGAACATAATTTCTTATGATAGTAGCACACTCAAGTGATTTTTATATAGTTTCTTAATATTTTTAATGTAAAATTATCTCAAATCCTAGTGACCTTCATGCTTGAGTCATCATGTGAGCACAAGTTCAAATTTCAACATTTATTGTTCAAATTTAACGTTTAGTCTGCAATTTAATTGCTGTCTTTAAACTGTGCTGTAGAGAGTTGTCAAGCTGTAAAATTTAAAGGCGTAATTTTTTAGGCAAACATGTTTTTAACACGTTATTAATCATGTTATTGTTCCATGTTTTTAATTATCATAATGACCTTCATGAGTGATTTTTTTAAACATTTTTTTGCCCAATGATGATGCCCAGTGCATCGAAATGGCTGTAGCAATAGCTACAATAAATTTGGTTTACTAGACGTAATTGAGATAATTCAAACCATTTTTACCTAATGATTCTAATGATTGATGTGATAATTTCAGAAAAAGACTCCAAGAAATTTTGTGGTGTCTATTGACCAGTGATATCAAGTTCTGTGAGCAAGAAAACCTAGAGCAATACTTTTGGAAGATCCTGTACTACAACCTGCTTGAGTGGCTCCGGAAACAGATGTCAGCCAGTCCACACAGCAAGGAGGCTGTCATGACTCCCTTGCTGAACATCATTGATGAGGTGTGTGAATGACGTTTCTTACAAAACAAGTCTAATGTCGGGTATTGATAATATTAGTGAAATCTATCATATATTTTGTTGTGGTCACCAAGCCACCTAAAATGTATACCATTTGGTCAAGTAAATGATATACAAAAATACATCTTAACACAATAAATGTTTTTAAGCAAATTTTCTTCATAGGGAAGACACTGTTACCCTAGGTTTCATGGTAAGACTTAGGCCCGAAACCATCATTTTTGTTTTGAGGTCCCCAGTTGCCAAAAACAACATTTGTTAATTTTATTATAGGCTATATATTTTAGTGAGAAATGTCAAGTAGTAATTATTCGAACAAGTTCGGAAATCAGCCAAATCGAAGGGGGGGGGGGTTAAAAGGGTTTTATCCCCTCCAAAAATGGGTTATGGGATTTTTTACTTAGAAAAATAAAAATTTTCAAATGAATTCTGGCTTAGGCCGTTGAATTCAGCTTAAATCCAAATAATCTTGTATTTTGCCCAATACCCTATAACCATTGGTTACTGAGATATTGCTAGTGGCCACCTGGCAGCGTCGTTGGGACGAAGACACAACCAGAAGGTGAACATGGCGCCTCATCTGGAAACTGGAGCCTTGGAGAGGTAAATTTTTACCTCACCCATTTCCTGGCAGGTCACGGCTACTCACGTCTGTACCTCCACCGATTAGGCAAGGTTAACTCGCTGGGGCAAGTTGTGCAAGTACTGCGGACACGACGGAGATGACGCACACCACACTTTCTTCAATGAACCATCGCACACCATTGCTTTAATGAAGAACAGACTGCTCCCCCCGACTCAGTTGGCAGCCGTTTAACCCAGGACAACATCACGGGGAAGATGCTGCTGGCGGTGACAGCTGGAACGCTGTGGGGCTGATTTCGTCCTCTCCAAACTGCACCGGAAGAGGAGGGACGAGTGCCTGGAATGACCCCAGAATCGAGGACAGCAAAAGGTTGATCATCAACTGAGGAATCCCAAAATGGATAGAGGCCACACATTGCAATGTCGCAATGAGTAGACGCTTAGGTCGATCACAATGGGTGTGGTGACAGGACACGAGATTTTTTTTAGAAGGTAAGCCCGGTGAGGCACACGAGCGCTCAAGGCGGCTAAAGAGGCCGGAGACCCCTGTTTGTCGCTTTGCTCACTGGAACAGGCCTGTTGTAGAGGGCCCGTTTTTAATGTATTCATGTATGTCGTAGTAAATGACCCGTAGTAAATGACGTAGTAAATCTCCTCAAATGTCATGTTTTAATGTACGCAGACGATATGAAACTATTTAGTTGTATTACTTCTATTGATGACTGTGTATTGTTACAGAGCGATTTGAACTCCTTGTGTAGATGGTGTGAGGAAAATATGCTTCATTTGAATGTAGAGAAGTGTGTAGTCATGTCATGTACTAGGAAATTGAACCCCATAATGTTTGATTACAGTATAAATGATGTTGTGTTAAGTAGAACAAGTTCGTATAAGGATCTTGGCGTCGTGATGGAATGCGATCTCTCCTTCAAAATGCACATTTTATCTACAGCGAAAAAAGCCTATGGAGTATTGGGTTTTATTTTGAGGTTATCCAAGTTTTTCAATGACCCTTTCACCGTAAAACTGTTGTATAAATCGTTGGTTCGTTCTAAGTTAGAATTTGCTAGCATAATTTGGTCACCGTACACTTTCATTCATATAAGTATTATTGAGAAGGTCCAAAAACGCTTTCTGCGTTCGCTATATTACAAATCGTTTGGCCCACTTCAGTTTCCTATTTGGCTTGTGAGATATAATGAAATGTTGGAATTGTTTGATTTCGAGTCATTAGGGAACAGAAGGAAGGTAGCTAGACTGTGTTATCTAAGGGACGTCTTATCTGGTGTCGTTGACGACCCCTTGACCTTGGCCAGTGTCGCGTTGCATGTGCCGGCGAGAGGAGGGCGGGCGAGCCGACCGTTCTACCCGCTCTTTGCTCGAACTTGTTTTCATGCTAATTCCTTCCTTGTTTCCACCGTATCTCTTTTTAATAGTTTGGGAGATGAGCTAGATGTTACTATGAGCCGGAACGTGTTTAAGAAAACATGCTTTGAATTATTAAAAGTTCTCAATTAAACATAAATATCCATAATGAATACGTTTCTTCATCCTGTTTCATAAACTTAATTTTGTAGAGGTTTTAACTTTACTTATAATTCAGTGAACATCCAAGTAAAATAAATTTAAATTTCAATTTAGTCGATTTTCTCTCTCTATAATATATTTTTTCCTTTGTAATCTCTTTAGTATTTTTAAATTTAAATTGTCAAATATTGTTCAGTTCAGTTTTCATGTTTGATATAATTGTTTGATTTTATTCTAATAATGGCGAAAAATAATTCTTGGCTGGCTTCCCCAGTAATTGGGTTTAGTGCCTGTTGGGGCGGCTTTTGTAGGAGAATTATTTACTTTGTATTAATTATATACTAAGGAGTATATTGAGTATGTTAAGTTTATTTTTTGCAATATATTTCCTTTAATGTTTTCACTTGTATTTTCCTACAATAAAGAATTTATTTATTTATTATTTATTTATGTGGGTAAGAGCTATTTCTTCCTCCTTTCTAGAGATTAAAAAAGCAGTACGTTGTTCTAATGTTAACCTTATAGGAAAGAAATTTCAAGATGGCTGACAGTCAAAGTTTTATGTTTACTTTGTGAATTTAAAAAAAGTATTTTTCAGTGCAAATACCTGTTTATGATATCCAAATGTGTGGTTAAGTGAGACCTCATGGGTTTCTGAAGGTATTGTCACTAAATGTAGCCACTAGGAGTTTTCATTATCAACTGATAACTTAAATATAAACTGTGGTCGGACAAACACTTCCTGATTCAGACCAGTTCTGTCTGTGCTTGCTTAAGCCTGCCTGACAGCCAGCAGTAGTGACTCTTACCTTGTGGGTTTCCATGGCAACGAAATATTGTTTACAAACATTTCAGAAGTTGCCTTCTTGAATTCAGACTTTAAGTTTGATTATTGTTTGAATGGCATTTTTTCAGTAATAAACGAACAAATTAATTATTTATTTATAAACTCTGCACTATAAATTAAATATATCAAGAATCAAATTATAGTGAGTTATAATTATTATTGAAGAAATAAATATGTCAAACACATGTGGAGTGTGCTCAAAAGGGGTGAGATCTGGTGGGATATTATGTACAAGTTGTCAAAAATGGATTCACCTGAGCTGTGTAAAACTATCCTATTCAAATGTAAAAAAATTTTCAAAGGAAGAAATAGACAGTTGGAAATGTCCTGATTGCTTTCCAAACACTAATGAAAATGACAAGATTCTGAATAAGGATGGTGTGGAGAATAACAATGTGAAAGATGAAGAACCAGTAAGCTTTTCCTCACTTGCACAGGAAATTGATGGTGCTCTCTTAAGAGAAAACGAAGAACTCAAAAAGACATTACACGAAGAAAAAACAAAAGTTCATATTTAGAGTTACAATTTGAAGATGAATTAAAGCAAAAAGAAGAAGAGTTGGAATTAGTTAAACAGCAATATGAGGCAAAGGAACAACAACTTGAACAAAAAATCACATCTCTTGAGATAAAACTAAAAAAAGAAAAGGATTTGAAAGAAATAATAACTATCCCAAGCTGAAGAGGAGAAATTGGCCCTTAAAAAAAATTTAAATGTATCACCAAAAAAAGCACAGTGCAATGAATGTACCATACATAGGGAAGAAACAAAAAAAATGTTATCTTCAATAAAAACACTTGAAACTGTTATTTCTTTATTAAAAAAAGAAAATGAAGAACTTGATAAAAGCTCACAGAAGGACATCTTTAAGCCTAATTGCATTAACTGTTTTCCTCCTCTTAATGCTCATCAGCGAGGAATGAGAACCGGATCAGAGAGCGAATCAAACTGGCAGGTAGTAAAACAGCCAAATACAAGACAGTCTAACAGGAAGTTTGTGTCCAGCACACCTGCTATTCCTCTAAGCAACCGGTTCGATTGTTTCATGGCGAGCCCTTCTGAGGACGATGAAGTTGTAGATGCTAACAAAGAAGAAAAAAACATCAATCCCGTAATTTCTCCAAAACATAAACAAACTAAGCCTACAGCCTACAGGAAATGCACAGAAATGCGTCACAAGATCAATAAAGACCCGCCAGAAAAAAAAGACAAAGAGGTAAGAATGCTGTTATGCACTGACAGCCATGGGCGGGACGTAGCATTTCATCTTAACAATAGGCCAAAAAAAAGTTTTAATGCAGTGGGCTTCGTCAGGCCTGGGGCATGTGCTGCACAGGTTTTGTCTGAATATAATATAGACGGAGAGAAATTAGAATCAGATGATTTTTTACTGATTATGGCCGGGTCAAACGATGTTGCTCGAAACGAAGCTCAAGGTGCAATAAACAAAATATTAGAAACAGTAAATAAATATAAAAGTCAAAAAATAATAATAGTTGACCTACCAACAAGATACGATTTAGCTGAATGGTCTTGCGTCAACCAAGAAACTAATAAAACTAATCAAGTCTTAAAGGAAGTAAGTGAAAGGTACAGCAATGTTACCTTGGTTCAATCGAGTTCAGCTGACAGGAGACTCCACACACGCCATGGCCAACATCTGAATAAAATAGGTAAGCATTGGCTTGCAAATAAAATATATGAAACTGCTTTGGAAATCACTTAAAAACAAATGTTCCTTCTTCAATACCAGCGGACTTGACATCAGAAAAGACCAGTTTAGTAGTAGCAGAGGCCATTTCAACAGCGGAGACCACCCTACCAACGGACACCAGTCTACGAGATGGTACCAGCCCACCAACGGAGACCAGCACATCAGCGGAGACCAGTCCACGAAAGGGGACTAGTCCACCAGCAGAGACCAGAAGGACACTGACTGCAGTAACGTCCCCAACACTTGTGACGGGCAGAACCACACCGGGAAACGATCTCCAACTGACAACACCTTCCATCCTGGCGGAGGTAGCTTTAGCATAGATAAGAAATTAAGTATAGATAGTGGTAGCAGTGTGCAGCTTAATTTAATGCATTTTAATATTCGATCTATAAGGAAAAAATTAGGAATGTTAGAGATAATGATTAAAGAGCATAACTGCAATATTATATGCCTAAATGAACATTGGCTCAATCCTGATGAAGAATTATTGTATGTTCCATCAGGTTTTGTATTGGGAGACATTTACTGTAGAGAAGACAAGTATGGGGGTGGGGGAAGCTCAATTTATATAAGGAAGGGCTTGCTTTTTGAAATACTAGATGTAAAATCATTTTGCGTTCGTAATATTTTTGAAGTTTCTGCAATCATCCTAACAGAATGTAAAACAGTAGTTATAAGTATATACCGCACACCACAGAGTGATGTGAATTTATTTTTAAGTAGTCTAGATTTTTTCTTAGAAAAATTAACAAAGAGGCTTAGTAAAAGGGAAGACATAATTATTGCTGGAGATTTCAATATTAACATTTTGGAGGTAAATTCTAAATCTCAACTCTTTTTGAATATATTAAGATCTTATAATTTGTATTGTTTGAATGAGAAGCCAACTAGAGAACTAGCATGTTTAGATAATGTAGTAACAAACATTCAAAATGACAGAACAGATTGTATGGTGTTCAAAACCAGTATGTCTGACCATCATTGCTTGGTGAGCCAGATCAATAGATCAATGACTGGAACACACACAGAAACAACCATTAAAGTCAGAGACATATCCCCTGACGCAATTAGGCTATTTAAATATAATCTCGCTAAAGTAGAATGGGAGGATACATTTGATTACTTTTCGGCTGAATTAGATTTTAATTCATTTATGGATAAACTCAGTAAGATATACGATGAGAGTTGTCCTACTAGGATAAAAAAAGTAAAACCACGTGAAAATGGTGAGTTGAAACTTAACTGGTTCAATGATGAATTAAGGGTAATCAAACAGAGAGTAATATTCTTCTATGATATGTACAATAGATGTGTTGATAAGGAAAAGAAAGAAAAACTAAACATTTTATATAAAAAAGAAAACAACCACTATAGATATAAAATTAAAGAGGCTAAAATAAAAGCTAATGACAATTATATTAAATCATCATCTAACCAGTGTAAGGCAGCTTGGAATGTAATAAGAGCCGAATCTGGGACAAAAGACAATAAAGACAATAGGAACATTTCGGAAGTTAAATCAAATGAATTCAATGACTATTTTATAGGTGCCCCAGAAAAAATACACAATAAAGCTGCAATTGATGACACCAATGCTTTACATTATTTAAGTAATTTTTTAAGTTGTACTGTAAATGGAAATCAAAGGGACATTCTGTATTGGAGTAAAATTACCAAACATGAAATTCAGAGTATAGTGAAAAACCTAAACAACTCAAATAGTAAGGATTTCTATGGATTTTCGAATAAAGTGATAAAAGAAGTAATTGACCTGATAATTGACCCATTACATGCTTTGTTTAACAGGATTCTTGTGGAAGGGACATTTCCTAACTCTCTGAAAATAACCAAAGTTATTCCCATATATAAAAAGGGCTCAAAACAAGACCCATCTAGCTATCGACCAATATCACTTGTTCCCATACTGAGTAAGATTTTAGAAAAGTGTATTCAGAAACAATTACTGATTTTTTTTTGACAAAAATAATCTACTATGTCCACAGCAATATGGGTTTCTACCAGGATTAAATACAGTAAAAGCAGTTGAGCATCTAGTTGGAGAAGTTTTGGAGAGTATTGAAAATAAACTTACTGCGAACGCTACATTAATTGATCTAACAAAAGCGTTTGATTGCATACCCCATCACATTTTGATCAGAAAGTTAGAGAGATATGGGGTGCAAGGCTCTGAACTTAAGTTAATAGCAACTTACCTTCAAAGTAGAAAACAGATGGTAGTACAAAATAATGACACATCAGACATAAAAATGATCAAGTATGGAGTACCACAAGGCTCAGTGTTGGGTCCTTTTTTGTTTGTGATTGCAGTGAATGATTTCTCAATAAACATGCCTTGTAAATCAATTTTATATGCTGATGATACTACCCTGCTACAAGTTGGAAAAACTGTGGAGAGTGTGGTAACAATGCAAAAATCAATAATGAATCGAGCATGTGATTGGTTTTCAGCAAACTACTTGAAAGTAAATGACAGCAAAACAGAGAGTATAATGTTTTCAATGGACCAATCATTTAAAACCGAAAGTTCTGTCAAATTACTTGGTATTTATATAGACAACAAATTAAGATGGGAAGAACATATACAACAACTATGTAAGAAGCTGGCAAGGGTAAACTTTTTGCTAAGAAAACTGAGAGATAATGTTAGCCAGAGCATGTTGATAAATGCCTACTATGCCTTTTTCAACTCACAGCTTATTTATGGTATCACTTTATGGGGAAATAGCTCTTTCGCAGAACAGATTTTAAGATGGCAAAAAAAGGCAATAAGAACTACGCAAAACTTAAATCAACAAGATTCGTGCAAAGAACTTTTTAAGGAGATGGGCATAATGACTGTTCCTTGTTTGTATATATTTAATTGCCTTTTGAAAGTAAAGGAAAATTTACAAAAATATGAGGTAAGATCAAACTTTCATCACTATAATACTAGACAGGGTTATAAACTAGAGATCAAAAGGGCAAGACTTGAAAAGACAAACAAAAGCTCAGATTGCATGGAGATAAGACTTTTTAACAAATTGCCGAAAAAGGCCCAATATGTAGATACTAATAGATTTAGGAAAATAATAGAGAAATGGTTGAAGGAAAAGGCTTTTTATTCAGTCAATGCTTACCTTCAGTGTAATATGAGTGATCTGGAAATTTTGTTTAGGTAGAGTCAAACTGAATTGTGTCTTCTTTATCGTTAATGTTTTACTAAATGAATGTTGTTTTAAGAAATCTTTTGTGTCAAACTCGGTTCAGTTATTTTTTAAAGGTTAATTGTTAATTCATGTTGCTTATATAGTCTATTTTTGTTGTTTTTCTATAGTCTATTTTTTAATTCACTGATAGATATATTATAGTTGATGTAATATTGTTTGAAAATCTAATTAAATTATTTTACCAAGCATTAAGAGTTATGCAAATGTTTTACTGGTAAATTTTTTATTTAATGCACACTGTTTACCCTTTGTTTTTAATGTAGCAATGTTAATGTCAACTTTGTATGGTTACCAGATTACAGGGACGTAGCCAGGATTTCGGGAAGGGGGGGGTCCAGACGACGTACCCCCCATTTTTTTTGTCGAGAGGGTCGTGAGTTTGAGGACAAGAGATTATGCGTAGTAGTAGGTAGTAGATACTGCTTGGTAGACTTTATTAGGCATCATTATCTTAACTTTACACTTTACATTTAAGAATAAACAAATAATATTAGACTCTGATATTATTAAAATACAAAATAATTTATCGGTAAATGACAGGATAATATTACAACTTAAGTAGTGGACAAAATAATAGTGAAATTCGACCCGCGAGTATTTCGTAGTTATAAAATACCACAATTAGCTACTTTAGCACTTTAAATGTAATAAATTAATTTTCAAAAATACGGAATTGTATTTTTATATTTATTAATAATTTAAAATGTTTACGTAAAAAATCTGAAATTATTTATTTTTGTTTTTATTTGACCTTTTTGGAAAACTTCAATGGTACCGATTACATTGTATTTCAAAACATATATTTTACGAAGTAAAGAGTAAGTTCGGCTCGGGAAGAGTTGAGTCAATCACAAGCGTGCAATGATCTGAAATTGGAATTTTTATTTTTGGAAGAGGTAAATTTAAAAGTTGTGTAAATGAAATGCCTCATACAGCAATAGGTTCGGAGACTTAAAAACTGTCGCCAATAATGCGTTTCAGTTTTATTAGGGTTATCATCATTCTAATTCTTCCTTTTCACTCAAAACTTATGTCTAGAGCGAACAGTGGGTTAGGCTAGTTTGCCATTGTGACCGATCCGTAATCATGGGTTTTGACAGTGTGTTACGTTATGGCACCAGACCAGTATGGTACTAGTTGTGGGTACGCGAAGAGACAGCCAGGGTCGTGTGAATAAAAGATATGATTGGCTCTTGCGTATCTCGTCGAACTCTCGGTCAATATTATTTATTTTGCCTTCATTAACTCTTGATTAAAAACTCTTTACTGCTTTAGAAAAGCAGATTTAAATTTATTTTAAAATCATTATTATAATGCGAGTAAATGACATTTAACACTAATCATTCGTTTTACTGCAATTTTTAAGGTTTTGATTTCTCCTAAAGTATATTAAGCCATTAATAGTCAGTTAAGGTTTAAGGCCTTCGTTGATCCCCCGGATAGTCGATGTTCTTCTTTACAAGAATGTAGTGATCTTGTAATAATTATAATTAAAACTATTTGTAAATTTTATTTTTTACTTCTTACCTCTTTAACGTTACTGGATACACTTATTTTCTTCCTTATCATATAAGCGTCACTTTTTCTTTCTAAACATTAATCGTTAAATGCCACACAGTAAAACGCACGTTGTTACTCTGGTGAAGAATCGATTATAACTGACTCGCCCAACGTGGACTACATTCAGTGGTTGTAAATAATCTTATAATAAGGTAGGCAAGAAATAAAAATACGAAAATAAGATAAGAATAGTTTTAATCGTCTGCTTCCAAGAACTGGCCTGGGAACGCAGCTGGAAATATAGCAGGCGTCTCGTCAGCTTCAATTGCGATAAGACCATGTTTGTAGGAATCGAGGAGTTTGTATATTTGGCATGAAAATCGAACGGTTAAATTTTGTTTGCACTTTGTACTTTCGTAATCTTTTGCGTTAATATTGCTTATATTATTTTTGCACCATGCACTGATAAAAAGAGAAAGTGTAATTCGTAACTGGATTGAATCAATATCATAATTATTAAAATAATTAGCGGGAAGGGGGGGGTCCGGACCCCACGGACCCCCCCCTTAGCTACGTCCCTGCAGATTAGGCTAAATACAAATTAGATTTAATTACTTTTTAACAAGTGACAATGTCCAATGCATCTACTTTGTATGCCTATTGACAAATAAATCTTGAATCTTGAATCTTGAAATAATGTTCTATGTCTTGCTTATTTCTTAACATATCATAAGAATAAAACTTGGTATTTGGCTTCATCTAGTTGAGATCTTCTGGATTATTGCATAAAAATCACTCAATTTAATATTTCCATGGCAGCAAACCTGCATACTCATTTCCCATGTTATTCTTAGGAGGCTCATTAAAGTTTTAAGTTGATTTGAGGTTCTGTCTAAATTATTTATTTAAGCATTTTAAATTCACTGAATATGCAGATCAGCTGCAACAGGGTATTTTAATATTTGAGCCCTCTCTTAAAAATTTGGACTTAATCAAAGTGTCATATTAGTAGTTTGTTAATGATTGCTAGTAGTTTATAAACAAACTCTATTAGTTGTTCTAGATTGTGTAATTTCTTGTTAACAATGGTTCCTGTTGTATTAATTTAACTGCATTGAATCCTTAGTGTAGGATTTATTGGAAGAAAATAATCTAATAAGTGAATTAAAATGTGTAATGAAAAAATTAATTAAATCAATTCTGTATGTGTTTTGCTTTCATATTGATATTTGTTCCCTGGGTGGTGAAACTTGTTTTCACTACTCAGTGATTGCAAATGTTCACACAAATCAATATCGAAACCTAAACTCACCATCACCAACAATAAATTTCTAACGAGATGTTTTATTGAAATATGAATTTTGTGTAGGGAAACAAGTATTTTGAGAAGACACTAAGAGTATTAGAGGAGCACTACAGATTCAAATTGGATGACCATTTAGTGGCAGGACACAGCCCAGTGAAGGGTAAACCTCATGTGACCATGGCCCTGATGAGTGCCCAGAAGATCTTGTTGTTCTTGGGAGACCTGGCGCGGTATCGAGAGCAAGTGCAGGACTCAGCAAACTATGGACTGGCGAGACAGTGAGTTATTGTACATACCCTCATTGTTAATGTTTCAAACCATTTCACTTGATATTTTCAAGTTAAAAATTCCTGTGCTGGGGGTCTCAATACTATTAGATGTAATAGTTTTAACACAGGTTTCAAAGATATATTTAAAGCAAATATCATATGGAATACTCACTGTTCCATAGTGAACATGACCTGCTCATGCCTCTTGCCATGACCTTCACAGAGGTACTTAGGCATGGACCGTTGTAATTTTTTTTGGGGTCCCTAGAAGCCAAGAATACCTTTCATTCAAAACTTTTATGTACCACTTGTCCCAAAAATCCCGTACCAGTTAAATTAAGTTCAACTAAAAAACTTGGATTAAAAATATTTTACATATGAATTCCAACCAAAGAAACACTACTTTTGTTGTGCATGTCATACCTGCCTCATGTCATCCAGTGGCGGTTTCAGCCCCCCCCCCCCCAGAATACTAAAATATTATAAAAATATAAATATTTCGGCTTAAAATATTTATAAACAAGCTGTAAAATCTGGCTAAAGAAAATAAAGTACAGCTCTAAAAAATAACATTAATTGATTTAGGTTTGCATCACCATTTTATTCTTCAATTTCCATGAAATAGTACTGGAAGAATAACGTTTAAGCATCATGTTTAGGGTTATGTTACTGCTACTAGCGCATTTCCCCTATAGGGAAGAAGCTGTTACCGTAGGTCTCATGGTAAGACCTAAGCCCGAGACCATCAAAAATTTGTTTTGAGGTCCCCAGAGATGCCATTTGTTTATTTTCGTTTATTTTCATACATATACATATATATATATGTAGATATATATATATGTATATATATAAATATATATATATTTATCTTTAAGCGTGATAACTCATGTAAAAATCGTCTGATCTGAATGAAATTTAGCATAGACATGCAAAGTAGTAATTATTCGGACGAGTTCAAAAACCAGCCCGATCGGATCATGAGAAGGGAGGAAGTGGGGATAAACCCCTCCAAAAGTGAGTTTTCGGGATATTTTACCAATAAAATAGAAAATTATCAAATTCTGGTTTTGACCATTGAATTCAGATCGAAAAAACAAATAATTTAAAATTTTGAATCATTTCTCACTTTGAATATTCAAATTTCTATATCTCGCTTATTTCTCAACACTACCTGAATAAAACTTGGTATATGGCTTCATCTAGTTGAGATCTACTGGATTATTGCAAAAATCTCTTCAATTTCATATTTTCATGGCAGCAAACCTGCATTCTCATTTCCCATGTTACTCTTATGGATAAAATTGTTGTATGCTCGTTTTAGGATTTAAGTTGTTTTTAGTTAATTTGAGACTCCTTCTAATTGATTTATCTCAGCATTTGAAATTTGCTGAGTATGCAGGTCGGCTGAAACAGGGGTATTTTACTGTGCGGAGGTTCCTTCATGATGGTTCAAGGGAGGGAGAACAAAATGATGAAGGTGATTTGGCAGCGTAAAACTGAATGTGATCGTGAACAGTCAACAGTGTCATTAAAGAATTTGCAGTGTTTTACTTTTAGATATGTTTTTATTTCATTGAACCAGAAATTTAACCTGTGTTATTAAAAATATCAGCCTTCATAAAAAAGTAAATATCATCCTACTTATTGTGGTAGATCTCATAAAGAGAGGGTGTTATAGATGCAAGAAAAGAGAGGTTAGGTTTAAGCTTTAGGCTGACCATCCTATTTATGTGGTAGCTCTCAGAAAGAGTAGAGATTGAGTGTTGTAGTTGCAAGAAAAGAGAGGTTAGATTTAAGCTTTGGGCTGATCACAACCAGCCAATTTTACTCTAAATTGCCCTAAACAAACTAAAATAATACCCTAAACAAAGATTAATTTCTTGTAGCATAGAATTGTTAATTGTATATTCCTTTTTTGTAAATTTCCCTCCATCTCGCGCTTCATAGTTGTTTTTATTCTGTATATTTTGTTAATTGGAATTTTTTTCTATACTTTAGTTAGTGTTTTTTATTAAATAAACTCATTTTTATCTACTGAACAAATCTCGATTTTCTTCCATGTGTAACTTTTAAAGTAAAACAATACCATACTAAATTATGTATGTTCACAATTAATTATTGAGCCTAATGAATGTATTTTATGAAGATTGTACTCAAGTATTCCTTTTTGGAGGCAACTTGGCTATTTTGACTGGTCAGTAATTTTTTTACTCTAAAAATATTACAATGCGGTTAGGCTGGTTTTCTGCTTATGCCTACTTTATGTCAGACGTAACCGCTATACATACATCTACTCGTCAAACCCCCACTACAAAAATGGCACATTGTTGATGCACAATTTGCAGCATTAAAAAAAGTAGGCGCTTTAAATAGGGGGGCCCCAAAATTCCTCTTGCACCGTGGCCTCAGAGGCTCTTGTTACGGGTCTGCTACTACGGATTCATTAATTGATGAAAAATGTTTTTAGAACACTCTACCCAAAATAATGTGATAGTCGCTCATTTTGGGTGTTCAGAAATAATTGATATGAGTTATTGGTAAGGAATGATAAATCAATCATAGTAGACTATCCTAAAATTTTCTTAACCCTCGAGCTGGCGGTCTTTTTATGCTGTGGTGGCAAGGGCTTTTTTAAGGGTCGCAGAAGATTTTTTGTAACACATTTTTCTACAGTAAATAATTCAGTAAAGATATCAAATTATATATCATTCTTTTCAGCAAACAACAAGGAATAATATTATATGAGTTTTAGATATGAGAATTCTATTTTCAAAAAAAATATTCTTGTAAATTTACTAAAGGCGGAAAAGTTTCTATATATATATGTATATATTCCGTATTATAACTCAAACTAATGACCTCAAAATAATTTTTCAAAATATACAATTTGTGCAAAATTTCAAGAGGAAAATAATGATATATAATACATCTACCTTCATCCTATAAAAAAACTATTTTTAAAGGTTTTTATGACTATATATATATTCGTTTTATAACCTATATGAATACTTGTAACAACAAATTCAGATACAAGAAATATATTATAAAATACTGAGGTTATATTACATACCTAGAGAAGCTTATGGATGGTTGCCTGTAGAAGTCACTATTTTTTAGAAATTTCACTATTACACACACTATTTACATAAGCTTATTTACATATGTACACATAACACGTAACGCTTGCTTCACTGATAACTTCCCTCACTCCGAATCACTAGAATGCCTTCTCTTCCTACCCTTTTTTGTAGGCCTGTAGTAGTGGTCCAGAAGATGGTAACAATTCTGATGAATCCCCCCATTACATCCAGGACACCAATAGGTGGTTTTCCTTTTCACATTTTTGTCCAGGCACACCACACAAAGGCGATTGTTCTCTCCGGGTGTTTTTGTCAACTCATGTTGAGGTCCAAGGACATCACCAGCTGGACCTGGTACATTTTCAGGCTGGGCTTGGTCAGTGGACAAATCCTCTATGATGTTCATTAGGAAGTCCCTGTGATTTTTCATGTGTTCTCGGTCGGTGTTTGCTTTGTACAATGTACGCATCGTGAAGCGCCATATCTAGAAAGTTATTGAAAACTTTTTTCCAGTAGCGTCTAGTTGGTCTATAACAAGAATAGTGGTACATGGTCTTATCCTTTGTGTCTACACCTCCCATGTGAGCATTGTACTTAGCAATAAGTACAGGCTTTACGGCCTCTCTTCCACCTTTGCTCCGGACAAGTCTGTTTTCCGCATGACAGGCCATCGTCAGACAATAAACTGGCTTCCGTTTCTTTTTTTCCTTATATCCAACTAGAAGAATTTTTTTTTTCCTAAAGTAAACAGTCTCTCCTACTTGAAGGTTCCTCTGCAACAGGTTTTTGGAAAGGCCTTTGGAACTCTTTCTCACAGTGCCTGTCAGGTAGGTTTGTTTTTCTAAAAGTACTTCTGCCAGAGGGATTTTAGTATACCAATTGTCCGTGAACAGATGGTACCCTTTTCCGAGGAGGTTACACTTAGTTAGTAAATCCAATACCACTTTCTGAGCTAAGGGGTCATCCCCATCTGACAAAAAGTCCTTACCACTGTACAGTTCCGAATGGAGGACGTAAGACGTTTCACTATCACATATTTCAAATTTCTTGATGCCGAACCTATTGTGCCTCTTGTTGGGCATATATTGAATATATACACATCTATTTTTCATCCCCACAAGGCTTTCATCTATGCATATTGGCTGTTTAGGCACAAAAAATTGCTTAAATTTAGCATTTAATTCATCAATATATGGCCTAATTTTGTGCCAAGGGTCAAAACCAGGTTGTCCGCGTGGAATTGCAGGTTCGCAGTTGCAATGCAACATAGAATTTATCAGTTGGAATCTTTTCAATGACATAGACTCTGGAAAGAAAGGAGTTCTTTGAGTTTTAGATGTATCCCAATATGATTCTATGTTTTGTTTATGGATCAGGCCCATATTGAGAATGATTGCAACGAACTTTTTTATTTCTTTGACCGTAACGTCAAACCATGCTCTCAACCTACTGTGCCTACGCATCCTTCCTGAATCATTAGCATTCTCAATGTTAATTCCAGCATACTTGTTAGTTTCACGTACAATCATCCTCCATATGGTCTGAGTAAAGAATAAAAAGAAATAAGCTAAAGGTGGAGAGTTACGAGGGGGACAGTTCTGAATTCCAGTAGTTCCCTCCCTAACCAGAAAGTTCGCAACCTTTTCTCCTTCTGGGGGGTAAACTAACACCCATCTCGGGTCATTAGAAACTGATAAAGGCCTTGGAATATTAGGCAACACATTGCCAGCAGGCACAGCAGGTTCATTAGGCCTAGGCACAAGAGGAGAGTTAGGCCTAACAGGCTCTTCATTTCTTACCGGTGGTTCAAAATCAGTGTCGTGTTCCTTATTCCAATCCGATATTTCTTCTTCATTAGGTGCATAATAATCTGAGCTTCCAGAAGAAAAGTCAGTTAGGCTGTGTTCATCTTCACTAGAAGATGGGGGATTGTCACTTGGAGTGTTTTCATCAGGTTCACTATCACTAGACTCCTCACCACTTAGAATTGGATCATAAATCAACTCACGTAACTCACTAGATCGGTCACGGTAGTTACGACCAGACATACTGAAGTGAAATTGATTCACATTTCAATAAAAAATCAAATTCACAGCACGAAAACACCAAAACTAACCAAATACGAGACGTAAACAAACAACAATACACGCCGGCCATTAGCGACTGCGTCGTCTTGACAACGACGTCAGCTGATGCGTCATTGTCATAGAGTTTTAGTTTTCTCAAAGGCATCGAAACAGTTGAAATGCACATCAATCAACAGATTATTCATTTCTGAACCAAATAAATACTATATTAAGTGAAATTGGTTACATTTTCGTGCAAAAATCGGCGATTACCGTGATGACGTAATTGCGCCCGATATCGGGCGCTGCCGTTTTAGCCGCGACGTAAATCGCCCGATATCGGGCGCATGCCAGCTCGAGGGTTAAATTATAGCGTTAACATTATCCTGTGAAATTAATTATTTATCTTACGTGTTTACAATGCTTACATAAACAGTGTCCATTAAAAAAGTTTCAGGGTTTTGGGATATGATTCCTTACATCTAAACTAAGAAAAATTTGATGCGAAGGTATGTCCGAAAATGCATCCCAGTTATCCGACATTTCGTATAACATATTTTTTATCTCTGAAGTTAATAACAGATTTGTTCAACTCAGTATGTACTTATAACTAATCAAGGTCAGTTTATGAAAAAATATCAACACAATTGAATGCTAAATTTCAAAATTATATGAAGGTATGTCCTGAAATGCATGTATACCCAGATATCCTTTTTGTACAACATATTTTTTATCCCTGAAGTTTAATAACCAATCTCTTTGAATGTACCTATAAACTAGTCATGGTCAGTTTAGTGGAAAAATAATCAACATATCGAATGCTAAATTTCAAAATGGCGGTATAGCTAAATTTTATTTAGCTCTGCATAAATATTTTCTCTATAAATTAACTTGAACCTCTTGTTAAGCTACTAATTTGGCCGATGAGTTTATAAATCCCATTTAGATTAGTTGTGGGCTGTAGCTATTCATTTTGGCAACTGAATGAGATTTTAATTATAAATGAAATGTTGTGTTCTTAATGAAGGACTTATTCATTACATTGTTTGGCGTACTGAGTTATTTTATAAATTTGTTATCAATCCGTTTATAACTTTTTATTTCGTCTGAAATTCTCTTTGAATATTTCAGATGGTACATGAAGGCTCAACAGTTAAATCCCAAAAATGGCCGACCTTACAATCAACTCGCAATTTTGGCAGTTTATGCTGTAAGTAAAAAATGTTGTTGTAAATGATATATTAGACATTTGAATTTATATACATGGTATTATCAATATTCATCTTAGAATCTTATTTTACATACATCTACAATCCATTAAACACGTTTAATGGATTGAAGACGTAAGTAAAATTAGATTCATACCACATCAATCCGTAGCTACAAATCATTCACTTAGAATCTTAGATTAAGTAGGACATACTTTATGTGTTTTTTTATCACTAATCAAAAAAATAAGCACAGTATACTCTTGATAATCTGACAGATCTGGGACCGAACCCTTGTCGGATTATCGAATATTATGGATTACTGAGGGTACCTTGAAAACAGCAATAAATGACACTACAGTGCAATGAAATGGGTTAAAAGACAAGTCTATGTCAGTAATCAAACGTTTATTTAACTAAATTTAAGACCGACCTGAATACAAGCAGAACAGTAGTTCAATAAGTTTGTTTTTAAGTAAATTATTAAACACGAACAAATACCGTACAACTGTACTACTCGGTTTCAGTGACGTTACTAAACTGACAGTGAGCACAAATAATCTTTCACGTTTTGACAGGTTTCCCCCATTCTTCAACAACGTAGCGCTCGCTCGCTCTCTCTCGCACTCACGGGATAATATGGCGGTGTCGGGTTACAATAGTGCTCGCTGTCTCTCGCACTCACGGGAGATACAGCAGCGCAGCAGTGTCAGGTTACCTTAGTGCTCGCTCTCTCTCGCACTCATGGGAGATACGGCGGCACAGAGGTGTTAGATTACCAAACGTGTCGGACTAACAAATGTCGGACTATCTAGATTGTACTGTATTTAATAATGTACATCTTTGTTTAAATTACTTTTACAGTAGATAATTGTTCATCCAGCTCATTTTGGACGTTGGAAATGGCGGATTACCGAGCTCTGGCTTACAATGTTGTATTACAAGATTAGTGGAAATACCGACAAAAGCAGAGAGGAAGAAGAAAATATGTGTAACAGGCGTTTATTTTTTTGTCTTCTCTGATTTTAATTTGATGGTGAATGTTAAGAACAGAACAACAAACCATGCCAAACGCGGACAAGCTCTCCAAATTATCCCAGAAAAACCCTTAGACTGGATTGATAATTTTTTGCTGTATTGCTAAAAATATATAAAAACAGTCTAGGTTTTAGTAATCAAGATGCTTTCACTATTTTAGTATCTTGTAGTTTTTTCCATTTTTTACAAAATGAGTGCTTTTTTCATTCACTGTAAACATGTGAAAGATGCAAAAGTAGCTTTAAATCTGGTTTTAGTGAATACAAAAATTAAGCAGCGCATTCCTTAGAGTCCATTTATGCATCCGTTTCCAACCTCAGTGATTCGTTTCCAGCTCTTCTGTAAGGTGGGAAACTTCCCCACTTTCCCCTAACCATGATATCGGCGGACAAGCAAATCTATAAGTCGAAGAGGGTACAAGGAGTAGGAGGTTAATGAAAATAAAAATTTGACTATGCAGGTCAATGAATGAAATAATTTTCCCTTCGGAAATATTCTGCTACAATTTAAACCCTGCAAAAAAAAACAAAGTTTCTTAAGGTTGTACGAGTGCCATTAAGGACAAACTATGCCACCAGGAAGCAGGGCAGTCTTATATATATATTTTTTCTTGTTTTTCTCAACTTTTTTCAGTGCATGTAACTGGGAAGTGTGGTATGAACAATCCAGCAACAATCTTTTGTTTCAATGTCAGTTACTGAATCAAATTATGCAGGTGCCAAGTTCAGTTTGTTCGTGTCACTCCACAAAGAGTTTATAAGATTAAAATTTGATTTTTTGGGAAATTGTATGGTGTATACAGGTTTTCCAAATGACATAATTTTTGAGGCTTTGGCACTTAGGCCTATACCTGATAAAAAAAATTATTTTACAACAACCATAAAAAATTGTTTATTTTCAAATTTCCTTGATATTAGGCTTAAGAATTCATTAATGATGAGTACGTTCCAAATATTGGCTCTACAATTAAGCTGTTACCCGCAAATGATGCATGAAAAATGGAAATTTTTGCTTATTTTTGCACTTAAGTCGTCTGTAGCTCACTAAGTGTACATCCAAAAATTTTATTTTTTATACGGCGGCACTATCTCATCATAATCATCATGAAACAAAGAAAAAGATCCATAAAAATTATTAACTGTTCCATCTTAAAGTAATTCAGTCAGCCATCTAAAAACAGAGCTTTTTAAAATTATAAGAGTCAAATATAATTTTGTTCTAATCAATTTCAGAGACGAAAGTTAGATGCAGTTTACTACTACATGAGAAGTCTAATAGCAGCAATTCCAGTTACATCTTCAAAGGAAAGTCTACTTACTCTATTTGATGAAAATCGAAAGAAGGTGAGTTGGAATTGTGAAAAACAGATGAACTAACTGTATGTCCTAAGGTTTTTATTAAATTCCTGATACTTAATGTATCTTTGAGGTTTCATTAGCCTATTTCTATGAAGTAGATTGCCTACCGGTCAAAATTCAACCAGAAACTACATTGGTTTTGCTTTCACTCCTTGCTGCAATAAAACATGTGATGGATTTGTTTACAATTTGTTGTTATTCCTTAACCAACATAGGAAACTCATAAGGCCCATGTTTTATTTTCAAATTGAATTTTCTACCTGCCTTTAGAACCAATGCAGGAAGATACTATCATAAAAAGATTTAGGTGCAAAAAGATCTGCTATTTTTCTGATCTTATTTCACTAATCTAAACAAAGAGGTTAATTATAATGAATTGTTATTAAAGGTGTTGCAATAATTTGTTGCTGGTTAAAAACTGCTGAATAAAAAGTCCAAACAAAAACTAAGACATTTAAGTTGATTTTCAAAGTAACTAGCTTCACCTTTGAAAATTCAACATGTATTTGATATTTTATGTCTGTGTTATTCAGTAAACTTAAACCTCCAAGAAAAGCATGCTGATCTTGCTGTTCATCTTATAACTTATAACTTATATATTAAGGTCTAGAGTCAAAACTGCATCATCATCATTTGACATACTATGATTTATACAGAAATTATGGTCCGGAAATAATGGTAAAATAGTTTATGATAGTAGAGGTAAAAATAAGGAAAAAAGTTCATGTAAACACAGGTCCTAAAGTGCTTTTTTTCCGTCTGTGCGTCTGTGATTTTTATTATTATCCATGGTTTAGCCCCTGAGCTGTGCGAACAAATTAAATGTAAGATTGTATTACTTACTGGGTACGTCAGAACAGCTCAAAATTGAATCATTGCATTCAGAACATGTTTCGGTGTAATAACACCATCTTCAGCTGAGTACAGATGTGAAGGAAATCATTATCCATCGGTGGATGGCTTCGTCATAGTAAATTAAAAAACACCTACCACATAACATTGAGACACGACACACACACAATTGAACATTTAAAACGAAAATAACAGGCCTTTCACAACTAATCAAGAACACGGCGCACCGGCGGTTGGGAGCAGACTGACTGGAAGTTGTCTTCTTATCAATCATGTGTCCTGGTTATCAGATGGGCAGTGTACAGCTGGATTTTGGGGTAGATCAAATGCTAATAGAGAGTTAAATATAGAATGTGAACTGAATTGAAGTTTGTCGTTTATTATTACCTCGTCAGGGTTGTTTTTCTTAAAATGTTTATAAATCTCGAATTCCTCTAGAGTGTCCATCTTACGTCCTTTGTTACAAAAATGTAATATGTCAAGGCTGTCGTTGATATCATCGATGGAGTGGTTAAAGTCAATCAGGTGTTGGCCAAAAGTAGATTTTTGTTTTTCCAGCCTGTGATTTGGGCGATGTTCCTTAAATCGGGTTTTAAATGAGCGTCCCGTTTGGCCGACATATACATTCGGGCATTCAGCACATTTTAACTTGTATATGCCAGTACTCTCGTATTTATCCTGTATTTTGCTTTTATTTCTTAAAATATTTTTAACCCTGTTAGATGTTCTAAAAGCTAGTTTTACATTATGTTCTTTCAAATGTTTCCTAAGGCCGTGTTGTAAGTAATGTATCCTCAGGCCCAGAAAATGGGAGCCTACAATTCCATGATCCACAGGTTATTGAATGTACCTTTGAATGACGAACACTTCAAAAAAGAAGTGAATATAATTAAAGCAATTGCCACGGCCAATGGTTACCGCAGTAACATAGTGGACAGACTGATATCCAAACACAAGAACAAAGCCATCATTTCTAATAGTTCACTTGCCAACAGTAATAAAACACCAGTCAGATATGCCAGTATTGAATATAGTCATAACTTACAACACGGCCTTAGGAAACATTTGAAAGAACATAATGTAAAACTAGCTTTTAGAATATCTAACAGGGTTAAAAATATTTTAAGAAATAAAAGCAAAATACAGGATAAATACGAGAGTACTGGCATATACAAGTTAAAATGTGCTGAATGCCCGAATGTATATGTCGGCCAAACGGGACGCTCATTTAAAACCCGATTTAAGGAACATCGTCCAAATCACAGGCTGGAAAAACAAAAATCTACTTTTGGCCAACACCTGATTGACTTTAACCACTCTCCATCGATGATATCAACGACAGCCTTGACATATTACATTTTTGTAACAAAGGACGTAAGATGGACACTCTAGAGGAATTCGAGATTTATAAACATTTTAAGAAAAACAACCCTGACGAGGTAATAATAAACGACAAACTTCAATTCAGTTCACATTCTATATTTAACTCTCTATTAGCATTTGATCTACCCCAAAATCCAGCTGTACACTGCCCATCTGATAACCAGGACACATGATTGATAAGAAGACAACTTCCAGTCAGTCTGCTCCCAACCGCCGGTGCGCCGTGTTCTTGATTAGTTGTGAAAGGCCTGTTATTTTCGTTTTAAATGTTCAATTGTGTGTGTGTCGTGTCTCAATGTTATGTGGTAGGTGTTTTTTAATTTACTATGACGAAGCCATCCACCGATGGATAATGATTTCCTTCACATCTGTACTCAGCTGAAGATGGTGTTATTACACCGAAACATGTTCTGAATGCAATGATTCAATTTTGAGCTGTTCTGACGTACCCAGTAAGTAATACAGTCTTACATTTAATTCTGTGATTTTTACATTTTTAATCATATCTCATGAACCTTTTAACATATCAACTTAAAACTGGGTATATGGATAACCACTATTAAGAATTATTTTTGTAAGAAATATCAAATTTCTACTTTGTACCATTTCAAAATGGCGACTGTTTTTTGTTTTCAAAGCTAAATATCTTAAAAACTGTAAATTTTAGAAAAATTTCAAGAGACAATAAAGTTGCGAAATGTTATCCAATTAACGCTGATATTAAGATTATGATGATCTGATCACTAATAAATTATTAGTGATCCAATCATCATAATCTTAATATTAGCGTTAATTGGATTAAATTTCGCAACTTTTTTGTCTCATGTTTAATTTTTGTAATTTTGTGGTTTTGAAGATATTTAGCTTTGAAAAAAAACATTTGCCATTTTGAAATGGTACAAAGTAGAAACTTGATACTTCTTACAAGAATAGTTCCTGATAGTGGTAATTTATGTACCAAGTTTGAAGTTCATATGCTGAGAGGTTCGTGAGACATAATTAAATATGTTAAAACCACAAATAGACACCCAAAAGAAAAATGAGGCAATTTAGGACCTATGTTTATATAAACTTTTTTTCTTATTTTTACTAGTGGTGGGCGAGTACTCAACAGTCGAGTAATTACATGAGTAGTTGCTACTACTCGAGGTCGAGGCGAGTAGTTCCAACTACTCGACTCAGTAGTTCGTTACTCCATTTATTTATTTTTATATTTGTATTGCTACAAAACAGACATAGTCCAATTACATTGTAGCACTATTCATAAATTACTTAATATACTAGATAACATGCAAGAATAAATATTTAACAACCGATAACAAAAAAGCAAATAATAAATATATATCTAAAGTAAATACTTAGTACCCGAGGTTACCCGAGATTTACCTGACAATCAAATTTACGTACGATTTACGAATGTGCGACCAAATTTTACAGCCGATCGCGAGTTATGCAAAGCTACATCTGCCGTTTATCCGCAATCGACAGACTGTTTATCGCGGCTGCTCACTAGTTTCACAAATTAGCACCATTTTCCGTTCATTTGTGGCTGGCAAATACACACGACCGATTTTTGTGGCTGATTGCTAGTATAGCAAAGTTCCATTTCGTTTATTTACGATTGGCAAATACACACGATCATTTTTTGCGGCCGTCCACGACTTATGCAAGGCTATATTTGCCGATTATCGGTGATCATCAAATATGCGCGATTGTATTTCGTGGCAGATTGCGGGTTTCGAAAAGCTACAACTGCTGTTTGTCCGCAACCGACAGACACGCGCTACCGTTTTTCGCAACTGTCCACGAGTTTTTCATGACTATAACCTCAACAATATTTTTATTAACTCATAGAATAATTGATTTCGACTGATATCTAGAAATATCATCTCTCAGAATTCGGAATAAATTGAAAACTTACAGCTATATTTAGCTCTGGCCTTGCACTTACACAACTTCAATCAAATTTGTATTCATATAGCTTATCTTTTGAATGATACACAGCCTTCATTTCTGTCTCATTTGATTCAGAAAAATTAGAAGAAAATTGTGGACTTCATTGGTTTACATAAAACAATTAGTTTAGGTTTTGTAATTTTTGTATTTGGGGGATATCTTATTCTTTTCTGGACGCAGCTGCGTCACTCGGTGCTTGAGTGACTGAATGACTTTAAAAAATAGATCAGCAGTCAGGCAAGGGAGCGGGGTTGGGTTTAGAAGTAAACAAATAATTGGGCACAGCTCTCCTCCCTGATCATATTTTAGTTCTTTCTTCCTCAATTTCTTGTCTAAGGTTTTAATTACAATTATTTTTAGGAAAAAAATAAACCTGTTTTTACAGTTACAGTAAAATAATAGGGTAATTGTTTAAATTTTACAAAGATGCATGTTCTACATAAATTTATTTTGTGATCTTGTTACATTAAGAGATTTGTTATTTTAGTATATTTGATTTAGAATAGTTATTCATTTAAAAGTAGGTTTTATTCAGCGAACACATAGTAGAAATAGACGGAGCATAGCTATCTTACTTGCATTACAGCAAGTGAAGCCTGGGCCGCCATATTGTCTAGGTATAGAAACATAAAATGGCACCTAAAACCGCGTAATCTGACAGTGCTCGTGTTTCAAATAAATCGTAGTTTATACCATTTAGCATTGAGGCTTAAGGTTGAAATTTTGCATGTGAAGAGTCCTTTAGTTTGGAACAATAATAGTATTAATAATATTTCAAAAATAATTTTTTTCTATTAAAAAAAATAAAGTCACAAGTTTTTATTCAACTTTAAAACAATACGTGAAAAAAGTAGTTGGCTGCTAATTTTTTATTTTTTGGTCAAGCAAAATAAAAAACGGTGGAAATTGTTGATAAAGAGTTGAATTTTTTTAAATCATATTTTTTGAAAAAATTAGGAGCTGATGTAGTTTGGTCGATAACTAAGTTACTGCGGGAGAGTTTACCTGCACCTGCATAAAAACAAAGTCAATCCTAAACTGTTGTTTACTAAAATATACTCGACTAAAAAAATACAAATGTGGTGTTAAATTAAAGGTCTGAATCTCACAATTACTATTGTACCAATTATAAATGGTTTAGAAGCAGTTTACACATCATAGGAACGTTACAGGTGTATTCCGTCACGGCAGCTTCTTTCAAAAAATGTCAGGACAAGCTTTTAGGTTATCAGTGTTTATGATGTGTAAACTACCTGTAAGCCATTTATATTTGGTACTATAGTGATCCTGAGATTCAGACCATCAATTTGATACCATATTTGTAATTTTTTACGTACTTTGTTTTTTCCAGAAGCAAATTTAGGCTTCATGTCGCGGTTTCTTGTGCTCCGTCTATTGTACTATGTGGTCGATGGTTTTATGCAATGTAGTAGTGATGGTCGATTCCAGAAATTTCGATTCTCGATTCCGATTCCAAAAAAATCGATTCTCGATTTTCAAATCTTTTTTTTTTTATTTAGTTAGCATGAAATAAAATATTACTAAACCAACGTCTGCAATTAAAAAAATACAAGTATAAATTATATGTACAAATAATATTTAAGCAGTCCCAATGTGGCATAATATTGATTGTTAAACTTATTATTTCAGAGTATGAATTAAATAATATTTAATAACAAAAATAATTTATTGTCATCCTAAAATTAATTGCATTTATAAGCTTTTGTGAAGAAAATAATGTACGGTTTAAAATAAAGAAGAAAGATCAGAAATTAGGACGGAATACAGAGAAAGAAAGAAACAGCTACCTCTCTCACTCTTCTTATCAGTGGCCATGGAGGGAGGGTGGAGGTTGTTTACTCCAAGCCCCTATGCGGTTTTTGTCATTGTCTGACTCAGTGCAAGCGAGCTAATTAGGAGATAAGGAATCCCTACTACAAAATGCAAAAATACAAACCACTTGTCATACAACTATAAATGACGGCTCATATATTTTGTCTTATTTTTATAAATCAAATGAGACCAAAATGAAACTTGTACGATATACCACCGTTAAAGAAGTAAGCCATGATAAAACATTAGACTTTATTGCTGTATTTTCCGGTTCTCCAAGGTCAACTAAATATAGCTCCGATTCCGTCTAAATGGAGATAATATTTCTTGTTACCTGTCAATGTCCTTTCCTTATCACTAGGGAATATTTTTTGTTTATGTTTTTCTTGGGAGGGAAACGCTCTTCCGGTTTACCGTCCCCAAAAATAGAGGCAATAATTATCTTTCCGATAAGAAACTCTCTTATCAAAAGCTCGGCTTGAGTGTCGAGCTTTTTAGAAAAAAGTCCAGCCAAGCGGAATACTGTCAAGCTCGACTGGTCGAATACTCGCACACCTCTACCAAATTCTGAGAAATCGTTTTTTATTGAAAGCTGTCAACATCCTTTCCCTTATTAGTTTAAATATTGTTGTTATCTGGTGACCGATGTTTATTTTTATCGCTCATGAAGCTAGACAACTGATAATACAGGGTGTTTTTTTTTAAAACGCAACCCATTTTTAAGATTGAATAACGCACATATAAATATTAAATGAGTACTGTTTTATTTCTTTACATCTTATACAACCTATTATTTAAGTTTGATCACATTTAGTTTACATTATTTGCTCAAACAGTCCACCATTGGCATTTGTATACAGTTATGCTCTCTCCATCAAATTCCCGAACACGTGTTGCAAGGTGCCTCATTGCATTTCTTGCGTTAAATTTGTTATGTTTGTTTTGAGGTGCTGAATATCCTGTGAATTGTTTTCGTAGGCCTTACTCTTTATGTATCCCCAAATAAAATAATATAGTGGGATCAAATCCGGGGATCTTGGGGGAAATAATCCTTCACCGATAAATTCAAGTTTTGGGTTGCGTTTTTAATGTGTGTGTTTTTAAGCATGATAACTCGCGTAAAAGTGGTCCGATCTGAATGAAATTTGCCACAGACATGTAAAGTAGTAATTATCCTACGAAAACAATTCACAAGACATTCAGCAACTCAAAACATCATAACAAATTTAATGCAAGAAATTTAAAGAGGTACGTTGCAACACGTATTCGGGAATTTGATGGAGAGTGCATAACTTGATGGAGAGTGCATAACAAATGCCGATGGTGGCCTGTTTGAGCACATAATGTAAACTAAATTTTATCAAACTTAAATAATAGGTTGTATAAAATGTAAAGATCAATAAAACAATACTCATTACACATTCATATGTGCATTATTGAATCTTAAAAATGGGTTGCGTTTAAAAAAAAAACACCCTGTAGTAGGCTTTTGATTTTTTCGTTGATTGACACACGAGATTTAAAAACTTATTTCTGTTATAACAATAATTATGCGAATAATTTCGGCGGTTTTGAAGAAATCTATTCTCGATTCTTGCCGATCGATTCTCAATTCCGAATTTTTTCCAAAGAATTGGTGGAACCGAGAATCGAGAATCAGAATCAGAATCGATACATCCCTACAATGTAGGGTATTAAAATATCAGAGATTTATTTTTCAAAGAAATACAAAAAAAGACTAGCCAAAATACCTTAACCCTTTTAGTGCCGGAACAAAAAGTAAAAATTGTTGCATAAAGTGCCGCGCCATTTTTCACTGTTACCTGCATAAAGTGCCGTGGCTTTTTTGGCAAATTTGTAAGCGTTCAGAAAAAAGTCACCAAAAATGTATTTATTAATATATTTTAATGATTTTTTTTACTTTTCAGCTGAATATCTGTGCTTTTTGAAAGTGACAACATAAACAGAAAATAAAAATTTTTTGGTAGACATATATAAAAATAAATATAAAAAAAATGTTACCCAAATATTTTTTTCCTGTTTAACCTACAAAATCTAGGTTATATTTTATAGTTGGGTAATTTCCAATATTTTTATGTAAAAGTACATTTAAAAACAAATAAAAACCATATATAAAACATCAATTTACTCCCATGGGTTATGAATAAAAAAAAACAAAAACCAAAACCTTATATTTCGGCCTTACTAACCTAACCTAACCTAACCTTCGGATTGCATAAGTTGGTGGTAGAGTATCGGCACTTGTACCGTAGCCTAAATGGCCGAAACTAGTCTCCACTTCATTACTGTCTATTCCTTGATGGCAATTCCTTCATTTATTGCTACATTACCAAGATTAATTTGGGATCCATCGACCGATGCACTAAGGAATGAGTTGTCGATGGACGAACAACTAGGCCTAGCTTCCAACAATTTTCGTATTCCAGATTCATTCATATTACTGTCACAAAACGCACAAAACACATCTTTAAAGTAGCTATAACAATTAAGTTTTAATAAAATTTCAATAACTGTAACCATAACAACGCAAATACAATTACAACTCCGGCACAATAATTGCTAGGTTACCTATATGAAACTGATGACAGCTGACTGCAATTTCAGAATGATGTTTTAGCAGGTGCTAAAGACAGGACAGGAGAAATGTCATATGAAACGAAAGACTGGTTAGTAGAGAGGCGTTCGGCACGATTTGCAGCCATTAAAGTAAGAAATAAATATTATATGTATAAAAATGTAGAGTGGTCCGCTACGGTCCCGCGGTAAATTAGTGACCGAAATGTGGTGGCCCGATCCGGTCCCACCGGCACATTAATAACATAAAACGAATGGCCCGCTCCGGGCCCTACGGCACTAAAAGGGTTAAAGTAAACCAATTTGATAAGTAAAATTGATGACATATTTTAATTAAGTATAATTTAAAAACTAGGGGTGTGCGAGTATTCGACCGATCAAGCTTTTTGGTCGAGCTTTTCAGTATTCGGCTCGGCTCGACTTTTTTCAAAAAAGCTCGACACTCGAGCCGAGCTTTTGATAAGAGAGTTCTTATCGGAAAGATAATTATTGCGATCTATTTTTGGACACGTTAAGCCGGAAGAGCGTTTCCCTCGCACGAAAAACAAACAAAAAATATTCTCTAGTGGAAAGGACACATTGACAGGTAACAAGAAATATTATCTCCATTTAGACGGAAATCGGAGCTATATTTAGTTGACCTTGGAGAACACGAAACACAGCATTTAAGTAATTTAAGTCTATTGTTTTATCAAGGCTTATTTTTTGAACGGTATATCGTACAAGTTTTTTATTTTGGTCTCATTTGATTTATAAAAATATTCAAAAAATATGAGCCGTCACTTATAGTTGTATGAGAAGTAGTTTGTATTTTTGCGTTTTGTAGTAAGAATTCCTTATCTCCTAATTAACTCACGCTCTCTGGCATACGCACTGAGTCCAATGACAAAAAAATGGGACAGGGGCTTGGAGTAAACAACCTCCACCCCCCTCCTCCCTGGCCACTGATAAGGAGAGAGAGAGGTAGTTGTTTCTTTCTTTCTCTTTATTCCGTCCTTATTTATGATATTTCTTCTTCCTACTTTTATTAAACTGTCCATTATTTTCTTCACTAAAGTTTAGAAATGCAACTAAATATAGGATTACAATAAATTATTGTTATTTCATTCATATATTATACTCTGAAATAATAAGTTAAGCCATGAATACTATGCCACAATTGGGACTGCTATTTAAATTTTAATCATCTTTACTTTGTGAACATAAAAAAATCAGCCTAGTGTTTGAATAAGTGTGTAATTTTTTTTCACTATGATATAACCATTTCAATACCTTTCCATCTACTTCTTTTAACTCTTGAAATTAATGTTGTAGCACCTATATAACTAGTCTAACTATGTAATTTTAACTATTTATTTTAAAGTAAAGTATTTTGGGATTGGGGAGTCAAATAATAAATGTAGATTTTAAATTTGGTATTTTTCTTCATCAATTATTTTTTGAGACAGTTTGATTAATTTTCTGTATCATAATACAAAATATTGATGAACCTATCAGATCATTAACTTGTTTTGGAGATAAGCTATCTAGTTTTGAGCTGGTGTTCACTTAAGGTATGCAAACATTAGTCTATTGTTTCTTTTAAAATTAAAATCAAGCTTCATAATTCCTTTTCATAATTTGGTGATTGTAAAAAAGCTCGGCTCAAAAAAGCTCGAGCTCGAAAACTTTTGAAAAAGCTCGACTCGGCTCGGCTCGAGTTCAAAAATCACTATTCGCACACCCCTATTAAAAACCTAATTACTTTAACAAAATGAACATTTCATTTCTTTTCACAAACAACTACTCGACTCGAGACTCGAGTATTTGGCTTAATACTCGACTCGGAATTCAAAATCCACTACTCGCCCACCCCTAATTTTTACCTCTACTATCATATACTAAGGTATTTTACCATAATATCCTCACACCTTGTATAAATAATAGTATTTCCGACAAAAAAATCTGAAGCCCAGGATAGATCAGTATTTAGAAGTAATAATGCTTAAGAATCTTGATTTAAGAATAAAAACTATAAAATTATAGAAGTGAACAACAATCAACAGTAATTTTAAATCAAAGAATCTTTGGCTTATCGATTAAAAAATTATAAGCTATTTGAAATATTGCATTGAAATAAAAAATATAGCAGTAAAAAACTTGTAGATGAACTGCATTTTGATGTGCTAATGTTCTTTTCAATATATAAGTTACTTAATCTAGCCTTGACAGACTTTAAAAGAAAATCTGTTTCCTAATGATGTTGTATTTATAATAACCATTCATTTCTAAGTCATTAAGCATGTTTAATTTTTAATCTCTGATTTTATTATGTCTTTCTTATTGGAACCACCAGATTATAATAGTAAGGCTGATTGCTTACATATGTGTCTTGTAGTTTAGACGTGACTCTTATTTTTGTGTACAGTATTTTTATTCATGTCTGTATGTGTAGAATTTCTAACACATGTAAAAAAAACTTGTATATATGTTTTTAAGCACTTTTAAAACAGATTGAAAAACTCTAACAAATTTATAAATCTACCTTAAATTAGAGTTTTTGGTATTTCTTGTAGACCCTTGTCAAATTATTGCTGAGGCAAAGAGTTGAAATTTAGTTAACCCTCGAGGGGGCGCATGCGGAGTTTTCCTCCGCACGTGTTTTTTATGTTAAAATAATCGGACATAATGGGTGTCGGCGGTCGTGTCCGGCTCCGTACTTTACGCCCCTCATTCCAGGAATCTCCTAAAGCTATTTATACCCCCCACCCCCTTCCCTAGGTACCTCGTTTTTTGCAATTCAGAGATGCTGTCTCAGTTTACGGAGCACCCTCGCCCATTACACAGACAGTGATACATATTTTTAAAATTCATAATAGCGAAGGATTAGTAATTATTAAATTTTTTGGACTTTTCCTTTCACTTTCGAAAAAAAGAAGTGGAAGGAAAAGTCCAAAAATGTAAATAATAATTAATACATATTTTACACTAGAAAATTACTTACTATGTTTAATTGAAATATTACACCTATTAAGTTGAACAATTAATTGAATCGAAGATGAAATATGATTCCTAATGAAGTTTGTCATCATTTAAATACAATATTTCGTTACAAAACAAGTAAAATGGGTTAAATTTTTGAAATATAGTGTTGCGGAGTAAAACTCCGCATGCGCCCTCTCGCGTTTTGCCGGTGAAGCGCCCGCTCAAGGGTTAATAATTATTGTGTTAGAGGGTAAATGTATTTAGTGTATTCAATTAAATGTTGAAATAGTTCTGCATGAAAATTACTGTTATTTGATGAAAAAGACAAAGTCTAGAAACACAACAAAACTTTTGTTTACTGATTTAGTCTGCTGTACGCACAGTCCTTAGTGGAGTACATCAGTGAAAAAGATTGTAGAATTAGAGCACAGAACACAATTGACTTTAGATATCAACAATATTTATTATTGACCCTAGGAATTCACAAATGACTTGATATCATAATGTAATTCCTTAAATTAATCCCAAACGTGGTAGTGAGGGGGTTAGGTTGGATCTGTGGCTCAAAGTTTGTTCAATAGAGCCTGCGATTCAAAACCCCTTTAGTCTTAAAATCCACTTATTCCAACACAATTTTTGTAAAAAATAATTTTACTTGTAACAATTGCACAGCACAAATACGGTATGGTTTTCGATCTAATTTTGTGATTGCAGCCGTAATTGTCAAAGCACATTGGTTTACCTAGCTATCACACAATATAACCGCGGCCATAAATGGTGATCACAATGCACATCAGATGTAATGACAATAATCACACTGACGATAATCAGCTAAGAAAGGCAAAGGGATGCTTTTCATCACCTGTGCTTGACAATGATGATTGCAAAGTTTTATATCGGCTTTTTAGGACAATCACATTTCTGCTTGTTGGAAATTATAATCGTAATGTTTGACTAAGTTTAAAATGGCGATCGCAAAGCTAGATATCGGTCGGCAATGAATGATCACTATATTTATACTGGCGTTATATAATCACACTTTAGATCCTCAATAACCGCACTGGATTTTATTCATTAGCCGCTTATTCCGAACTCCCACTAATCTGAACTGGGTTTGGTCCCAATTAGTCCAGAATTGCGCACTTATGGTCACCTTTAAGATATAAGCCAAACATAACCAAAGTGAAAATGAGTAAAAACTATAAAAATATCCTCCAAAACCATAAAGTTGTATTAATGTTCAGTTCAGCACAGTAGTGAACTATCCAACACCTTCCAGAGGTATAATGGAGCATTAAAGTTTATCAAGTACAGCACAGTATTGAAGTATCCAACACCTTCCATAAGCGTAATGGATCATTAAAGTTTATCAAGTGCAGCACAGTATTGAAGTATCCAACACCTTCCAGAGGCATAAAGGAGTTGGAGTACTTCAAGTTTGTCAAGTATAGATTAGTACAAAACCATCGAACACCTTCCAGAGGCATAATGGAGCAAAAAAGTTTGTCAAACACAGTTGACTGTTGAAGACTAGGCCACTAGGTTCCTGAGACCAGCCCCAAATAATGAGCAATGTGTTGAGGATCACACGGATTGCCAGCTCAAAGTGACCAATGAATAATTTAAGATGCAACTTCACATATTGCTTTTATAAAAGAGATTTGTTTGTTTTGAAAGGAGGAATACTCAGCTAACTCACCCGAAGATCTGGTGTGAAGTAGCACAGAACACAGAAAGGAAGACAAAACTCACAATATTTCGACCCTTTAAGGGAACCTTCCTTAGATAGGTGGAGAGAGGAATTGTCAGTTATAACACAGTTTTGAATCAGTTCAGTGTTGCCAACACTATTATCACTTAGAACTAACTTCAAGAGATTTTATATACATATTATTATGTACACTATTGACACTATTTAGTTATTGCACTATTTTGAGTTAGTTGTGTGTGGGAATGTGATGGATGGATATTGGGGTATTTATCTAATGTTGAGGTTTGGTGGGGCTCTGGAGATTGTGACGAACTGGTAGGCTAATTCCCACCTCCTGAGCCTGCTGCATAGAACTGTTGCAGAACTGTTGCATTGGCTCAGTTCTCATACTGAGAACTGAATCTGCAAGTGGTGGCAGATTCGCATCCACTGTTCCCGATTTTTTTTCAACTTAGGTTCTTGTGTTCTGACTTGTTTACAAATTGATGGAATGCCTTAATGGTTCCGCAATAAGGTTAACCACTATTCTTCAGCCAGTCATTGAAATTGAAAAATATAAATCATGAAAATGTGGTTTCTTTAGTGCATTTATTTTATTTATTTATTTATTTATTTGGCTATTCAACTGTAAAAGTAATAGGCTACGTCAGGATTACAATAGAGGTTTCTTCATAAATATAGTCCATTTCTTGCATAAAACAACAACACCATGCAGCAAAATAAAATGGACACACCATGCACATGCATGAAAAACTTAAGTTAAAAAAACACAACCAGGCAAAAAAAAATAAAAGCACGCCATGCACTTCAAGCTACATACATTACCTACATTACACATCAAATTGCACTTCAAAAAATTCTTTCAGGTCATAGAATGGATTTTCTAAAAGCCAATTTTTTATAAATGTTTTGAATTTTGGTAGAGGTAACTCCCTCACTGAAGTTGGTAGGTGGTTGAAATATTTAATACCTGTAACAGGAAAGCAATTGAGTGATTTGCTTAGCCTATGTCTTTCATTAAAAATGTTGGTCTGATTCCTTGTCTGATATCTATGTACATGCTGGTTTCTTAACATTAGGTGTTCCTTAGACTTAATTTCCAAAAGACATTGAAAAATATAAACATTGAATATGGTCATAATCTTATTTTTGCGAAACAATGGTCGACAGTGATCAAGGTGCTGGGCTCCACTCAGCACTCTAACCGCTTTCTTCTGCAAAAGCAGAATCTTGTGAACTTGTGAAGAATGGCCCCACAGTCTTGTGCCATAAACAATAATCGAATGAAAGAAGGCAAAGTAGGCTACACGGATGAAGTCCCCAGACAAGTCAATACACAGTCTTCTCAGCAGAAAAATCACTCTACTGAGCCTACTGCACAGAGACTCAACATGGTCACTCCAGTCCAGATGAGAGTCCAGAGTGAAGCCCAGCAGCTTTACAGGCGCATGACTTACGGATACCCTATCCAGACTAAAAGTGATAGCCTGTGTTTTGGACTCATTTAATACAAGTTTATTGTTATTAAACCATGTAGATGCAGTGACAAAGAGGCTTTCCACTAAGGTTTGTGAAAGTACAATATCAGGATCTTTGGCAAACAGTGTTGTGTCATCCGCGTACAGCATTGCGTTACCAGACACATGGTAGTACAAATCATTGATAGCTACTAGGAATAAGAAAGGGCCAATAATAGAACCCTGCGGGACACCATGATTTACCCTCTGTGGGCAAGAATTCCTGCCCATCCAGCTGACCACCTGTTGCCTATCACAAGGGTAAGATCTGAGCACTCTGATCGCTTCACCCCGTATGCCATAAAGCTCGAGTTTTGACAGTAAAATTTGGTGTGATACACAATCAAAAGCTCGCGAAAGGTCGCAGAGCAAAACAGACAAATTTTGTTTGGTTTCAAATGAATCAAGTATAGCCTGAATAAGGGAGTCTGCCGCTGAGACAGTAGACCTGCCCCTTCTAAAGCCAAACTGTGCAGGGACAAGCAGGCGGTGAAGCTCAAAGTACTCATACAGTTGCTCAAGCATTATAGCCTCAAACACTTTGGCAAAAATAGGGATTATAGCAATTGGCCTATAACTGGTGACACTGTCAGGGGGTCCCTTCTTAAAGATAGGCACAACTCTAGATATTTTTAAAATATTAGGGAAAATACCTTCATTCAGACATGTGTTAATAACAGTAGCTAGTGGATAGGCAATCACATGAATGATTCCCTTTAACAACTCAGTTGACATATCATAATAATCCTTGCTCTTTGATGATTTGAAATCATTTACTACTCTAATAATGTCCATTGCAGTGACAGGACTCCATGAAAATTCAAAAGGCTCAAAATTAAGACTATTTACAAAGCTATTTACATCACCAAAAGCCCTGTGTGAAATAGAGTCATCAGAACTACAGCTATTTACAAGTTCTTCCACTGAATGAAGAAAGTGATCATTAAAATCTTCTGCAATAGCAAAGTCACTGTTGTGAGTTACATGTTTGGATTTAGTCACTTTAATGAAATCCCAAGCTGCCTTACAGGGATTAGGTGCCTGGGAGATGGAAGCGGCCACATATGCTTGTTTTGCATTAACCTTGGTTCTGTATTCAGCTCTCAGTTTTCTGAGGTAGGGGATAAGAGTGGGCCTACTACACTTTGATATATCTTTGACAATAAGTACAGAATTCCTTAACTTAGATAAGTCTGAATTAAACCAGGCACAGGATTTAGACTTGAGCTCTTACAGTGCTTTACTGGTCTGGTGACAGCATTCTTTGTTTTAATAGGAAAACACCAGTCAAAAGCACTTTTGACATAGTCAAAAAAATAGGAGAAAGCCATGCTAGCTGATAAGCAGGGCAGAGAGACATGCCACGACTCTGTGAAGCTAATATCTCATGGAAAAACTGAACATTGGAGGGACTGAAAGTCCTAAAGCAAATCTTAGACTTAAGATTACTTTTATTTTGATCATTCACCAGAGGAACTAAATCAGGTTCAGTCTGTATACAAAGAAGACATGATGATGATCAGCAATCTGGTCCTGGCTAACAGCTGAAGTGAAGCTCCAGGTGTCCAGACTCGTCAAGAATGTGTCCAGTGAGGCTTTCTCCTTGGTTTGTTCAATTATGCTGCAGTACAAGTTGAAACTCCGAAGCAGGTTTAAAACGTCCTTTGCTTCGGATGAAGGTTTCAAAAGGTCTATATTGTGGTCCGTACCAACAGCAATGAATAGTCCAAAAGTAATAAGGTAACTAAGGCACATTTCAAGCAGATTAAAAAACATAGCAATATTACCACTAGATGATCTGTACATGCTTACCACAACGAGTGACAGTTCTCTGATAACCACAGCAGCAAATTCCCCATGCTGTTCCACCGAAAAATTGCTAAGGTCTATGGGCATGCAACTAAATCTTTTGTTTACAAATAAGGCTACACCGCCCCAGGGACGAGAACGGCAAAACTGGGCTACAAGATTTAGATCGGCAAATGTATTGTAGTAATCTAACTCTGTTTGCACCATCCAATGTTCCTGAATGCACAGAACATCAATACAATTTTCCGAACACAAGTTTTCAAGAAGTGGTATTTTGTTTCGTAGACACTGAACATTTAACGTGCAAAAATTTACATTATTTGCAGAGACGGTCTTAGCATTACCAGCTACGCACTCTTCTTTTTCGCTAAAAAAGTACGAGAGGAGTAAGTATGCTGATTTGGCATACTCAAGTTATGACAGAAGCTATTACCCAGTGTGAAAAACATGATTTCTGCGTGAAAAATACGGGAAATATAAGTGAATTTTTATAGCCTGATTTTGTGGTCACCCTGTAATCACATGTTTACAATTGTTATAGTGATTGGAAACAATAACCACCAAGGTTATTTACCTGTTGCTGTGAATTTTCTACTGTTCATTTAAATATATGATAGTCTCAAAGAGGTATGGTTGGCATCAGACCAGTCTAAGATATAAAACACAAACACAAATAATAACCTATTTAGACCACCTTCCAGGAATCAGGTTTCCATATATTTTAATCAGGAAAGAAAGGGTTTACATACTTTGGATCCCGGGCAAACAACTCCCTTCCAAGGCAAAATTAAAGTCAATACTTTAGTGAAATATTTCTATTTACTAGTTTTACTATTGCTTGTTATCTTAAAAACAGAGTAAACTGAAAATCACTTTAGTACAAATTATTATTTATAAAATTTTGTATATATCAACATATATATTTCATACATTCTAATGCTCAAATAACTGAAACACTAACTTGGATCAAAGCCATTAATCAATGATTTTGTTTGAACAGTTTGAGCAGTCGGAGAGACAGCGACACGAGGAGCGGGAGGTGAGAGAGCGTGAGAAGATGAAGGAGAAGGAGTGCGAGAGGAGCAGCCGAGGCCAACAGCTGCGGCGGGAGATCTGGATACACCCAGAGGGTGGGCCGCGAGTCCACCGGACCACGAGTGCATCCAACGCCCACACCGACACTGACAGCGAGGCGGAGCTGGGAGCACTCTCACACCTCGAGGTGAGCCTGCGACAAGATTCACCAAATGCAATTTTACGAAAAAAATAGGATTGTTCAAACACTGTATTTTTTAATGTAGTCATGAATTCCACACATCTACTATATATTTGTCAAGTACCACTGACCTCTCATCGCACAGCCCAAACTACTGGACCTAGAACCTTGAAAATTTGCTAGAACGTTCCTTTTATGGCGTAGGCATCCGTTAAGAAAGGATTTTTCAAAATTCGTGGTTTAAAGGGGTTTTTTGGCGAGGTCAAAGTTTTCAAATTTTCCTATATAAAAGCGTGTTAGGACGATTTTTGTTTACATTTTTAATGATCATGAAACAATCAGCTGGTAGTTAGCTTCGCATGTGTATACGCTGTTACAGATGATTATAATTTGATTTCTTTCATCATGGCTTTATTGTTTTTTGTTGATTTATTTCAAGGACATAATTAGGCACTATATAAAAGTTACATTTAGTTAGATAAAATCCACCATTAATTAGTTAAGTGGCGCCACTTTATTTCGGTAGCGGTATAGTTATCGTTTTTTTGGAAGTGTTTCTAATATTTTTTTTTATTTCATCTATGCCTATCCGTTGATTTGGCGTTTCATATAATTTGACATATATAGTTTTAAGCCTTGAGACTAAGTCCCGGCAAGATTCTTTTTTCGATCATTCTTTTTTTTGAGACAGGTACCTCATGGAGAAAAAGAGAGGTACAGTGGTTTTTTAGTCACAAACAGAATGTGCTGTAATTATATGCTTCTTTGATCTATTGATGTACAATTCTATAAATTTTACAAATGCCTGATTGTAAGTTATATTCATTACGATCTCTTCTATTATATATATATTTGTCAAATACCACTGACCTATCATCATACAGCCCAAACTACTTGATCTAGAACCTTGAAAATTTGAATTGATGTTCCTTTCAGAGTGTTGATATTCACCAAAAACGGAGTTTTCAAAGTTCGAAGTTTTAAGAGGTTTTTGGTGGGGTTGAAGTTTTGAAAATTTCACGTAAATGTAATGGATGGTCTTTTGTTTACATTTCCAATTTTATTCAATCAATCAGGTGGTAATTAGCTTCCCCCCCCACTGATACATTGTAACAGCTGATTTAATTTTTGATTCCTTTCATCATCCTTTTACGGTTTTCATGATTTTGTTAGGTCATTTGTACTATAAAGTTGCATTTAGTTTAGTTTCGTACCTTATGTGTTTAATCGTAAGCTCATTATGTGGTGCCATCTTTATTTGAGCAGCGGGAGTTATAGTTATTTCCTTCGGGCGGCCCTTATGTTTTTAATTACAATAATGCCCGTTACAATAATTTGGCAAATTCCTTTTTCATCTAATTCGACGCTGTCCAGTCTTTTCGCGGAAAAATAAGTGCTGCAATCAGTGGTTGATCTTTAAAACTATTACTAACCGCCCATATGTTAAGTTAAAAACTAAGTGAATCGAGTTTGAAAAACTGCCGATGGATAGCACCACAACTGCTCCGAATACTCAGCCCTTTATTGTACTTCATTGATGCCCTACTAGAACATTCAGAGACGTAATGGTAAATCTAAAAAATAAGTACCTTAAAATCGACACATTTTATGTTAAAAATGGTTCGGCCATTTTTGATTTATAACAGTGAAAAGAAAACCTTCACTATCTGCTGTGATATATATTTTTTTCCTACACTCTGCCATAAAACATAAACATATCTCTACATGACATATTCCTTGATATAACTTTTTTTTATTCAGTCCCTTTAGATTCTTCATATCAAGGTTAGATTATAATTTTTATCGTGAGCGAACCCACGGGTTCTGCTAGTTGTTACATAAATTCAAATTTTATGATAAAAACCCCTTTTTGGAATCATTGTAGTGTAGTTGTCACAGCTGGCAATTCTCTTGGTATAATTTTGGTAGGCAAATATCTTGTTGGTATTGCAGCCAGAAAATATTTCGATCATAAGGGCGAAGATGAAATTCAGTTACTTCGCAGATTGTAGATCTTTTCACGATTATTTCATATCATGGCTGTAGTCCAGGCAACGAAAGGGTATAGAGGGAATTGCATGGATCACAATTTTTGACTTAGTAACTTTGTTTGGACAAGTTAAGAGTAAAACATATCAAAAGTCCCCGCCTTTAGCCCTTGAGCCGGCTGGGCTGGAAGGGGGCCTAAAGGTACAATTTTTTGGTTTTTCCTAAATATCTTGAAAACTATCAACTTTTAGTATTCCCTATTAAATTTAAAAAATTAATGAAAATGTGTTGATATTGTGGCTGTTTACAAGGTAAGCACTAATTTTATTAATATTAAAAAAAATATCCTTTCCGTAAGAAATACATGTAAATTTGTGGGTAACTTAGATGCCCAATTGGGCATCTAAGTTACCCACAAATTTACATGTATTTCTTATAGAAGGGATATTAAAAAAAAATTAATAAAATTAGTGCTTACCTTGTAAATGGTTGGACCAAAGTAGACATATTATATATTTTTCTTACAGGAAATATAATTTTCTTTATTTTTCAAATTTAATAGGGAATACTAAAAGTTGATAGTTTTCAAGATATTTAGGAAAATCCAAAAAATTGTACCTTTAGGCCCTTCCAGCCCAGCCGGCTCAAGGGCTAAGGGCGGGGACTTTTGATATGTTTTACTCCTAACTAGTCCAAACAAAGTTACAGAGTCAAAAATTGTGATCCATGCAATGCCCTCTATACCTCTTTTTGAGCATTCATTGCCTGGACTACTGGTAAATCAGTTCTTTATATGGGAGTAGACAAATCTCTTGGATGTATTGTGGATGGAAATGTTGTGTTCACATCACAATCGGCTAAGCTCTTGGTCACATCGCAGTAGACAAATCCTTCAGTCATGTGGCTGGTAGATTAATTAGTCTTATCGCGATCAGCTTACTATCTGTATGCTTAGTTGTGTCCTTGGTCAACAGTCTGATACATGTATCGCGGGCCAGCAGATCTCTGTTGCATTGTGGGCGTCAAATATTTCAAATTAATTTTTAAATTAATAAATAACACTACTTAATATTTTGGATATACTGATTTGGTCGTTTATAACTGACTGGTCATTTATAATTTACACATTTTTGAGAGAAGTATCAGCTTTTACAATACAATAAATATGTTTTAATGTTTTTTTTTTAATATAGGTAGGTTTTAATTTTTTAAATTTGATTTCAGCTGTCAAAGAGGTTCAGCATGAGTTTCATCCATGTTCATGGCAAGCTGTTCACCAAAATTGGGTAAGTGAGGGTTCCCATAATAGTAGTTTCGAATGTACACACTGGAATTGTTGAAACAGAGATTTTGTGTGATTTACCCGTTTTTTTATTGGAACGTAGGGTGGGTGAGTACTCGACAGTCGAGTAATTACTCGAGTTGTTGCTACTACTCGAGGTCGAGTCAAGTAGTTCCAACCACAGTAGACACCCTCTAGTTTGGCCACCTTGGGACCGGACCATCAGCCGGACTACGAAATGGCTGGACTATCCGGATATACCATCAATATGTAAAATAACCCTATCAAATTCATTACCTATGCTTAAAAATCAACAAAACACATTATTTAAACATGCTTACTATGTTTCATTGCAAAAGAAAATATTTTTACGTCTCTGTGTTGAACAGTCATATTGCGTCACTTGTACGTTTTTATCGATACCGTACTGAGGGTATAGAGTGAACAGAAAAACTAATTACGCACTGTAAAAACACATTAGAAATTTATTTTATCAAATTAATTTACACGTATCACTTGAATTATAACCTATAACAAAAAAAATCTCTTATTTTCTTTTGTTATGCAAATTTTTTTACTAAGTTTTTTGTTCCCTTTAGCCTATCACAAACGTGTTTTTAGGTTTTTCACCCATTTTAGAAAACATTGTTCTCAATGTAAATTTTTATACTTACAACTTACTCGTATTGTTCACTCCCGAAAACAGTCCTACATACTAACCAGCAAAAAACCGCGCATACGAAATCCCAGATCAAATCTAACTGTACAGTCTTTTGATTTTAAGGATAACAACATAGTTTGTTAGTTGAGGTTAATTACGTTTCTAATTAGAAACTTGCCCGTAAACTAAACTGACGTAAACAGTTTACTTCTTTGGTCGGAAACTAAACATTCAGGATAAATCCTATTGAAGGTCATTCTTCCGCGATGTGGCATGTGGCGATATGACGGATTTGAGTCACCCTCCGAGGACCGGTCGGACTGGCCGGACCATCCGGCGGCCGATCCAACCGAAGCCGAACGAACTAGAGTGCGTCTACTGTACTCCACTTAAACGAGTCGAGTAGTTAGTTTCTCCCGCCGCTTACGTGCGATCGAATTTACATGCAATTTACATATGTGCGATAGAATTTTACAGCCGATTCTGAGTTACGCAAAGCTACATTGGCCGTTTATCCACAATCAAGAGATTGTTTATCGCGGCCGCTCGCTAGTTTCACAATAATCAGGCATTTTCTGTTCTTTTGTGGACGGCAATGTGCCCGACCGTTTTTTACGGTCGCAAAGTTGCATTTGGTTTATTTACGATCGGCAAATACACGCGATCGTTTTTCGCGGCCGACCGCGACTTTTGCAAGGCTACTTTAGCCGATTGTCGGCAATCGGCAAATAAGCGCGGTCGTTTTTCGCGACTGACCGGCTTTTGCGAGGCTTCATTTTCCGATCATCGGCGATTGGCCAATTGAAGCTTCAGCAGCAATATGTGACCCGCCAAGGGAAAAGGGACCTTATCTTCCCAGATGGAATTACGTAGGACAGCAAGATATAGAAGTTTGGGTAAAAAAACTCATTTTATATGATTTTTATTGTATTTAGCGAATTTCCCCTATAGGGAAGAAGCTATTACTGTAGGTCTCATGGTAAGACCTAAGCCCGAGACCATGATAACTTTTCGTTTTGGGGCCACCAGAAGCAAAAAACACCATTCGTTCGAATTTTTAGATATATATATATATAAATTTATTTATATATCTATATATGTATGTGTCTGTTAGCACGATAGCGGCCGTAAAAATGGTCCAATCTTAATGAAAATTGGTACAGACGTGTAAAGTGGTAATCACTCAGACGAGTTTGTGAACCAGCCCGATCGGACCACCGGAAGGGGGGGTAAAGGGGGAAAAACACCCCCAAAAATGGGTTTTTTGAATTTTTTACATAGAAAAATATAATTTACCAAATTTTTGTTGGCCCCAATGAATTCAGCTCAAAAAAACAAACAATTTAGTATCTTGAATCACTGCTCTATGTCCATTGGTTACCGAGATATTGAAAGTGGTAAACACAGTACGTTGTCCCAATGTTAACCTTATGGGAAATAAGTAAAATCCTCTATCTCAGTTATTTCTCAACATATCTTGATAAAACTTGGTATATAGCTTCTTCTAGTTCAGATCTACTAAATATTGAATTAAAACCACCCAGTTTTAATATACCTGTAGCAGCAAACCTGCATACTCATTCCCCATGTTATTCTTATGGGGCTTACCAAAACATTTCAAATCTCGCTGTGTTGGATTGAAATATGTTGTTTTGCATTAGAAATTCGTTGAGTATGCAGGTCTGCTGCAACGGGGGTATTTTACTTTATATATGTTTTTGAACAATATTGGTCCGTCTTGCATGTGAATTTAATTTTGAACATGGTTAAATTAATTTTTTCTAACCCTTGCAATCTGGAGAAAGGGGACCTTAACTTCCCAAATGCTATTTTAACGCTTAAAGGTTAAGAAAATCAGAAAGTTCTGAGAATGAAAAATGCAGGATTTGCTCTGATGCAGGAACCAGAACCTGAAAATTTTTATGATCTTCCATAAGTTAATGAAATAGCTTCTGGTAAAAAATGTACCAGAAGGTAAAAAAATAAAAAAAGTAAAAGCTCAAGCAGCTAATATGTTGTATATTGTTAAGATTAGTTGTAATAATCTTAACCTTGTTTTTTTTATTCCTACCATCCATTTAAGCAATGTTCGGTAAAAAATTTGCAAACAATGGTCACAAATTCAATGGTACATTTATATTCAGCTTTAAATTTCTGACAAAATGATTTGTAAAACATAGCCAATAATACAAAAAAAAAGTTAGAAAATAAATCTTTGGAACGTGTTTTTTTTAAAATAACTTGTTTTAATGCTTTGAATTCAAACATTTATAAGATCAGGCATTCTTTAATATATCTTGAAAATTATTTTTTTTTGTTTGGTTTTTAATTTATATTAAGGATATAATAATAACTCGATTTTGAAAGAATGGAAGTTGAGGTTGCTTTTCCGCTGTCGGGTCGTGTATACGTTCATTTTCAACCAGAGTTCATAATATTTATGAAATTTTAAAATTAATTATCAGAGTTCGACAAAATTGACAACTCTCAAGGTGTTGGTATTAAATTAGAATTTTAGAGTAAACTACTGGCAGGCCAATATTTTAGTCCAGCTATTTGGACCTTTCTCAACCCTTGAGAAAGATCCAAATAGCTGGGCCAAAAAACTGGACTTTTTCTTGCAAGTTTCTGTGTTTTGTGTTCTGATGGTCTACTCAACTTCAGGTAAGCCAGTTTTCTCCTCTAACTTAACAGTTTTTATCAAAAAAAATATTGCAAATTTCCCTACATTCTCATTTTTACAGTTATAATACAGTAGACTCTCGCTCATCCGGACTAATGTGGCGGACGTCCGGTCCGGATTACGAAAGATCCGGACTATTGAGAGTCGAGCAAATATTCGTAAATTTTGCCGTTACAGCGAGCGGTTTAGTCAAATCACACGCTAGTACAAACGGGAGCATCTAAAACAAGTTAAAACTCATCATAATAAATTACAGTCGGCTACTGTACTGTATATTACAATAGCACTACTGTACTGTATTGATAATAATGTATGCGCGCGACGCAACAGTCAAACTGACAGGTAGCAGACTGTCTGACTGTCTGACAGAGGTTAGTGACATGCCCCCTCCCTCTCCCAAAATGGCGCCAATATGATTATTGCTACAAATTTTGCAAAGAACGCCTGAAGACGCAAAATGTATGCCATAATGTGATACGGGCTTGCTCGCACAATAAATGAAGGCGTTGAAACGTAAAGGTAGTTACGTTTATATTTGATAATACTGTGCCGCTAAAAAAAAAATCACGATTGACAATCCGGACTAGCAAGAGTCCGGACAAGGCCGATCTGGATGAGCGAGAGTCTACTGTACCATGCACAGGGATGACCTTACATACCCCAGGCATCAATCTTCCACCTTGGAAACTTCTTCTTATTACTCAGGAATTATGTAGTATAATGGCCTGCAAATCTCCATAAGAAACTGGAAATATCTCTTAATTATTGTTTTACTTGTTGTGTGATCGGTGTTGTTACAATATAGTAGATTTTTACAAATACACCTCTGTTAAGGGTCAAAATCTGAAAAGGGTACAATCACTGTCCCTTCATAAAAAATAATGTAGCCTGCTGTAATTATTGCTAAAAATGTTTTATTTTGGAAGTTTAGGACTTAGTTTTATTGTTTATACTGTTTAAATCATGAATAAAGAAGAGGTTGGGGCAAAATACTGAGAAAATAAGGGCCAAAGTAGCGACGGTCACGTGTCCCTCCCCCCAGTTTTACCGCTAAAGAGACGTTTTAAACAAGTTCACCAATCAAATAAGTGAATTTAAAACCCACGTTTATATTGTTGGATACAGGGAAATAATCAAATAGCGCTTATTACGGATGAAACTATATTATTAAGACGCCGAGCTCGGTTCAAAGTCAAAAGTAAATCGCTTTCCATCGTAATAGTTTAATTCGTGCGTAATGCGGCCCGGTTTCAAATGCCGATTCGTCACTAGCGATAGCGTTCGCCATTTTGAGGTTAGCAGACACAACAAGCGAAATTGTAGCGCCGGTCTGGGAAGCGGCGGTCATGAATTATGGTTAATTTAACGTGAGATCCGCTACATTTTGTGACCGGTATTTCAATTTGACTGATATACCTTATATTCTTAATGGTGATATATATTTTTTTTATTACGGCCGATTTTAATACTTAATAGAGTAAAATGAATTAGTAAACAATGTGTTAATTATGAAAATAATGATGCAGGGTTGCCATCAACAGGAAAAATCAAATTATGCGGGCATTTTTAGTTCCAGAAGCAATTTTTTACAACTGTTATACATTCTTTTATTTAATCTGAAAATGAAATTAGCTGATAGAAATTCTTTATATTCTTTTCATAGCTTATTCTTTTTATGCGTATTTGCCCTTGTTTCTGTTTTTACAGCATAAATTTTTAAAATAATGATAACGTATTTTAATGTGTATTTAAAATCAAATTTGGATGAAAGTTTTTGATTGATTGTTTTAAGTTTGTATTAGGCCTATATCACAGATGAAGAACTATACAGATTGGCTGGCAACCCAATGCACTTTTGCGTGCCCGTTTTTTCGCGCGGCGTCAAGATTGTTAGGTCGTTTTGCCGCACATTTTGCATTGGTATCAAGTATAATTTCGTCAATATCAAAACTTCAGGTCCCAAAGAACAAATATAGCCATTAATAACTTTGATACCAATGCAATATGTGCGGCAAAACGACCTAACAAACTTGACGCCATGCGAAAAAACGGGCACACAAAAGTGCATTAGGTTGCCAATCTGTATAGTTCTTCATCTGTGCCTATATGCTTTATATTAATTTATTAAAGTCCATAGCTTTTTTGACGTTTGTCACCTAACCTTTGTTTAAAATGTTTGATACATAAAAAATGTAACATGTCCAACATTGAAACAAAAATTTTTTAAAATGCTTCTAAACATTTTTCAATTAAGTTACTTAATTAATTAAAATACAGTATGTCTTAATAATATTTTTTGAAATTTAACTTGTGAGTAGCATTTTTTAATTATGATAAATAATTTTTTAATGAAAAGATTTTTAATTCCGTTTGGTCATCTGTTTTTGCTGCAGTTTAAAAAGCAAGTTAATACATTTTAAAAAATATAATGATTTTAATGTGTTTGAACTTACTCTAAGAATGGCTAAACGGGTTTTCTTTCTTTTTTAATTTTATTTCTATGCTCTAAACTATAACTTATTCAGGCCTAAGCCTATTTTTAGAAATTTGTAATGAAGCCTTCATTTAATCGTTGAAACGTTTTGATACACAACCACATTAAACATACCGTGATCATTTAAATGTAATTTTGAAGAATTTCAAAATAATTTTTCATGACTAAGTAATAACAATGAATGATTTTGGAAATAGAACATCCTATACATCATAAGTCATTAAAAATATTTTGTATTATGTACCTAATGATTCAGTTAAGGTTATTTTAACACTATTGTATTGTCTTGTAATTACTGAAAAAGGCCTATATTAGAAATCAAATTCTTCCTGTTTCAGACTATGAAAGGAACAGATGAAGATTTTTATATAAAAAAAATTAAAAAAACAAACATGTAACGGAAGTCATATCCATGTAACTGAGGTCACGCGTTGTAGCAGAATGTCACATTTAAAATTTTTTATTTAAAAATATGTATGGTCAAAATATATATAAATGGTTATATTTTTTCAATTAAGTACAGTTTCAAATTGGTACACAATAATTTTCATGACAATGAAATGGAGTAAACACAATGTGAGGTTAAAAAACCTGACCAAAACTTGTACTTGTAGGTGAATTACATCTTTTCTAAGCTATTATTAAGATATAGGTCATCAAAAGTAAGAGGGCTGTAATATATTTATAAACAGTATATGTGAGCAACAAAAAATATGAAATACAATGGGTTTTCCCTTTTATTTCATTATATAATATTGATTTATCTGGGTGTGACCTCTATTACGAAAAATGGGAGTTTCCGATATAAAACTGCCTCTCCCATCGACATACGTGGGTAATGGTGCTTTCTTTATATTTTCTCATATTCTATAGGGTTCAACATATTATTTATCTGGGTGTGACCTCTATTACGAAAAATGGGAGTTTCCGATATAGAACTGCCTCTCCCATCGACATACGTGGGTAATGGTGCTTTCTTATATTTTCTCATATTCTACAGGGTTCAACATATTAAAAAATGTAACTTTCATTTAGATACCAAGTAATAACTTTTTGGTTTTTTCCCACTTTGCAATTGTACCCTTTTCAGATTTTAACCCTTAATAATATAAAATGTAATTATTTTATTTTTGTAAATTGTTAGTTTTGGTTTAGTAAAGCTCCGTTATTTATGTATGCATCCTGTATTACTGAAATGAATAAAGGATGTTTTGGTTTGAATTGATTTTATTTTATTTGATCTTTTATTTTGCAAGTCTTTCAGATCTATCATTCCCTCTCTGTCTGGCACCAAATCTAAATTATTATAACTACCTTCATTAAAATCAAGTGTAACTACTCTTATTAAGTCTTCTGTGGATCTGAAAATGAGAGGTCTGCGGTGCATCGTAAAATCGGTTCTAGTAATGTACTAAACGCAGTACCGACATTGGTTCGGTATTACCTATTTGGGTCGTAAAATGTTGGTTCGGTACTAGAGGAGACAAAGTAAAATTATTCTTTGTTATTTATTTTGTATTTAAATTACAGTATTTCCTTAGATTTTATAAGTTCCATTACTCATGAGTTATATTAAGTGTTAATCAGAATTTCAAAATGATACATAACAATATAACATCTACGTAAATGCACTGGCCTTATTAGAATTGAATGACTCAACGTTCCCACAATTTGAAGCTACCATTCAATCATACCAGGGGAGTTATCGTAATTTCATGGCAAAATTACTTTAAAACCAAAGTGACTACTCAATAAGCCATTTTGGTTTTCCTTAAAAAATAATTTAGCTTAAAGAATTCCAAACTTATTGTTTATTTAGAAAAAAATCAATGATTAGTCGAAATAGTGTGAATCAGTTTGTGAAAATCATAACTTTTGAGATTTGAACAAAATATATTAAAAAAGTTTACGTTTAACTATATCTGGTAATAAAGGGATCACTGACAAGATATTATGTATTCGTTATCCTTATGTCATGGTACAATTACACTCTTGCCGGAGATGTCCGCTCTTGCAATCGCCTAGTCTCGCCTTCGCTCTATCGTGGCCTCTATTGTGCCATCCACACGACTGCTGCAGATGCTGGCCCTCAACATGTTGCTGTTGCAGGATGGAGAGTTTCCAGTGTGCTGCACTGCAGATGCTGAGGCAGCGAGAGCTCTACTGCAGCACTCCCCTCTCCTCCTCACATCCACATGACTGCTGCAGCTGCTGGCCCTCAACATGTTGTTGTTGCAGGATGGAGAGTTTCCAGTGTGCTGCACTGCAGATGCTGAGGCAACTGAGAGCTCTATTGCAGCACTCCCCTCTCCTCCTCACATACACATGACTGTTGCAGTTGCTGGCCCTCAACATGTTGTTGTTGCAGGATGGAGAGTTTCCAGTGTGCTGCACTGCAGATGCTGAGGCAACTGAGAGCTCTATTGCAGCACTACCCTCTCCCCCTCACATCCACACGACTGTTGTAGCTGCTGGCCCTCAACATGTTGTTGCAGGATGGAGAGTTTCCAGTGTGTGCTGCACTGCAGATACTGAGGCAGCTGAGAGGTCTCTTGCAGCACTCGCCTCTCCCCCTCACATCCATACGACTGCTGCAGCTGCTGGCCCTCAACATGTTGTTGCAGGATGGAGAGTTTCCAGTGTGTGCTGCACTGCAGATACTGAGGCAGCTGAGAGGTCTCTTGCAGCACTCCCCTCTCCCCCTCACATCCATACGACTGCTGCAGCTGCTGGCCCTCAACATGTTGTTGCAGGATGGAGAGTTTCCAGTGTGCTGCACTGCAGACACTGAGGCAGCTGAGAGGTCTCTTGCAGCACTCCCCTCTCCCCCTCACATACACATGACTGCTGCAGCTGCTGGCCCTCAACATGTTGTTGTTGCAGGATGGAGAGTTTCCAGTGTGCTGCACTGCAGATGCTGAGGCAGCTGAGAGCTCTACTGCAGCACTCCCCTCTCCCCCTCACATCCACACGACTCCTGCAGCTTCTGGCCCTCAACATGTTCGCAATTGAGAATACTCAGCTCAAAAGTAAGTACATTTTGCTTTTTAATTTTGTTTATGTTCATGTAAGTGATTCTAATTTATAGAGTACAGTGTTAGGGTATGGATGACACCTATGCCATGGTTCTTTCTCCCTTCTCCACCATAAGCTCAAGTCTATGTTACACTTGGGAAATATTTGGGGTGGGATCGTTGTAGCGATTGCAATTAAACGGCGCAATTATATTAGCGAGTGTATTTGGCTGCGAACTTGGGACCGGCTGCGAACTTGCGACCGGCTGCAAAAAAAGATCGTGCGTATTTGCCGATTGCAATTTAAAGCCAAATTTATTTTTGTGATCGCTGTGTAAATCAATTTACGCAAAAACGATCGCTACGTATGATATGCACACAAACATCGATGAAAGCTTTGGCGGTATATAATTATACTAAATAGGGGGATGATTTAGTTTAAAATTAATGCAAAACCATGGGTGAAACAAGATTAATTAGCGTTCAAGTGATGTATTGTTTTGGTTTACTAAGATTTATATTTTTTTATAACCCAAAAGGACTCTTGGAGCTATACTTTGTAATCGGTCGGTTTATTGCAAAAGTGAACTAAGCGTCCTACTTGACATTTTGAGAAAACTTAAGTTAAAGTTTGAGGGCTGCAAAAACATTATCCAGTCTATTTTTAACATCTTTAAACCACAAAATTTGTTGCTTCATCTCTTTCACAGCATTAAAAATAGCAAATTATAAATTATTTTCTTTTAAAAGGTCAGTTAAAATAAAGTTTACAGTTACTTAGTTCACTTTTGCAGAATCTGATAAGTATTCGATAGCATCTTAGTTCATTTTTGCTGGATTATAACAATGAACTCAATGGACATAAACTTTGCCAATTGACTTATTGTCAAAGGCATTTAACTATTGAATAGAAAAACCACTGGACATAAATTGTATGTACGACTCAGCGTCCAACCAAAGAGAAACTGAAGTCCCCATGTATACATTCCCCAAAATACAGCAAATCAGGAGGCGGGTAGAAACAAAAATTATTAAATATTGTTTATTAAAGAGAATGAACCTAATTGTTTCAAAAACAACTAATAAATTCCAAGACAATAAGCAAAATAACAAGCATGTCACTTAGTTCACTTTTGATGGTATTGAAACACACTTCGACACAGCGTCCAACCGAAGAGAACTAAGGTCCACATGTCTGCATTCCCTAAAATACAGCAAATCAGGAGGCGGTGAGAAACAAAAATAGTTAAATATTGTTTATTAAAGAGAATGAACCTAATTGTTTCAAAAACAGCTAATAAATTTGAAGACAATAAGCAAAATAACAAGCTGTCACTTAGTTCACTCAATTAAATTTTTGAATGACCGCCATTTTGGACTGGAGCATGATATCGACCTCCGGTTTGCGGCATTGTGTTTCTTTTAAAAGCCCTTTAAAATAAGCAGTCGCACGATGGGGGTTTACAATTCCAATTTTGGGGGCAGGGGCAGAAATGTCACATACATCAAAAAGTAGTTTTTTTTAGTACTAAAAGGTATGCAAAATATTGTTTTGATACCTGGCTTACTTTAAAAGATATTGAACCGGTCCGGGACTTTTGGGACACACATAGCCTATCTATATTATTAAAATAATTTGTGGGATTTTGTACAGAGCATTTCGACCTCTAGAAATAGATTTTTCTGTACATATTTGGTATCAAATTAAAGCTTTTACTCTCTAGATGTTCCTTATGGGTTTGGAAAATATCCCATTAAAAGCCTTCACACAGCAGGCTTTTGAAATTCAAGTGGAAGTGCTACTATCTGTGTTAGAAGTTAGAACTGTGTGTGAAGAGTGGGGGTAGACCCACAAGTGACTGGTTGGAGGATTATGCGCTCTTGTTGTTTTTAAGTTTTCAGTGGTTTATTGAAGTTTTTGAACTAATAATTGTGTACCAAAGTGTGTGTCTCAAAATTTTACATCATTTCAAGGTATTGGTTATATACAAAAATAAACAATTTAGATTAAAATTGCAAGTTTCCAACATTTAAAGATTGGTTTCTACAAGGATTTGATCAGATAAGCCAGATCGATATCAGTGGTGTAGATAAGAAACAGGTGCAGTGCTGACCTTTGCCCTCCTCTGATTACAGCAAGTCTGCTATCTGTCAAGATCTCTGTTTGTTTACTATTTACATCTGGGTTTGAGATACCAGTTTAAATAACTCTTTAATTTAGCCGCTTGTCACTACAAAATTATAATTAATGGAATAAAATTACTTGCTATTTTGTGAGATACATTTTTTAGGTGAATTCAATAACCTCTTAATTAATTTATTTTAATAGAATAGTGTTTGGGGCTAATCATAATGCCCAAAACTAATGACCATTTTTGTCCTAAATGTACCCGAAGGATTTGTAAGTCACAATTGTCAGTAAAAACAAAATTGCTGTAAAACAAAATGTCAGCGTTGGTATCACCATAAATGTATAGAAATAACTGATGAACAAATGATCAAATACCAAAAAGTTGTTGTTATGGACGTGTGATAACTGTATAGAAGGCCCTGTTATGGCAAGCCCCTCAAAGGCTGAGTTCGATGCTGATGTCAGTGTAGCAGATGTGCAAGAGGAAATAACTAATCTTTGTGAGAAGACTGATGTGGAAACTTCTCTTGCTATTGCTGCTAAGGCAGGGAATGCGCTTTTAAAGGAGAATGAAACTTTAAAACAAGAGTTACACGATATGAAAATTCAAAAACAGCATGATTACCTGCAGTTGGAAGATAATTATAAGAAACTTGAAATTCAGTTGCAAAATGAAGTTGCCAGACTCCTGAAAATCGGACAAGAGAAGGACATGGATATAGCGGCTTTAAAAAAGCGAATTACAAACCTAGAATCCCTTCAAAAAAACTACATTGAGGAGCGTGATGAAGCTGAATCAAAGATTACAGAACTTGAAAGGCTACTTTCTCTAGAGAAGTCTCTACACTCTAAACAGATGCTTACGAATAATTGTTTGAAAAATGAACTGCAACAACTCACTCTTAAAATAGCATCTGTTTCGGAACAAAATAATAACTTGACTAAACAGCTGTTGGTGCCTACACAAATCAAATTGATCAATTCAGATGAACCAAAAGAAGTTTCTTCCCGCACTGAAAACTTTCCAGAGAGTGAAGATTTACAAAAAAAAATTGAGGACATGGATCGTTCTATTCAGTTCTACATTTAGTACAGTAAAAACTAACTTTGTCTGAAAAAAATTAGCCCCACCTTGAAACTTGGTATATAAGTCATCTTTAGGCTCTAGTTGAAGAATCCAATGAGTCCATAAAAATTCAGGGGGTGGAAGGCCCCTTTTTCGAGGGGGGAAGGGGGGGAAGGTTGTATTTTTTTGTAAATGCAATAACTCCGGTAAAAGGTCCGATCCATTTAAAATTTGGTGTGGGCTTTTAAAACAGTATATTTTAACACTACATAAAAAATAAATTCGATCGTGTCATCCTAAGGGGTCCAAAGGGGGGATTTAACGCATTTGTTTTGGTCTTGAATTGCTCTGTACATTATTTTCTCTCATTTGACCTATAAATCATGTAGATTGGTTGATATTGAAGGGAGTTGTAATGTTTTATCGTCATAAAAACAAAATTTTTCAAAAATTTTATTTTAATTAAAGGTTTATAGCTCCTCTTAAAATTAACGGTTTCAAATGATCTATAGCTTCAATGAAAGCCAATGGTTCACTGAATGATTTAAGACCATAACAAACGTTTTATCTCCTTTAGAACCGGAGGTATCCTCCTATCACTGCAAGTAAAACTTTAAAAAATTTTATTTTTTCATTGAATTACGCATTACAACTGAGCCAAACCAAAACAAATTTGATCGAATAATAGCTCATTTTAAAGCTGATACATTCTTGTTTAATTTGAGACCAAAACTAACTTTCTATCTCCTTTAGAACCGGAGATATCACCCTTTCACTGTAAGTAAAACTTAAAAAAAAAATTTGTTTTGATTGAATTACGCATTACAACTGAGCCAAACCAAAACCAATTTTATCGAATAATAGCTCATATTAAAGCTGCTACTTTCCTGTTTAATTTGAGACCAAAACTAACTTTCTATCTCCTTTAGAACCGGAGGTATCACCCTTCCACTGTAAGTAAAACTTTAAAAAAAATATTTTTTTCCGTTAATTACGCATTATAACTGAGCCAAATCAAAACCAATTTTATCAAATAATAGCTCATATTAAAGCTGCTACATTCCTGTTTAATTTGAGTCCAAAACTAACTTTTTATCTCCTTTAGAACTGGAGGTATCACCCTTTCACTGTAAGTAAAACTTAAAAAAACTTATTTTTTAATTGAATTACGCATTATAACTGATCCAAATCAAAACCAATTTTATCAAATTATAGGCTAAATGAAAGGAAATAATTTACGGAGCAATTCAAGACTAAAATAAATGCATTCTCTTTCTTAAGAGCTGACATATTCATTATTAACAATTAAAAACAAAAATAATTTAAAAAAATACAGCTTTGATAATAGCATTTCAACTAGCCTTAAACCCAACCAAATAGATCTGTTAATGGTTAATCTTAAAGCCAAAGATTTTCCTAGTAAAATAAGTCTAAGAGGGTATGTAGGTTTGCTGACAAGGGGATGAAGAAAAGTGGGACTTATGAGCCATAATCCATTAAAACTCAGCTATAGGAAGCCAAATTCGAAATATCGTTGATAAATGATAAAAAATAAGTGGGATTTATAAGTTTCTGTACATTTTGAGGTTATATTGGACAACGTACTGTGTTTACCAATTACAATATCTCGGCAACCAATGGTCATAGAGTAATAATTAAAAATACTAAATTGTTTGGTTTTTTGAGCTGAATTCAATAAATAAAACAAAATTTTCATAATTTTAATTTTTGGGTGCCAAAAAATTAAAAAAACCCATTTTTGAGGCGTGAAATCCTCCTTTTGGACCCCTTAGGATGACACGATCGAATTTATTTTTTATGTAGTGTTAAAATATACTGTTTTAAAAGCCCACACCAAGTTTTAAATGGATCGGACCTTTTTCGCCGGAGTTATTACATTTACAAAAAAATACAACCTTCCCCCCCTACACCCCTCGAAAAAGGGGCCTTCCACCCCCTGAATTTTTATGGACTCATCGGATTCTTCAATTAGAGCTTAAAGATGACCTGTATACCAAGTTTCAAGGTGGTGCTAATTTTTTTCAGTTTGGTCTTTTTTTGGACAAATTTTACTGTACTAATTGAGAAGTTATTTGATACGGATAATGAAATACAAATAAAAAATGCTATTATAGATGAGCAGAAAACCTCACTAGAAGTCATGGAAAGTTGTTGGAAATGTGACAAAGGAGAAATTGATCGCCTAAAATCACTAATCGGTGAAATTGAATTGGAGTTACATGATCTACGGAATTTTTATAACCCTGGAACATCGGCTAAGGCAAGCGAGGCCCCATCTGGTATTGTGGTGGTTGATAATCCATTTGGCCCTCTTGAAAATCTTGAAAATCTAGATACTAACAAAAGTAAAGAAAAATTTAGTAATGAAGTCACGCCCGTTAGTCAAGTCAAGAAGAGTTCCCTCGAACTAGAGTCCTCCCCACTAAAAAAAGATATCTCACAAAAGTTATCTCCAAGAAGTGATCAAAAGCCTAATCCTGCTATCACGGTGAAGAATAACCTACCGAAACTGTTTATAGAGTCAGACAGTCAGGGGAAGCAACTAGCATTTTCCCTAAATAGGCTTTTGGGATCTGATTATGAAATCTTTGGTCATGTACAAAATGGTGCCCCTATGGAAGCCATTACCAACTCATCGGCTAATAATAAGGACTACAAGTCCTATACCAAAAAAGACTTTTTGGTGTGGATAGGAGGAACTAATAATGTTGCCAATTTAAGCTCTAAAGATACTGGAAGATTTACACAAGATTTCATGCAGCTTCTAGAGAAAGAAGCAAAACTCTATACGCATACAAATTTAATTTTGGCAACAATCCCACAGCGGTATGACCTGAACAAACTGTCAAGAGAAAATCAAGTGATTGATGAAATTAACCACTCAATCCGGGCATTGGGTAGTAATAATCCTCACATTCACATTTTGGATTTACACCTTTATTTGTTGCGACAGCACCATACTAAACATGGGTTGCATATAGGAAATCATGGAAGGATTGTGGCTGCTTCTCTTATAAAGACGATAGTTTCACCTGCTGATGAAAGACTTCACCTCGAAAACCCTCAGTCTTCAATTCGTTGTGATAATCTAGGTGCATCCTCAGATCGGCTTCGATCTGAGCTCCTCAAATGCAAACCGCCTGTTGGAACGACTCACAGTAAAACCGATGTAGCAAATAGAAGCCGATCTATTCCTCCCCCATTATTACCATACAGTACAAACGATCTTAACAATGGAATGCTGTTAGCTGCAGCAATTCAGGGGTTGAATTTTGGATCACCTACCTTCAACAGCGGACCCATAGTTTCTCCCGGCCACCACCTCTACAGTGAAGTAACCAAAAGGACTTCTTCGGTTTTATCTTCCCAACAACCTTTGTTGAGCACCCCTCCATATGCTACAGTCTCCCAGGGAACATCACCTCAATTCATGTTAACACCCAACTCTTCTCCCACTTCGGATCTACAGATTCCAAGCCTATCAGGTGGATATTTTTCGTCAGCGGCTAACACCTGGCCCCTGATGCAACAATCGGGCCCCACACCATCTGTTAACACTTCATCCTGGTTACAACCTCCCCCAACTGGTGTCAGTGAGTGTGGTTTTTTAGGGAAGTGCCAAGTGCCACCATTGTTCCAGGTTCAAATGCCTCTTGTAATGTAGTTAGTAATCATTCTGATAATTGGGTAAAATTGATGGTCGTAAATTGTCAGTCTTTGAGGAATAAGTTAGAGGAGCTATCAGTGGTATTAGAGGATTTCAACTGTAACATTGTTTTTTTAAACGAACATTGGCTACTCAAGGATGAGTTGCCATTCTATGTTCCTGAAAATTTCAAACTTGCATCTGCCTTTTGTAGGCAGTCAGACCCACATGGAGGATCTTGTATTTTACTCAACAAAAATTTCAAATTTGAAGTTATAGACATATCAAACTTTGTACAGGCTGAGATCCTCGAGGCTGCTTGTGTATATTTGACAGATTGTAAAGCTATTTTAGTTTCCATTTACAGAACTCCTAACTCAGACACCAAAATGTTTTTTAATGCTCTTGATGATTTACTTCAATTCATAACAAAGAAAAAGCAGAATAGTCTCCTGATTTTGGGTGGAGATTTTAATATTAATATTTTAAAAACAGATAATGTAACTGAGCAGTTTTTAAATATTTTTAAATCTTTTAATTTATATTCTGTCAATAAAAATCCGACTAGGGGAGATAGTTGTCTCGATAATATTATTACAAACTGTAATGTTAATGATTACAAACATATGTTGTGGAAAGGAAAAATCTCTGACCATTTAATTGTTTGTTTTGAATTCTGTACAAGGGTTCCTGTTCAGGTCAGAAAAAAAGAAGTTTCTTTTAGGAAGCTTAACTTGTAGAACCTGACTTTGCTCTGTTCCAATTTGAATAATGTCAACTGGGGTCCCTTGTACAGCATTAATGATGTCAATGTAGCTTTTTCTTTCTTTTTATCTACTATCTTAGAATTATATAACAAGTACTGTCCTAAGATTACAAAGCTAGTCAGTGAAAATAAAATGAGGAAAGGCAAACCCTGGTTTGATGAGTCATTAAGGAATAAAAAGAACACATTGATTCTTATGCAGGATATGTTAAAAATTCCCATTTATTGTAATAACCCACACTTGAAACTGATTGTAATCAACTATAAGAAACAATATAGAGTTTGTATAAGAGAGGCTAAAATTTGGTACAATGAGGAATTTATTAAGAAATCGCAAAATAAATGTTTAGCCGCTTGGCTAAACATTTATGGATGGATGGAATAAAGTCAGAATCTGGTTTAGTCCATGCTGATACTGACTCGTCACCACCTTTCTCGGCTGATGAATTCAATGACTGGATTTCAGAGTATGGTAGGCAGTTAGTGGCTAATTCTGGTAATGTTTCTTCTAATAACGACTTCCGTAAATTTATGCCCATATCTCTTGCCTCCACTGAGGATTTTATGTTTCAGTTAATTTCGGTCCCTGAGTTGTATGACATTCTTAGGAACCTGAAATCCTCAATGAGCGAAAACATTTTTGGATTATCAAATAATACAAGTTTGTTACAAGTCGGGTTTGTTTCCTACTCAGAAGGTTGAAATCCTCTGTTTCAGAAAAGATGTTGCTCTTATCAAATTTTGCCTTTTTTCATTGTCATCAGTTCATTGCTCCTGTAATTCTCGAACCTTTATCTTATCTTCTTAACCTTTCGTTGACCCAGGGTTGCTTTCCAGAATGTCTAAAAACTTCAAAGATGATTCCTCTTTATAAGAAAGGAAAAAAGGATTGTATCTCAAACTATAGACCCATTTCCATCGTGCCAGTTTTCTCAAAAGTCATAGAGACATCCATAAAAAATCAACTTTTCCATTATTTAAAGAAAAACTGTATTCTTTCAAACAGTCAATTCGGTTTCATCCCTGGTTCTTCCACTATTGCAGCTCTGGAAAGTGTAATTTCTTCTATTCTGTCTTCTTTTGAAGCAGGGGAATGTTTAGGTTTGGCTTTGGTAGATCTGAAAAAAGCCTTTGATAGCGTCCCACACAAAATCATTTTGTCAAAACTATCTTTGTACGGAATAAAAAATCAGCACCTGAACTTTTTTGAAACCTACCTGTGTGGCAGGCAGCAGAGGGTCGCAATTGGTAATGCCCTTTCAAATCCTAAGGAGGTTTTTGCTGGATTACCTCAGGGATCCGTTTTGGGGCCCCTTTTGTTCATTTTGTTCATTAATGATCTTCCAAGTAATATGCCCTGTAAAACAGTTTTGTATGCAGATGACACATCTTTTATCGTATCTGGTCATAAGATTGAATCCGTCGTAACAGGTATCAACAGTAGCATAAATGAGTCCACCAAATGGTTTGAAGCAAACTATCTCGAGATTAACGATTCAAAAACGGAAAAAATATATTTCTCCCTCAAGAACTCCCTTATTGAACAAAAGCCTTCCGACTACTTGGTCTTCTTTTGGATCTGAAGTTATCTTGGGTGGCCCACACCAACCAGGTTATCTCAAAACTTTCTCGGGTTTGTTTCCTACTCAGAAGGTTGAAATCCTCTGTTTCAGAAAAGATGTTGCTCTTATCATATTTTGCCTTTTTTCATTGTCATCTTTTATATGGCAACATTTTTTGGGGTAATAGCATCAGAGCTAGGCAGGTTCTTTTGTGGCAAAAAAAGGCTTTGCGAATAATGGCAGGTATTCCTCAACAAGAGAGCTGCAAACCTTTTTTCAAGAAGTTTCAGATCATGCCCGTACAAAGTATTTTCATTTATCAAAATATTCTGTATGTAAAAGAGAATAACGAACAATTTTCTTTTAGGAACGAAATACATGGATATGAAACCAGAAACTGCCAAAATCTAAACAATAGCAGACCTCGTTTACAAAATTTCTCAAGTTCACATAAATATTTACAAATTTCAATGTTTAATAAATTGCCAATAGATTTCCGTAGATTGCCTTTTAATTCTTTTAAACGTAAACTTAATAACTTTCTCATCAACAATGTTTTTTATGATGTAAAAGATTTTCTAGATTTTAGGGGTAGTTTTGTTTAGCACTTGACATTTTCTTCAACATTTATGTTTCTATTTTATCCTGACCAATGTATTTTTTTATATTATTGTATATAAAAATAATCTATTTGTTGAGACGATGTCCATTACACAATGTAACTTGTGTTTAAAGACAAATAAAGATATTCTATTCTATTCTATTTTATTCTATTCTATTCTAACCTTTGATCTTTTTCCAATTCACATTTTTGTTTGTAAAAAAACAGATGATCAAGATTTGAAATAGTTCCAGAGACATACCACAGAATGCAGGGCTATCAAAAGTCAGATATCATTTATCCACATTATGATTTTGATTTCTCATAATATTGAGTTTTTTTAAGACAACGGAAAATGAAGAAGAGTATTTGCCCCATTGAAACTAAGACCACCAGTTTGTAATCATCTTAATTTACTTTATTTCTTTTCTGAAAAAGAGATCTTAAAAGGAACATGAGTAACTCAGGTGGTGCTTTGGAGATGGGATTTTCTAACAAACTATTGACAGTGAATACACTTTGATACACTTTTCAACACGTTGATGCATGTTTCAACGTTTAGAGTTATAAAATATCAATATTAGTCTAAAAATTTCAAGTTTTCAAATGAATTATAAATTTAAAACTTGTATTTTGTAAGTGTACTTGAAATGCGGAGGATATTGGAGTGTTAACGGTTAGCCTACCTATTTTACTCGATTTTGAAATGTACCAATAACAATAAGCCTGTTTAATGAAGGCGTTTCATAGAAAGTTATGTTACTTGCTTGGGTAAAATTTTAAATTTGCCAAACATGTACTTAAGATGCGTAACAAAAAAGCCGGTCGATTTGAAAATGTAATTCCTTGGCCGTTAGGAGAGTTGAATAATTTGTTTTTCGGCAAATGGCTATTTAATAAACGTTTTTTAGAGATTTGAGTAGAGCTCATCAGTAGATCAGTGGTTTGTCCATCTTTTTACTGTTTGTTGTTAGGAACTATCAAAGATGAATGCAAGAAACTGACGCGTAGATGTTTAGTGGAATTAATATAAAGATTCAATACTTTTGGAAAGAAAACTCTAAAATAGAGACATAAACATTCGCCAAGCAATGGAGATCGATGTAAACTACCCCCTTTTTATGCAAAATGAATGTTGCACTGTCAAAATTTCCAAGTATAGAAAGTATACATAGACACTCTTAAAGAAGATGAAATAAATAAACTTCTCAAATTATGCGAGGAATCTCTTACCCATATTAAAGTTTCACGTCTAAAGTTATAAGCTATTTTCAAAAGTTTGCCTCTTAAGAAGTCCAATTATTGGCAATTTTATAGCAGTGCTACAATACAAAGAATTAGTCTAGAAAATTTAAAAATCACAAAAATATATGTACTTCCTCAATGACAGGTACTTTACGTTGCAAAACTCTTACATAGTCAACATGAAACTAAAGCCTATTTACCAAGTTTCTTTTAAGTCACGAAGTGACGTTAGCTGCTAGTATAAATAAAAAGAGTTGTGTGTTGGTATATTTTGGGCTACAGCCAAAACTACATGTGTAGATACTTGATCTTGGTGTCAAATTAAAGCTTGGAATCTCATGATGTGCACTATGATGGTTGGTTTTGATAGCTTTAGGGGCTTAGTCCCAGGATTGTCCTAAAGGGACCTATGTCAAGGATTTTGGGAGTGCTTAAAATTGTTGCTACTAAAAAAAAATGTTGTGCTTAGAAATAGCTACTATGGTTATTAACAGAATGCAGCCCAAAGAAACAACTAGAACACGACAAGAAAAATAATCTCCCGGACAAAGCCAGGGTTATCAGCTAGTATTTATTCTAAAGTCATAATTAGGTATTCAATATACCAGATGATGATGAAGGAAAGTATTTATCACTTTCTGAGTAGGAAAAATCCTCTAAATCTTCTAAAGCCTCATCCAATTCGGCATCACTGTAAAAGAGGTTAGCCTTCTCTCGTGTTGTTTAGTTCCTTACGGCTGGCTCCACTGCTGCCAGAACAACATCCAGCAAAAACGAAATTTCCCTTTTGATCAGCTGTTTTACCGGCATCACTTAGTTCGTTAGTGCTGGTTGTAGATATTCAAAATTGCAATCACCAGATATTTATTGTCAGTATTTTTTAAAGTTGGCGCTTAGTTAACTTTTGAAATACACCGACCGTATAAATTATCGTTTTCAAATTAGGTTGGATATGAGGGTTCTAATGTTGGCATTACCCACACGTTGGCTCTGTGGCATGGTACCATGAAAACTTTTTGTTTTGGGGCCCCCAGATGCCAAAAACACCATCCCACCATCCGCTAAAAACTTTATATGTATGAAAGTAAAGTGAGTATAATCTTATTACTACGTTATACTACTTTTGGAGTTCAACCGCACAGATGTAACAGAAAGTAATTGCCTCCATCAGTTGCCTGTTAGGTAATTTATGGTTTTACCAATTATTTTGATAAGCTTGTTGTTGAAAAAACAGATGTAAAAATATCGGAACACAGTGATTTTAAAATAGATAAAATGTAAGGCCTACGAAAACAATTCGTAGGATATTCGGCACCTCAAAACAAATATCAAAAATTTAATGCAAGAAATTCAAAGAAGTACCTAGCAACACGTGTTCGAGAATTTGATGGAGGGAACATAACTTTAAACAAATGCTAATGGCTTATTGTTTGAGCCCATAGTGAAACTAAATGTGATAAAACTTAAATAATAGGCTGTATAAAATGTAAAGATCAATAACACAATGCTCATTTCATATTTATATGTGCATTATTTAATCTTAAAAGTGGGTTGTGTTAAAAAAAACATCTTGTATAAAAAACCTACTATTGCTATAATTTATAATTTAATTTATTAAAACTTAAGGGGATTGTCAGTCTAACTTTAATTTCAAGATTGTCTTATAAATCAGTATTATAATGGTTCAAATAAAAACTGGGATATCACTGAGTGGTCTTGGACAAAGACATAAAAACAGTCACTGGATATGGTACTTATAATAAAATTATTTTTTGTTGGTCTAATAATCGCTTCAAGATCATTTTATTCCAATAATAAATACCTCAAATGAAATTTGGCAATTCATTCCATGTTCTTAGGCCAAATTGTACAATCTAAATGTGAACTGGAAAGTTAACTGGTTTGTTTCATAAAGATATGAAAAAGTGTTGAATGTCATCAACTCAGCCATGCCCGGTTATGTTTACTTCTCTAAACCCAACCCCACCTCCTTGCCTGACTGCTGAGCTATTGTTTTATGACATCCAGTAACACAGCTGCAACCAGATAAGAATAAGATATCCCTCCAATACAAAATTACAAAACCTTAACTGATTGTTTTGTGAAGTCCACTTTACCAATGAAGTCCACAATTTTCTTTTCATTTTTACAAATCAAATGAGACAGAAATGAAGGCTGTGCATCATTCAAAAGATAAAAAATATGATTACAAATTTGAAGTTGTTAAGTGTAAGGTCAGAGCTAAATATAGCTGTAAGTTTTCAATTTCGGATTTCTGAGAGATCTCTCAGAATCTGGTATTTCTAGATAACTGTCAAAATCCATCCTTCTATGAGTTGATGAAATATTGTCGAGGTTATTGTCATGAAAAACTCGTGGACGGCTGCGTAAAACGATAGCGCATATCTGTCGGTGGCGGATAAATGGCAGACGTAGCTTTTCAAAACTTGCGATCTGCCGCGAAATACGATCGCGCGTATACTTGCCGATCGCCGAAAATCGGCAAATGTAGCGTTGCTAAAGTCGCGGTCGGCCGCGAAATACAAGCGTGCGTACTTGCCGATCGCCAAAAATCGGCAAATAAATGTAGCCTTGCAAAAGTCGCGGTCATCCGCGAAAAACGATCGCGTGTATTTGCCGATCGTAAATGAACGAAATGCAACTTTGCGAAACTAGCATCGGCCGTAAAAAACAGTCGTGCGTATTTGCCGGCCACAAATGAACAGAAAATGCTGCTTAATGTGAAGCTAGCGAGCGGCCGCGATAAACAATCCGCCGATTGCAGATAAACGGCAGACGTAGCTTTGCGTAACTCGCGATCGGCTGTAAAATTTGATCGTACAAAAGTAAATCGCACGTAAATTCGGCCGCCGCGTAAATGGCGGGAGTAACTAACTACTCGACTCGACCTCGAGTAGTAGCAACTACTCGAGTAATTACTCAACTGTCGAGTACTCGCCCACCCCTAAAATAAATAAGGATAAGTGAATTCTGCTTCCACCAAATTGTATAGATTGTCTTGTATAGAGCTTTACAATAATTCTTACATCAACATATGGTCATGTATAAAAATTCTGAAATTCAAAGCCTCTGGTTTTAGAATGCCCTGTTCTAAAAAGAAGTCAGAAATATTTTTGTTTTGTCCTAATGTCAAGCTGTTCTTCTACAATCTGTTGTGGACAGCTTAGAAGACTTACCCTGGATTTTGAAAAATAATGAGAGTCCCAATATGGATCCTTCAGGCACACCGTAGGTATTTCATTTCCATGCTGAATTGAAATTACTGTCTTTAAAAATAACTATCAGGTGAAATCCATTTTATAAATAACAATTTATCCAATTTAAAATGTTTTGTGAAAAAAGTAAGTATTGCAGTTTTGAAAATGAAATTTCATGTATCACAGTCAAAAGCTTTAGGCACATTCCAGATCTGTCCAAACAAAGATCTACTTCTCACAAAAAAATATTCAAAAGCCTGGATTGTGATATGCTTAAACCCAAACCCAAAGTGTTTGGTTACAAAAATTAGTTGAAAAAACCTGTTTTTTGACAATTAGTTTGCAAAAACTTGAGAAAAGCTGGTAAAATTGAAATGGCTAAAGATGATACAAAAATTTCAATTTACCTTGGGCTCAGTCCAAACACTTTTTGGTTTAAAAAACTTTTACAAACTTATGTTTTCTTTTTCTATATGTAGTTTGATGAAACCTTTAAAACTATTTTATTGAAATGTAATAAAATACTAGAAACTTAAATCTGAATACTAGAATAGGCCATCACTCAAAAGTGTTCCAAGATTAAATTTAGGTAGCTTACTTTATATTGACAATTTTGTTACAACCATTGAGTGAAGCTTATTATTTATTATTGTAGTGAGTCTAATATTTATTAGCTAAACTTGTTCTTGTATTGGTTCTGTAAGTTCACTGAAAAAATTGAAGAAGTGATTTCAAAACCATTAAACTGAGATTTTCTCTTTTGCAATTCCATATGGGGGAAATGGTTTTCCTTAGTTTTTACTGTTATTACGTTTGAATGATTAGTAACCTAAAAAAAAGTAGAGCATTTTTGCTGTCAAGCTTAATTTTTCTTAATCTTTGATATCCATGGAAAAGAGTAATTGAGGTAGGGAATAATAGCAGTAAAACTGACAGTCAAATGGATTGATGCCGAGCGGCTGGTGGGGGGGAGAGTGGAGAGGGGGCATTGAACGGCCTTGGTTGTCCTTGAACAACCTTGAGAGGCCGGTTCGTTGACCCTCATATCATTCTCTTTGTTTCCACTCTGAGTTTCTCGTACTGGTATAAATAAACGCCTTCTCGCGTCTTTTTATCAGAAGTGGACGATATCGCCGATGGCTATCTACAAATTTGAGCCCGCCCCCTAGCTGGCTCGCGTAATTTTGCAATGTGTGGGCTGGAATCTGCTGTAACATAACTCTAGGGTAAGACAAATGATATCCTGAATCCAGCTTAGGAGGAGGGACAGTACCATACATTTTTGCGAGATAGCCCTAGTGGTATTTTGTATTTTGAAATCGAGCCCATCCTGCAATTCCCAGAATAAATTAAATTCAGAAGAGGAATATGAACACTATTTATTATGTGGATAACTGTTTGGTAATATTTTCACCTTATATTTGTCAGCAAAACTAATACCACTTCAGATAAAGACTGAACAAAAAGTGTTGGAAAAGGAAATTATAAACAGAGAATGTTGTGTTGGTTGCTATTGCATGGGATGATAATATGAAAAGTTATTAATGGCAGTATGATTTTAGTAAAAGTTTAAAAATTAAAAAAAAATGGATTCCCTCACATATGGAGTTGTTATTATACCATTGAATAAAAGAAATGAATGTAATTATTTTTTTTGTGAAATCAGGTTTAGTTTATTTTTTTATCCGAATCATCTAGTATAATGGGTACACAACAAATCTTTGGATTGTGTTGTGTTATTTTTTTATGGGAATGACAGGTTTTTTTTCTTATTACTGAGCAACAAAACTTTATTTAAAAAAAACCTTATCATATATTTAATTTCGTAAGGCGATTCTTTGCGTCAAAATTGTGGGCGCCTGGCAAGCCGTAGAAAGATGGGAGAGGGCTCAAACTAAAAGTCTCTATTCCGTGATGGCGGAAAAAATAATGAAATTGCTTGAAATTCACCAAAAAACGAGAAATAACGTAAAATATCTGCCATTTAAAGAGCGTAGGGATCTAAACACGTCTGCTTTGTTTACATAAAACATATAATACTGACACTTGATTGAAAACCATGTGGTAAGCTAGATATCAATACAGTGAAACCTGGATAATTCGAACTTGTATAATTCGAAATCTTCTTTAAATTTTGATTAAGATTTTTGCGGACATTTGCCATCACTGATTAGTAAAAAACAAAGAATCTTCTTTAATTCGAATATTTTTCTAGGTCCCTGGCATTTTATATCTAAATAATGTTAAAAAATCGTGAATAATTAGAATTTTATTTTGGATAATTCGAATTTTCAAGTTTCAAATTAAAGTACATCAATTTCATTCCACGACTGGAAATAGTTTAAAATTCATTGGAAAACACGTTTTACTATGACGTTCATTAAAAAATTAACGCCAGACCTATGGCGTGACAGGTTATGGTCAAGTGACTCATCCCTTCCACCTCCCAGGTTTGCCACCCAGCCCCAACATCGCTTGTAACTTGACACCAGTAATGTAAACTAAACAGTACAGAACGCTGACTGGGTTCGGAAAAGGGTTGCGCTCGCCGTGACAGCGCCACTAGTCTTTTCGCGCTTGATTCTGTGTAGAACGGCTCCCGGCAGACGAGCCATGCGCCAGACCTGATGCGCAGTTTTCTATGTCGACACAAAGGCTACTCAACACTGCGACCCCCTTCCCTCCCCCACCAGCCAAACTAACTTCCGAATTCCAGTGCAGCATTCCGTTGTTTTCGATCGTCCTTCAAACAAAGTGTTTTTTTTATTTGTGCAGTGTCTTGTTTAAGTGTTAAAAAGTTTTTACGTAACATTAAATTGAAGTGACCATGTCGACAAAATCTCGGACCTAGAAAACACTCACTTTGGCGGAAAGTCAATGAGCGTGCAGTTGTCAATGTTACACGAAGTTAAGTTGGTAGCCTGTATCAAGTTCAGAAGTAGCAGAACGTACTGTATTTTTTCTAGCAGAAATGTTTCTTTGTATTATCGTACGTCGCGTCGTACATAGTTTATACTTTAGGGTAGTTATTTCTGTTTTATGATTACTGATTTTGAACCCTTGTAATTAGTGTTTGTTGATGAATTTATTCTTTTAGAGTGTCAATTTCATAAAGAGGTTAAATTCACAATGTGAAGTTTTAATGTGGCCTAATTCTTTAGAACTTCTTTAATTCGAATTTATGGATAATTCGAAGTTTTTAGCTGGTCCCTTGAGGTTCGAATTATCCAGGTTCCACTGTATGAGGTAGATTCAGTTTGCTATTAAGGTATTTTGACTAGTTAAAATTATAATACTCATGAGATATATTGTATTAATATAATCATATTCCCCCTAAATTAGCTTTAACTGATAAATGGTGACTTTTTTGTTTTTAATGGAGGTAAAAACACAAGGTTATTGTAAAAGAAAATTTTGATTGTTAGAAGAAGGTTATTATAAGAGATTTTTTTATTCTTTGTTCTTATAAAAGAAAATTTTAATCTGACCTCTGGAATCTATTCCACCAGCCTTCAGCTTCATTTTAACAAGTATGCATTCTATGGCAAAACTTTGAAAACTGTTTCAAAACATGACCTTTTTTATGTTAATAAATGAATTTTAAAATGTTCACAAGTTTAAAAACAAAATTCAGCTCACATTCTGAAATTATGAAAGCACATTTCCCAAACCAGCAAAAGGCACAGCTAGAGCATAAGACGTTTAATATATTTCTAAATAAACAAAACCTAAGCTTTTATAAATTTTTTGTTTGGCTAGGTTTTGTTGTGTAAAACTGGTCCAACAATTAAGGACCTGCTAGTGTCACTTAGTGTATTTGAGAGAGCTATCTCTTCCTGTCTTGTGGAGATAGGCCTTGATGAGTTGCTTATCAGCCCAGAATATCATGTGTAACTGACAACTGAACTAGACCCTCTTTTACTTTTACTCTTGCAATTCACATGCAACAAAATTCATGCCTCAGAAAAATTAATAATGTGTACCTCTTTTGGTACTTGTATGTGAAAGTTTTAGCGAATTTCCGCTATATCGAATTTCTAATACCGTAGGCAGCACGGTGAGACTTAAGCCCGGGACTTGTTAATTTTATTTGCTCATTTTGGAATGTATACATATGGGCACAACAACTGTCATAAAAAAGTCCTTTCTCGTATCAGCTTTACAGTTACCTCATGATGCAGAGCGTTGCATAGTGTGATTTTGGCGAAAGCAAGCAAGACCCTTTACACACAAAACACATGCAACTTTTTCCCTACAACTACAGTTTTCTAATTCCTATACAATAAGTACAATCTCAATTACTCGTGTCCATTGAAGCTGAATGTGACGGATATGCTTTTGAGGTTATGAGCCATTCTAGCTCAGTCGAATCAAAATGGTAGCAAAAAGTTATCAGATGGAGCGTATAAAGTTATAATGTTATCAGCTGGCGAGCCTTAAGTATTTTATCCCTTGCTTCTCAGTAAACAGCTGTTTGATGGTTGGTTTTCAGTATGTAAACTGACACTTTTAGAGCGCTAGGAAAAATTCATTTATATTTCGATCTAAGTTAGGATTATTAGTCATCAAGCAATTTATGTTTTATAAAAATATATATTTATCTATATATATATATATATTATAATGTATATATGTATATATATATATATATATATATAACTATATAAGGAAAATTTTTATGCCGAAATTGTAGGTGTTTGCAAGCTGCAGGATAATAGGAAAGGAGTCATATTGAAGGTCTTGACCCACGGATTCAGGAAAAATACTAAAATTTCTTGAAATCCACCAGAAAATTTGAAATAACGTAAAATATGTACAATTTAAAAAGCAATGGAATCTAAAATGTCTGCTTTGTTTACATGAAACAAATCATGTGGCGCTGATATTTAATTCAAAGCCATAGCCTATGCCTGATTTGTTTTGTTTAAAAGCGAGCTTACTTTGAAGGTTAAATGTACTATAACTAATAAAGATTTTTTTCTTCTACGTTTGAGGGGCTTTTGTCCCTTGATTACGTAAGGGAAATTTTTGCTTGGAAATTGCGGGTGTTTGGCATGTCACATGATGATGGGAGAGAGCTCTAATTGAATGTCTTGATCCCAGGTACTCGGGAAAAATACTCAAATTTCTTGAAATTTACTAGAAAATAAAATAACGTAAAATATCTGCCATTAAAAAAAAAACATTGGAATCTAAAAACTTCTGCTTTGTTTACATAAACACATCGTACTGAAACTTAATTCATAGCTGTACGCTAGATATTGACATATGGTGGATCTTAATTCTTGGATGTTCTTTCTTATAGCTGATTATCGTCAATGTTATCCTTATGTGATTATTCCTGCCACTAAATCAGCTGTTAGCGCCTTTAATCTGTTGGCTTTAACATTTTTGCATGTCTGCATGAAAATTTGAAGGTGCTTGATTTTTGAATTATTGATTGCAATGTTATTCTTATGGGTTGTTATTTTACTCATTACCAGGTAGGGGAAAAATAGGTTTTATCATTAAAATATCATCAAATGTAAATATTTTGCTTGAATTGCTCATTTTGGGTCGATATTACATTTAAAAAACTTAATTACGGGATTTTTGAGTTACACTCTAGTTCCTGGTGGACCGAGCCTTGCTCGGTCTTATTTCATATTTACCAGTTAATCCAATTACTATAAAATATTTCAGTGTCGTAAAATTGATAATCATCGCTGTAGATGGCTGTAGGCTGTACTTAGCAAACAGCTGTTATGATTACTCTATTCTTTTACACTTTCGTTGTTTATTTCGTTGCTATCATGGCAAATCATTAGGCCAATGTTAAAATGTTACAACTTTAAAATTCTTGTAATTACTTTGTTAGATTTTCTCTGCCCAAGTCATCTGTCAAGAACATGTTTTTGAGTAATACATTGCTTATTTACTAAATTTGAAGGAAATCCTCGGAGCCGTTTTTGAGATCGTTGTGCAAGCAAGCACGCATGATAGCATTGCTTATATAAGCAATGACTATAGGATTGACTAGGATTGGATTGTATAGGATTGACTATTGACAAACGCTACTAAATTCTGTTATATACCTATGATTACCGACCATGGCTTGGCAAAAAGCTACAATCTTATGCCAGCTGCAGGACTTCTCTTTCTCTTCTTTTCAAGGATTTATCCCTTTGATTCTTTTGGGTCAATGTAGAAATATAAAATGACTAGTGGCCTGTGGGCTAAAAGCCTTTAACCATATTATGGCAAATTAAAACTAAAGCGATTCTTCCTCACTATAGTACAAAATACCTTCATATGGAACTGGCTGTTAGATCCACCGTATTCTAGCACATGGTTTTGAATCAAGCAGCAGCACCACATGTTTTAATGTGAAGAAAGCAGACGTTTTTAGATCTCATTGCTTTTTGTAATGGTAGATATTTTACTTTTTTTTTTGTTTAATGGTGAATTTACAGAAATACTAGTATTTCTTTCAAGTCCCTAGCATCAAAACCTTTAATATTAGCCTTCTTGCATCACCCTTACTTAACAAACGCCCCCAATTTCTAACAAAAATGTTTGCCTATATATATATTACACATGTGGCTGCACAAAATATAGATTTTATAAACTAGCCTATACAATCATTAGACTTTTATTTCATTTCATTTTTGTAAGAAGAATATTTGGTTTTTGTGCATGCAATTGTGGACACTAAACGACTACATTAGCGTCTTTTGTGTATTTAGCGAAGAAAATGAAAGCTTGAAAACATGTTTCTGGCACTTCATGAATCCTTTTGTCGGAGTAGGATAATCAGGAATGATTCTCTTGAAAACAAAAAGGAAAATCTTTTCCAAATAACTTCTTTATTAGGTGTTATAGGTGTTGTTGTAGGTAATGGATCATGGATTCAACAAGAATTTAAGAAATGTAATTGTTGAGAAATGTAAGTCAATAGCTTATCGTTGCTTATTTTCTTAAGTTGTTTATTACGGGATTGAGTTTTTGGGACCAGTTTCTGATGCATCTAAAATGTTTAAAATTCCGAAAAAGTACTTACAAAATACTACTTTTTTACCTGCTAGAGAAGTTCAGGTAAAACGCTATTTTGGGATTTATTATTTTATTTTGTTGAAAATAATTTTGATAAAATTTAATATTTAATATTTTTACTGGTGAACAGTTTATTTATAAACAGTAATTTAAATAAAAATAAAAGTGATTTTTAGTATCCAAGACATTGTATCACCTAGGGCTGTTAGGAAAGATACCACAATGTTTGGGCTGAAAGCTATTTACCAAGCTCACATATTGCCTGAAAAAAATCATTTCGGACTCTACATTCAAAAGTAAATTGGAAGATTTTATTTTGCAAAAAACATATTCTTCTCTGAAAGGGTTTTTATGTTACATTTTATTTGACAAATTCAGTTTTATCATTTTTTATCTACAAATAAATAATTTTTGTGAGACTTTATTCACAACCATTAAATTTTTCAATCATTCATTTCTTTACTTTACTTTAGTTAGGTGACCTGATAAATTAGTAGTGAAAAAGGCTTTATGTGCACAGGTACCCAAAAGTACTAAAAAATTCTTGTGAGTTGAAATAATTTTCCTCGTTGACAAAAAAGTTTGAAGTAAGCTTGGCTAGACAGTTCTATTCATAAGACTGACATGATTCTTAATTTAATCAAAACTATGAAGCTCAGAAGTGTTAGATTTGGGATATAAATTCTTCCTTTTAGAAGTACAAATTTATTTAAAAAAGATTCTTTATTGTATTTTAGATCAAATAGATAAAATGCTTACATAAGTAGAAATGAAATGGAGTTCTTGAACTTTCCTGGATTTTTGCCATCTACATTCTAGTTTGTGACCAATAAGTGGCATATTTGCAAGCCCTCTTATTTCATGAGGAATGGCTGTACAGGATACACAAGTCCCATTTACTCTGAACACTATGGAAACAAGCTGCCAAGGGGCTCGGTGTAGACTCTGTAAATAATATGGCCTTCTTGCTAGACACTGCCTGATCATTGCCCTCTCTCCCGGAACACTTGGTAATTTCGCCCTGAGACCACTTTAAGAAAATCTTAAGTTTTAATTTTCAATTTAACTCCTTTGTGGACCACCAAAAATAAAATGGTCCACCCACTGAAAGATTTAAGTGAGTAAGTTAGTATAAAAAAAGTTTAAACAGCCTATGTACTAACATTTTTTTGAAAAATCTTTTACAAAATTCATTCTCTTTAAAAGATTTCTATCTAAGGAAGGTGGTGAATATTCAATAGACAAATATTCTATCAGTATATTCATTATTGTTGGCCCAAAAAAGATGGCTTGAGACAAGAAATTAGAGATTTCTTTAACAGGTGGGGAAAAATACAAAAGAAAATGAGTGCAACATCAGAGCATCTCCTTTGCCTCAGGTGGTAAGGGAAGGATGTCAAGGTCGTTGACCTGACCTCGCAAGGACGTGCAAGGTCGTTTGACTGGTGGAGATCCTCTGATAATCGCTTTATTACAAACATCTCCAAACTGGTTGGTTGTAAACCCGGTGGGGCGGTCCAGCAGTGTGAAAACCTGCCCCATCCCGAGTCACATGCTGCAGGGCCGAACAAAGCAAACATTAATTATTGTGATAAAAAATTAGTAACTAAATAACAATAATAGTGAGTTTTCCCTCTATGGAGTAGTTGTTACCGTAGGTCTCATGGTAACACGGAAGCCAGAGACTAGCTTTTTTGTATGAAAACTTTTTTTGTTTTGGTACCCCAAGAAGAAAAGCTCTGTTTGAATTTATATATAAATATATATTTGTCTGTTAGCATGATAGCGACCGTAAAAATTACCCGATCGGAATGAAATTTGGTGCAGACAAATACAGTGGTAATCCTCAAACGAGTTCATACCAACCCATTTGAACCACCGGAAGGGGCGCAAAGGCGAATGAACCCCCTAAAATTTGGTCTTTTTACATAGAAATAAACGGTATCAGGAAAGTGACGTAATCATCACACAAACACATACCAAATTTTATCAAAAACGGTTAGTAAATACCGGAGATATCGGCTTTTAAATATTTGCCATAAGAATAACATCGGACAACGTACTGCATTTACCGCCAAACTAAAGTATCAATTATCTCCGCATCCAGTTGACTTAGACTAATGATTCAAAATACCAGATTATTTAGTTTTTCAAGCTAAATTTAATGGTTGCAAGTACATTTTTTTTAAAAGTTACAGATTTTGTGAATTTTCAAAAATATGAAGTTTTTAACACTTAAACCCCCATAACTTCTGAACCTGAATTTTTACAGACATGCGGGTGATGTCATTTGTTTGTCATCTTAAGCACTAAAACCCATGAAACTTTTATCAAAATTGTTAGAGCGGTTTTTGAGAAATTTGAATTTTTGTAGTTTTTATGGGGTAAATATCCTTAAAAATCAAAAATTCAAAAAAAATGCCTGGCAATACCACAGCTTTATACCTACATGCCAAATTTCATGAAAATCGGACCACTGGCGTCGTCTCTAGCTTTGTTTACATCCACACACACACGCACGCACGCAAGCACGGACGGACGGACAGACGGACGTACACCACTCCGAAAAACCACTTTTTTGGATTCACGGAGCACTAAAACAAATATATCCACTAACAACTCAAATTCAAAAATTTTGACGAAAACAATACTTTCTCCATATACTATGTATAGGGGGGAGAAAGTAAAAATGTACAGGTGTTTCTGATCAAAACATAGTCGATATAATCTTGATAAATAAATAACGTCAGTATATATCGTAATGTATACACTATCAAATAAAGATGATTTGATAGGGGGAGAAAGTAAAAATTATCAAATTTTCCTTAGCACCATTGAATTGAGCTCGAAAAAATAAACAATTTATCATTTTGAATAATTGCTCTATGTCCATTGGTTACCAAGACATTGAAAGTGACAGTATGTTGTGGCCTTATTAAGTAAAATTCAATATCTCGCTTATATCTCAACATGTTTTAATAAAACTTGGTTTACGGCTTCTCTAGATGAGATCTTAGTATATTTATCCCTGATATTTACATTTTTATAGTAGCAAACCCATTCCCCATGTTATCCTTATAGAAAAATGTATATCTTCCGTATTTTTTAAGATATTTTGATAAAACTTGGTATGTGGCTTATTCTAGTTTAGATTTACATAATATTGAATTGAAACCACCCAATTTTAAAATACCTCTTTCAGCAAACCTCATTTTCTGTGTTTTTCTTGTACAGGTTACAAAAACATGATGTATCTCACCATGTTCAGTTGAAAATGTTTATTTGCATTTCAAATTCTCTGAGTCTGAGGGTCTGCTGCAATGGGGTATTTTTTAATATTGGGAACTGATCCTAATTGTTCAGTTTATGTAGTTCTTATAATCAAATTTAATTTTTTCCAAGGCTGTCGAGTAATCTAAATAATGTTATTTAGTACAGTAGAGGCTTGATCATCTGAAATTATTCGGACCAGTCCCATTTAAGATTACTCAAAATTTCTACAAATATAAATGTAATTCTTAAATACGTTGTGTAAATTAGCCTACTTAATTTAAGTTACTGCCATAGTTTGCCAATGCTTGTTAAACTAAGGGTGGTTAAGTTTTTTTATTGCAATATTTTTGCAAAATCATTCTTAGACTTCCTTTCGTCATTTATACAATCGCTGAATATGCGCGATTGTCTTTCAAAAATTTATTTTCATATTCTTTTGTGCGTTCAAATGTACGACCGTTTTATAGCTCTTGCAAAGTTACACCAACTTTTTACTCAGGATCCTAAAAAAATACTGTTCCCTTTGCTTTTTGTCTCGAGCAAACTTTTGGATTAAAGAAGTTTGGAAAACAGGCCTCCAAAGTGTTGCCTTAAAGTCCAGGACTGTTGCAATAACTTTAAAACAAAATAAAGTATTTAACTTTAAATATATTTTGCATATGAGTTTCGGTCAATTACAGTACTTTGTCGTGCATCCCCTGCCCCTATCCCAAAAAAATGCAATTTTGGGGGAGTTGCGCCAAATTCTCCAATACCAATCTTCATCGAGCGACCGCTCATTCTGAACAGCTTAATAAAAGAAAGAAAATGCTCATAATCTGAGGTCAATAATAACCATAACCAAAGTCACTGCTGTTTAAAAATTCAAAATTGTCTCAAGGTACTGAAAAGTACTCAGTACCCGTCAGTACCTTGCAAAGTTCGTTCAAACTTAACCGACATCGTTAAAATTATTTATGAAAGGACTTCTGGCACAATTATTGTAGTTTGGTTAAATTTTGATACAACCACCCCAAATCACAAAATCACAAATTTGAGATGGCAGCTGTCCCATATTAAAAATTCAAATCCTTATCAAGTGACTTTATTTTGGACGCTCGTTAAGTACCACAGGATGGTACAAAATTGAAGCAGATTCCAAGCCCCAAATCAAAATTATGCATGTTTTAAAATTAATATATTTACATAATACATAAATTTGAGAAGGCAGTAATTTCCTAGAAAGACTGGAAACTGTAATACACATTTGTGCGTTATACTTCACAAGCCCTTAAACTTTAAAGCCTTCACCTTATATTATCATAACATTGTTATTTTATAACATTACTGCACCAGGGGCATGAATGGTTAAACAGAACTTACTTTCTGGTAGACAAATATTTATAAAAAGTAGTTCTTAAAATCATTTTAATTTAATTGCAAAGAATAATATTATAATTCCTTCGCTGCAATAGGAATTAGGCTAGGTCAGTTAAGAGCAATCCCTAAAAATGTTGCAATAGAGAGATTTAGAACTCTTCAATGTGCTCCAGGTAACCCCTTAAAATTAAATAGTTATAGGTAACATAGAAATTCTCTTCAGGGAAAATAGCTGCTAACTGTTTTAATTTATAATTAGCTACATTGTTTTCTCCATCCATGCTGTGTGGCATGTGTGGATCTGTCCAAGCGATGCAGTTAATTAGGCCTTACTCGAGGGCTTGGCGCCGCGCCAATAACGGACACTCTACAACATCCGTGTTGCGGCTAATACAAGGGCGCAAGAATGTGGATTGTATCTCCGCGATCACCATTGTTATTGTTCAGTTTCACTTTTTTAAAGTAGTATTGTATAAAAAGTTGATGTATGAAAATGTTACAATGTTTAAAAACTGTAGGATCTTTATATACTGTTATAGGCAAACTTAAAGCAAATTTCCCTTTAAAGGAAGAAGTTACCATCATGGTTAATTTTTTAAAGTTGAAGCCTACAAATATACTATATTTTTAATTTTGAGGTTCCCAGATACTATATTTTTAATTTTGAGGTTCCCAGATAACAAAAAAATAAAAAATGTCACTTTTGTTCTTAAAGGACATGTTTTTATGATAGGACATACTTTTATGACATTAAGATCCTTCCTTGCCTAGCTGGAGAATTAGTTCTTTCAAAACACTTCTTAATCTTGGGCCAACATTAAAATTATTTCATAATCCCTGGCAAAAAAACGAGAATATTTTTCAGTAAAAATGATAAAATTACTACCTTTACTGTCGTCAATTCAGTGATAATCTGAGTAGATTTACTCAAGTTTCGGTACATCTAGTACCATTTTCAAAATCTTCATACAAGAATTTATAAATCCTCAGGTCATCAATGTTAAAAACTTTCTACACAAAAAAACAAACATTTAAAATATCAAGCTAACAACACACACACAAAAGCATTGCCGGCCAGCATATATTTTTTATTGATTGATTCAGTTATAGAAGCGAATAATGAACAACTTTTTTCCTTTGTTGGGGGTGTCTGGAGATGGTGTAAGAAAGAGAATAAAGGGTTTTTAGCCAACTGAATGTAATGCCTTTATTCATTATAAACTCCTAACTAATATGTTAAAATTTTCTTTGAATGTGTTTTTTTACTGTTTTACCTTAACATTTCAACTGCTCATCATGAAATTTTGTTTGTAATTTGTGTGGAGAACAGAAAATTACATAGATTTACCCATTCTTACTGGCCTTGACTATGCTCCTTGGGCTCCTTAAGTCCCATCATAGATGAAGACTCATATTTCATTCATATTCATCTTAAAATATGCCTAGATAATAGTGCTGGCATCTTAAAACAGCGTACAGTGATAGTGAAATTATAGATAGATATGGATGAACCTTACAGATCAATGTAAATAATTTAAATTAAAATACTATCAGCTCTGGATATTAACAACACATATTCATTTCTCATCACAAGTTAAATTTAAACTTGGCAAACACCTAATAGTAAACTATTGGTAAAAGAAGCTTAATTATTTCAAACAATTGGTCCCCCCTCCTTACAAAAATCTAGCGATCTCTTTTACCACTGTTTGATGATGTTTCTCTAGGTAAGTTGATTTTTGTAATCTCCTGTTAAGAATTATCTAAAAGTTTTCCTAATTATGATAAACAGACAGGTTTTATATACATACATATGCTAGCTGATCAACCCGGTGTCACCCGTGGAAAAACAGAAAAACTTCCTTGGATTTGTTATTTAATGTTTCATTTAATTTATCATATTTCACGAAGTGTCCATGACAACTTCATAAACTTCCCTATAGTTTAACGTTTAAACTTTGAAGTACCTTAGTAGGCTAGTCAAAATACGGTCCAACATCAAAGTCAAGGTAATAGAAATGAAATTTATAGGATTTTGTCAGCAAAGGTGTCCAAAACATCATACTAAAAATCGGCAAAAATCGGAGTGGCGGAAAGCCGCCATTTTGGAAAAAAACATCCGCCATATTGGATTTATGTAAGCCTTTAGTAAAACTGCAATAGTTTGACCAATAAGCGTCTTAGAACTCTGCGGTTTGCTTTAACAGCTTCCTCATTAACATTACTTTAAGATAATAACAACTTTTATACTATTTAAATATTGTTTTCTTTAAATGAGACAGTTTTAAATTGAAACAATACCTAATTTCAATGTTTTGTTGTAAAATCTTTATATATTTGCAAATACAAACTCAGGTGACACGAACATACACATTTTGAGGTTCTTAAAAGAATCTACATTAAATTTTGAACAAAATTCCTCAACACATAAATTTTTATCCTGCTTTGAAGGTGGGATATATTAGTAACAAATTAGTGAAATGTAGTCAACGCTTCAACTTGGGCCAGCCGTGACGCCACTTGTGACACGCGCTGCGGCACAGTATCGCCACAGGTTGAAAGGTTCAATGTTACAAACACTGCTGTGATGATTAGAACAGGTTTTTATGTATGCACACTACTTGAATAGGCTGTTTATTCGATAATCATTTTTTTAATTGCTTCTCCATTAAACATCTGCCTATGTTTTCTTCCAACTCTCCAAAACCATGTTCTTGGCTTTTATTGCGATCCCTATGAGTATACTTTATAACTATTTAAATAAAACCTTAATTTACTGGCCAACAATACAAAAAAAAATAATTTAGAACTGAACCCAATGTTTCTACCAAATTCTGTGTTAGGTTCACAATGAAAATTATTTCAGGGGCACAATCATCATACATTGTTTTGTTGCGTGTCATTGATGTATATTGATTACTTATACATTAAGTTATGATAAAATAAGTAAAACCACAAATTTAAATCAAAATTGTTAGTTATAGTTATGAAAAATCCATTTCTTGACTGAGCCATTTACATGAAAGTCCACCCATCGTTGTCACAGTCTTTGTATATGTCATCTACTTTGTGTTGTTGCATAGAACACCGTGGCACCCACCACTCGCAGAAGAACACTGAAGTCAATGAAACTGGCAAGAACATCCTTTTTAGATGATTTATACAGTTTTTGTTTTTTAATTATTAAGTATATAATGGAGAACCATTACATTTCAACAATTGATAGTGGAATAAAATGAAGAGTGTCAATGAGTGTGTCTGTTTTAAAATAGACTCTTATTTTTCAAGCCAATAATGTATTTCGCTCAGTTCTGGACAAGAATTAAACCCGGGCCGACTGGGCGATAACCCATTATTCTACCAAATGCGCCTCGGCACTGCCCAGGATATAATGTTTTTTAGTTCATTAATTTAAAATTGATATTTGGCCTATATCTGAATATTGTATAAATGTAATGTACAGTAGAACCTCGTTTATCCGGATTAACTGGGACCGGACATGATCCGGATAAACGAAAATCCGGATAAAATGGACATAATAGGAATATCAATAAAAACAATACATAATGGAAAAACTTACCATTTATTTATCATAACAACGTCTAAAAACAGATTCATCAAACAATAGTAATGTACACACACGGGAGTAATGTACAGTACAGTATATTCATTTTTATTAAGGCTTGTAAAAAAATCGTCCATCTTCTTTAGTCATACTGAGCAACAATAACACCTGTCAACGCGAATGGTGAGGGATGCGTCGACGTGTAGGGATGGGCTATTTTTAGCAATCGGGCGGGGTAGGAGATGCCTCAAGGTCATTGCCTCCCGTGCAGGTAGTGTTCGGTATCGAACATCGATGTTCGGAGGTCGATGTTCGATGTTTTTACCATCGATGTTAGAAAGTCGATGTTGTTCTACCATCGATGTTTTTGTATCGATGTGTTTTAAGTGGAATTTTAAGATAGATTTCGTCGTTTTCCGACCTCTGAATATGGAAATTAAATAGGACTAACGTTAAATTTCCATTATTATTTTAGATACGGTATAATAAGAAGCCTAATAATAACAACATTAATTTGCAAGGTTAATTTTTCCATTTTTTGGAAAATGAATAATGGTATATCGAGATTAGAAACTTTGATATGATTTAGTTGAAAACATCGACGTTTTTCGCTTAAAATCATCGATGTTTTAGAATCGATGTATTTGCAACATCGATGGTATTAGTTCGATGTTAAAATCGATGGTAACATCGATGGTGAACTTTCGATGTCCGAACATTACGTGCAGGTGCAGTCGCTCGGCCCACAATGAGTCATCACGCATCGGCTGTGGCGGGCGGCTATAGCTTCACATACAGTACTCGCGTCCCAATTAGTCAACATACAAACATGGCACAAAACAAACTCATTTAGGCCTATTATATAAAATACAATTATCGCGATTTACAGAACATTTGTATTTAAAGTTCATTGTAAAACAATATGAATGCTGTGTCTAAAATTTTTTTTTTGCTTTGAAAAGTTTAATTTATTGCGGTAATATTGGACACGATTTTTGATCCGGATAAACCGGAGAGCCGGATAACCGAGGTCCGGATAAACGAGGTTCTACTGTAATTTTTTATTATAATACCTAATATGTTTAAAAAAATGACTAATTATAAATTTCTAATCAATTCAACATTTTTGACAAAAATATTTAAAGATTCTTTGAGAGAATTGTTTTGTAACTATTTATCGACATGTTTGATCATTAACTCTGAATACTTGATTTAATCAGAAAACAGTCATAGCCTGTAACGTTATTTCCAGGAATGAAATCTTATGAAATTTGATCATTAATCAATAGGTAAATGGATCACTTAAAATTACATTTGGACGTAAATGGACACGAAATGATGTAAAATTAACAAAATATTTTAATACATTTAACTAGTTAAGTTAACTCCTTACCGCATTTACATCAACTAATTTTTTAACGATCTTGAGAGAAATGCTATCAGAGCCTTTTAAGTGGTTAACCCCAGTTAGCAATGAATTTTCCTTTAGCTAAAAGTATACTTCAATCAGTCTGGAAAACTTCTAGGAAACAACCTATGCAAAGCATGAAATTTAATAGTTTGCAAATAACATTACTTAAAAATCCTCCGACTTCTTAATTTTTAAATTGTGTGATTTAAATATCCATAATACCGTAAATAAATAATTCAGTATGTAATAAACAAATAGCTATGATAAATAATGATGTTGCTCACTCACACCTTAAAAGTGTAAATTCGGATGGGCGAGTATTACAGAGTTGTAAAGGTTTTAAGCTATTTATTATTAATAATAACTTTTTGCATGTAAACCAAACAAATAAAAATGCATTGTATAGCTGGTTGTTTAATTTTCACGAGAAAAAGTAAAAAAAACTGCTTAATTTAAAAGTCAAATGTTGATCTTTGTACGCCCAGCTCAAAACATTTATAACTGACGCCAATTCTTGGGACCCAGTGCGGTGGATGCGCGGTAGCAAAAACGGCTTGTGCGCATGCGCGACAACGCGTCGCTAGAGTGCAGCTCTGTCATTCTGCTCTCAGCCGTCAACAATAGCGTGTCACTACATGTCGTCCTAAAAACATTGACCGACGGAACATTGACTCTTATTGACGATTAATGATCTGTTTTAATTCTATTCAATAATATCAAATATTTCATTAGTATTTATTAAAGCGACTTGATACTCTGAACAACGATTGACACGGAAGCAGTAACTACGTGCGAGCTGCCGAATATACGCAGCCAGGCTAGTACACTGTCGGCCGCCGCTACCGCTACTACTACCCTCTCCTCCCAGCATACCCACTCCACGCCACATGCGCGGATTGGGCCCCAAGAATTGGCGCAAGTTATAAATTACTGACTGTAAAAATGAATATTGTCAAAGTATTTTAAAAGTGTTAATCATTACACCAAGACTGATCTAAGCAAATTCAATAATAGTCAGCAAATTAGCCACTAACCTGACAACTAAACTAAATGCAGTTTGTTCCGAGAACTTAATTTTCCAGTTTTTCTAATTTTACGTGATCCATTTACCTATTGATTAATGATCTTTCTTAATATTTCATTCCTAGGAATAAAGTTACAGGCTATGACTGTTTTCTGAGTAAATCAAGTAGTTAAAGTTATTGATCAAACATGTCGATTAATAGTTACAAACAATTCTCTCAAAGACCCTTTAAATATTTATGTCAGCAAAAATGTGGAATTGATTAGACATTTATTTACAATTAGACATTTATTTTTATATATTAGGTATTATAATAACATATTACTTTACCCTACATTTATAAAATTTCCAGATATAGGCCAAATATCAATTTTTTTTATTAATGAGCTAAAAAATATATCGCGGGCAGTGCCGAGGCTCAGTAGAAGACTCAGTATACATCACTGACACACGACAAAACAATGTATAATGATTGTGCCCCTGAAATAATTTTCAATGTGAACCTAACGCAGAATTTGGTAGGAAAATTGGCTTCAGTTCTAAATTTTTTTTGTTTTGTTGGCTAGAAAATTAAGGTTTCATTTAAAGAGTTATAAAGTATACTCATAGGGGTCGCAATAAAAGCCAAGAACACGTTTTTGGAGAGTTGGAAGAAAACATAGGCAGATTTTTAATGGAGAAGCATTAAAAAAATGATTATCAAATAAACAGCCTATACAAGTAGTGTGCATGCATAAAAACCTGTTGTAATCATCACAACAGTGTTTGTAACATTGAACCTTTCAACCTGTGGCGATACTGTGCCGCAGCGCGCGTCACAAGTGGCGTCACGGCTGGCCCAAGTTGAAGCGTTGACTACATTTCACTAATTTGTTACTGATATATCCCACCTTCAAAGCAGGATAAAAATTTATGTGTTGAGGAATTTTGTTCAAAATTTAATGCAGATTCTTTTAAGAACCTCAAAATGTGTATATTCATGTCACCTGAGTTTGTATTTGCAAATATATAAAAATTTTACAAAAAAAACATTGAAATTAGGTATTGTTTCAATTTAAAACTGTCTCATTTAAAGAAAACAATATTTAAATGGTATAAAAGTTGTTATTATCTTAAAGTAATGTTAATGAGGAAGCTCTTAAAGCAAACTGCAGAGTTCTAAGACGCTTATTGGTCAAACTATTGCAGTTTTACTAAAGGCTTACATAAATCCAATATTGCGGATGTTTTTTCCAAAATGGCGGCTTTCCGCCACTCCGACTTTTGCCGATTTTTAGTATGAAATCATAGACCCCTTCCTTGACAAAATGGAATACATTTCACTTCTATTACCTTTAGTTTGATGTTTGGCTTATTTTGACTCTAGATTGACTAGCCTAAATTTTTAAAAATGAATAAACTTTTAAAAATCCTTTCTTAAGGATGAATGCCTACGCCCTAAGAGAAGAAACGTTCATGCAAATTTTCAAGGTTCGAGGTCAAGTAGTACGGGCTGTACGATTATAGGTGAGAGGTATCTGGCAAATATGTATTAGATTTATGATAAGAAGCAGTAAGCAAAAAAGTATATGGTTAATGTAACTAGTCACCTTAAAAAAATTATACTCATAATTGTTACAGAAATATGGGTGTGAATATGGGGTTGTTGCCCCTGCCCTCAGCACCATAGCTAGTACCTGTTTTTACTGTAGTCAGGTTGTTTTGCTTTGCTTTTAAATGGTCATAAACCTTGGTATTAATTTTCTTCACTGACCCGACTCAGTTTTTGTGAAAGTTAGGAGTGTCGAGACAGTTGGTGGAACAGGTTAAGTGAAATGGCTCATAAATTAGTCTAGAGAGAAGTTAATGGCTCCTTGATTAGTAATACAAATATTCCATTTCACTTGGGAAGGATGAAAGAAGAGGATAGCAGAGGAGAGGTAAGAAAAGTGTTGAGTTGGAATTTAAGAAAGCAGTTTGAGGTTTATTTTTATTTTTTTATTTTAGGGTTTAACTATGGTACCAGTATCAATATGTTCAAAATGTCTGATAAAAATATCTATAAAAAATTACACACTAGCACAACACTTTCATAGTCAGAAAATTTAAATAGGATAAAATAAATGTACCTATTTTAATCAGAAATCTTTAAGTATATTTCTAGTCATACATCTTGAGAGCAAGTCAGTATTCTATAAACCTATTGGTTTTAGAATATTGAATTATATTCAGAAATGTGTTGACTGTGCTTTGATATGCATTAACAATAAATTAACTTTTTCAAAATTTTTTTGTAGGGTTATGTTTTTACTTATTTTGAAATTATAATATGGTTTTCGAACAATCAAATTATTTATAATGTAACACACTCACTGCAGTTTGATAGATTTGACACCTCGCCTGGAATTGAGGCTTGAACCAGCATATTTCTTAGCGCAACTATTGTGTGATGTCATAATGGTCCCAGTACAAAAAGTGGTATGCTCAGGATTTGTGTGATGGTTGTGTACAAGCAAGCAGCCTCAGAATCCAATTGCCTCGACATCTTGCCAGTGACTCGGGAATTGAAATACCTTCCACAACAGCTGTGGGAATTGCCATGATCTTCGACTCCCTTCCATATATTTCTTATGTGTTGGGTCTTCTTTACTTGATAAAAAATTAATATTTTCAAGTTGAGAGTTCAGATTGGTATTTCATTTTCATTCACTTTAGATTGTGGAGGGTTTTGATATTTTAAAGATGATGTTACAAACATTTTTTTAAATCTTTATGACAAATTAAAAATTGCCTCTCTGGTATTATTTAATTAATCTAGATTGAATCAGAATTCTCTCTCTATTATGCCTTTTCTTGAAATAAAGAGAGTTCAAAAAAATTAAGGTTACCTGGGAAAATGATGGCCATTTCTTAAAATTTTGAAGTGACCCTAAAAAGCAGCTTTGGCAATAAAGGGAAATCGCCCATTAGAAGTTTTTTGTCAGATTTATGATAAAAAAGTTAGCTATTGGTTCAGTTGGTTCACTCTAGGTGAAACACCCGTTATATTGTAAAGCAATTCCCTCGGGCAAATTTTACTTACTGAAACCACATGTTGATTGAGTTTAGAGTCAATTCACCAATTGAATTAACTACTCGAGTCTTTTTTTTAATCATTGACCAGTTTTTTTGTGCTACAGACTCGTCTGTTTCTGTCGGGAGTGTAGTAAGTTTCTGATATTCTCGTGCAAGGTCGTAGCACGGGTTGATGTTTTCCGAATGGCTGCTACAGTGACCTTGCAAGGCCGCAGTCAAGGCCGCTGAGTCATGTGCAGCCACTCGCTTGTAATTGGTCGCTCGGCTCAAATGCTTTATGTCCTTTGACCTCCCCCTTGGCTGTCCGTTTGTATCGCTTACTGCCTTCCCTCCCTGTCTTGACTAGCAGCAAGCCTGTAGTCCAATACCGGGATATCCTTGTGGCTATTTTCTTCAAGTTAATTAAATAGAATTACTAATTATCTGGACTATTCTTTAAATCACAAAATTATGTAAACAAAAATAAATTAAGTTATAGTAGCTTTTTATCAAATTTTATATGTTTCTAGTTTGTTCCCTTTCAAAATGAAGATTGATTAAATGTAAAATTAGGTGGACTGAAGCACAAACACTAGCTTGTTATCTAAATTAGTTCAGGTTTTTGTCTTTTTCTTTTTCTTTTTCGTTTGTTTGTTTTTATCTTTAATATCTAAAAAATACCCCCGTTGCAGCAGACCTGCATACTCAGCGAATTTCAAATGCAAAACAACGTATTTTAATCCAACATAGCGAGATTTGACATGTTTTTTGTAAGCTCCATAAGAATAACATGGGGAATGAGTATGCAGGTTTGCTGCTACAGGTATGTTTAAACTGGTTGGTTTTAATTCAATATTTAGTAGATCTGAACTAGAAGAAGCCATTTACCAAGTTTTATCAAGATATGTTGAGAAATAAGCGAGATATAGAATTTTACTTATTTCCCATAAGGTTAACATTGAGACAACGTACTGTGTTTACCACTTTCAATATCTCGGTAACCAATGGACATGGAGCAGTGATTCAAAATACTAAACTGTTTTTTTTTTAGCTGAATTGTGAGCACAATGGTGCCAAGAAAAATTTGATAAATTTTATTTTTCTATGTGAAAAACTCAAAAAACCCATTTTTGGGGGGTTTATCCCCCTTTACCCCCCCTTCCGGTGGTCCGATCAGGCTGGTTCATGAACTCGTCCGAGTGATTACCACTTTACACAACTGTACCAAATTTCATTAAGATTGGACCGTATTTACGGCTGCTATCGTGTTAACAGATATATATAATTTAAACGAATGGTGTTTTTTGCTTCTGGGGACCCCAAAATGAAAAGTTAACATGGTCTCGGACTTAGGTCTTACCATGAGTACTACCGTAATAGCTTATTCCTTTAAGGAAATTCGCTAAAACTAGTCAAATAAAAGAGGATTTTATTACAAAATGGTTACAGTAAATTTGAGCAAAACTCGTTGTAAGGAACTATTTTAATTAAATGAAATTTAATCTCATAGATATATACCGAAATAGTTTTATTTTTGTAATCAATTTTTGGTTTTTTTATTATTGCTTGCTCCTATAATTCCTGTTTCTAAAAGGATGATTTTGCTTTGTAAGAAGAGCTCTTTATTTTAATTCAATATTTAAATAAATTTTTAAAGAGAGTAAGAGTTATAAAGAAGTAAAGAAACAAGATAATGAAAACTAAGGACTCCATGCTTCTGAAATTGATGAAGCAGAACATTTAATATTTTTAAGTATATTATAATATTCTATTTACTAGTTCAAAACTCACATTCATGTGTTGCTGTTGCTCTGGTCTAAGAGAGGCTCCAAAACTCCTAAAGTATGTATAAAAATTAATAATTCTAACTTAAGGAAGTACAAGATGGTACCGATCAAACAAGACAAAAAGCAACAATTGTGCGAGTGATAGTAGACGCTGCAATAGAATGAGGCGGTAATGTGCGGTCGTTGCCACTGCCACAAGCAACAAAAACTGCCCCAGCACATTCCGTCCACACTGTGACAAGTGGAACTCTCAACTGTGCTGCCTCGCTGCAAGTTGTGAGTTTTGCTGAGACCGACCTTATTTCAACCAGAATTTTAAATGTTGACTTTTAAATGTTAGAATTTTGACTGTCTTTCCTAATAGTCCAGTCAAACCATAACATTATGTGGGGAAAAAATGATGATCCAGGTATTTTGATTGATATTATTTTTTTGGCCGCTGAATCCGAATCTGAAGCTGTCTAACAAAAATGGAAAATACCTTGAGCTTTCCAAGATCTTCCCCAAAAAATAAGGGAATTTGCACTTTTTAACAGATATTTTGATAGTTACATATAAACCACAAATGTCATAAAGGTAATATATTTAAAGAAGAACAAATTCCCTTCAATTTATGTGCTTTTCCATTTCTGCAGCTTTTATGGGTCCGGAGATATGGTTGATATTATGTAGGCTAGTTTGATATGAATCCTTCTCTCAGTCCTATTTGATTTATATGGGGAATTTTGCAAATTTGGGAAGCCAATGGGGTAGAACCCTAAAGAGTCAGGTCAATTTCAAAAGTTAATCAAATAAGGCTATGTTAATCAGAGGATTGCTATTAAACCTTGCTCATCTGTGAAATTAAGCATTTCTGCATTGAATCTTTCTGAAAATTTAAGCATCTGAAACGAAATCTTTCTTTTTAGCATTTCTGGTTCCATTAATGCTACAGAAATGCAAAAACCTCTACATTGAAGAATTTATTCTTTAACCTCTTAAAGTCCGGCATTTTACTACCATATACATGCCCAGTCCGGGTTATTTTGGAGATTTTTGGAGATTGCCAATCGGTGAAAATAGCACTTCATATTCATGATCACTTTCACTACACTCAGATTCATCACTAAATCTATCATTAGTTATAAATTCCGCTATTTCACAATCGCGAAGATTAACGCCGGTTACGTGAAGCCATTTCGTTTTGTTTACGAAATGAGCAACAGCTGACGACTCAACTAAATGTGCAATTCATTTCGTTTCCCAGTGTTCCCACCCGGGAAAATAACAAAACCAAATATGCCATTAGAAAGCTTGATTTCTGACGAAAAAAACCATAAAACTTGTGACCGAAAGTTTGTTAGTCTGTGAAATCAAGGACTGCTGAAACCAAACTATGTCTGATCCCGCCTATAGGCGGGTGTGGACCAGCGGCGGGCTGGGGGTCATCCCGCATATGTGCGGGCGTGGACTTCAAGAGGTTAAAAATACTACCTTTATGATATCTTTGGGATATATAGTTTTCATAATGTATGTGAAAAACTAAAAACAAAGTAAATTAATTTTTTGTGAGTATTTTGAAACCCTTAAGGAATATTTGTTGGACAACTTCAGATTTGGATTCAGCGTCCTAAAAAACATAATTAGCAATCTAAATTCCTGGAATGCCATTTTGGTTCACATACAGGTTTTATTTTGTCCAATTTGACTTGACTGAAAAAAATTTATCATTAAATTATTAAAATATATTGATATTTTCTTATTGTTTAAGATCTTAATCTATCTGTGTAAACAGATGGATTTTGATGTATGTCCTGGTTTAATTAACCAGCAAAACCAAATTGTTACCATATAATTAACTTAATTCGTAAAAATATTACCTAGTTAGGACTTGGAAATGTCTGAAGTTTTAACTGATGTAATACATCAGATTAAATAATTAATGATCAACATTTAGCTAAGGTTATTAGAATTTATTGTAGGGTGGTTGGACAGGAGGTGGTTGTAATGAAGAACGATTAAGGCCATTCCACACCTACAGCGAAGCCTCCACTGTGCAAGGATGTTTATTGTGATATTTACCATTTCACACCAAAAGTATCACATCTGCACAGAAAATTCATGGTGGGATGCCAAGGAGGCATGGAAAAAGGCAGAGAACGCATGTGTGAGGTTATGCTACCGCTGAAGTATTCTAAAAAAAATCCTCAGCGAGCAATAATGATGGACACTACTGCAAGCTTCCTGTGTTCACCCTCGAGGGGGCACATGTGGAGGTTTCTTCCACGAGCAAGTTTTTTTGTGAATTAAAAGTACTTGTTGGGTGTCAGCAGTAATGTCCGCCGATGTGCTTCATGAGCATCTTTCCCAGAAACCAGCTAGCATATTTTTGTTCACCTACCTTTCTTATGGTCAGTCTTAGCTTGGATTCAGTCACATGCAGACAGAGTGTGGATGTTTTTTCCGCATACGCGCGTGCGGATGTATATTGCGGGTCGTTTGTGCGTTGTTCACTTCAACCTTACACATTAACCTACAAATCAATCTAATTTTGTATTTTTTACATATGTTTGATAATAAATGTATTTTGATGTAAGTAGACTGTGTTTCATAATTGCTATGAAATATTCTGTAAGCACTCGCTCCAGTAATTTGTGAGCGAAACTCAACTCCGCATGCGCCTTCTTCCGTGATGAATAAGTAAGTTACAGGTTTATCATTAAATTATACAAAAAGTTTTTTAAGTATTACTCATAAAAAGTATAATTATTTAGGCTATCGTAATATTTTAATCACCATTTAAAAGAATGTTAAATTAGCTTTTGGCATTAAACTTAGATTAAAAATTATGTTTTACAAATTTTAAAATAATTAGATTTTCAGTTAACCACCACGTGCACCCTCTCCTGATAAAGAACTTATGCGCCCCCTCAAGGGTTAATGGTCCCATAGATTAACACAGTGAGTGAATTTTTTCAAACTTCGGGTCTGACGCAGGAGGGATCTCAGTCTGAAAATGTTTCAGGAATTAATATTGTGCTAAGGTGAACGTTGTAAATTTGTTATCGAATTTACTAGTGCATATTTTCTTCAAGCCCCATAGTGTATATAACATTTGTTGCAATTTGTTTCTTCAGTGGCAACTATGAGGAGAAAGCAATGCTCAGTTCATTCACGGCCCTTCAGGCAATTAAAAACATAAACTCTATACCTTCAGGCTCTAAACTCATATGTTGTATGAAACCATCCAAGAGTACTTGAGAAAGTAAATTATTACTCACACAATTTGTCTTGCCAGTTGGCCCCTAAAACTGTCAAGCCAATGGCCTTTCACCCTTATTTCAGAATTTTTTTATTTTCATTTCAGGGTACTAGTTCATAGTATGTTATTAAGATTGATACGTGAAAGATCCTGCATGTGTGTGACTGTTGTAGACAGCAAGCTGGGCCCCGGCTACCACTCGGCCATGCAGGAGTCTGCGCTGGTCGTGTCCCTGCAGATGTTCAGCATCGTGCTGGAGCGCGCCGTGCAGCTGCTGCATGTGTGTGTGACTGTTGAAGACAGCGAGCTGGGCCCCGGCTACTGCTCGGCCATGCAGGAGTCTGCGCTGGTCGTGTCCCTGCAGATGTTCAGCGTCGTGCTGGAGCGCGCCGTGCAGCTGCTGCATGTGTGTGTGACTGTTGTAGACAGCAAGCTGGGCCCCGGCTACCGCTCAGCCATGCAGGAGTCTGCGCTGGTCGTGTCCCTGCAGATGTTCAGCATCGTGCTGGAGCGCGCCGTGCAGCTGCTGCATGTGTGTGTGACTGTTGAAGACAGCGAGCTGGGCCCCGGCTACTGCTCGGCCATGCAGGAGTCTGCGCTGGTCGTGTCCCTGCAGATGTTCAGCGTCGTGCTGGAGCGCGCCGTGCAGCTGCTGCATGTGTGTGTGACTGTTGTAGACAGCAAGCTGGGCCCCGGCTACCGCTCGGCCATGCAGGAGTCTGCGCTGGTCGTGTCCCTGCAGATGTTCAGCGTCGTGCTGGAGCGCGCCGTGCAGCTGCTGCATGTGTGTGTGACTGTTGCAGACAGCGAGCTGGGCCCCGGCTACCGCTCGGCCATGCAGGAGTCTGCGCTGGTCGTGTCCCTGCAGATGTTCAGCGTCGTGCTGGAGCATGCCGTGCAGGTGCTGCTGCATGTGTGTGACTGTTGCAGACAGCGAGCTGGGCCCCGGCTACCGCTCGGCCATGCAGGAGTCTGCGCTGGTCGTGTCCCTGCAGATGTTCAGTGTCGTGCTGGAGCGCGCCGTGCAGCTGCTGCATGTGTGTGAATGTTGCAGACAGCGAGCTGGGCCCCGGCTACCGCTCGGCCATGCAGGAGTCTGCGCTGGTCGTGTCCTTGCAGATGTTCAGCGTCGTGCTGGAGCGTGCTGTGCAACTGCTGCGGGACCAACAGCACGTCTCGTACCGACTCATTGTCAGCGACGACGTTCAGATACTGCTGCCCGCCATCAAGGTACAGGCCTAGCAGCCGATGTTTAGTTCTGACATGAAAATTAAATTTTCAGTTTTTAATGTAAAAAAAGTTTCTAACAGCAATAATAACTTTGATTGATTACGTAGGATTGTCCCTGGTAGCAAAGCTGCAAATGCCGATTGATTTTTGCGGCTAAGTAGCTAACATTGATTACTTGTGATTATCTTTCACGGCAAAGTTACTCCCTCTAATCACTTAAGACAAAATGAAGGTTTTTAAAATTGCTCAGAAACTCAAGGAAAGAGTGCTGGAACATCTTTCTGCCTCAGGTCGAGGGTACCTAGGGTTTTTACTATTAAGTTTACGCGTATTTCAAAATAAGCAGCATAGCTGAGTGATAATTATTTTGTGTGAGCAGTTATACATTTCAGTTTATTCATACAGTCCTTCACCTACCTGTTCCTGTTTTCAGGTGTGGTGTGACTGGCTGCTCTGTCACAGTAGTGTCTGGAATCCCCCACCCTCCTGCCATGATTATAGAGTTGGGTAAGCTATGAATCATGAAACGATTTCATCACTCTCAGTTGTATCACATAACTTTCTAAAGTAAAGTCTTAAATTAGTTTTTTCCCCATTTATAACTCACTATGTACTGTTTTCAGTTAAATAAATTATAATTAATTATTTCAATCTTAACCTTTGAATTTAGTGCTCACTGATTATATTGTTTTCATGGTAATTTTATAGTTCCTTATTAACAGTTAATAATATGATTCTATTCAAAATTTACAAATCAAAACTAAAATTTCATTATTTATTGTTGTAAAGTGGTTATATTGTTTAGTAGCCTAACCTCAGTTCTGATTCACGTTAGGTCCTAGGTTAGGTCTAAGTCGTTAGTTACACGCTGCTTTTATCAGCAGTGTCAGCAGTTTTACAAGTCATTTGAATTTTGTTCTAATACTCTGACTAAGTTTTACCTATTTACTTTGTTATTAATTTAGCCCTATTACTTTGGCAACCAGAGTGAACCCCCAGAAAGAAACTTAATTAAAAGGTCTTATTTTTTAAGGAATATTTTGACTGAGGCTTACCAGTCTAATTTTGAAGCTGTATTGGTAATAAAATCCTATTAAGTTATCTAAGTCTTTGAATTACCATACATAGTTAATGAAACAATCTCAGGAAATTTTTCATTGGGCAAATCTTTAATTTGTCTTAAGAAAAACATAAGCCGACTTAAATCCAATAATTGAATATGATATGCTGCATCGAGTTGAATTGAATTTCACGAATTGCATCGAGCATGGAATTGAAAAAGGAAATGATGCATCGTATACCCCTAATTTAGGGTATATCAATTACTAGCCAAATCTTGTTCTACTCTTTGATTTCCTCTTTTAACCCATCTTGGTTTGAGCAAATGCTCTTTGCTGTGTTAAATAAGGAGTAAGCTACCCCTTCTTTCACAAATTTGTTATGATTGGTCTGAAAATTTAAATAGTTATTTTTAAGTTTCCTGTGTGTGTCTTTTTTCTGAAGACAATTGTCCTCAAAATGTCCCTATATTTTTTTCCGCATACATCTAAAAATGCTAACTTGTTTTGGACTTCTTCTTCCATTGTTAAATGGCTTGATGGATAAATACTGTTAAAATGCCCTAAAAACTCTTCCAATTTATCGTTTCCTTGCGGAAATAGCACAAAGGTGTCATTGACATACCTCCACCAAATCTTCAGGTCGTGTTTAGCCAAAAACAGAGCCTTTTATTTTAACTCCTGCATAAATACATGAGCAAAGATAGGTGACAAAAGTAACCCCATGGCTATGCCTTTATGTAGACAGTATAATTTACACTCCAAATGTTCGCAGAAATCAAAACCATAACCTAAACTCACTATCATCAACAATGAATTTCAAACAAAGAACTCATTGATTTCTCCTGAGTGATTTACAGTCATGACCTATGTAAGGTGCTCAACTCTTCTTAACTTGAATTTTAAATAGTGTAGATGCCTTATGGGGTCATTAGTAATACTATCAATAAATTATTTAATGTTATTTTATATTTGTTGCCAGGCCTGCGGGAGATGTTTGGGCTAGGTTGGCAACCTTGGTAAACCTGCTAGAGAAGCTGAATTCTCGTCAAGATCTTCTCTCAGAGCATTGTCAAGAAGGTGAATCACAATAAATAGTTATATATCTCAAAGGGCTACGTAATCTCTCTGTGTGTCTATACACAGTTTAATTAGGCTATGAACCTGCCTAACTCCATTGCCAGTTGTTCAGTTGGACTTTGTTGAGTTGTCCTTCATAAGAGCATTGAAGGAGACTAAGGAGCCTCTCTTGAAATGTAATTTAACACGGTGTTGAGCGATTCACTTCAACTATATTTGAGGTTTAAGGTGAAGGCCGTCTGGTAGTGTAATTTACCCTCACCTCTTCACATTTACTAGTCAAGAGTAATTATGGGTTTAGTGCACAACTGGATGTTTGTTGTGTGCTATTCATAGCACTGAGCCTCCTTCTGTGTCAGTGTTATTATCTCCTAAAAGTGTAATGCAGCCTCATTAATAAACACAGGAATTCAACTGTTAAATTAATGTTGAACTAATAATCTTTTAAGGGATAATATTAGGGGATGTATCATATTTGGTTTACATTAACATTGTACATAGAAATTTACAGGACAGCTCTAAATTTTAAAATTTCCTGAAATGTGTTTCCTAAGAAAGGTTTTATTAGTGTTACCTGAGATGATGTTGCATAATTTTAAAATTCTCAAAATAAAGAATATACATTTTTGCTCAGATTTTGTAAATATAAAATCCTTTTTTTACTCATGAATATTATTAACGTGTGTTAATTTCCAGGGTTAATAGACAGGAAGAAGGAGGATTGGGGGGGGGGGGGAGATAAATCATGGTTGTCAGTTTAAAAAGTAAAAAATGTACATATTTACGAGGGCTGTACAAAAAGTATCAGATGTTTGCCGCTACGCTTAGCGCTGTTGTTCCCCCCCTACAGTAGAGTGTGTAGACGAAAGTTTACTCCCGGCCACAATGTGAGCCTAATGTTACTACTGATCAAACACAAACACTTTCATTTTTAAAGCATTTAAAATTATTTGGTATTATAAGATTATGGTATTATGGTATTATAAGATAGGGATTAGGAGGCCTCAGAATCTCTGACACACTGCTTCCATTAAAATTTTGCTTAGGCCACCAGAAAGAAGGGATGAATAGGAATGGAAAGGTAGGAATGGACAATCTGGTTTACCCTTGGGGCAAAATTTCTAACTTCAGTCCTGTTCAGCCAATCCTGGTTACATGCCCAGAGGTAGGGCGATAACCGGACAAGCATAAAGGATCCACAATCCCTCTTCCATGATTCAGGACAAGACTGGGTATCCAGTTCTGTGGTAATGTGACCCAAAGAGACAAGGGGGAACCAAGGTGCAGGGAAGCTGATCACACGGGCTAGCCAAAGGATTACCAATACTGCTACAGCTTCTTTTTTCTGTATGTAACAAGTCAGAGAGCCCCATCCAAGTCATTTTAAAATGATGGCACCCATTAAGTCACATCAAGAGTAAATTAACAGGTAAAGTTACCTAGAAGCTATTGTTGCCTTTCTCTTATTAAATTTAGTTTGATTCAACCAACCAATGTACATCAATTGTTCAATGGAATGGAGTAGTTTTAACTTACAGTCCATTATTAAAATTATCGTACATTCTTTCTAATTGGAAATTAAGATTATGGGGTCAAAGATCGTGGTAACATGCATTGAATTCAATGAGAGGCTGTGTTGACTTTGGGATACACAAGAGCTAGGTGCTGCTAAGCTGGTTTTTCCCATTTTATCACCTGTTAGTTTTTTGAAGTAATAACACCTTGTGACGTCTGCTCCAGCTTCCACTACAGTGGTTACGGTTTATGGGCCATTGTTTCTCTTAACGATCTGTTTCAAACTGTACCTGGGAATTTGATTACTTTACACTTACCAATTAGGACCAGTTTGAAGATCAGTAAAACTAATTATGTATCTGTTTACAACCTTTACGTTATTAATGTGATTTTCATGTTTTTAGCAAATTTCCTTAAAGGAATAAGCTATTACGGTAGTAATCATGGTAAGACCTAAGTCCGAGACCATGTTAACTTTTCATTTTTGGGTCCCCAGAAGCAAAAAACACTATTTGTTCGAATTTATATATATATATATATATATCTATATATGTATGTCTGTTAACACGATAGCGGCTGTAAATATGGTTCGATCTTAATGAAACTTGGTACAGACGTGTAAAGTGGTAATGACTCGGACGAGTTCGTGAACCAGCCCAATCGGACCACCTGAAGGGGGGTAAAGAGGGATAAACCCCCCCAAAAATGGGTTTTTTTGGGTTTTTCACATAGAAAAATAAAATTTATCAAATTTTTGTTGGCACCATTGAATTCAGCTCAAAACAACAAACAATTTAGTATTTTGAATTACTGTTCTATGTCCATTGGTTACCGAGATATTGAAAGAGGTAAACACAGTATGTTGTCTCAATGTTAACCTTATGGGAAATAAGTAAAATTCTATATCTCGCTTATTTCTCAACATATCTTGATAAAACTTGGTGAATGGCTTCTTCTAGTTCAGATCTACTAAATATTGAATTAAAACCAACCAGTTTAAACATACCTGTAACAGCAAACCTACGTACTCATTTCCCCATGTTATTCTTATGGAGCTTACAAAAACATGTCAAATCTCGCTATGTTGGATTAAAATATGTTGTTTTGCATTTGAAATTCGCTGAGTATGCAGGTCTGCTGCAACGGGGGTATTTATTATGATGTTTGCTCTACATTTTTTGCATCAGAATATATATTTCCTGCCTTATGAAAGAACCTTATTATATTTTTGTCTAAACCTAAAGAAATCACGAACCTGTGATAAATTTTTGTCTATAAGCACCCAAAGGTAAAATATCTCAGTAAGACTTGAAAAACACAACCACACACATTTTACAAACCCCACAACCAAATAATGCCTTTTTACTATCATCATGGTTCATTCTTAAATAAAAGACATACTGTACCACACTAGATACTACCCTTTTGATATCCATCACAAAAATAATATGGAGGCAGAATAGAATGTAGGTGTTTATGGAAGAGGATTTGACACCCTCAATGCTTATCTGGATCCCTCAATGACATATCTGTGTGTCAGCATGATGGAGTAATTTTTATGTTAAAAATGTTTGGCTCCAGGGTAAGACAGAGTGTTTGTGTGAAACTTATACTATAGCTTTAATATAATTTGTTATATTTCAGTTTCATTACGTTATTTTTATTTTTGTTTTAGGTTATGAACAAGTGAGACTGGCGGAAGATGCAGCTTTAGCAGGATTCATCCCCTTGATGTTTAACTGTCCAGAGCCCATGTATGCTAGCAAAGAAACTGACATGGTAAGTATTTTTCCATCATAGAGAACTATACTTCCAATGTAGATAAAATGTAATCACCAATTCACCAATGTAATCACCAATGTATATAAAATGTGCGCAGAGGAGTTTCTTGAGGAATTATTCATTACCATTACTTAAACACACTTAATCCCATAGTTTTCCATATTTATATGAAATATGTTAACACATATTGTAGAACCTCATCAATCGAACAATTGGGATTTCCGAACCTATTTTGGATAGTATTTGAAGTGTGCGGATTAAACGAGTATGGCAAAGTTACTTCTGCTGTTGATGTGCATATGTCTTTTCAGCAAAAGTTTACTTCCTCTAATCACATGTAACTGTCTTTTCACTGCTTACACAGCTTATGAGTTAGTTTGCGAGATTTAGTGCATGTATCCTAATTAACGAACTAACTAATGGGAATCTTGCTACAAACTTCATGGATACAAAAAAATGTTGGTTTATGTTGAAAAGTAGTCAGAAATATAAAAGCAAGAGGATAATGCACTATTAATTAATAATTTATTCTACATGTCGACCAATATGTCCTGAAACCCCATTCCATGAGATTGGTTTGGTTACTATCTACATTAGAGTAGTGATTAGTAGGTGAAATGTTTCCCATAATTTTTTATGTTTTAATTCAGCTGACCTAGTTCTTCAAAGAGATTAAAAGCACGTCTACTTTAGTAATATATCTAATAATTTTGGCCTTTTAACTCTTCCTCCCCTACATAATCGAGGTCTTACAGTTCATGATGCATATTACATTTGATATGTGTCGTCATTTTCTGAAAGTTGGAAGAAAAGATTTATATGTCCATGAGATGGTTATTTTTTTGAATTTCCCCAATAGGGAAGAAGCTATTATGGTAGGTCTCATGGTAAGGCCTAAGCCAGAGAACATAATATCTTTTTGTTTTGGGGCCCCCAGAAGCAAAAAACACCATTCGTTTCAATTTTTGGATAGATATTTATACATCTATTTGTCCGTTAGCACAATGTTTTTAGGCATTTGAAATTCGCTGAGTATGCAGGTCTGCTGCAACAGGGGTATTTTTTATATGATAGATCGGCTAGTTTAATACTTCAGTTCCTCACCAGGGGAGGTTGGGCTTGACGGCAGGGTGAGCGGCCAATATGAGGGCCATCTGATCCCTTGAGGCCCTGTTCCAGTATCCATTGGATAAAGCAGTGTTTCTCAACCGGTGGTACGCGTACCATTGGTGGTACGCGAAGGCCTTTCAGGTGGTACGCAAGAGATTGAAGAAGTAGTAAAAAGTCAAATACTATTTTTATAGATATACGAACGAACACTGTCCCGTCGAACAGTAAAGTAGCACTTATTGTCTTAATTTTATTAACTTTTTCAGTTTCTATTTCGGTTACAATATGCCAATTTCGTACCATATTTTAGGAACTAAAATATCAGAATATTTTTGTTAAATTTAAAGCATTCTGAATCTGTCAAAGAACATTTCCGAACACTGGGGATTATGACTGTATTCAGTCTCTACATTTACGAACTAATTTTGTTACTAAAAAGAAATTCTGATGACGCATTTTTACTAGGATTCCATCATAATTACAACACCAGATATAGAAATAACATCGGTTTTGACATGCACAGGTCAAAATTTTATGAAAAAAACCATCTTATGCCGGGATACGGTATTTCAATGCACTGCCTTCAGAAATCAAAGATGTATTAGATTTTAATCAATTTAAAAATAAATTAAAAATTTATATGACTGATAAACCTTTGTATAGTTTGGATGAGTATTTCTAAGTGATTTTGCTTTGAAGGATAATGGTTATGTATATATATTTTTTTTTTATAGGGTTAATGCATTTATTATATATTTAGGCCTGTATATATTTTTATAGGATTTATGAATATTGTTATCATCATCATTTGCAATTTTTTTTAAGTTTTGTATTTGTTCAAATACAACATGAGACTCTGATCTCAACAATGACTTGACACCATTCTGTACAATATGTTTGTATGCACGAATAAAGATGATTTTGATTTGATTTGATTTGAACTATTGTTATTTTTTCATTTTAAAAGCAATTTGTTTTACAAAACATTTTGGCATTAAACAATGTTCTGTTTTGGCATTTTGTTCTTCCCATTGAAGAAATTCTACCAGTTTTACAGCGTTCATTTGGTGGCATTACTGCAGTTTTTAGTTGTACGATTTACTAACAAAACTTCTATTTTGAAAACACAGTCTAATTATGTCGACCTGTTGTATATATTTTTTGTAATATGCTTAAATATAAGATTATTGGTGAAAATACGGTATACTTTGATTGACACTGAATTGTTTATTTATGTTAATTTTTCATTATAAAATATGAAAACTTCGTAAAGTTCCAAATAACAGGCAGAGAATATTTCGCCCGTGTACCTAGACATTTTTCTCACATTACGAAATTCATATTCAAATTCATAGGAGTTTTTTTGCCAAATTGGCTATAAAATTATTGAGCAGATCTGTGACGAACATATTCAAAAACTTAACAACCAAATACTTATGATCAAAATACGATCTAAAAATTTACATTGACAAGTTAAAAAAACGTAAATTTGAGTGTCAAAAACAAAACGACCAAAGAGCAACTATAAGCACTTTTGGAGGGTTTACCTCAGTGGTGGAGGGAGGGGGGTGGGTCCTTGCGATGGTACGCCAAAATATTGAAAGTGTGGTAGGTGGTATGCGAGCATCAAAAGGTTGGGAAACACTGGGATAAAGGTATACCTTTGCCCACCCAGTCTAAGTTTGGCCGAACCTATCCATCTACCTATTCCTTTTTCCTTTTGCTTCCCTTGTATTAATCTACTAAAGGCTGTGAGCCTAAGGGATAATCGAAGGGAAGCTTCCTTTCCTTTCCGGTAGCCGTACAAAAAAACAAAATAATGGCTGAAATACCCTCACAGGATTTTCCTGTGGGGTGGGGAAACCCAGACTACCAAATCCCCCCTAAAAAAAGCCACCCTACCGAAAAGACGTTGTGTAGCACACATAAGTAACAGAGCGCCATAAGTCCATTTTCACTGCAGCTTTAATTTTTAATAGTTATCTCCAATAATAATAGTTCATGGCGGCATTTTGCCCGCAGGTGTTGCGTTATGCCATGCCATCGTCTTTAACATAAACGTAGCTACTCCCGCCTATTACCAAGGGCACTGAATTTACCTGTCTTGACTTTGATTGTACGAATCTCAGTACCAGTACCAATGCCTAAGAACTGGTGATACCGAGAATTGATTCATCCCTGAATTATCCAACCACACGGAATATGTTTTAGCACATGAAGGTGGATGTGTTGAACACATTTTTAATTAATTAATAAGCCAGCTGTAAGTCCTTCTTCAAAAATGCTTTTATTTTTGATATTTGATAAGTGTTTTCTGCATCATCCTAATTTGTTTGCTATTGCTGGCTGTTTGTCGACACAAATCAGCGATCGCCATAAGTAATAATTAGTGAAATTTTGCCATGATGCCTTGCAAACTAACTTACGACCTTAATATGAATTGCTATATACAGCACTTTACTACCCAGAGCAAAAGGATGTGAACAGCTGACTTAAACATTAGTGGGGAGTGTTAATATCAGGTGACTAGGGATAATGAAGGGGTAGCAGGGTCAGTGGTGGAAGCATGTATTCTTTTAATATTTCTTCTGTAATGTAAACGGTGGCTCTGACAAACAGTGTTTGGTCAAAAGTATTTGTTTTGTGGGCAGTATCAGACAAGGAAAAAGCACCCTAGGCCCTAGGCCAGCCACCCACAGAATTGATCATGACACAATGCGACAGACAATTTATCTTAGAGTGCCTTAAGGCATTTTTTCTTCGTCTGACTCTAACCGCTCAAAAAACATGTTTGACAAAACACTAACTGTTGAACACTGTTCATCAAAGCCAACAGCACATGCGTGACTTCTAGTAAATGGCGGAAATAACTATAATAAATGGACTATTTAACCAAGATAAAATACAATAATTGTGTATGTTGTGGCTGCCAACACAGGGATTAGTTTTAAAAAGTACAGATCTTCAGCACAAGAGCTTCTACTTACAGGTGGATACATTTTTACCCATCATAACTAGCCAGCAGATAGAGACATAGATATGTCATCAAGTTGCTTCCCTTTCAATTCTGTTCTATTTCAGAAATCACAGCTAAGGTAGACATTGATGTTACAAAATACTAAAAAAATCGCCACATTACAAAATAAATCGCTAGTTGTAGTTATGGGACGACCTGTTTATTTCTATTTAACTTGCCTCATAACAGCTTAGCTTATGCTATGATTTTGGTTAAGTCGTTCTCAGAAAATCCTATTGTCAGGTTTTTTTCAATCTGTGTTTGGCCAGCATAAAATACAGTACTAAAATATTAACTCTGGTAATTCATATAGGGACCTTTGTGAATGGGTTTGAGGTGTGGGCCTACTATATCAATTCTCTCATCTTAAGGAGGGGTGAATTAAAATGTATCGATTTTATTTGTCTGCCCGAAGGAAGTGGCTCAGGTCAGCTTGAGGATTCGCAGAATTCTGTTCTGTGGAACTGTGTTTCTGTGTGGAGTTGATCCCCCAGTCTTGAAGCTGCACAAGAACGAGTCAGGCAGCAGTGAATACATCTCTGTTGTGGAAACGCCCAGCCCTCCTACACAGGTCAGTTCCAAACACTTCACCTTTAGTACTATTAACAATATTGTTTCAAAAATTAATGTTACGATAGACTTCAAAGCTATAAAATCCAAATCAAAAATATATTATTAATCTTTAAGGGAAATGTTGCACAACAGTATACATTATTGGCATCCAAGTACAAGTTCATAATTGACACGGTAGAGATTAAGTACATTAAGGTTTATAATTTTTTTAACGAACAATGAAAAGTATACCTTGCTTATTCCTCTAAATCTGTATTAAGGAGGAAAACAGTCTGAATTCCATTAACAGTTCTATCAGTAATAATAGTAATGGTGTTAAGGACTGACTGCCCTGATGCTACTGTTAAACCAAACTCTATTTGACGAGATTGAGACAAAAGTCATACTAAAAAATAAATTATTTTTAGAGATAATAATTTTATTGACATCTCTGAGCAAAAAACTGGTTACTTGTACCACACTGTGGTTTTTATTTCATAATATCAACAAATAGTTCCCCCTTCATGTACGGCATGATAAACATGTTATGTGCACACCACAGAGTGCACATGAAAGTTGCACATATAGAATACATTATTAATTAATTAATAAGCCAGTTGTAAGACCTTCTTCAAAAAAGTTTTTATTTTTAATATTTGAAAAGTGGATGTTCAATTTGTTTCCTTTTTGCAGTAGAATAAACGTTTTAAGAATGAACTAACTCATTTTGCAAAAAAATATTAGAAACTGTTTAAAACAATGATTTTCTTAATCAGAAACTAGTCCTGAGCTGTAATATAAAAACTTAGTCGTTGTTGTTCCTTCATTGGCTCCTAGAGTGCTCCACCACAGCTGAGAGCTCATCTTTTAACTGTCAAATGTACTACAAGCAACCACTTCCTCCTGACACTCACAGTTTAGAGCAAGGCACGATGAATCACTCATGTAAAATGCAGTGAAGGTGTCAGAGCAGAGTATAGTTCTACAAACTTAACATTTTTAATTTGAATCTCTGAACTATCTCCTTTCATCACTTTCTTAGCTTTTAGTGGATTTCTAATTTTTATCTGCAAACTTTTTTACTTTGGGTGATAATATCCTGGTTCAGGTTTATTATTTATTGATGGGAATGCTTGTTTTTCACAAACTTCCTTACCACTTTCATAGGGATTTGATTTAATTAGGGGTGAGCGAGTAGTGGATTTTGAATTCGGGTCGAGTCGAGTCGTGTATTAAGCCAACTACTTGAGTATTGAGTTGAGCAGTTGTTTTTAAAAAGTGATGAAATGTTCATTTTTTTTAAGTAATTAGGTCTTCAAGATTACAATTAATTAAAATATATCATCCGTTTGATTTATCAAATTGGTCCACTTTATTTAAGCTAATCTTTTTTTATTTTCCTTCTAATACCCCTACATTGCATAAACCCTTAAAATGAATAACTATACTAAATCACTTAAAATAACAAATAAGTAATTGTAAGAAGATCACAAAATAAATGTATGCAGAATATGTATAGTTGTAAAATTTAAACAGTTATAAGATTAATTATATTAACCTAGTATTTTAAAACTATCAACAACATGTTTAATTTTTTCCTAAAAGTAATTGTAATTAAAACCTTAGCCAAGAAATTGAGGAAGAAAGAATTAAAAACAAGACCTTACTGCTGATCTATTGTTTTTTGACATCCAGTCACTCGAGCACAGTGACACAACTGCAATCAGATAAGAAAAAGATATCCCACAATACAAAAATTACAAAACCTAAAAACTAACAAATTTTTATGTAAACCAATTAGCTCCACAATTTTCTTCTAATTTTTACGAATCGAAGCAGAAATGAAGGCTGTGTATCATTTAAAAGATAAACTATGAATACAAATTTGAAGTTGTAAAGTGCAAGGTCAGAGTTAAATATAGCTGTAAGTTTTCAATTTCTGGATTCTGAGAAATAGTATTTCTAAAGAACTGTTGAAATCCATTCTTCTATGAGTTAATGAAATATTGTTGAGGTTATTGTTATGAAAAACTCGTGAACGGCTGCGAAAAATGATAGCGCGGATAAACGGCAGATGTAGCTTATCGAAACTCGCAATCTGCCGTGAAATACGATCGCGCTTATTTGCCGATCGCCGATGATCGGCAAATGTAGCCTTGCTAAAGTTGCGGTCGGCCGCGAAAAACTATCGCGTGCATTTGCCGATCGTAAATAAACTAAATGCAACTTAGCAAAACTAGCGATCGCCCGTAAAAAACGGTCTCGCGTATTTGCCGGCCACAAATGAACAGAAAATACTGCTTATTTTGAAACTAGCGAGCGGCGCGATAAAGAATCTGTCGATTGAGGATAAATGGCAGATGTAGCTTTGCTTAACTCGCGATCGGCTGTATTATTCTATCGCATGCACGTAAATTGCTTGTAAATTCGATCGCACGTAAACGGCGGGAGCAACTAGCTACTCGACTTGTTTTTTTGGGTAGTACCCGAACCCCCCCGACCCGTGCCCGGGGGGTACCCGAGCTCGTGCTCGAGTAGTTGTAAAATTTCGGGTAATTACCCGACCTTCAGGTACTCACCCACTCCTAGATTCCACCTTTTTAAAAATACTCTAAAACTTTCCAAGCCTTTAGCGCCCAGTGTTGCCTTTTGGCAACGCCATGTTTCTGTCGATTTTTCTCTAAAATTATTTTGTTTGAACCTTAAAAGCCCACAGTTGCCTTTTGTCAACACCCTTTAGTTCAGAAAACAGCCATAGATGGGAGTTTAGTCCAGTTGTCTTAGCATTAGAGAATCTTCAGAGCGACCACATGGTTTGGAGGTTAGCGGTAAATTGTGTTTTTTCAAGTGATCTTTTACTATAGTTCTAGACATTTCTTATCGTGGGAAAAAATATCTTATCAATCCTCAGTTATTCTAGTTTATGTTTCTAATAAGTTTTAGTAATTTAAGCGAGTATTTCCATAATTTATATGAGAAACTCGCCGTGTTTCATAAAGCAACTGTGGGCGGATGTGACATTAAATTTCACTATAGCTCTGGACAGCCTTACTGGCGGGTGAGTGAGTGCGCTGTTTTCGTAATTAGTGTTTAATATTTGCAAGGTTTTGGTAATAAATCACATGGTCATTTGTTTATGTAAAGGTACTTTACACAAGAAAATATTTTGCTGAAACCACAAGTGCAACTAATGTTAAATGCTTGCAAGCTCAACACAATTCATGAAGTACGACGACAAAAGTGTGGAAACACATTCTTAAATGTAAACAAAACATTTAAGATGAAAGGTTGCCAAAACAAAAAGACCAGCTGATGCATTGAGCAAATATTTCCAGAAATTTTAATTGCGTAAGAAATCTCTCGGTGAAATATTACAGGGCATTCTTTTGTAGTGTAAATGAGGTAAAACGTAAACAAAGTTTTGACAGTTCTACCAAACATGTGTTTATTTAGCAGACATTTCGGTTGATTACAGTTTTCGCCACCTGCCAGTAAGGCTGTCCAGAACCATAGTTAAATTCAGTTTCTCCATATAACCCCATGCTAATATTAAATTCATTTACAGCTAATATTTTGTGTTAATTATATGTTTTTTGGCCATTTTGAATAGGACATGATCTAAACTTCACAATGGACCAAGAATATTTGGGCGAAAAGGAAATAGAACGGTTTTTCTTAATACCTGATGACAACGTGTCCGAAGTGGGGGACATGGGGGCCATTGGCAACCTCGACGAATTTCAAGGCACCACAAGTGCCCATAGTTGCTTTTAAGCAACAACAATTTTTTTTTACCTGTGAGGGAAAATTTGAAAAAAACTGTTTTAATGTGTTTTTTAGACCCTAAAAAAAAAGAAAAATAGGAAAAAAATTTTATTTTCGGTGCATCATAATTTGGGTTTCCAAGGGTTATCTCTTAAAACCAAATGGTTGTAGAATACTTCATGTTAGGCTACGTTCACACGAGCGACATTTTACTGCAGCGATAGGTGGTCGCTGTCGCTGTTTATGCCACCAGCTGGAAGTTCTTGAGTTTTCCACTATTTCTGTTGTCGCTGGGATCGTTGATTTGATTAGGATTTACGTTTGAAATAGTTCTCACTTTTGCCACGGCATTATCACAGCGCGGAGGAGTTATAGTTCACATTTTTATTACAGAGTAACCAGGTTAAATAAATTAATGGTCAAAGACTTTCAAAATGAAAATTCAAATATGCTAGTTCAAAAACTAACATATATAAATGAGGAAAAATTTATCAAAAACTTATGCACCGTAAATAATTATTTACAATCCTAGTTATGTTCACAAACAGTGACGCATCAGAGAATGGTTTTGTTTGCATGGATGGGGGAGGGTATAAAAGTCTAAGGTCATCGTAGTTTTCTGCACATAACTACAGTTTTTATGGGCAGCTGTCGATTCTAAAAATCCCCCTCTGTATACGCCCGTGATTGCATCTTAAAGTTTCGATTCAATGATGATTATTACTTTTTGAACGTTATACAAGTGTTAAAATCCGATACTTGAAGGATTCATATTATAAAAGTAGATTGTTAGAAATCAAAGTATTGAAAGCCCTCAGCTAGACAGGATTTTAGGATATTGTGCAGCTCATTGAAGAAAGGAATTACAGTGAATGGTAATACATTGGCAGACAACCTTACCCCCTTTAAGAAGACAGAACCACTCACAACCCATCCTTTAATATCCGGGTAAATTCTTGGACGATTTACTCTCTAAATTGATGAAACAACCAGAGCTCTCAATGTTGAATGGAGAGGTTGGAGACCCCTGCTCGTCGCTTTGCTCTCTTGGGCGAGCGTCGTAGAGGGCCCGCATTTCGGTGCGGGTAAGGGCTATTTTTAACCTCCCTTCCAGCGTGGATAAAAAAAAAAAAAAATGTTGAATGGACAATAGGCTTACTATCCGGGACGGTTTGCTCTCAAGATCAGCAGCATCTCCTAGGATTTTTCAGGCAGGCTCTTCCTTCAAGATAAACTCAAATGGACATTCCAGTAAAATCGACTCTCGCTCCACGAATCGGACCAGACTGCCTCCGATTTGAATCTAAGTTCAGTCAAGGATTTCAGATTTAAGTAGAGGTGTGCGGATAGTGAATTTTTGGATGGGATCGGATTCGGATCGGATAGCTTATGTTCGGATCGGATAACAACAAGTTCGGATTGGATAATACCGGATTCGGATTTTTATGGTGCCGCGTGATGAGCAGATTTAAGTATTCTCATAAGCCTAAGGTAATTGCAAGGAACTACCATATTATCCTAATGTAAGGTAAGATTTGCCTTGATAGGGTTGAGTTGTTGATTGTTGTGATATATTGTTTCCAATATAGGCCAAATGTCAATTATTAAAGTATGCAAAGGTTCAACTAAATATCTGTTAAGAATTTAGATATTCATTGATTCCCCTTAAGCATAGGTAGTATATGATTGAATAAGCTTATTAGGCCCAAATCAATTTCAGGATTTGAACTTAAAAAATCCTTTTTCAATGCAACCTAAATTTGTTCACTATTAGGCCTCTGTCTTTTTTGTTCTTTTCCTTATTTGATCAGAGACTAGGCCTAAGTGACTAGACAAAAGAATTAAATATAAAACTTGATTCACCAACCACCTCATATTTGAAGAAAGCTTTACATTTTTATTTATGCATTAATGCCTGACAACCAAGATTTTGATTCACTACAATAATACTAAAAAACAAATAGAGGTGTGCGGATAGTGATTTTTTGGATCGGATCGGATCGGATTCGGATCGGATAGCTTATGTTCGGATCGGTTTCGGATCGGATAACAACAGGTTCGGATCGGATAATACCGGATTCGGATAATTACGGCGCGGCGTAATGAGCAGATTTAAGTTTTCTCAAAAGCCTAAGGTAATTGCAAGGAACTACCATATCATCCTAATGTGTAAGGTAAGATTTGCCTTGATAGGGTTGAGTTGTTGATTGTTGTGATATGTTGTTTCCAATATAGGCCAAATAATGTCAATTATTAAAGTATGCAAAGGTTCAACTAAATATCTGTTGAGAATTTAGAAATTCGTTGATTCCCCTTAAGCATAGGTAGTATATAATTAATTGAATAAGCTTATTAGGCCTAAATCAATTTCAGGATTTGCAACTTAAAAAATCCTTTTCCAATGCAACCTCAATTTGTTCACTATTAGGCCTCTGTCTTTTTTGTTCGTTTCCTTAGCCTATTTGATCAGAAACTAGGCCTAAGTGACTAGACAAAAGAATTAAATATAAAACTTGATTCACCAATCACCATTTTTATTTACCTATGCATTAATGCCTGACAACCTAGATTTTGATTCACTACAATAACACTAAAAAAAAAACAAAATAAGTCCGCAGTAAACTTAACCTAAATTTCAAGATAAGTTTAAAATGTTTAAGTTTCGGTATCAAAGCTTGGTCATTTAATTAGAACAAAGGTCTAATTGTTTTATATCACAAACAACAAGCAAACTCACTAATTATTTTCATAGACGTAGGCTGTCAAGTCGCATTGTTATCTAAGAAAGTCCATTTTAAAATTTTAATCACGTATTGAAAATACGGCCGGCCGGCTTTGACTAGGCTTAAATCATCAAAGATAAATATTTCAGCAAAATAAAAACTTATTTGTGATCGTTCAACTTTCTATTTCTAGGTAGGTAATTGTTTAATTGATAAATAAAGTAAGAAGAAAGACGTTCTTGAGTTAATTCAGCTTTTAAGCAGACGACGACATTCAAAATGAAGTGATTTGGAAAGACAAAACAATGTATGAACAGGTTTGCCAGATCTTTCACAGCCCAAAATTATTGTACGCTTTTTATTTTATCGTATCGACAGGCCACGTAAGATATTTAAGGCCTGAAAAAGTCGTACGAAACATCAACACGACTATTTATTTATGGGGTATTTACGGGATATTTCGTTTTGGAAATTCAAGACGACTGACTGTTGGACACTGTCGACACTGTCGGTCAATGGCGAATACTGATTTGTCTTGATTGCGATTCTCCCTCATACCAATCGATGTTTCGTCGGTAACGGATACTAATCGAGACAGAACTATTACAGGATGTACTACTATTTTTTTGTTAACTGATTTAATGCTACGATACAAGAATTTATCTTAAGAAAATGTTTGTTATCGTGTCGGGTATTGCGCAGTAATCTGATCGTATACAACGATCTCGATTCTCGATCTTATCACGAGTCGCAATATCGGCAACCGAAATACATCGATTGATGCATACCACTACATAATCGCATTGTGTTGAGGCGTTGTTCTGGCCGCTATCGCAACCGTCGCATTTCAAAGCGTCGTTTTTGCTCCGCGATGTTTTCTGTCACTAATGTACTTTCGTCGGCAGTGACTTCTTTTGTTTGGAAGACTTTCCTTACTTGAAAATTTGATCTTACTTTACAATTTACCCCAAAAAATGCAGTCTATCCGATAGAGTCGGATATCTAGTCAGTCTTACCGGATAGTTATAAAACCCTCGGATCGGATTCGGATATCCGATCCGATCCGAGTTTTCGGATATCCACACACCTCTAAAAACAAAATAAGCCTGAGCAGTAAACTTAACCTAAATTTCAAGATAAGTTTCAAATGTTGTAAGTTTCAGTATTAAAGCTTGGTCATTTAGTCATTTGTGATATAAAACAAAGGTCTATTTGTTTTATATCACAAACAACAAGCAATCTCACTAATTATTTTCATAGACGTAGGTTGTCAAGTCGCATTGTACTGTTATCTAAGAACGTCCATTTTAATCATGTATTGAAAATACGGCCGACCGGCTTTGACTAGGCTTAAATCGTCAAAGATTAATATTTCAGCAAAATAAAAACTTATTTGTGACCGTTCAACTTTCTATTTCTAGGTAGGTAATTGTTTAATTGATAAATAAAGTAATCTGGAGATTGAAAGAAATACGTTCTTGAGTTAATTCAGCTTTTAAGCAGACGACGACATTCAAAAATAAAGTGAGATGGAAAGACAAAACAATGAATGAACAGGTTCGCCAAATCTCTGACAGCCCAAAATTATTGTAGGCTTTTTATTTTATCGTATCAACAGGCCACTTGAGATATTTACGGCCTGAAATAGTCGTACGAAACATCAACACGACTATTTATTTATGGGGTATTTACGGGATATTTCGTTTTGGAAATTCAAGACGACTGTTGGACACTGTCGGTCAATGGCGAACACTGATTCTCTTGATTGTGATTCTCCCTCATACCAATCGATGTTTCGTCGGTAACGGATACTAATCTAGACAGAACTATTACAGGATGTACTACTATTTTTTAACTGATTTAATGCTATGATACAAGCATTTATCTAAAGAAAATGTTTGTTATCATGTCGGGTATTGCGCAGTAATCTGATCGTATACAACGATCTCGATCTAACCACGAGTCGCAATATCGGCAACCGAAATACATCGCTTGATGCATACCACTACATAATCGCATCGTGTTGAGGCGTTGTTCTAGCCGCTATCGCAACCGTCGCATTTCAAAGCGTCGTTTTTGCTCCGCGATATTTTCTGTCACTAATGTACTTTCGTCGGCAGTGACTTCTTTTGTTTGGAAGACTTTCGATACTGAAAATTTGATCTTTCTTTACAATTTACCCAAAAAAATGCAGTCTATCCGAAAGAGTCGGATATCTAGTCAGTCTTACCGGATAGTTATAAAACCCTCGGATCGGATTTGGATATCCGATCCGATCCGAATCCGATCCGAGTTTTCGGATATCCACACACCTCTAGATTTAAGTGAGTCAAACCAATCTGAATAGGAATAGGGCCATCCTGGGGAGCCAAAATAATAGTTTATTTAATATTATATGTATATTTTTATTTCATACTTTTACGGTTATATACCTGTGTTGGATAAAAAATGCATGCGGCGAAGTTTTCGCAAAAAACTGGCACACTGAAAACCAAGATGGCAAAACAATACCAAGATCGTAAAAAAAAAATGATTTTTTTTTACGATCTTGGTATTGTTTTGAAGTGATATCCCATATTTCAGGATATTTCTTTACCTCTTTAATGAAGAGTTTAGAATCAAATCCTGTTGAATCCATTTCAAACAATCGAAGTGGTCAAAATTAACCTTTATAAAGTGTTATTAAAAATATATATATATTTACAATATGCATCACCTGGTTAAGATTAATTTAATTTGTTAATCAATGTAATTAGGTAAAATACTAATGGTGTTGATCATGTGTGAATTATATTCAAAAGTACATACGCATTCTTTCTGATTTTACCAAAAGTAACATTTAATTCCAAGATTCTCTACTAGAATCGTTGCAGTAGCAAACATCAGCTGACGTTTTCGCGACACTGTGGCCTGCCACTTGTTGCTGCCGCTCGTGTGAACACATTCTGACTGTCTCCATATGATCCAATGCTTTTGAAAACTTGCGATCATCTGACACCGGCGATCAGCAGTAGAATGTCGATCGTGTGAACGCAGCCTTAATTTATTATTCAGTGAAAATATGGGCTGGGCTTAACGCAAAGCATTTATGTGGAGCCAGGCAGGAGGAGCTAAGATCTAGAACTGATGGAGGAGTTGACAATTTCTCAATGATCTGAATACCACAGACCTGTCATAGTTAACTATTGCACTGGTAAAAGAGGAGCCTGTTAAGAATTGGATAACTTGTTATGACTAGAGTTGCCTCCCAATCCCATTCCCATTACATTCCTAAATCTAATATCCTATTATACAATGAAATATTTAGGGGTGTGCGAATAGTGATTTTTTAACTCGAGCTGAGCTGAGCCAAGCTTTTTCAAAAATTTTCGAGCTCGAGCTTTTTCGAGCCGAGCTTTTTAATAGCCACCAAATTATGAAGCTTGATTTTAATTTTAAAAGATACAATAGACTAATGTTTTTGAGCATACCTTAAGTGAATGCCAGCTCAAAACTAGAAAGCTTATCTTCAAAAGAAGTTAATGATCTGATAGGCTCATCAATATTTTGTATTATATTATATAAAATTGATCAAACTGGCTCAAAAATAATTTATGTAGAAATATAAAAACCTTAAACTCTACATTTTTAATTTGACTCCCCAATTTGACAATACTTTCCCTTTAAATAAATAGTTAAACTTAAATAATCATTAAAAAAATAATATAATTCATAATAAATAAATGATAATTCATATAGGTACTACAAAATTTATTTCAAGAGTTGAATGGAAAGGTTTCAAAATGGTTATGTCTTAAAAAAATAACATATTTACACTTAGTCAAAAACAAGATTGATTTACTTAATGTTCACAAAGTAAAGACGATTACAAATAACAGTCCCAATTGTGGCATAATATTGATGGTTAATCTTATTATTTCAGAATATGAATGAAATAATATTTAATAACAAAAATAATTTACTGTCTTCCTAAAATTAATTGCATTTCTAAGTTTTGTGAAGAAAATTATGTAGCTATGGTTTAAAAAAATTAGAAAGAAGAAACATCAGAAATTAGGATGTAATAAAGGGAAAGAAAGAAACAGCTATCTCACTCACTCTCCTTATCAGTGGCCAGGGAGGGGGAGGGATGGAGGTTGTTTACTCCAAGCCCCTCTGTCCCGGTTTTTTGTCATCGTCTGACTCATAGCGAACGTGCGTGAGTTAATTAGGAGATAAGGAATCCTTACTACAACACGCAAAAATATAAACTACTTGTCATACAACTATAAATGATGGCTCATATTTTTTGTCTTATTTTTATAAATCAAATGCAACCAAAATTAAACTTGTACGATATACCGTTAAAGAGATAAGCCGTGATAAAACAATAGACTTTAATGCTGTATTTTTGTAGTTCCAAGGTCAACTAAATATAGCTCCGATTTCCGTCTGAATGGAGATAATATTTCTTGTTACCTGTCAATGTAACTACATATAATTAATCTTAGTATTAGCACTGGAGAATTTCCAGATGCATTCAAAATTGCTAAAGTCATACCTATCTACAAAAATGGATCAAAAGCTTCCATGAATAATTTTAGGCCAATATCTTTATTAGTTGTAATAGGCAAAATTCTAGAGAAGTGTGTCAAAATCCAAATCACTAATTATCTGAACCGGGAAAATATTATAACTGAAAATCAATACGGATTTAGAAAAGGTAAAAATACTAGATAAATAAGTTAATCCTAGATAAATTAAGTCATAAACAAAAAGTTCTAATAACGTTTCTAGACTTGGCAAAAGCTTTTAACTCGGTGAATAAAACTGCTAAAAAAATTAGATTTAATAGGTGTAAAAAATAATGCTCTATCATGGTTTAGAAGCTACTTTCATAATAGAAAGCAATTTGTTGTTATAAATGGGGTTGAGAGCGATTGTTTTGATGTCGATTATGGGGTTATTCAGGGGAGCACTTTAGGGCCCTTGTTGTTTCTTATCTATATAAAAAATATTGCAAAATTAAATACCAGTGGAAAATTATATCTTTTTGCTGACGAAACGGCTCTGGTCTCATCTGGGGGAACGTGGGAGGAGGCATATGCTCAGGCATCCTCTGACCTGGCTCGAATTAAATTGAGGTTTGACGATAACATTTTTTCAGTAAATATTGATAAAACAAAATGTCTGCCCATTTACTTTAAAAGCGACACCGGGCCAGGTCAGAGGGAGCTAAAAATGCACTCCTGCGGTGATCCGCGGGCGGCGGTGTGCAATTGTGGGATAATTGGACATGTGGACCAATATAAGTACCTTGGAGTCATAATTGATAAAACATTGTCTTGGGAGCCACATGTCCAATATATTAAGCAAAATGTAAGGAAAATGCTGTATGCTTTCAGACAGTTGAGACAGGTGATGTCCGTGGATCAGTGCAGGGGTGTATATTATGCCTACGTCCAGTCTGTGCTCCAGTACAGAATTCTGGCATGGGGCCAGAATGATGTGTTTTTCTGGCATGGGGTCTGCCTGAGTGCTAGAACCCCTGAATATCGTACATTTTGAAAAAGGATGTGAGATATCCAACTATTTTGTTGTATCAAAATTTTCCAGTTCTCAATATTAGACAGCTTTATTTAAAATCTTTGCTAATGTATATTAAAGAGAATAAAAATCAAATTTTTTCTGCCACAACACATAATTATAACACTAGATGCAGACATAACTTTGGGTTTTCTGTGCCAAAATTGAATCTAAGATCAGATCTGTTGAACTCATTCTATTTAGCTCACCAAGTTTATCGTAATCTTCCGAATGAAATCATAGCAGCCGAGGGTGGCAGTGTCGCCATTTACAAACGGAGGGTTGAGGAGTGGCTGCTCCGCGTCGGCGCGGAAGCTGCAGAAATTTTAATAAGGTCGCCATACACCTAAATTCTTTTTAATGTTATTTTTTAAATCGCACAACAGTTTATTTATTTTTTTTACAGTCCAATATGACACCTAGCCTTACTTCTACAGTTTTATTGCATATGAGAGAATTTTTTTTATTGTATCAAGCCTATCACTGTTGTTTTATTATCATTGTTATTATTGCTATTATTAGTAGCGGTAGTAGTGGTGATATTATCATATTACATTGAAAAATCATATTGGGCACCAAATTGCCCTGAATGATTGTTATAATTATAAATTTGTTTCACTGCTTTTTTCTTTTAGCCAATAGTTGTTTTTAAGTTTAACTTGTATTATTTCTAATAATAGTTTAAGTTTTTTCCTTAGTATGAACAAATAAACGGTATCAGGAAACTGACACATACTTTCTCCCTTCAAGTCATTTAAAACCAGAAAACATATATAGTGAAATAAAACAAATTAACAATTTATTATCACACAATTATATACCAAATTTTATTAAAATCGATTAGTAAATAACGGAGATATCGGTTTTTGAATATTTGCCATAAGAATAACATTGGACAACGTACTGAATTTACCGCCAAACTAAAATATCAATTATCTCCGCAACCAGTTGACGTAGACTAATGATTCAAAATACTAGATTATTTAGTTTTTCAAGCCAAATTTTATGGTTGCAAGTATATTTCCTTTAAAAGTTACAGTTTTTGTGAAATTTGAAAAATATGAATTTTTTAACACTTAAACCCCCATAACTTCTGAACCTGAATTTTTAAAGACATGCAAGTGTCATTTTGTTTGTCATCCTAAGCACTAAAAACCATGATTTTTTTATCAAAATCGTTAGAGCCTTTTTTGAGAAATTTGGATTTTTGTCATTTTTTATGGGTTTTTATGGGGTAAATACCCTTAAAAATCAAAAATTCAAAAAAATGAAAAATACGCCTGGAGATACCACGGCTTTATACTTACATGCCAAATTTCATGAAAATCGGACCACTGGTGTCGTCTCTAGCTTTGTTTACATCCACACACACACACACACACACACACACACACACACACACACACACACACACACACACACACACACACACACACACACACACACACACACACACACACACACACACACACACACACACACACACACACACACACACACACACACACACACACACACACACACACACACACACACACACACACACACACACACACACACACACACACACACACACACACACACACACACACACACACACACACACACACACACACACACACACACACACACACACACACACACACACACACACACACACACACACACACACACACACACACACACACACACACACACACACACACACACACACACACACACACACACACACACACACACACACACACACACACACACACACACACACACACACACACACACACACACACACACACACACACACACACACACACACACACACACACACACACACACACACACACACACACACACACACACACACACACACACACACACACACACACACACACACACACACACACACACACACACACACACACACACACACACACACACACACACACACACACACACACACACACACACACACACACACACACACACACACACACACACACACACACACACACACACACACACACACACACACACACACACACACACACACACACACACACACACACACACACACACACACACACACACACACACACACACACACACACACACACACACACACACACACACACACACACACACACACACACACACACACACACACACACACACACACACACACACACACACACACACACACACACACACACACACACACACACACACACACACACACACACACACACACACACACACACACACACACACACACACACACACACACACACACACACACACACACACACACACACACACACACACACACACACACACACACACACACACACACACACACACACACACACACACACACACACACACACACACACACACACACACACACACACACACACACACACACACACACACACACACACACACACACACACACACACACACACACACACACACACACACACACACACACACACACACACACACACACACACACACACACACACACACACACACACACACACACACACACACACACACACACACACACACACACACACACACACACACACACACACACACACACACACACACACACACACACACACACACACACACACACACACACACACACACACACACACACACACACACACACACACACACACACACACACACACACACACACACACACACACACACACACACACACACACACACACACACACACACACACACACACACACACACACACACACACACACACACACACACACACACACACACACACACACACACACACACACACACACACACACACACACACACACACACACACAGGTTTGTATATGGTACTTTCTGAGGACCCGGTGTATCATCTGTACGTTCTGAGGACATCATGAAATATTGATTTTTTTAAAATTATCTTTATTACAATTTGTTGTTAATATTGTTTTTTAACTAAATTCAAAACCTTGTTTTTGTTCGTTGATTTTTGGTTTTTTTGTTACGGACCATACTGTGTGAGGACCATGAAAATAGCCCATCACTCTGAGGACACACTCCAAATGACCGTTAGATTTTGTAATTGCCGACTATCTGAGGACTGTTGCTTTTAATCTTCCAAGTGAGGACACACACGAAAAACCGTTAAAATAAGTATTCAGTGACTATGTGAGGACTATTACATTTAAGAGTCTTAGTGAGGACATTAATATACATTACTACAGTTCAAACATTTTATCTCAGGCTATGACAGAGTCAGCTGGTTGCACGTCGCGGATGGGGAGAGGCGGTACGTTTCTGAAAACATTGTTCTACAATCCCACTGTTCGTCAAACGCAGTGTTTACCAAAATTATATGTTTAAAATATCATATGATACGGTTAGTAGCGTAGTAGTCATAGCCGGAAATATAATGCGCGAACTGTACATACACATAATCCTTATGATCATGAATGGTCATTTAACAGATCCATAGATTAACAATGTAGCGGTGTAACTTGTCAATTGTAAAAACTATTTACGTTACAAAGCCATTGAAAAATGAAATGTCAATAATTATTACCAGAACGATGAGCATGACGTAGAATAGATGAAGAAATTTAATTAGAGTTCCAATAATTTCCATACAAATATATTTTACAAAGAATTTATTTACCTTATGTATGTTGGTTGGCGCAATGTTAACTAATTCGTGAAATGTGATATAGCTTCATCAGCTGATAAAATTTGATGTTTTTATGAATGATTGTAAGTGGTAAAACTGGTAAAACCCCGTTTTACAAACGTGGTCTATAACAATCTACATCTTAAATCGCCAGGGATTTTTTTGTCTGACGACTCACCCGTTATTTCCTGAAATATTTTCCAGATAGAGTTGTGACATTGGCATTGGTAAGATTTATTCGGATGGCACATGTCACAGGCGTCACAGGCGTCTAGGACCGAGGTAGGCGATTCACAGCCGGGGCCGGGGGGATCAGGCCCCTGCTATGGGCCGCAGGGATACGGGTATAGTTTGAATCAAACCACAAGGCCCATACCGTCCATAAGCCAAATGCTAAAATTAACATTGGTCTTATGGACGGTCTGGGCTTTGAGATTCTATTGTACTTATACTAATTGTACTTATACTAGTACGTAGCCCGGTACGCCTTTCAGGCCTGGAATCTTTTGGCACCCTCCTGTAACGAAACTGACTAATATTACAGTCAGCATACCAACATTGAGCAGTTAACTAAATTAGAATATGGTGTTTCATGTACCAGCATAAATCCGCCTTGAGTAAACAAAACAACAATTTAAAAAATGTAGTTCAATTTGGATCATTCTAAAGCCGATGTAAAACGGCGCGTGTCCGTGCAAGCCAAGGTGGACAGCGGTCGTTTGCGGATGTGAGGGCAACCACGGACAAACCTGTTACAATGCGCGTGATGATCGTTGGCGCAACGCTCTATTCTGATCGCAGAATTGCTCGAATGAGTCGTGGGTTTTAAACGCATATATTTTACTCTTAATGTCATTTCTTAATGGTATTATCCTATACCCTAAGATAAGCAAAGTTTGTACGGGCAAAATTATTATTTCGTCCTAAGATTTTTGATTTTTTTGTTTAATTTGGGGTTTTAAGCCACCAGAAATCGATTGTAACTGGTCTCAAGCCTGGGAAAATCCGGTTTGCGTCCTACAACCTTTCAAAGGGCCCATTCAAGTGCCCATCGTCATGCACTTGTTTATTTTAAACCACCACAGCTGATTCAGGTTGTTTTTATTTATATGCAGGATAGAAAAATCATTTGATTAGTAAATAACTAATTTTAAATTGTTTGAAGGTTATTTTGAATTAATCGTTTGAATGGATATTTATTCTATTTATAGTTTGGTTTGATTTTGTGCGGATTAGTGTTAGATGTTTTCAATATTTTTTTCAAAATCTCATTTTTCTATGTTTTATTTTATAACTCGTTTATTAATTGAGATACGACCTCGAGCCTAGTAACTATTTATGTTCTCCACATTTGTTGAATTTAAATGACATTTTGACCGATGTCCTATCTTGAACTTTTCTAAATATATTGTGGTTTCAGCGCATAAGCCTTCCGCCATTTTTACCCTCCTACCACGTTTTCGACCACCTGGAAACGTATCAACATGCGTTTCCGTTATGAATATAGTCCATATTGTAATGATCAGAAAAAAGTATTTGGTCACTCTTCTTAGCGACACCCGGAAATCAGCTCAATATTTCTTCAAAAAAGTAGTCTAAAAATCACAGTTTTCTATATTTTATTTTATGATTCAATTATTATTAGAAATACAACCTCAAGCCTTATAACCGTTTTTGTTGTGGATATTTTGTTTATTAAAAGGACGTCTTAACTGATGTCTTCAATTAAGACCTCTATCTATTCCGAGTTTTTTTATTTAATTTGAACATGTACAACACACATGGATCCCCGACAGCGAAAACTTTGACTGAAAGTCCAGCAATAATCAATGGACCAGCTGTGTGTGCGGAGATTGCCCGGTCCCATGCTCGCTTTACTTGATGCGCGCCCGACGACCGCTTGACGGTCTTCATGCGACGCTGAAAATACGCTTGACATTTTTCTCAGCGTCACATGACGACCGTCCGACGTCCATAAAAGAGGCCTTATGGTATAATACATGCAATCAAACCAAATTTAATCGAAATTCGAGATGGTATTGGTGGGAGAGTACGGCCGCGCCAAGAGGACCGTTTGATGTTCACCGACTTATCATGGGAAAGTTCGTGACAGCCAGCGAGCTCATAATACAAATAGAAGGAGCGTTTCTACCTTACTAGCATTGCAGCAATTGAAGCGGAGGCTGCCATCTTGTCTACGTATAGAAACATAAAACGGCGTTTCAAGCCGCGTAATCTATCAGATATTTTTATAATTTAAGGATTTCTATGTAAATATATCAAAGAATTAGATTAGGCTATACAGCACAGTCTGTCGGTGACTGAAAAATTACCGATAATGAAAAAAACAATATGTTCCGTCAAGCGGGTTGCGGCAATGTCCTCGCGACCCGTGTGAAGGCGTTCGGCAGCAGAAATGTTTGCAGTCCGGCCTTTTTCTTGTACTTCCAACACTCCCCTGTCACCCCGCGCCTATACTGCCCGCGTGAGGCCCAAGTGCCAGCTTACAAGTCACCAGCTGTACCCCCTTCTTTCAGTCTTGCGGGGAATAAGTTTCAAGACTCAACTACAAAAGTCAGCACGCTCTCCAGGCATTAAACTATAGAGGTCGAATTAGATTAAACGCCAAGTCATCGTAACAGGCACAATTACAACTCCCGCTTCCAAAATAAATATGATTCAATATACTGAATTTATGATTAAACAGATTAGGTACTAAAACTAACCTAAATGTAACTTTTATATAGTACATAATTATGTCCATAAAATAAATTAACAAAAAAATAATAAAACCGTGATGAAACAAATCAATTTATAATCTGCTGTAACAGCTTATGTACATTTAGTGAAGCTAACTCAGCATGCTGATTGAATGAACATTGAAAATCTAAAAAATCGTCCATAACACTTTTAAATGGGAAAGTTTGAAAAATTCGACCTCGTCAAAAACCCCTTGAAACTTAGGATTTTGTAAAATCCTTTCTTAGCGGATGCCTACGCCCTAAGAGAAATGTCTACGCAAAATTTCAAGGTTCTAGGTCATATCGTTTGGGCTGTGTGATGATCAGCGACCACATAGTAGAAATAGACGGACCATAGCTATCTTATTTGCATTACAGCAAGTGAGGCCTGGGCCGCCATATTGTCTGGGTATAGAAACATAAAACGGCGCCTAAAACCGCGTAATCTGACAGTGCTCATGTTTCAAATAACTCGTAGTTTTTACCATTTAGCATTGAGGCTTAAAATTGAAATTTTGCATGTGAAGAGACCTTTAGTTTGGAACGATAATAGTGTCAATCATATTTCCAAAACATTTTTTTATATTTTAAATAGAAGGGGTATTTTTTAGAAATAGGGTCTAGAAGCAAATTTAGGCTTCACTCAGCGGTTTCTTGTGCTCCGTCTATTGTACTATGTGGTCGATGGTGATGGGTGAGTGGTATTTGACAAATATATAGTAGATTTTATAACTCTTTTATTTGACTAGATACCACCTCGGACCTAATAGCCATTATTGTTGGCCATACGTTCCTGATTAAAAATACGTTTTGACCGATGTCCTGTCTTTGACCGATTTATATATATCATGCAGCGGTTTCACGCATAGCGTTCCCCGGCATGTTTTCCCCCTGCTCCCCCCTGGGCCGTCCCTAGGGTTGGCGGCGCCCGGGGCAAACGTAGTCGCGGCGCCCCCCCCCCCATTATTAATCGCATATGGCAGCTTTTGCCAATATCAATACTTACACAGCATACTTTAAGTATAATTACATATATTAAGGGGTAATTCCAGGACTGCACAAAATTAAAAATAGTAAACGGTTCAGAATGTATTTCAAAAGAAAAAAATTAAACAAATTACAAATAGTTATTACTCTCACTCTAACTACGTCACCGCGATTACCTAAACTGTCAGTGTAACAACAGTCACTAGCACTAGCAACTAGCAACTACAACACCAGTGTTGCCAGAGAGGATTTGGCATTTTACCCACCAACTCCATTAAAAATCACCGCTCTTACCCGGTTTGCCAGCAATAGCCCCCGCATCGGCCCGCAAGTACCAAAAAACCACCTAATAACGTTCAAAACATCCAAAACCGGGTAGTTAATTTAAAATTACTTTGTAAGGAGGGAAATATAACATTAAACTACACACTATATACCAAAATTTTGAATGGGTATTATTTCAAGTATTACACATGTTCTTAAAACCATGAAAATAAATTATTTTCCTCAACTCAGATGAACCTTGGATACTTTCAAAACAAATCATAATTCATTAAATCCCCGCGGCTTTAACTGTTTTTATGTATTTAGTATTTAGGTTGCCGGGTAAATCCCCGCAGCTCAGGTCTAAAATCTCTGGTTTTACCCGATTTTTTTATCATCATATAATCCCTGAATGGCCTTCAAAATATCCGAAAAATGGGTTAATACCTACTTTCTGACAACACTGAAACCAACACAACCATATACCGAATACATATTACCAACTAAAAAAATCCAGCGTTTATAAAAATCTTTGTAGCCCGCCCGAAATACCCGGTTTTACACGTTTTTTTTTTAAATATTCTGGTTGTTGTCTAAATCCCCGCAGTCCAAATCTAAAATCCCGGCTTTACCCGGTTTTTTATTAATCCCCGCCAAATCCCCGCACGGCCTCCAAAATACCCGAAAACAGGGGGAATACCCGGTTTTTGGCAACAATGTACATCACCGACACTGACTACCAGCTTAATCCCGAATTCTGACATTCCAAGTCTCGACAAGTTTGACAGCGACAGACGACAGAGTATTAGGTATGCGCGCAACTTGCATAGTACCAACTCTACACTATTGTTATTTCATACTTCATATTATTACATTTACATTAGTGATACCTATAGAGTTATAAATCATTGTGAGCTACGGTACAGCCTCATTTTTCAGATTCGTATTGCTGTTTATTAACGCCATACGATCACAATTCATGCAAATCTATAAGATCGCAGAAAAAATTTGCCGCGGTACGGCGCCGGCGCCCCTCAGCCGTGGCGCCCCCTCAGCCGCGGCGCCCGGGGCAGCTTGCCCCGGTTGCCCCCCCCCCTTCGGACGGCCCTGGCTCCCCCCATATGTTATCGACCACCTTGGAAATAGGCGACATTCATAATTTTGATCACCTCGGTTCATATTATGAAAACTAGACCTGTCGCTGGAAATCGAGCAAAACAAATACCATATTGTGAAATATTAAAGAATGAACATTTTACTTATATACTTTTAAAGTGTAATCAAAAGGTCATAAATAATAACACAATTATGACAAAATCACTGATATCTGTTAAGTTTATTTGATTTACAGCAGGAGTTCCGCTAAACGATTTTTTTATCACTTATTTGGTTATCTTCATTTCCCCTTGTTCTCTTGCTTCTGAAAAGCATATTTGAATACCGGCAAAAAATTGTGCTCTACTTATAGCACGCACGTTTTATGGAGAAATATTGGTTTATAAGGGGTCCTTAGCAACTTTTTCAAATTCACATTTGTTTGTAACAAAACAGATCATCAAGATTTGAAATAGTTCCAGAGATATGCCACAGAATGCAGAACAAGCAAATGTCATTATTATTTAGATTTCTTAAAATACTGAAGTTTTTTTAGAAAACAGAAAATAAGGAAGAGCGTTTGCCATATTGAAACTAAGACCAACAGTCTGTAATCATCTTAATTGACTATATTTATTTTCTTTAAAAGGAAACTTAAAAAGGAACAAAAGGAAAACTATTGACAGTGAAGACACATTGATACACGTTTCAACACATTGATGCATGTTTCAACGTTTCGAGCTTTAAAATTTCAATATTAGTTGAATGTTAACCTAAAAAATTCAAGTTAAAACACATCATAAATTTAAAACCTTTATTTAGTAAATGTACTTGGAATCCGATGATATTGAAGTGTTAGCCTACCTACTTTCAAAAACATTCACTCATTTCATCATTGAAAGGTATTTTACTCGGCAAAACTCCATGCATAATCAACATGAAAGTAAAGCCTATTTTACCAAGTCGTTTTAATAAGTCATGAAGTGACGCGGGCTGCTAGTACGTATTATATAAATAAATTAATGATAATTCACAACCATCCTACACAAATTTTTCACTCATATTCCGGTAAAAATACGCAGCTATTGCTACGTCCCGGCCTTAAAAGGTGTGAAAGGTATTAAGGGTACATATACCTTCTGAATCTTCAGAACATGAAATTCGCTTTTCTATGAAACATTTAATTTAGCTAACAATTCTTGTGAGCAGTCCGAGCAAAGACAGATGACTTTGGAGACGTAGATGTGAGCGATAAAAAACGACAGGCTATTCTATGCAGGATTCAATGTCATAACAGCCGGTCCAGAATTCGTACGAAACTGTCAGAGCCGTTTTCGAAATCTGCAAAGTTAATACAAAAATTCCTCAAATCTATTACTTATTTAATACGCGAGCAGTTTTTTTGTTACGAAGACTCCTCCTAAACTACTGAACCGATTTTCATGTTTTTGGTGTCATTGGAAAGAGCTTGGCATGAAGTTTTGCAGGAAATAAAATTTAAAAAGGTTTGACTAAAGGGAAGAGCCCTAGACGCCCTTAAAGTTTCATATTAGCCCATAAGATTTAACATGGGAATAGAAATTTCAAATAAAGCAGCTGATTGGAGCAAACAAAGTTTTTCAGCAAAGCCATATGTTGTTAATGGAATTGAAACCATTGCATGTAGAGCTGGAGGAATTTCAGTTGATGGAAGATGTAAATAAATAAACTATTATCCTAATACAAACTTAAGGTCAGAATTCAGTTTTAAAAACATTTATTTTGAATCACATGTGTGAAGATCTTAATATTTACATATCTTTATATTCCAAATAAAAAAAATTAAAAAATTCTAAAGTATAAATTCTATCAATATAAATAGAAATTAAAGAAAATGAAGCAGACTTAACATTCATTATGAGTATAAATTTATTGAACCATTTTAGTTCGGTTTAAGACTAAGACAGGTCGTACGCTACTTAGGGCCGCTTTCCCCAATTAAGGTTTAAAGTAAACGTGAATTTAATTTAAACCATATGAATATTCTAATTTTTAAATTATAAACCATATTATCAGGAAAATTCAAATGTTACTAAACTTAAGTTTCAGAAGTTCAAATTAAACTAGATTTGGGGAAAGCAGCTCTTAGTAACATATACCCTACTGAATTTCAGAAAGTTTTACAAAAATACATTTAAAACCGAATAATGCATTTTTTACCCGTTTAAGAACATTAGTGTTGTCTAAACAAATTTGCAGTCGATTTTCAAATATCAATTTGTTTTGGTTAATTTTCTTTCATATGGTGCTTGGGGTATTTCAAAAATAATTAATTTATGTGTATTTCATCTTGATGAACTTGGTTGAGTATACGCTTCAATTGGAGTTTATGGTGAATGATAATGTGAAGCGTTTGTGAGCAATTATCTACAATTATCCTAAAGAAATTTACATGAAAATGTAAATTAATTTAGTTCAACTATGAAATGCTAACCTTGAATGATGTAAGCATGTAAATAATATAATTTTAACAATTCTTTTTGTGTTTAGTGATGTTCTATAGTAAAAAGAACTCAGTTTCCAGTAGTTCCTGTATAGGTACAGCTGGTGACTTCTAAGCTGGCACTTGACCGATTGAAACTCAGTCAATACTAGCCTAATTAAAAAACATAATGTTCCGTCAAGCGGGTTGCGGCCAGCGGCAACGTCCTCGCGACCCGCGTGAAGGCATTCGTCAGCGGAAATGTTTGCAGACTGGTCTTTTTCTTATACCTCTACCACTCTCCACTCACCCCCGCGCCTATACTGCCCGCGTGAGGCCCAAGTGCCAGCTTAGAAGTCACCAGCTGTAACTAGGTATAGGTATAGGTCAGGGTCAGTCCATTACATATGCACTACTGTATATGTGGCGGCAGGTCAAGCCAACTCCTTTGAGGTGCTCATAATATTCGTAAATACCCCCGTTGCAGCATGCCTGCATACTCAGCGAATTTCAAATGCAAATCAACATATTTCAATCCAACATAGCGAGATTTGACATGTTTTGTAAGCTCCATAAGAATAACATGGGAAAAGAGTACGCAGGTTTGCTGCTAGAGGTGTATTAAAACTGGGTGGTTTTAATTCAATATTTAGTAGATCTGAACTAGAAGAAGCTATTTACCAAGTTTTATCAAGATATGTTGAGAAATAACCGAGATATAGAATTTTATTTTTTTCCCATAAGGTTAACATTGGGGCAACGTACTGTGTTTACCACTTTCAATATCTCGGTTACCAATGGACATAGAGCAGTGATTCAAAATACTAAATTATTTGTTTTTTTCAGCTGAATTCAATGGTAGAACCAAAAATTGGATTATTTTTATTTTTCTATGTAAAAAACTCAAAAACCCCATTTATCAACAACCCCCATTTTAGAATTATCAACAACCTCAAACAAGACCTTAAAATTTACGTAATGCAATCTGAGAATTAATTAATGCGTCGTCTTAAGTCCTATTGTTCACAGACTTTACTTGACTATCATATATTCAACGTACTGAGACTAACAAGTGAAGGTTCTCTACCGTAAAAGTAAATGGGCAAGACGGACAAGCAAAAGTTGGAATATATCAAGCTGCACAAGGAAAGTTGTATAATATATTAGAGCCGCATAAATCTATTATAACCAAGCTTTCTCTGTTTAATTCGTATCAGTAATGAATCTGAATCTGAGCCCTACAAATAATAATTATTTAAGCCTCATAAAGAAAAATTAAAGAGTAAAACTCAGACTGATCTCAAAGACGATAAAAGTTTAGTTTTATCTAGAAGTTTTCTTTTAGATAATACCCCGTTGCAGCTGACCTGCATACTCAGCGAATTTCAAATGCAAAACAACATGTTTCAATCCAACATGGCGAGATTTAACATGTTATTGTAAGCTCCATAAGAATAACATGGGGAATGAGTATGCAGGTTTGCTGCTACAGGTATTTTAAAACTGGGTGATTTTAGTTCAATATTTAGTAGATCTCAATTAGAAGAAGACATTTACCAAGTTTTATCAAGATATGTTGAGAAATAAGCGAGATATAGAATTTTACTTATTTCCCATAAGGTTAACATAGGGACAACGTACTGTGTTTACCACTTTCAATATCTCGGTTACCAATGGACATAAAGCAGTGATTCAAAATACTAAATTGTTTGTTTTTTTGAGCTGAATTCAATGGTCCCATTAAAAATGCGATAAATTTTATTTTTCTATATGAAAAACTCAAAAAACCTATTTTCGGGGGGGTTTATCCCCCTTTACCCCCCCCTTCCAGTAGTCCGATCGGGCTGGTTTACGACCTCGTCCGAGGGTTTACCACTTTACATGTCTGTACCAAATTTTATTAAGATCGGACCATTTTTACGGCCGCTATCGTGCTCACAGACACACACACACATATATATATATATATATATATATATATATATATATATATATGCAATAAATGACAAGAACTGAGTACCCTTTGTTAGATTTTATTTCCAACCGACATGTTTCGGGATCTAAGCCCATTATCAAGGTTTTTTAAAAGTTACATAGTCAAGTTGATGGTTAGATAGTAAAATTATAAAATGTAAATAAATAAAATTAAAAGTAAACAAAATTTAAAATTAACATATGTATATACACTATTGGTAAAGTAGGGAATGTTTTGTAATCCTTCTATTTCATTTTTGTTTTCATGTTCCATATCCTGTGAAATATTGGGTTATTTAAATTAATTTGAGTATTTAAGACACTGTTGGGGTTTTCTTTATGTTTCAAATATATGTGTAATTCTTCTTTGCTGTCCATTTTGCTACCTTTAGTCATATACTCTATTATCGTCATATTTTTGTCAATGCTTAGATCCCGAAACATGTCGGTTGGAAATAAAATCTAACAAAGGGTACTCAGTTCTTGTCATTTATTGCATATTAAATATAGTAGCCCTTAACACTGAATCAAAAAATCATATATATATATATATATATATATAAAATTTCGAACGAATGGTGTTTTTTGTTCCTTTTGGCCCCAAAACGAAAAGTTATCATGGTCTCGGGCTTAGGTCTTACCATGAGACCTACGGTAATAGTTTCTTCATATAGGGGAAATTCGCTAAACACACTAAAGAAACATGGGCATCTCTTTAAATATGAATGAGTATTCACAAGAAATTTAGTTAAAAACGCTTTTGTAAAAAATTTCAGTACAACACGAAATTCAACCATAAAATTAATAAAATAGTTCTAGAATACTATACCATGATTATTTTTATGTTGAAATCAATACATAACAATTGCTCGATTTCGAGCAACAGGTTTACTAGTGATAAATAAACAGCACCCGGTACATTATCTATGATAATTTCTAAAATGTGTACTTGGTTTATCAGCCATAACTCGGTCAGTTTTAAGATACGAGGGTTTTCTAAATCTCATTTTGTCCGTTTTTTCAGGAACTATAAGCTCACACAGATGTTATTTTTTCATTCCTTAAAAAACGGGGTGAGCTTAAAGGAACTGAAAATGTTATTAATTATGAACAATAATTAATTGAAGATTTGTACGCATGTTTCTTCGTCAACTATTGTCAAAAACATGAAAAAGCAACTAACATTTGCAGGAAATAAAATGCTACAATTTTATACTCGACAACATTATACTTAAGCCTATCACCTAGATTTAGAGTTGTTTTGAAGAAAATTTGTTTTATTGTTTAAATTTTCTTTTTACGTAAAATTCACTTTTTTTTAAATAAGCTCTTAAAAGAGGTCAATTTTTTTTAGTGTAATACAACATATAGTTGAAGGGAATTGCAGAGCGGTAAGGGTTATTTTAAATTTGAGTCTTATTTGGGGGTTGATATTTCTATATTTCTAACGCTGGAAAAATACGGACCAACTTTACTTTGATCATAAATCGCTTAATGTTTTTGCTAAAAACTTGTACAAAAAATTAAATTAAAGTTCTTTTAATTATCTATAAAAATAATTCATTAAGTTTTCACTTAAAGAGATTTTGTTTTTAAGTTATTTCACATAAAAATTGTGTGTTTTGGGTTCGACAAATTACAAACACTCTTAAAACAAGCCATAATTTAGCTCCTAGTGGGTTTACAGACTTCATAACCCCCTCATTTTCTTTGTTATTTTATAAGCTACAATTTATATAAGTACAACCTTTCCGCTAAAACTCTTAGTTTTTTAGTTAATTGCGAAAAAACCATTAGAAAAAGTGTTTTTTAGTGTTTTTTTTAGGGGGGGGGGGGAAATCGCCAAATCGCCACTTCCAATCGTGTGTATCTAAAAAAGTATTGACTTTAAGAAAAAACTATGGAAAATAAAAGTTGCTTAGAGTTGGTCAATATTTCCATTATCGGGCTCAGTTTTAATGTAATAATTGTCACACTCAAGGGTGGTACCTACCCCCTGGTAAAAAGCAACCCTTATAACATTTTTAATCTTGAAGTATAGGGTAAGTAAAACCTGAATCGAAATTTTTATGCAAATCGGTTGTGACCAAGAAAAATTATCTAGAGAAATGGGCAGTTACTGGACTATTAATAGTTTTATTACAAGAGTCTACTTATTATGTAAAAAAACAAACAAGATAAATAAACTATTTCACCAAATTGCATTTACGTCCCTCAAACGTTCCGTTCCC